>OY720458.1:39480193-40206622 GCA_963082715.1 Harpalus rubripes
TTTCTTGTTTTTCAGCTATAAATTTAATAATTGTTGTATTTTCGCTGTTAGAAATGAATAATGAACGACAAGTTATACATCGTTGGAAAGCTATCTCTTCAATGATATAATTTTCCAATATGGCGTCAATATAAAAATTAAAACTCTGACATCTCGAAATGGCGCATTTCCACCATTTTTAAATTTTTATTTCTGAAAATGTAAGTCAAGTTATTAAGTAGGTTCAAATTTTACCTCCTAGAAGCACATAATATTTAAACTATGAATTTTTGAAATTTTTAATAACATTTAAATTTTCTCGTGACGTTACTTTACGATGCGGCAGCACCACCCTCCACTGGCCAAATCTGAAACTACTATACAATATTTCACAACCAGTTTACCGTACCCTACATCAAGTATATTTAATTAAAATTAAAATATAAGTTTACATGTTAACAATAGTCAAACAATCAGAAATCTAGAAGAAACTTGACTTGACAATTAAATGTTTGGTTACATACGACATATTGGCGACTAAAATTAACGTGAATCCCTCAAGCGGACGATATTTGCAACTCTTGAAAATGGTATTCTGTTATTCAACTTTACACTAAATAATATAGTGCATTGGATTCCTTGCCGGTTTCTTGTTTGTCTTGTCGTTTTAAAGTACATATAAATTATTTTGCAATATGAGCAAAGAACGAAAAAATATTAACAACGTCAATTGCTGCGTTTATGGCTGTCATTCTCGGGGTAGTAACAAATTATCTGTCCCAAAAATTGGTTAGAGGAAGAGTGACATCCAAAATAAATTTGCTAAAATGGAGTCTATTGACAAAAGAGAGGGCTGGATTAGGAAAATACGAACTGGAAAACAAGTGACAAATCTTAAGATGATAACAAAAATGAAAAGTATTGTACTATTTCCTGACCAATTCATGAGTCAAATAATACTCTTTTCAGTTTATGTGTAGCATTCAATATATTTCTTACACTTGTAATTATAACAATTTGAAAGATATTTGACATTAGTTCCATTTTAATTTTCTTAACTAAATAAAGTAAATACATATTTATTTAACATCCATGATTAATATATGGTACTAGTTTACTATCTTGTACAAAATATTAAGACACCTGTAATGTGTTTGCACCGGCCACATGATGGCCAGCTATACAAGAGCATTTTGCAAATAATCAATTGTAAATTTAAAGTTCTTCTAATCTCATGAGGATGTGACGTTAGAGCACTTGTTTAAACACAGCCCAATTTTTTTTTTTATTATGTAGCACTATGTTCATTAACGCCACATAAAAATAACCCACGATTCAACAATTCTCCTTCTATAAAACTTCGAGAAGAATTTGTTGCCTCCAAATAAGTAAACATTTCCTTAGAAATAAGTCTAAGATAACTTTCTTCGAACGTCATTATAATTTACACAAAATTATTACTAACACTATTTATAAAAAGTTTAATAAATTTGTTAGTATACTTCAAAACGAATATTGGTTATACCATGTTTCTGTATGCGATCTTATAGCACAATACCATTTTCAGAGCACGTGTATGCTACAACACTAGCGCCGCCATCGGTAGTTTTAGTCGCCAATATGACCTCCATATGACATTTCACAAACATATGTTAGAGCGACAAAATAAAAAAGAAAACTTAATGAATAATATATTATTTACAGTTCACAAAAAAATCATTAACTCACATTAATTAATTACTATTAGAACATTTCTATGTAATTAAAGAAATATTTATCATATTAACAACAATTAAAACGAAAAGCTATATCATCCAACTTGGTCGTATTATAGAATTCATCGTTCGGTGACGTCATAAATGGATGCCGCGAAATTTTATTAACAAAATTATAAAAAGTTTAATATTTTTGAGAAATATTGTATGATATATGATAAAAATTACTTAGGTAATTATGAACAAAAAAATCGAATATTATTATTATTTTTTGGAAATACCCCATTCGGCAGTGATCCATTTTTACCGGGATATGAACAACAATGCCGAAAATTTTACAAAGTTCCTTAATTTTTTCTAATTGTCCACATTTAAATTGACTAATTTCACTACACAAAATTTTAATATAATATCTTGCACTAAGGAGATAATATTCACAATTAACTGATTTGACATGTTAATCTTCTGTGCCGGTCGACCTAAGACACCCGGTATATCCAGTGACCTATGCATTTTTTTCACAAATAATGATAAACCACTAAAATGGTCTCCTAATGGAACAACTTTTGTTTAATTTAACAGACATTGTATTTATTACCGCTCTCGATATCCTAATGGTAAGCGCGATAACTTGGTCACATTGTCTGTTGTTCACGAAATATTTGTGAGATAAGAGAGCATCAAAAAAGTTATAAAATGCAACAAATGTGTAATAGTGTAATGGATAAAATGCAAACTAACAAAATGAAAAATACATGTATACTAAATTAGTAATTAATGGATGATACTCACCTCGAAATCAATATTATATATAGTTGCTATTAATGCAGTATTTTCAAAATCTGCAACGAAATCCACAATTTCAGTAGACCACTCTGTTTCGGGATATACGGGTCTTATATTTGCCAAACTTGCTCTTATTGCTTGCGTAGGTAATTCTGCAAATTCTTTGGGCAAAAAACAGAGATTACTCAATTCTACGACTTCGTATCCTCCATAATCTAAACTAAATACCTACAAATTTATTTATATATACATACTACAAAAAAGTTCCAAATTTCTATAAGGGTATTATAATTATTTGTTGGAAATTACGTACTTATCTCAGGCTCAAAAAATATCGTCTAGGTATTTCATTTTATTCTGTGTAAAATTAACTGTTTCTTGAACAATAAAAAAAATTGAGAATTATATTTATAAAAATTTATTAAATTTAAAACAACCAAGTGATTTTTTATTTTTTTGGACGACCTAATGACCAGAGAAAAAAGTTATATACAAACAATGATCAATAACAAGGGTCTAATTCATCACCGAAAATTCAACCAGTTGTTTTCATAGGGTTAAACAAAATAATATTTTTTTTTAAATGTAACCTACATACCGGGTGTCTACTTTTTTGTGGACCATAGGATATACAATGGTAATTTTTTCATACTGCGGTAAATTCTGCTCTATAAATTTTAGAACAAACGTATAAATACCAAAACTGTTCATAATTAATAACCGCATCTAACAAATCCAAAATTTTGGTTTACATGCGTTTTATTTACGAAAGAGAGGCAAAATAAAAGTAATAATTTTTAGCTATTTACAGAATGCCATGAACAATAGCACAAAATGTTGTATTGCTTGAGTTTGGCAGAGCACATATGTAAAAGTTTTAATAATTATTGAATTCATTAATTAATTTATTTATCAGTAATAATGGATACATGTACCATCACAGAAAAAACTCAATGGAACAATATTAACAATTAAATACCGATTAATAAACTTGTATCTGTCAAAGTCAAACAATACGACCATTTGAATTGTATGTTTTGTTTTGCATGCCACTCTGTAAAAAACCGAAATTTTATTTTGTGTTTATCTCATGACAAGAACCTATTATGTATATCAATAAAATTTAGGCTCATTTGATGAAGTTCTTAATTCTGAACATTTTTTGTATTTACACTTTAGCTCTAAAATTAATAGGGCAAAATTTACAGCCATATGAAAATTTTATCTTTGCATTTCCTATGATCCATAAAAAAGTAGACACCCGGTATACCGTTAGTTTCAGCTAAGATGCAACATTTACTTTCTGCCATTAATGTATTACATGGTATTACTATGGATACTAGTTACACATACTGCGTCATTCCAGATAAAACGCAACATATGTTGCCAAAGTCGTCAATGTCAAATGAACTTATAACGTTTTAAAGATGTTTACTAAAGAAGAAAAAATTCGAATGGTTACTTGATACCATGCAGGTTTAAGAAATGTTAGTGATATGTTTGCGAATTTATATCCTGTACGTCCTAGACGAAATCCTTCTACAGTTTCGAGAATATTTACAAAATTTAAACGTGGTGGATGTTTAGATAAGAATCATACGAAAAGGGCAATAACCAAAACTGCGCGAAATGAAGAAAATAAAAATAATTTACTACGAGCATAGAAGAAAATAATCAGCTGTCTACAAAAATTTTGGCGAATCAATCAATTGTTAATGATGCAGTTTTTGAAAATATGTTGTAATTTGTGATTTGAAATATATTAATTTTTTATTGATACTAACGCACAAAACTTAGCCCGCCAAAAATTCCATATACACATCGAACAGAATTTTGTTATCACTAGAATCTATTATAACGCCATGCATTCCATCATTACTACTTTATCGGTGTCGCCATTGAAACGTCACTGTTTCGGTTGCCATTGTCGACAAGGGAGGCACTTCCAATATTGGAACATTATTTCTAATTTTTATAACCATTTTTCTCGAAATTATTGTTATACAACCATACAGAGTATTTATATCGCTGAAATCAGAAACAAATTCTCTATCTAATGATGATGGTTGAAGATGAAGACACTCGGTTATGTTTCAAGAAATTTCTAATATAAGTTTCAACTAGTGCCAACACACGCTTCAATACACTCTATCTAATGGACTAAAATATATACGGTACCATTTAAAAAAATATAAATTTGTTCTACCGTGTGAGAACCACTGGTTGAATTTTCGGTTTGTGATTACTGTTAAATTAGCCCCTTCTTCTTTATAATTTTATGTATATAACATTTTTCTCTAAAGTCATTAGCCCACAAAAGCATTGGTTGTTTTAAAGGAAACACCCTGTATAATATCATGTTTGCCGTTGAAATTCACAACACATATTATTAAAAAAAATCGTTCGTCTGAAATAAGTGTTTCTCAAATTCGTTCGTTACTGAAATATTTCTCAGTACATGGCATGTGATTGGCCTAGGTCCTTCAAGTAAGAAAGGTAGAGCGAACGAAAATGCGTTTTTTGCGCAATAACTTTTCTAGGTGCCCCGAACTATGTTTTAGTTATTGCTTAAAGTTGCTTAAATGGAGTTTTCACAAAATAGTAAGTTAAATTAAAATAATAAAACCACGAAAAATGTTACCATGCGGTTTCGAAGTTCCATAATTTATTAGAACAAATGAAACTTCAGCTTTATTACAATTAAACTTCAAGGAACAACAAAATGGATGCAAACAATAGGTTAAATGTTTGAGTTAAGTACGTATTACGATTAAATTAAAATAATTTATATTACAAAGAATATATTACCTGTGCGGCATCACCCCTAGTTTCAAGGGCAACTATTTGCACGCGGTAGAATTTGTTCCTAATTAGTGCAGCACATATAACATTTGGTTTCAGGCTACTATAGCACATTCGCAGTGTACCATGATACAGCATGAAGTATCGCCTAAAAAGTATTCTATATAAGAATCAGAAGTGTAGCATTTTATATAAAATTTTCTTAGCTTTCAAAAAAATTGTATCTTTTAGAATGATTTTAAATAATACTAATTTTAAAGCAAATGCATTTTTTTGTAAATACATTTCTGTAAAATAATGGCTATTTTGTTCTAATTTAACCGTTAATTAAAGTTGCCCAATTAGTAGATTACTTTATACATGTATTGGTTTTTCACAAAAATAAAATTATTAAATTTATAGGGTAAAAATAAAGATTGTAGCATTTTGAACATTTTTTGTATTTACACTAATGTTCTAAAATTAATAGGGCAGAAATTAGACTTTATGGTTCATAAAAAGACACCCGGTATATACAGGCTGGTAATTAAAAAGCAGGCCATCATAGACGTTTAACATGAGAAATCAGTTTTACCTTGCTGATGTTCCCAATTAATTTTAGTCAAAAATGTTTCAAATAAAAGTTGTGGATTATTAAATTCTATATCTAAATCAGTAAATAGATTTTATTTAACGCCCGTTGTATAAAATCGAATTTGAAATCTTATAAATATTGTTCATTTGTAGTAAACGCCATTGAATTAAAATAAAATTACAAAGAAATGCATATAGTTTGAACTGTCAAATTTTCAATTTTAACGGTTACAAAATAAAAATATATAAAATCTGTCCAATGAGTTAAAAATACAATATGTTTAGCAAATTAGGTGTAGAATATAATTATCTGTAAGTTGTATTTGAAAATCGAAATTATGACAGTTCAATCAATATGCATTTGTTTGTAATTTTGTTTCAAATCCATGGCTATCACTATAAATAAGCAATATTTATAAATATAAATAAAACTTAATTCTCTGGAACTTATATTTAAAACTTTTTTGCCTAAAATTAAACGAGAAGTTTTGCGCAACGAAAAACTGATTTCCCATGTTAAACGCCTATGACCCGATTTTTAATTAACACCTGTATATTAATAGTTCAAAACAACGAACATAGAATTAATATAGAATCGAAAAGTACACGGAGTGAAATGGGACTAGTTGCCCCCACCACTATAACCCCTGCCCTCAGCTAGCGCAAAATATTTTACATTGCATTGCAGTTCATATAAAAGTAAATAAATCGGGTAAGAAAATTCAGAAAATTATAAAGAACGAAAATAAATAGATTAAATATTTCTGATTTTCTTGCAATTTACCGTTTTATAATTATTAACCAAGAAATTATTATAAGTCAAAAAAGAATTTACATACGTATCATTACATTTTTAGAAACTGTATTTTTAAGTAAAATTGAGCATGAGTTAATATTTATGTTGCATATAGTTTAAATTCAAATATAATTTATTGAAAGGTAAAGGTATCCGTATATATATATATATATATATATATATATATATATATATATATATATATATATATATATATATATATATACCTTTATTATTAAATATACCTTTATTATTAAATATACGACTATATTAACTCATATTTATAAAATATAAAAGTATTTAAACTACTACTCATTAATTTAGTAAAATTTCTAAATGAGGTCATGCACGATTTTTCATTTTAATCGATAGAGTAATGAAAAATAATAGACCCGCATTTTTTATTTATCCTCAAATCTATCTTTAATAATAAAAAAAATTGCAATTAAAAATGACATTGTTCAAAATGCGTTTTTCTCCGCTTCGTCCCTTGCTCAGTGACGTAAGATGTTCATCAACGTGGCCATTTTGATTTTCACACAAAGTTAAACGTCAAAATGACATTTAAAGATAACCTGATAGTGTGTTCAAAAAAAATCCTAACTCGGAGTAGGCTATGAACAAAGAAACTTATGTCAATTTAAAATTATTTAATTAAATGTCAATTTGACATGAGATATTATCAAAAATGTTATCTAAAGAAATCAAAGCTTTTCTTCTTGAATTTTATTTTAGAAATGGAAACAAATTAGAAAACGGTGAAAGTCAATATACTGTATCCTTTTTTATTGTCTTTTCTCCTTAAAATTACATTTCAAGATCAATTTTGAAAACTTGACTTTTGAATTGAATAATGATCAGACATATGTTTCTCTGTTCATAGCCTACTCCGAATTATGATTTTTTTGAACACACTGCATTTACGAAAGTAAACATGTCGGTAAAACTTTGTTTTGTGCCAAAACACTAGTGAAAATAGTAAGCACAGACCATTTACACTATTGATAATGAGAAACAACCCAGAAAGAACAAAAGAAGCACAGCTGACAGCTGAGTGGATAACTTTAGGCCAAATGGAAATTATATTTATAAGAATGAATAGAATAATGTTAATTAATATATTTCTATCAAATATTTAGATATGTAATTCTCAACTTATAGTATACAGGCTGTTTCCTTTAAAACAACCAGCGCTTTTTTGGTTGAACTAACAACTTTAGAGAAAAATGTTTTATACCAAAAATGATCAACAATAAGGGGATAATGTAGCAATAGTAACAAACCGAGTATTTAACTAGTGGTTCTCAAACGGTAGAACGAAATTATATTTTTTTAAATGGCATCCTATATAATTTTGTAGCCCTTTAAATAGAATATTATTTTCTGATTTCAACGATAGCATAGCATAGGGTTGTATAACAATTATTTCGAGAAAAATGGTATTAAAAACTAGAAATAATGTAATAAAAAATGGGTTTACTACTAGCGTAACTAGGCAACAGACATATCAATACCGGTGTATTGCATAGCCTATTGTAATATTATAACATTATTTTTAATACCATTTTTCTAGAAATAATTATTATACAACCCTATACCATATTTATATCGTTGAAATCAGAAAAAAATTCTGTATCTAACGGGCTAAAAAAATATATAGGATGCCATTTAAAAAATATAATTTTGTTCTGCCGTTTGAGAACCACTGGTCGAATTTTCGGTTTGTTATTATTAATAAATTAGCCCCTTATTCTTGATCATTTCTTGAATATAACATTTTTTTCTTAAGTCATTAGTTCGCCCAAAAAAGCGCTGGTTGTTTTAAAGGAAGCACCCTGTATATATTTTTTCTTTTAGAAATTCTGTGTCGATAAGTCTGTAAGAAATGAGTCTGAGCTTGCACTGTGAACGTCTGACGTCACAACACGGCTGGTTCTTGCAACTTTTTAAAAATGTCACACTTTAAAATGATTTAGAAAACAAAAAATATAAATAAAAATAATTTAATCATACAGAACGATAAATTAGACTGTGCTTGTTCGATTTAATAAAAAAAAAAACGAACAATTTTTTTGCATGACATTGTTTTTATTTATTTTTATTATTTATTATTGTCACAGATATTATTTTGCGTAAGATTATTTTTATTAAATTTATTATGTTTTGTCTCTAATTAGCTATTTAGGTACGTAACCGATGCTGTTGGATAAGAGCTACATTTAATGATACTGGTATTCACGTATTTTATTGCAGTTTATTTCTAGATTTCAGTGTGAGAACATCGATATTATAGTGATTCAGGTGAGAGAGTTAATCTAGCATGTGTATGATTGTGAGTGTGCATGTGAGCAGTACTGGGTACTGTAGTGGCCGCGTCGTGTGAACCCGAGGGTCGCCAACGGTAGCAGCAGGGAAGGCTGTAGTGACCCACATCTGGTGTCGCCAACGGTAGCAGCAATTAGGGCTGTAGTGATCTGATCCAGTTGGTTAAGAGGAATGTCTCCGGATCACCATCGAAGCGGCAGTGGTTCCGTAGTGGCCGCTCGTGTGAACCCGAGGGTCGCCAGCGTAGCAGCAGGGAAGGCTGTAGTGACCCACATTCTGTGGTCGCCAGCGTAGCAGCAGTTAGGGCTGTAGTGATCTGATCCAGTTGGTTAAGAGGATTGTCTCCGGATCACCACCGAAGCGGCAGAGGTTCCGTAGTAACTAGCGGTACTGCCCGTAGTTGCCAACATGTGTGTACGGTGTGTGAATGCCTGAACCTTTTGTAAATGATTGCCTCCTCACTGAGTATTTCTCATGTGTTAATTATTTTACAGAAATAATTACGGCGTGAAGGAGGATTCCGCGTGACCGGGTTCGGCCAAGCGACGGTCATCTAGATTTGTTATTATTTTTGTATTAATACTGTATATACCGGTTTGGGTGATAAATGTATTTTAATATTCTACTTTTCAGCGCTAACATTTAATCGTCATTTATAACATTTCAGAAGTGGGATCAGAACATTTTTAACTTTCAGCTTTTGGGATCACACCAGCACAGCTTTTGGAACAGTTAGGATATTGATTACGTTTATGTTTAGCTGGATTACGAACCTGGAACAACATTACAACATGGCGTTACCTAACAACAGTCCTCAATTTCAGTATGTACGTTCACGTTACGCGCTATGCATAAATGGGACGAAATAACTACCATCATGTATGTGAGATCTCGCTGGAGAGGGTATGCAGAAATATGGTATAAAGCGCTGCAAGGAGCGAAGTACTTCACAACTTTAGATATGACGTCAGGATATTACCAGGTGCCTATCGCGCAGAGCTCGAAGTACAAAACTGCATTTGTAATACCGGACGGACATTACGAGTTTAATCGTCTCCCTTTTGGATTATCTAATGGACCATCAGTTTTTCAGAGGCTGGTCAACAAAGTTCTAGGATCATGTCGTAACACCATCGCCATGGCTTACTTAGATGACATCATCTGCCCATCATCATTTACAGAGGGAATTCAGCGACTGACGACACTATTTGACATTTTGTTTAGGGCAAACAACTTTACACTGGATATGAAGAAATGTTTCTTTTTCAGAGCAGCATCAATTATTAAGGATTTCAGATTGGTCGAGATGGAGTTCGAGCTGGAAAGGAGAAAATAAAAGCCGTCACCGGATTTCAGGCATCAAGTAAGACAGTTTGTAGGACTTACAAGTTATTTTCGACATTTCATTAAGGATTACGCTAAGATTGTGCGACCGATTACTAATCTAACGAGAAAGGATACACAGTGGTGTTGGGAAGCGAAACAACAGAAAGCATTTGAAGACTTAAAGGAAAAGCTTACGGAACGATCACTTTTGAAACTCTACAATTCGAATGCCAAATAAGAGGTGCACGTGAACGCCAGCAAGTTAGGATTAGGAGGAATCCTGCTGCAGAAATTGGACACAGGTAAATTCCACCCAGTTGCTTATTTCAGTCGCCAAAATTCACCAACGGAAGTGAAGTATCATTCGTATAATCTACGGACTTTAACAGTAGTCGAAACTTTAAAGTAATTTAGAGTATATCTGCTGGAAATACATTTTAAATGGAATGGAAAATGCTGGCTGGAACTGCAGAAATATTCATTCGATATAGAATATCGCCCAGGATTACGAATGGGTCACGTCGATGCGCTAAGTCGAAACCCCGTGTCAGGAGAAGGACTTTCTGCAGAATTTGAATTTTTTTCATATAACAAGCTGACTGGATACTCGCCGGACAAATGACAAATTGAAAATTATCAAGAACATTTTAAATAAACCACCGGAAACTAACTACGAAAGGAATATTTATAAAAATTACTGTTTACGAGACGAACGGGTTTGGCGAATTACCGCGTCCGGAATCTAGTGGGTTGTACCTAGAGGACAGCGGCTGCAGATAGTACGTTCCTGTCTTGATGAGTTTGGACATTTTGGAATTTACTGTTTTCCTGGAATGAGAAAATTCGCGAAGTACACTGACTTGTGTATCAGATGTTTTTACCATAAACAACAGATAAGAAAGCAGCCAGAACTATTGAATCCAATTGAAAAACTATCGATTCCATTTCACACCATCCATATGAAGGACCATTCCAAATAAAGAAAGTTCTACTGAACGATAGATTTTTAGTGGAAGATTTGCCTGGTACAAATCGAAGTAGAAGAGGAGAATATAGTAACGTAGTGGCGATTGACAGGATGAAACCATATTTAAGTACACGTGAACTGTCGGAAGATAACAGCGCTTCGGATGTTGATGCTGATGCTACAGGAATTTGGGATTGATTCCTCGAGGACGAGGAACTTTTCAGGATGGCCGAACTGTCACAGATATTATTTTGCGTAAGATTATTTTTATTAAATTTATTATGTTTTGTCTCTAATTAGCTATTTAGGTACGTAACCGATGCTGTTGGATAAGAGCTACATTTAATGATACTGGTATTCACGTATTTTATTGCAGTTTATTTCTAGATTTCAGTGTGAGAACATCGATATTATAGTGATTCAGGTGAGAGAGTTAATCTAGCATGTGTATGATTGTGAGTGTGCATGTGAGCAGTACTGGGTACTGTAGTGGCCGCATCGTGTGAACCCGAGGGTCGCCAACGGTAGCAGCAGGGAAGGCTGTAGTGACCCACATCTGGTGTCGCCAACGGTAGCAGCAGTTAGGGCTGTAGTGATCTGATCCAGTTGGTTAAGAGGAATGTCTCCGGATCACCACCGAAGCGGCAGTGGTTCCGTAGTGGCCGCTCGTGTGAACCCGAGGGTCGCCAGCGTAGCAGCAGGGAAGGCTGTAGTGACCCACATTCTGTGGTCGCCAGCGTAGCAGCAGTTAGGGCTGTAGTGATCTGATCCAGTTGGTTAAGAGGATTGTCTCCGGATCACCACCGAAGCGGCAGAGGTTCCGTAGTAACTAGCGGTACTGCCCGTAGTTGCCAACATGTGTGTACGGTGTGTGAATGCCTGAACCTTTTGTAAATGATTGCCTCCTCACTGAGTATTTCTCATGTGTTAATTCTTTTACAGAAATAATTACGGCGTGAAGGAGGATTCCGCGTGACCGGGTTCGGCCAAGCGACGGACATCTAGATTTGTTATTATTTTTGTATTAATACTGTATATACCGGTTTGGGTGATAAATGTATTTTAATATTCTACTTTTCAGCGCTAACATTTAATCGTCATTTATAACATTATATTTTTTGCCTATTTCGACAGCAGATATTTCAGAAAATGCTTCAGTGCATGTATTGCATTTGGCTACAATAAAAAAATGAAAAAAGGGGAGAAAAGTTATATATCACTTCATAGATAAATAATTTGCTTTAGTCTTTCTCAAAATCTGCAAACAAGTATTTTTATTCCTATTACAATCAAGTTTTATATTTTACTGACTGTAATTAAATTAAAATAAACTATAATTTAATTATCTTATGAAAAAAATAAAAAATACCATCACGTCTTTTATCCATTACTGGGTGAAATATGAATAAATTCACGACTTCAATAAAGTATTTCTGAAGCTAATTTGATAAACTAAGCCATAGCTATAATTTTGTTTCCAGAAGATTATTATTGTTTACTTTAAAATCAAAGTGTTATTTCACATTCCAAGTATAAGAAACAATAAATAATTTAAACTAAATTTCATACTAATGGAAACCCTAAAGATTGCAATGTAATTTGTTAAAAAAAAAAATGATCGCAGCATTACTTTTCACTGTATATCAGGCCCGGTTAGAATAGAGTTGGGGTTATAGTGGTGTGGGTAACTAGTCCCATTTCTCGCTAGCGCTATTCGGCTGCTTGTCATTTCTATATTAGTTCTATGTTCGTTGGTTCAAAAGACTATTCCACCACTTTTTTTATATATAATTCCATCTGATAGTATAAGTAAAACTACGACTTTTAGTGAAAATCCGGTGAAAAATTCCTGTTAATAAGCGAGTTATAGTCACCCAAACTTAGAAAAACTAAATGTGACGTTTTCATCTTAGACTGTTTTCTTCATGGACCTAAATGTGTTTGAAGTGTAGATTATATTCATAAATAAATATATATATATATATATATATATACAGGGTGTCCCATAACTTCAGGTACATATTAGAAGGGCATATAGTTCTTAATGTCCTGATTACGGAACAAAAAGATTTTTTTCAAAATTCAAAAATTAGTTTTTGAGGTTTTTGAAGGAAACAGTTTCGGGACACTGGTTGCGTTTTTTTCAGTACATACACATCTCCCAAACTTAATTGGTGTGACAAAGATTTACGTAATTGCATAAATTAATGTCATTGTTAAATTATTTTATGTAATAGTTATAACTAATTTCACTATTCCAAATATTATAGTATCCAGGGGTACATAAAATGTTCTTCTTAAGTAAACTACCCTTAATTATAGGAATTTTGAAAAAATTCTTTTTGTTCCGTAATCAGGACATTAAGAACTATATGCCCTTCTAATATGTACCTGAAGTTATGGGACACCCTGTATATTTAACCTGTATAAGTTACATACTTTATAATTGCAAGTGTATTAAGTTTAATAAAAGAAATTTATATTAAAATAAAAAATGTTTGAGAATGGCAGTGGTACAAGTGATATTAGCTGTTCCACTATTTGGAACTGTTAACCATTCGTTAGATACCACGTGGGCGGTGTTTCAGTCCATAACAAAAATCTCTTATTTCCGAAGTACTCTTTTATTAATATTCATTATTTAACATAGCGCTTTTAATTTTACTAATTTCTCTTAATTCAAACTGGAATAGCCTAATTACATGGCATTTACATTATGGTAATTAAACTATTAATGGGGTATATGATGTGTAATTTAGAGAACATATTAATATATTGTTAATATAGAGTTAAAAATAACAAACCCATATTTCTTAAAATTTGTTAAATAATAGAATTCGAGAAAAACGGCATTAAAATTTTTTTATTCACATACTACCTAGCCATCATGTCAACAACAAGGCATTGCAACACACAACTAATTTATTAAAATTTTTGTTATACCAACCAAGAGCGAAAGAGAAAGGTCTGTTTCGCTCTCGTTGCGTGTACGTCACAGAATTTTTAATACCGTTTTTTCGCATACTATGAATATTTAACAAAT
The DNA here is from genome assembly GCA_963082715.1 of Harpalus rubripes. NCBI lineage: Eukaryota > Metazoa > Arthropoda > Insecta > Coleoptera > Carabidae > Harpalus > Harpalus rubripes. The sequence continues at coordinate 39,494,506 of OY720458.1, forward strand.
TTTAAAAATACTAGTATATTATTTTTAAAATATTGGTCAGACACCCAATTACAAATAGATGATTATTATTATTTTTAATGTTAAATATCAATTGTCCAAAATGGATCTATAAAGTTTTAAATTCTTACTAATACTTACTGCATCTTTAGTGATAAACTTTCGAATTTAATCGAAGTCTCTGGACCCATTAGTTGAACCCAGAAATTGTTGAGATCATATATCCCAGAAAGTCTCACTGATAAGTAATCTTCAGGTTGGAAATTCATTTGGAACCATTGACTTTCCAATGGAGTCTCATCGTCCATAACAAATTTGGGCAAAAAACACTCGTTTTGATAATGAAAATATCCTAATGTATCTTGCGGTTTTGGGTTTCTAGCATCCACTATTACATAATCCCCATGATCTGGTCTGTATAAATTAAAAAGCTCGGGTAAACATTGGCACATTTCATACACGCTAGCGAAGGAGTATTCTTCAGGATTAAGAGACTCCTTAAATTCAGCGCTAAAAAAAATATATATATACAGTGTGTTTGAAAAAGTGCATACACCCTTTTTTCTCACTTATTATTGCAGATACACATATTGCTTATGAGACATGATTTAATCAGTGCAATATTTATAATTGAAGTGTGTGAAAACAATTGTGGAACTTCCGGCATAACCGGAAGTGACATCAACTTTATAACTTTAAATATAACCTATAGTATTTTTTTTATAAATTTGGATATTATTTTTTGTTCTCTTTCGACCACATCAAATTTATTAATATTAACATTATTCATTTGTTAATAATAATTACTTTCGCTCAATTTTTATCATTAAGAGATGTAATTTAATATGTAGGAGGGCTATGACATTAATTATTTTCATGATATTATGTCCATTTATTTTTAATTAATGTTTATTCAACATGTCCCTCACTTCCATTAATACATTTTAAAGTACGTCTTCTTAATTCACTCATAACAGTATTTAGCTTCATTCTGTCAATTCTGTTCTTCAATATTTGCACAGCCCTCTCACATATTAAATTACATCTCCGAACGATAAAAATCGAGCGAAAGAAAATAATTATTTTTAACAAATGAATAACGTTAATACTAATAAGTTTGGTATGACCGGTAAAAGAACAAAAAATGCAACTCAAATTTATAAAAAAAATGCTATAGGTTGTTTTTAAATTTACAAAGTTGATGTCACTTGCGGTTATACCGGAAGTTCTACAATTCAAATTTTTACACACTTCAATCACAAATATTGTACTGATTAAATTATCTCCTATAAGTAATATGTGTATCTGCAATAATAAGCGAGAAAAAAAGGTGTATTTACTTTTTCAAGCATACTGTATAGGGTATGCACGTGTTTATTTTAAATGGGCCACCATTGCTATCTCGAGAATGGAAAAAATAAATACATGTTACTTTTTTATGTAGAATTAGAATGCCATGAATGAAATTAGTGAATATTTTGTTTTGTCACTTGATCATATTTTTTATTAAATGTCAACACATATAAAATACTTATTTTTTTCATTCAGGGTATTCTAATTCTACGTAAAAAAAGTAACAAGTATTTATTTTTTCTATTCATGGCACACTTATTATAGTCGTATTTAAATCAAATTAATATAAAATTTATTGTGGATTTTTCTCAAAAAATTCGTAATGTAATGCTATGAAACGATCATATCGTTGAATTCAGAATTAAATTCTTTAGCAAATAAGCAAATGAAAAATATATGTTCCTATTTAAAATTAAAAAGTTATGTCCCATATTTTGAGAACCGCTGACATAAATTAATGTTTGCTGATATCATCAGATTTGTATTTCAAAATGGCACAATTTTGCTCATTTGACCAAATTTGTATCTCTTCAAATAAAACAGTTGCAAATAGTGAGCAAGCTTATTGAGACACTGTATATACCATATTATTAACTATAGCGCCTCTGCCGGCAGATTTATGAAATGAAAAAAGCGTGCCAGAGTGACAAACTATTTTTTAATTTTTCCAATTAAGTTGGCAATACTAACTTATTTTCTCTATACTTTTCTTAGGAAAAATAGGAAAAGATATTCCTTTTTAATTAATGGATTCAAATCACAATCCGGAAAGCAACAATAGTAAACAGGCATAATTAAAAAAAATATATATTCGCACTTCACAAAAGAATCACAACAACAAAACATTAGTTTGGGGTTAACTGCCAGTGACAGAAGAGTAAACAGGCGCTTAAAATTTTTAAATTTGAATGTTTATTTCATTGATCATTTATATATTATAAGGGCAGAATCCAGTAGTTAAACATGAAATGAAACTTGCAAGAAAAAAATTATCGTTAATTTACGTCTACATAAAATAATATTTTGCTTTAAAAATACAATTTTTCCCATAAGATAACATTGATTTCATTTCCGCAGTACTTCCAAGCATATGATTGGTGCATTCTGAGCATGCGCATTGAGATAGTAATATGGTCTATTAGTGTCTCAAGCAATCCTTGATAGTTTTTTTCAAATATTATGCTGTCCCATACAATTTTATGGAATGCTGTGGTTGAAAAAAATAAAAAAGTATTACAGAAGAAAAATGAATTTATTTGATAAGTATATTAAATAAATAAACAAAATTGCTTAACCGCAATTATTAATAATTATACTTAAACGAGTATTATCATGTTATCAGTTATTTGTCGAATGCTTGACGTTAACATTTCAGCAACTTGCAAAGTTCTGAATAACTTATTAGTGTTGTCGTTATAGTTATTATTATTCTATATTTGCTAATCTCTGTATATTCAAAATTCTTTATTATTTTACACAATGTTTAATGATGCATATGATACGATTAAATAATACAAATTTTCTTTATAAAGGCCATTTTTCATTTTTTTTTGTTACTCGTGTATAAAAAACAATTGAGCAATAAGTTACTACTCATTGGATGCAGTTTTTAATTCTAAATATTTTTGAATTCAGACTTTTGGTCTAATTTAATTAGAGAAGCAACTATCACCATATTAAAAACATAACTTTGTATTCCCTATGTTACATATAATAATATACTTTATTGAGTCTAGCCAATGGCGATGTTCAGCCAACGCTGATCTTCCACCTAACCAATTTCAATTCTATACCCGGTAAACTTACGTGACACGTAATTGTTTTTATTGAACCTTGAAAATGACAATAATGAGTATATTGGATAAAACCAGTGATATGCCACTGGAAAATTCCCGCAAGGAATTTTTTTATTACCCGGGAAAATTTCTTGAATCACGTTTTGCGGAGAAAAATATCGACATTTTCCCAAAATTTTCGGGAATATTTCTAGATAAACCCGATACCACATATTGTCGAAATTTTAAAAATAGTAAAAATCTTTCAAGAAAAACTATAATAAAAAAATTATAATAATATTGATCTACCTAAAGAATCGAAGGTTAAATATAAAATTTATTATTTTTATTAATTAGAATGTAAAAATAACCTTCATTCTAGTTTCAATTTAATTCTTCATAATATATTTTTTATGAATAGATAACTATATAATATGCAACTTACCTGTATAAATTTAATAATTGAGCGCACCAAATCCCGAAGGCATTTTTCTCAATTAATTTCCTAAGATTTTTCTTCACTTTTATACTCATAGATGAATTATCTTTCAGTGCGGTAAAATACGGTTGTTCATCAAGCGCATTTATGTCGTTAAAGTCCACCCCATCCATATTTCTCAACGGTGGACTTTGTACATTTTTCAACTTAGTATGAACCATCTCCATTAACCTATTATTAGTATCTACAGGATTCACCATAGTCATTCCTAGTGGAATTTCTTTACTTAAGAGAGATATAACTTCTGTGTTAGTAAGCTTAATAATATTTAAAAAAATTGTACTAAGGTCTGTCTTATTTTCGTGTTCTTTTTCCACATCCTCGGGAAATATTGTAGATCTCCTGAAAAAATATTTATTAAAAATATACAGAATACAAATTTATACAATTACATACTTCCCAAAAAAATTAGTTACATTTTCTTTTTGCCGTAGTACCAATTCGTTTATATGTTTGCTCTTTTCGCAAACTACAGGTAGTACCACAGATCTGTCACCGTAATCAACAATCTGAAACAGAATGTGAAAAAATATTTTGGAAAAAACAAAAAAAACATGTTTTTTTATTTAAATCAGATTATTTTGATTTAAAACACCATTATAACACAAACTGGGCAATAGAATATTTTTAATAATCGAAAATTTATCTTTTCATTAAATATTTTATTTTTTAATAATTTGAATGCAAAAACAGCCGGGCTAGCGCTAGCTAGCAAGGAATATGCCACTAAAATATCTAGCGAACAAGTGAGGAGCTGCAAACGCAATGCAATACTACACAGATAGAACTATAAGTTTATGATTTTTTTTTTACTTTAAACTAATACCGTTCAGTACGCATCTAGCGCTAACAAACAGCGCTATATTTTGCTAGGGTAGCTCTATCCCGGCTGAACGCAAGCAATGTAATGTGTAATATAAATTTGGTTACTTTTATTGTGGTCAATTCGTTCCTCAATGAATTAAGAAAAAACACGCTCTGCCCCTTACAAAGAAGCATTTACATTTACAGTAACTGTCATTATGCGGATAACTCTTTTATTTTATTAAATGCCAACGATCATTGTAGACAATGTAGTAAAATAAATAAATATATCATCACAGCATGTTATCCATTGCTGGGTGTGTCAATCTGTTTTGTACACAGATTTCGGTAATGGAGATGACATATATGTACCATGCGGGCGTTTACCAGGCCAGTTACAATTTAGTTTTTTTTTATTAAATCTTCTTAGAATAGGTGCTACAATCCACTTTAAAATTTCAAAATTCGTAAAATACGAAGCTATAAAGAAAATAATTTTTAAAATATCATTGATTTTTATTTTTAAAAAAACGTTATTTAAATCGCAATTTAAATCAGGTGATTTAAAAACATACCCTGATCTGAAATAATTTAATTAGTAGAATTTAAGGAAGGTTTCCGTGCAATATATTTAATTTTGCCCAGATATAAGTGTAGACAACATACTGCATTTATACATTGAAGAAATATACACAATTGTATCTAGTCCGAAATATATCAAGAGGTAGGCTCTTGTCGACCAATCCCTACTGTGGACGCATGCAACTTATAATAAAATTATACTTACACGGCAGACATGTGGTATTGTCCATAAATATTGTTCGAATGAATCGAAGCCTAAGTTTTTATACGGGACCTCACAACCAATAACTTTTTTATAGTCATATTGCAAGTTTTTAACACTCAATTCTCTTCGAGAAGATATTAATAGGCTTAAGATTTCCATTTCCAACTCTTTATAGACATCTGGTTCCACTAAAATAAAACAACTATTAAAGTACCTAACCAAATATTTCTACTTAGAATCATTACTTATAAATGTGAATAACATACATGCGCCAGAATTACGACTAAAAATTTCATAGAACAAACAATAATTGAAATTTTAAATCGAATTATATTTTTAAAAAGTTTGAAAATACTACTTGTCAAGTAAACACTGTGCTTGTTTTTGTTTATGTCAGCTGTCATTAACCATGTGGCATGTGACATGTGCGCAATGAAATGAACTGCTAATCTTGCAAAAAGATTGAAAAAGAGCTTCTCTTTAATTTTCAACTACAAAAAGTATGCATTGCTAGAAAATGCGGAAAATTGAAACAGAATGTTCATACAACAGAAAGTAAGCTCAACACTGAATATTCAATCACACGAATCGGTATAGTAGAAAACTATAAAACACACTCAATTACATTGTCCTATTCGCCAATAGATGCCACAAGGTATTTTATGTTATGATTTTAAGGTTTTATACACTTAAATACGTACTAGCTGGAACTCGCATACTATACTTATCTGCGTCCCCTGCATTCAGTGTTGCCGTTGTTAGTACAATTGTACTAGATTTAGTACAATGGAAATTAGTTTAGTACACTAGTACCTCTTTAAGGAATCTAGTACAATTTGTAAATTTGGCAAGTTATGACGTTTTTATTATCACTATTGTTATTTCGCGCGATAATTGAGTTTGAAGGAAGTGACAGTTTTAATAGTAGATAGCAGTACCACCACAAGTAAATAGAGCTGTTTTGGTAATAGTTTTAAAATTCGCGGTTCCGTTATTCAATGCATTGGAAACTAATAAAAAACCCTAGATTTAGTTGGTTGGTAGTTGGTATTGGTAAATGAAGTGTACTGTTTCTGTTTCCCGTTCTTTTGCTTCTGTCTACATAACGTTGCAGCTGAACTTGTTAATGTAAAAGGCAAGAAAATGGACAAGTAATTAATTTAATAATAATTCTTAAATGGTTCTAAATTATTTATTTGGAATATTAAAAAAAAATGTTTTTTTAATACCCGAAAGAATTATTTTTTATTTGTTTTATTGTTATTTACTTTTATAATATTAACATATGTGAAATGTTTATTGTTTACAATAAAAATGAGTTCTTTTGACATTTTTCTTTCAAATTTCGCGCGTCAGTACACTCGGACCCAATTTAGTACAATTTTAAACTGTAATCTAGTACAATTTTTTACCACTCAGCGGCAACACTGCCTGCATTGAACAATAATGGCTGATCCGGTTCGCGCACGTTCGCGTCGAACTGAACTTAGCCGAATAATTCATATCATAGTCAAACGTTTTATTTTCATGTTTATGCTTCATTTTAGGTTTCATTCAGTTGGTGTTGGTAACAATAATTATATTTTATATAAAAAGATGACGGAAAATTGTTTTTTATGCACTGTTTTACTAAAGCCTCAGATAAAAAATTTAGTTTCATAAAATGACCAGTAAGAATTTTGCATCACTTCCGGTTTTAGCGGAAATTCGTACAACTTTAAATCTAGCATAGGGGATGTGTATTTTTATATATTTTTTCAGAATGTACATAAAATTAGCTTCGCGATGATATCAAAATATAGTTTCACTTCAACCATTTCAAAATGGCGACCATTTATTTTCAAAATATGCCTTAATAAAATTCCATTCAAAAATAAACATAGCAAGCTATGAAACAATTGTATTACCTTAAAACAAAAGAAAAGTATTTATATTTATCTACATAAAGTTGAAGTGCTCTAACAATTTTGTGATTTAATTAAGGTATTAAAATTACATTGCAAGACCGTTACCCAGAACTTTACGGGCGTGCACGGTACCTAACCTAACAAACGAGAGAAGCGAACTTGTTATCCGCGCGAGCACGTAAATTTCGGGTAACGGTTGAGTATTGTACAATGTTTTATGATATACTGAATCGTAAATAATTAGAAAAAATAATAATATTAGAACATACAACACAATATATTAAACTACTTGATCAAAATAGTCTTTGAAAACATATGGCGAAATAATGAATAAATAAATCTGTATACTGTATATATAATAAGGTGTTATAACATTTTATATATTTGAAATCACGAATGGAACGAAAAATAAACCCAAGTAGTTTCAAACTCGAACTCACTAAAAATTCTATATGGTAAACAAAATAATAATTTTGGATAAAAAAAATACGTAGATCTTTAACAATAACTACACGATTTAATACTTCACCATTCATTTCGTATTGATTGGTAATAGGGTTATTTTTTCTGGTGAATGTAATAATTTCGCATTTGCTCAAATTAAAATGAAGATAATTCACAAGTGACCAATTGTACAAGGCATTTAAATCTTGTTGTAGTTCATTACATTCATTTGTATTAGTTACAGTACGAAATAATTTAAAATCATCTGCATACATAAGATAATTAGAAAATTTTAATACTGAAGTAATATCATTTACAAACAGTAAGAAAAATAATAGGCTCAATATTGAACCTTGAGGTACACCAGAAACCGCTACAAAGCTTGAGGATATGAAACCATTATAGTAAACATATTAAACTCTATTATCTAAATATGAGACAAAATAACAAAAAAGGTAGTATAAATTGTTTGAAAATTCAATGCATTTTAATAAACGTAATAAAATTTGATTGTCTACTGTATCAAAAGCCAAAAGCAAAGAGAAATCAGTATAAACTATATCTACTTGCTTTTTATCTTTAAAGGCATCAAAAATGAACTGTACAAAGTTTGTCAAATTACTAATGGTAAATATTGGATTGACAAAACCATGTTGATACATATTTATGTAGTTTATGGTTTGGATATTTTGAAACATTATGAATTCAAAAATTTTGGCAGCAGAGTTTAAGCAATATATTGGCCGATAATTGCAATTATTATTTTTGTCATTACCTTCGAAAATAGGACAAATTTCCGAACATTTCCATTTATCGAGAAAATTATTTGTTTTTAAACTAAGATTTGATGGATATGCGTAAAGGATAGATAAATGAATCTACACAACCCTTAAAGATGAAAACGGGAATGTTATCTGGGCCAACAGATTTAGTGCTTTTAAGATATTTAATAGCAGCGGATATTATATCAAACGAAATTTCATGAATGGGAACTGTGTTCGTTGAGTCTATATTGAAATTATAGAGGTTCAAATGTACATTATTAAAACTGGAAACACTTTGGATAAAGTCATCAAATGCCTGAGCAATTTCTTGACCCGTTGTTAATGTTTCCTCATTCTTAAACATTGTAGAAGGTATTCTGTTAGGCTTTTTTTTTCAAATTAACAAAATTCTAGAAATTTTTGGGTTCACTGACTGTTATTTTCATCTATATTAATATATTTATTACACTCATTATTAATTAAAATTTTAACACTAGATATTAAATTTTTATATTTATTTAAATTATTTGACTGAACGTTCCTAAGAGTTTTCAGTGATTTTCTTTTAGCTTGAACGAAATCCTATGTGAACCAGATAAGATATTTTGAATACGTCTAACAGTTTTTGAATACATCTGCCAAGGACACTGTACAATACTGTGTTTAATAGACAATTTCAAAAATTCAATGCGCATGTGCAAACTTTAGACAAAGATAACAAAAGTTAGTGCCGTACCCATCTGTGTTTACGATATGACAGATGACAGTTCGATTATTTTTGTTAGATAGTATTTGTTTCTTCATTGGAAAATTAATAATTGTAATTTTGAGGGGTACTATACGTTGCGTACCAGGTTGTAATAATAATTAAAAGAAAAACATTTGATTTCATTCTTTTTCTCAAAATATGGGGAAAAAAGTGGATCAGACAGCAATGGATACAAAAGAAAATGATAAAATATGTGGAAATTGAATTTATTTTAATATTACTGGAAAGAAATCATCGCAAGATAAATATCCTAAATATTTACATGATGGTCGAATAATCTAAAATAAAAAATGATGTTACTATATCAAATCTATCATATTAACATAATTTATAAATAACTATTGAATATCCTCCATTTATTTCGATAAATTTTAATTTTCAGCATAAACATTTTACTTATAGGTCTTTCCAACTGAAGAGACACCTGACCTGCGTGTAGAGGCGGTGCTTATATGATATACTACACAACCTACCAAAGCGGTGCGAGAACTGAAGTACCTATATTACAATCCACCAGTTAAATACACTGTATATACGCTATTTCATTCATAAATGAACAGTTTTTAGTTTATTATCTTCTAAATGTAAACGTTATTAAAATATTAATAAATTTTAATTTATATTATGTTATTGACAATATTATTTAAATATTCATGAAAATGCAAAAAAGTTGAAATATATTTTATTAAATCGATAAATTACATATTGCAAACAAACAAGAAACAATAACAAAAACAAATATACCGCGAAAACAAACAAAAAACAATAACAATGTGAATATACCACGAAAACATAAAAACAAGTAACAAAACGAGTAGGTCAAATGTCAAAATACAGAACTGAGCGCGATGTGAATCCAAGCGATGTCAACATCAAAATGAGGAAAATTGAAACTGATGTTACGCAGAACAGAGAGTAGCGTAGTATTCCTTGTTACTCATATTTGCCTCTCTTTTTAAGACGCAAATGAGTACTTCGCGCAGGTGTCTCTTCAGATGGAAAGACCTATACTTTTTATTTAAATTCTTTTTGACATTTCTCGTACGCCGCCATTTAACGGCACTAAGTTTTTAGTTCAAAAAATAAACACGTAGAGGTTCGTGAATAAAATCACCGGTGGCGGCGCTGTTACTAACCAAGATGTCGGATGATTGTCGTACTGTCATTTTCAAACGTACTTGTTTACATGTTAAAAACGCAGTTTTCAAGAGTGTTTTATTCTATTATTAAAATATTTAGGCAGGTTTTATTTTACTTACTGATAAGTTTGAAGATTAAGTTTCAATGTTATTATTTCAATTTTGTGCATGGACGTTTCAAAATTTGTTTATTTGCAGATAAATATGGCAATGTTATTGGAAAATAATTTTCACCTCTCATAAAGATAATTATTTAAATTTTTAAATTCCAATAATTCTTCAAGGAATTTTAAGTAGAAAATAGAGTAAATGAAGAAAAAATCAGGAAACTTTCAGTCATTAAATAGGAAAGTGTAAAACAGGTTAAGGATGAAACAGATTTAAACTGGAAAGTAGTCTTCAAAAAATCTGATTTTGGTCAATACCTATGTATTGAAGTATTGAATGATTACGTAAAATAGAAAGAATAAAACAAAGACTTATTGTTCACATACAATAACCAAATAAAATAACACTAGCCCAAATAGCGTTTTCAGTGAAGTACGACAATAAATAGTTCTTATTTTGCCACTAGATGGCTACGGCTTAATTTTATTCGCGAATTCATTGGTTGCTTCGTTAATATATTTGACCAGGAACAGAGGGGGAGACAGGGCATGCTATGTATTTCGCCATAAGACGAATTTCCAAATCATCCTAGCGATTTTCGACCTTATTGAACTGTCAGTAGTTATGGATAATCAAGTATTTATTTGGATTTAGCCAACTGTAACATAACAGTATTTAACTAGCCTTTTGCGGCTGATTTTGACATTTCAATAAGGTTAAAAATCGCTCAGATGATTTGTAAATATACGCGTGACTATGCCTTGTCTCCCCCTCTATTCCTGGTCTAAGGTCAATATCCAGTGCTGTGACAGATCAATTTATAAAGGACCTATTGTTCATTTTTTTTTAAGAATGCAGTAACTAGAAACCTGATTTACACAATGACAAATGGTCAATCTAGTTATAAAATTTGGCGCTAAATTCAAATATAGTTACTTGAAATAATAACAGTTATGTAATTACATTCGAATATAAAATTTAATAATGATAATTTTTAAAATATTACAGGAAAATGAAGAAAAATGTCAAATTTACTTTTTAAATTAGTAATTTAAAATGGGAAGTTGAATAAGTTATAATTGCTTAAAATACATAATGAAAACACATACATTTAAATTTATTACATAAAACTGCATTTAAAAAGTAATAGTTTTACAAAGATGATAATAATAAAAGAATTATCTTATACAATTAAAATGGATTTATTTAAAATTCCAAGAAATTAACAAAAGTTTGTAAATCAGTTATTTTAAATAATTTACAATTATCCTGATAACAGTAGAGAATGTAAAAAATCAAAGCTTAAAACAACACAGTAAATTGTTTGTCAAAATTTTTTAACAATTTTTACATGAAAATCATCCTTGTGGCACAATCTCCATAATAATCTTCCGATAATTTTGAAAACAAATATTCGCGTATTCTTTTCTTCTTTGGTGATGAAACTTGTCCTGTTTTATCCATTTCCGCAACAATTTTATACATAGATCTTTCAGAGAGTCCAACAGCTGCTGCAGTGAGTGCCACAGCTTTAGTTTTTGTTGCACCCTTAGTTTTATGGGCCAAATAAGTGTTGTAGGCCATTTCCTTTTGTCCACTTTTTAAAAGTTTTCCCTTCGGATTTTTCTTTATACGACGGTGCACACTTTCTTCAATGAGATAAAACAATAAAAGCAGAAAGAACGAATACTACTATTGTTTGTATTGAAAAATAGATTAAATACACCAAATGGCAACAAGAGAAATAAAATGCAAACACATAAATGCAAAAAAACGCAAAAAATGGAAATGATACCAACAGATCAGTTGGCGTACGAACTAATATTAGCCGTATTATAATTTAACATTCTATTGTATTATATTATATAATATTATATTATACGAGTATTATATATTTAGAAATTATTCGTAGTATTATATTCATTTAATTACATGTCAACAAATTCTACGCTAATGACTACAAATGTATGTGAAAAGAGAGAGATGAGTAGAGAAACGGTTGAGATGGAGAAATAAATATCGTCGGTGTAAACTTCTCCTCGATTTAAACCAATCAGAGAACAAGATCAAATAAGCCCTATCTTCCCTGTACTGCATTCTTTAAAAAAATGGACTATAGATCAAGATCAAGATCTTTACAATTAGTATGTACTAGATCAGATCATAAGTCTGCGATCGGATCTTTTTTTCAGATCAGAAATTTGGAATCTATTTTTCTTAGACCATAAAAAAGATCATGGACTACGTTTATCTCGACGTTTGAAGCCGCTTGAATTTAGTAAATCCCTTTTCAATCTTCGAAATAAACGATCGAGATTAATATTTCAAGCCGCTTGAAAATGTCAAGTCAAGCCTATAAAATAACAGGCTTGGACTTATGCAGCGGCTTGACTTGTGTCGAAATAAACAGTGAAGCTTCAAATAATGGAACTACGCATGCGCACATTCGCAATATGTTGGAGTCTTCATAAATTCATATCATTTGGTTATTTGTATTTTACCTCATTTTATAAAAATCGCGACATAAAATTTAATAAAACTGTCCAAAAGCGAAATATTTTTAGTGATGAAGAAACAAATATTTTTTTTTAATGTTTTTGAAAGAAAAGTCAAATAACAACATGACAATTTTTGGATTTTGATGTTATATATCCAGCATGAAATTAGATCATATACTTCTCCCTGTCTGTCTGCATAATCTACTATTTAACTATCTTTTTTTAGTCGATTCGAATTTAAAGAAGATCGAAAATAAGTCAATCCTAATTTCAATCCGCTGAGATAAACCAATAGGATTTTTCAAGTCATAATATACTTGAAGCCGCTTGAATTGTCGAGATAAACGTAGTCACTAACGATTTTCAAATGCTTTTTATTTCTTAATAATTAAATAACAATACAAAAAATAAATGAATTACAAAGAATATGCAGTATGTTAAACAAATCCTCACTCGGAGTAGGCTATGAACAAATAAACATATCTCTTAATTTAAAAGTGTTATATTAAATGTCAATTTGACTTTTGAATTGAATAATGATCAGACATACGCTTCCATGTTCATAGACCACCCCGAGTTAGGATTTTTTTTGAACACACTGTATCTAGCCTTATACCTAACTCATGGAAAAAAATTAGATACATATTTAGTTTTATTAATACTAAATTAATGAATAAAGTATAAACAGAAACAAAAATAATAATTTTAAGCAGAATTGTTGAAATGTAATAAATTAAGACAAGTAATTCTTATTATCATAAAGTAAGAAGGTATTGTTCACATTACTAGTAAGATTCAGTACGAACTCATCCAAAATTGTCTTTATGAAGACGATCTCTCCAATTAGGCATCAACAAATCACACATTTAAAGAATTTTGAAACTAATAAGAATTACTTTTGACATTTAATCATTTGTCAATATTTCAAAGCTAACTAAAATGATGTTTGATTCAATGTAATAACAGTATTATTAGGACAAAATACGAAAAAACGTTATAATAAAAGAACCTTGCATTAATTAAAAGTTTTAATACCTGAATCATGCGTTTTAAATCAACTAAAATTTTTTCTTTCCTTGGCATTTTTTGTAAAAATTAAAAATAAGAATATTTTCCTCTTGTAAACTCAATCCGGGGACATAATGTATACAGGATGGTGACCGCGATCTCGGAACATAGGACTTTAACATGTAAAATTATATTTTCTTAATTTCCAGCTTCCCTAATTATTTTAGGCAAATAAGCTTCAAATAAAAGTTATAGATCATAAAATTCTACATCAGAATCAATAAACAGAATTACTTTTACATGCTCTATAACGGCAGAAATTAAATATGAAATATTGAAAATTAGCTCAAAAATAGGGATAACCATTATCCATATGTCTTCGCAGTTCTTTATTTAGATCCAGCAGATATTCTCGTTGTTTTGGGGTTTTATCACTCGTAATTTTAATATCTTTAAATTTAGTAGATAATTGCAGTGTTTTATTTTTATTTTTTGAGAATGTTCAAAGCATCAGACGCATTTTTAAATATTACATTTATTGGACGATGTTTATTGTTTATATTTGTTTACTTTGCCTAATCGAAATACTTTTAACTCAGAAATTGAGGAATTATTAAGAGAGATACTTGATATTAATTCGTTATGATTAAAGTATGAGTATTGTTGTCGGAATTCGCGGATTCTGGTAGATTATGAACAATAACGTTATTTTGACGGTTATTTCGGTCATTAATTTCAGAAATTATATTTTCGAATATACGCACTCTTCAAATCTGATTTTCTTGAAATTGTTAAGTTCGGTTCTTAGGTCTTTAATTTCCGATTGTACGGGATTCCACCATTTTTTAAATATTTCATCTGAACGTATAAGTAAAACTAAGACTGACGGTGAAAAAAATCCTATTAATAAGCGAGTTATAGTCCCCCGAAATTTGAAAATGTAGATGTGACGTCACGACTATAAGTTTTTTATGTCAAACTGTTTTCTTCGTGGACCTAAATGTTCTTGAAATATATGCTATTTCTAAATTATATTTATAAAAAATAAATGAATAATATTATACTGTACAAGTCTACATGATTTATAATTGGAAATATATTTAAATTATTAAGTTTAATGCAAAACATTTATATTGAAATAAAAACTGTTTGCAGTACTGGACTGATAGCCACGCCTCCGCTATTTGAATATATTTACTTCCATTGATAGTAGACTGGCTCCTCCCCCCTAACTGATTATTCGTTATATATTTATAGGCCGTCTTTGAGTCGCCAATCAAAATAATATATCTGGAATTCATATGAGTGACGAGTTGCTGTAACAAAAACCTTATTTCCGAACCATATACTTTCAATTTTTTTCCTAATTTCTCTTAATTCAATTGCGCTATAGTCCCCTATTCAAGATTAGTTGTGAACTCTGCTATTCCACTAACTGTCATATCATTAGTAGATACACACGCATTGCAAGACCATTATTTGGAACGTAGTGTACGACTATCCGGGTTGGACATTTTTTGTGCACATTCCGTGTGATATTGTGTACCGCAACTGGAACAATTAATCGCAGTTGATGTATCTAATTGTTTAAAACACAAACAAGACATTGACATCTTTGAATGTTTATTGAAACGGTACGACTGTAAATAAACAGAAATCAGATAATTTCACTGGTTTTTACGTGGCGACAACTCACTATCAAATCAGTTTAATTAATATTTTCATAAACTTAAGAAACAATTGAGTAGATTTAGAATTTTAAACCCAAAATTTTAAGACACTGAAAAATCACACACACTTGAGATTAGGACATGTGGATCACTACACTTTTCTTCATAAGATGATATAAAATTGAAATATACTTTGTACTATATACAAGCAGTATAGTCAAAAAAAGACAGTGCGAAAAAAGATCAACTGTCATGTAAGATGTCGGTGGTTTCTCCACAGTCAACGCTGTAGCCTTCTTTGTAGACGTCCATGTGCTTTTGCAGCCGCTTCAAATTGTTTTAAATAGTTCGGCCACGAAGATTTTCCATCAAATTCTGGAGTTTTTATGTATATTGTGCTAGTATCAGATTTTACTACTTTCCTTTCTTCTAGTAGACCTGCCTTTACTACATCGGAATTCGATATTGACGACGATGTAATTTTAATGAATTTTTCTCGTAATTCTTCGATCTTCTTGTCATAATCATCTTTTAAATTCTTGAAGTCTTCTTCAATTTTTCTAGAATTCCCCTCTAATTTTTGTCCTAAACTTCTAGAATTTTCTTCCAATTTTTGTTCTAATGTTTACTCCAGAACTCTATAATTTTCTGTCATTTCCTGTATTAATGTTCTAGAAGTTTCTGTTAATTCTTCTTTTAGTGTTCTGAAATTTTCTTCTAGTTTTTGTTCTAATGTTCCTGTCAATTCTTCTTTTAGTGTTGTGGAATTTTGTTCTGCTATTCTAGAACTTTCCTCCAATTTTTGTTCTATAAATTTAGGAACGTCACACTTGATTTCGAATAGTAATCTTCAGCATTTTCACCATCATCGATTAACGCTTGCCTCAGTCTCTCTTGAAGCACAGACTTCTTTTAATTCACTTAATTTTAATTGTTTAATCGCTATTTTATTTATTTTTAATTTACACTTCACAGTTTATTAACCTCACACCTGACACCAATTGTAACGTTTTTATTTACTTGGCAGAAGTTTAAAAATCAATTAATTATTACGAATTAAAATAGGGGTTATTAAAACGGTAAATGAATATTAAAAGATAATAATATAAACGATCACTATGATTAAACAAATATTAAATACTAATTTAAGCCTACTAATATAATTAACTAGTTAAACACTAACACTAGTTATTCAAATAATTAACACAACCATTTATGTCAATTCAACTATCCGTCTATCTATTCATGTAACCAGTGACCTCTATATAGAGGTCACTGCATGTAGCTCTCTCTCTCTCTTTTGGCAGAGCTGTGTCGCTTATATAGCAACCCTCCAACCCTAATATTTTGTAGAAAACTCTCCACGTCATAACAATGCGCCGCGCGGTAATTACGATTATCTCCTCTGTTGTTAAGGCTCGCTCCTTCTCTCTACTAGAACGTTTCTATTCATAGGCGTCGGTTCGCACGCACTGGCCGGGGGCTCGCGGACCAAATGTTGTAAGTACTTTCACGTTACATTATGAAATTAACTTATATGTAAATATCAAATTTGAATATTGAAAATTTGAATGTCGATAATACACAGAATCTGAATGTTGGTAATATAAAAACTATCACTATACAGGTGTCCCAAAAAATGCAGCCTGCATGGGAATCTCGAGAACTGTCAGAGATACGAAATCGGATGGTTGCCCCAATAGGAGCCCAGTTTAGTTGGTGTATTATTATTTGAGAAAAAATACATAGGTCACTAGATGTAGGCGAAAATGTAAATTTTGCCGTTTTGTATATTTGCGAATAACTTTCAACTTTGCAATAATACTGGATTTTGATTTGCACCTCTTTAGGACACTTATTTATGTTCTTTCAATCTTTCGAATGGTGATGCTCATTTTTATCACTTTTGTATTTTGAGTTATGATGCCAACGTTTTATTTTTATATGGATGCCATACTGAAAAGTTACACTATTGAAAAGAGAATATTTAACTTTTCACCGAACTCATCTATGTTCGTTTGGCAAATGTAATTAACACAAAATCTAAGGTTATCACGAAACTGACAGACTGACAAATGAGTACCTCATATATTATTTGTACATAGGCGTACGAACAAAAATTTGCTTTAAGGCGATCAAATTCTTTTAACTTTACTTTGATATTTTGCTTAATTACACAACAATATTTGCTATATCTAATGGTTTCCATTTCATTTTGTACTAATTACTTACAATATTATTTCATATTATTATTAAAAATTGTATAAATTTATATTGCCCCATAAATTTGTACGCCTATGCAATGCCAGCAAAAGATATGGATAGATAAACAAGCAAACATTGTTCTATCTAAACTTGCCCGCGATTTACGCTAATCAGAGCTCAAGTTTTAAAAGCCATTATACTTGCCCACACTATATTCTTTCTAGATCGAAGTATGAGTAAAGTGAACTTCTGAGAACTAAAGTAAATTTACTTAAGGCAAGCCAAAAAAATTTGAGAAAGCAGAAATGTTGAGGACTGCTGGTCAACGGTTACGCCTACGAAGTTTACCCCCACCACCAACGTCAGTAACATTTTCTTTTCAACAGTTACAGTTGGTTACAGTGCAGTTGGCGTTGGTGCAGTTGTTGAGTGTTTATTATACGGGAGTTGTACAGAGCATGTAATAAACAGCAGTTATTGTTTGTGCATCAAAGCATTTAAATTCATATCTAATACCCTTGCTGTTTAATGTTGATTTAATCATTTATCTTTATTTTGTATTCATCGAGTTGTAAATAGTATAAATATCGACACTCAAAAATCATTACAAGCTTCATCCAGCTATCCAACCATCTACGAGTACATATAAATTTCCGGTGATCGCGTCTCTGCGAGGACATATGTATCTAAGCAATGCGACCCAACAGTAAGAAAACACAAACAAATGTAGTAACGAAAGAAGGCGAAAGGAACTAAACCCAAATTTCCCATCAAATTACAAACGAAGAGGTCCTTCGTGAGCATCACAAAAGGTAAGTACAATAAGAACTTCCATGAAAATGCATATAAGTACTGACCTTCAGTGACATACTGTAATAGTAAAAAGAAATACGACATAAGCAAGAAAGAATAGGAAAAGGACAGAGAAACAATAGGTTAACAAGAGGCAGACAGGACCAGATATAAGATGTCGAATAATGCATATAATAAGGCAGTCACTGTCGCAGATGAAGACACATAGACAAAAGGGATGCATTCCGTTTGCTTTACAACCAATTCAGGTATTACGGAAAAGGAAAATGAGCCTGAAACACTATTCAACACCTTAAAAATATGGGATAGGTATGCCAGAAAGGTGAGACTATTTCCGATTATCCATAGAGAATTGTGCGACATGGTATGATATAAGTACCAGTCGAAAGAAAACTTAAACCCTGCCACGAAAAGAAGTGACAGATATAATCAAGCACTACCATAGTCAAATAAAAAAAAACCTATTCTCAGAACGACAAAAAATAACAAGAACCGTAGAGAAGCTAGAGACAGGCAAAAAAATACATTGTCATTGTCTCTGCGGAACACATCTTTCGTACAGACTTAGTAAAAAATATTAAAAAGTAAATAGATCCACGCCAATTGGGGATCCCTATTAAACATATCAGGAAACAAGGACTGAGGATATACTGATCGAAATCGGAAAAGACCGTCAAACCCTCAAATATACAGTAGGTAAGCGAGAAGCTAAATGCACAATGCGATGCAAAAGTAGTGCGCAAAGACACAAGAGGCGTTACCACTTCACCAGGCCTGACGAGAGGGGGGGGGGGCAGACGGGGTAGGAACTTCAGGGCCCGGCGCTGTCACTATTATATAAATTTTTGTACTGCTAAAATCTTTTACTATAAATAAAAATATAAATCACAAAATTACGTAAAAAATAGAGTTTACCAGAGAAGATTATTATTGTGTATTTCTTTAAAATTACAAGTGCAGTAGAAGGAATATAAATAAAACATTTATTAATATATTAATACTTCCATACTAAACCGGTAGAGCTCAACTGCCATATCTTTGAATTGAAGCTATCGAGATTCGTGAAATTGTCCTGCGACTTCAGCATTGAAATTAAAGGCAACTTAGCAGGCGCATACATGGTCCGCAAAACACAACACGATCAGTCAAGTACATACAGAAGTTGTGTTTTAAGGCTAACGCGCACTTGAGCGACCGAAGCGAAGAGCGGCGAAGAGAAGCTTTTTCATTCAATGTATTACTGTATTATGTATTAATATTAAAAATATTTTAGCTCTCCACGGGCTATATAGAGGAAATTTATATTTATATATAAGCTTGTGTATTTACTTTTTCGTATTTTTATAAATATATACATATATTTTCAACAATTTTATATACTTATTTTCTCATATTTAAAATAAAAGCAAATATTTTTTAAGATATTAAGGTAGGCACATTACATTTAAAATATTAGAAACATTAAACAGGAAAGTCTATGTCAACGCAAATTTCTTTTGGTGCCCCTTCCACTATAAAATTATAATCATAATAGTACTTTTATACTTACTTATTATAAGTAATAAAAAAACTAGAAAATGAATTTATTATAACTTTTCACTAAACAAAACATTAATCATAAAATAAAACATTAATCATTAAAAATCAAAGACATAATAAATTATACACTAAGTACTCGGATGGTTCTTGGGTAGGGTTACCATAATTGAATAGTCGAAAAAGAGGACGTCAAGCGAAGCGAGGCCAAAACCGCCGTAGGCAAATTTAATTTTTAAATAATTTTATGCAATTTTATTAGCATAAATACTTATGGATATTGTCATAAAATTATAAATACTTAGATAGGTGCATTTACAAAACATATATGGAAAAAATAAACTGGATTTGAAATAAAGAGGACAAATGCATTGAAAATGAAAAAAGATACCAGGTCCGAACCTATACCCCAAAAAAGAGGACATGTCCGGTGAAAAGAGGACGTCTGGTAACCATATCTTGGGAAGAAAAGGAAACACATTATTAGACAAAGTTTATGTATTTTAGAATAATGCACGTGTAATAGCGAAAGTATATTCAAAAGTGTTTTTTTATCTAGTGTATGTTGGTAATTAAATGGGGGAGGGGACGGTAGCTTCAATGCCCCCCGTCTTAATCCGCCATTGTAGATAAGATATCTACAAAGTAAAATGGAAACGTGATAAACATTGCACTAATGCAATGCAGGTAGATGGATTATATTTCAACAATTATAAGTTTGGGTTTTAAAAACTCAATGGTCATAAACATTTTACGAAAATATATTTTTTATTTTTCATTCTTATTTTGGCGCCTCGTTCGGTGCCCCCTCCGAAGTGGTGCTTTAGGCGCGCGCCTAGTGCGCCAATACGTAAATCCGCCACTGTCGCTAAGCGCTGGAGGAATCACATATGGTCAAATGGGTGATGTACAGGTGGCCCTACTGGGCGATATTTTTCCTTCTATAAAAAATCTACCAAATCTTATGCCTCCTAAGCGTGCAAAATTTTTAAGTTTCTGTCACACAGATGACTATCGCCCACTTAACCGTCGCCCACGAGACATGGATGTACAATTGTACAAGTTTACAAAAAAAAATAATGGAAAAATAAAGAATAGATCTTTTCAATTTAAAGATACAAAATATGCGCAAGGAGATCTGCGCATAGTAAGCCAACAAATGACGGGTTACGTGCTTCCTTGCTGTGATCAATGGCGTTTATTTTTTCCAAATTTAGACGTAAAATGCAAGAAGTCTTTGACAAATTTAAAAAACTTGTCGCAAGAAATTGCAAAAGCTTTTATTGAAGCTAAAATGTCTAACGATGCAAATTTCCACCCAGACCGAGAATAAAGGTATTTTAGTGACTGCAATATTTCTGACGTTTCGTTTGACTGCTCAGCAGGCAGTTGCTGGCGCCATTTTACTTAATATGTGCAGCGATAGAAAGAGATAGCTGTTAAATTGAAAAGGTCTTACTTCTCCTTTGGGCAATCAAATTAGAAAATTTAGGCATTGAAGTGTAAAACAGCTATTAGCTTGTAACTTCTTATTGTTCCTTTGGTAATTTAATTAATGTTTAAATTCACAAATACTTAAAACAGTACTTTTTATAAAATACAGAACCAAAAATTGATTTATTATATATTATTAACAAATACAAAATATAATTGTAAATAAAATAAATATATAATCACGGCATGTTACCCATTGCTGAGTGTACCAATCTGCTTTGTACACAGATTTCGATAATGATAGTAATCCGATATTTGTACCGTGCGGGAGTTATTATTGTTTGAAATACTTTTGTTTCATGTTCGTGATTTTGTGACTTCACGAGTAAGATTTCAATAAATTTGAAATTTATTTCTATATTTTAAAATTAACACGAAAATCGTGTTGTACGGGGTTAAAATATAAATTGACTCGCGGTTATCTCGGTATTACAAGGTAGGCATCGCCTACTTTGCCTACACTGGCGAGCCGCCAGTGGTGTCGATTTGTATTTACTGGGCAAACATGGATACGCTATTACAATTAAAAAACAGATATGGATGTACAATTGTACAAATTTGCAAAAAAAATAATGGAAAAATAAAGAATAGATCTTTTCAGAAATATTCGTTTTCCGGGAATGGACTGTCATATTTTGAGTCAGAGCTCAACGTTTCGCCCACAGTCGTATGGGGCATCTTCAGGAGCAAGGGGGATAGTACTGTCTTAAACAAGGTTACCCGACGTGTCAACCACGCTAGAGGCCGAGTTTAAGCAACAAAAGGGGGAGACTCAGTTTACATGGTTACCCGACGTGTAAACCACGCTAGAGGCCAAATAAACCAAGTGAAGATGCCCCATACGACTGCGGGCGAAACGTTGAGCTCTGACTCAAAATATGACACAGTCCATTCCCGGAAAACGAATATTTCTCATGACTCAGACTGTGGAAGCCTACGCAATTATTTCAATAGATCTTTTCAATTTAAAGATAGACAATATGCGCAATGAGATCTGCGCATAGTAAGTCAATAAATGACGGGAGCTATGGTTACGTGCTTCCTTGCTGAGATCCATGGCGTTTGTTTTTTTCCAAATTTACACGTAATATGCGAGAAAAGTCTTTAACAACTTTAAAAAACTTGTCGCAAGACGTTACAAAAGCTTTTATTGAAGCTAAAATGTCTAACGATGCAAATTTTCACCGAGAATACAGGTACTTTAGTGACTGACGTTTCGTTTGACAGCCCAGCAGGCAGTTGCTGACGCCATTTTACCTAATATGTGCAGCGATAGAAAGTTTTCAAAACTATTTCGTACATGATGTCATAAATGTGGAGATCGCTAAAATACTGTTTTCTGAACTAATGACGTATAAATTTAAACCTGTGAAATGTAAATTAGACGTTTGAGTGAGTTTGAATTTGTGGGGTACATAAAAACTATTCAAAACAGTGATTAATAACAGATTCCTTGTGTAATGTTTGCGGTTTGTGGATCAAATGAATAATAACAAATACACTTAACAACTATTTATTTTAAGTTTTTAGTTACATGACATGTGTACAACCTCTACGACTTGGCTCGTTGACCAGGATAAAGGAACTGCGTGCGCAATCCCATCTTCGCGGCTTATTGTATTACCAACATATAAATGTTCCAAGTTTACCAACATATATGACACCTTGGCTGCACTCTATTGTCATTTTCTAACATAAAATATATGTATTTTAATATTTATTTATACACGTACAAACGTTTTATTTTCACAGATAATAATGGATAACCCAGAATTATTAATTTTTTAACTAACATGTAATGATTTAGTAACGTTTACCGGTATTCAATGTTCTTGACGTTTACCCCCTGTACTACAAAATAATTCGAAACTGTTTTAAACCAGCCCAGCGGATCGGTTTGAAAACATATGAAACTGTTTCAACCAATTTCGTCTCTGACGTCATCGTTGCGTCGCCAAAATGTAATGTTTTGAAACACTACGAAATAGTTTCAAACCAATGTATCGCCAAAAAACGCCTATTACTTCTCCTTTGGGCAATCAAATCAGATAATTTAAGCACATTGTAATTCAATAAGATTATATTAAAAAAATTAAATAATTTTCCTAGCTAAAAGTTCATAATGAGGCTGCGAACTTTCCATCCCACTCCCACCCATGTACAATATGTTAATATAAAACCTAAGATAATATTAAATATAAAACTTTTAATTTAAAATAGATAACAATTACCTTGTTCTTGCATATAGGAAGCAACTCCAGTTTCTAAGCGTTTATACTCTTCTGAAGTTTGCGATTTACGATTTTTACGAGGTTCCATTTTCTTGATTATAGTCTATGCAATATTTAGTAGCCACACCTATTCAATCCGTTGAAATGCGGAATATTTCACTGTTTAAAAGTATTTGAATTTTGTTAAGTACAAACGAAACACTCAATACAACGATAGCTATTATTCAAACCGTACCTTACTTCTCCGTCAACGTGCTTTTACAAACATGTGCGAGATTTAGCTTGTTGTTAAAAACACGTGTAAGGTACGCATGCGTAGATTTCAGCATTCGTTCCTTTAAGTTACGTGCTGGATAGAGCGCGTTCAGTCTTCTGACTCTTACTCATGCGCGTACAAATCAATTGACACTAGTTAGCTTGTAACTTTTTATTGTTCCTTTGGTAATTTAATTAATGTTTAAATTCACGAATACTTCAAACAGTTCTTTTTATAAAATACAGAACCAAAAATTGATTTATTATATATTATTAACAAATATAAAATGTAATTATAAATAAAATAAATATATATAATCACGACATATTACCCATTGCTGGGTGTGCCAATCTGCTTTGTACACAGGTTTCGGTAATGGTAATTATGCGATATTTGTACCGTGCGCGCGTTATTATTGTTTGACATACTTTTGTTTCATGTTCGTGATTTTGTGACTTCGCGAGTAAGATTTCAATAAATTTGAGTTATTTCTTATTTTTAAATAGCACAAAAGTGACCCCTGTGGTGTTCTCTCTTCGGGAGCCCGTGAGATGACGTGTATAAAGCCGCAATTTGCCGAAGTCGTGAATTGTTGAAATATTTTCAAATTAACAAGAAAATCGTGTGGTACGGGGTTAAAATATAAATTGACTCGCGGTTGCGAAGTCGCGGGTATCAGCTAATATAATATATAAAATATAATAGCAACATGAACAAAATAATATGAAAACTTAATTTTTATTTATTATTATTAATATATTAGGGATTAGGGGGTGCCGTGGCACCCATCGTACGCACGCTTATGATTATAACATTTTTATCTTGGTATTACAAGGTAGGCATCGCCTACTTTGCTTACACTGGCGAGCCGCCAATGGTTTCGATTTGTAGTTACTGGACAAAAATGGATACGCTATTACAATTAAAAAACAAACAGATATGGATGTACAATCATACAAGTCTGCAAAAAAATAATGGAAAGATAATGAATAGACCTTTTCAATTTAAAGATAGAAAATATGCGCAATGAGATCTGCGCATAGTAAGCCAACAAATGACGGGAGCCATGGTTACGTACTTCCTTGCTGAGATCCATGGCGTTTGTTTTTTTTTCCAAACTTAGAAGTAATATGCGAGAAAAGTCTTTGACAACTTTAAAAAACTTGTTGCAAGAAGTTACAAAAGGTTTTATTGAAGCTAAAATGTCTAACGATGTAAATTTTCACCGAGAATACAGATATTTTAGTGACTGCAATATTTCTGACGTTTCGTTTGACAGCCCAGCAGGCAGTTGCTAGCGCCATTTTACTTAATATGTGCAGCGATAGAAAGAGATAGCTGTTAAATTGAAAAGGTCTTACTTCTCTTTTGGGCAATCAAATCAGATAATTTAAGCACATTGTAATTCAATAAGATTATATTAAAAAATTTAAATAATTTTCCTAGCTAAAAGTTTATAATGAGGCTGCGAACTTTCCATCCCACTCCCACCCATGTACAATATGTTAATATAAAACCTAAGATAATATTAAATATAAAACTTTTAATTTAAAATAGATAACAATTACCTTGTTCTTTCATATAGGAAGCAACTTCAGTTTCTAAGCGTTTATACTCTTCTGAAGTTTGTGATTTACGATTTTTGCGAGGTTCCATTTTCTTGATTATAGTCTATGCAATATTTAGTAGCCACACCTATTCAATCCGTTGAAATGCGGAATATTTCACTGTTTAAAAGTATTTGAATTTTGTTAAATACAAACGAAACACTCAATACAACGATAGCTATTACCTTGCTTCTCCGTCAACGTACTTTTACAAACATGTGCGAGATTTAGCATGTTGTTAAAAACACGTGTAAGGTACGCATGCGTAGATTTCAGCATTCGTTCCTTTAACTTACGTGCTGGATAGAGTGCGTTCAGTCTTCTGACTTTTGCTCATGCGCGTAAAAATCAATTGACACTAGTTAGCTTGTAACTTCTTATTGTTTCTTTGGTAATTTAATTAATATTTAAATTCACAAATACTTAAAACAGTTCTTTTTATAAAATCCAGAACCAAAATTTTATTTATTTTATATTATTAACAAATACAAAATATAATTGTAAATAAAATAAATATATAATCACGACATATTACACATTGTTGAGTGTACCAATCTGCTTTGTACACAGATTTCGGTAATGATAATGATACGATATTTGTACCGTGTGGGCGTTATTATTGTTTGAAATACTTTTGTTTCATGTTCGTGATTTAGTGACTTCACGAGTAATATTCCAATAAATTTGAAATTTATTTCTTATTTTTAAATAGCACAAAAGTGACCCCTGTGGTGCTCTCTCTGAAACACCTTTGGGGTTTGGGAGCCCATGAGATGACGTCTAAAAAGCCGCATTTTGTCGAAATTTGCCGTTTGCCGCTTGCGGCCGAAGCAGGACAATCTCAAGAGCGCTAAAGGATTCCGCGGACAAGGTGTACACACTATTTTTTGTGCAACCGTAAAAAATATGTAATTACAAATTTTAT
Source organism: Harpalus rubripes (assembly GCA_963082715.1). Lineage (NCBI taxonomy): Eukaryota > Metazoa > Arthropoda > Insecta > Coleoptera > Carabidae > Harpalus > Harpalus rubripes. Next base: position 39,521,095 of record OY720458.1, read on the forward strand.
TGTATTTAAACAGTTTAATTTATTGAAATAGAAAAGCGACTGTGATGGGATTGACATTTTTGATAAACAAAACAATTATTTGATTATTTTTTGTCTCTGAATAGGTGCGGAGGTACAGTTGTGATAAAAATGTGGTCGTCAATTTAATTTTTCCACAAATTACAAATTTTCCCTGATAGATTTATAAATGTCTTGTATGCCAATAAATATTATGTTTTATTTCGTGTTAGATAGGTATCTGTATACGAGTATTTCAGGTAGTATCACATCAACAAACACCGTCAATCGAATGTGTCAAAGATTACCATTTACGACCATTTTTTTAAAGCAACTGTATACCTTCCTATGAGTCGCATGCAATGCACCATCTTTAAAAAATTTCTGTCGGCGCCCATGACTGACACTGTGTCATTATATTATTTTTCGCATATTTGGTTTTACGTTTGCTAATAAACTTACCAGTGGACTTAGTTTTGAATTTTGAATGCTTTTACTGTGACACATATTTTTATAATAATAAAATAACAGTAGTATCTCGTGTACCCTTATAAAAACTAAATAAACAACACTACTGAATTTGACAAAACAAAATCTTAATTCATATTTCCAATTTTAAATGGCACAAAATTGACCCCTGTGGTGCACTCTCCACGCCAGCAATGAGTGCCCGTGAGGTGACGCCTGGTAAACGCCCGCACGGTACAAATATGTCATCATCATTACCGATATCTGCATACAAAGCGGATTGGCACACCCAACAATGGGTAACATGCCGTGATGATATATTTATTTATTTATTTATTTAGTAAAATAGTGAAAGTATATGCTTAATAATGAATATTAATAAAGAAATACAATGATATAATTGAAATACTTCGGAAATAAGGGGGTTTTGTTTTAGCAGCTTGTCACTCATATGAAATCCATATATATTATTTTGATTGGCGGCTCAAAGATCACTTATGAATATATAACGAATACCGAGTTAGGGGCGGAGCCTACTACCAATGGAAGTAGAGAAGTTCAAATATAATATAATATAAATATTTTGCATTAAACTTAATAATTTAAATACATTTCCAATTATAAATCATGTCGACTTGTACAGTATAATAATATTCATTTATTTTTTATAAATATAATTTAGAAATAGCATATATTTCAAAAACATTTAGGTCCACGAAGAAAATAGTTTGATATAAAAAGTTATATACCTGACGTCTATATTTTCAAATTTCGGAGGACTGTAACTCGTTTATTAATAGGAATTTTTTCACCGGATTTTCACCGACAGTCTTAGTTTTACTTATACGTTGGTTGAGATAAAATAATAAAAAAATTGTGGAATTCGCTATTCGTAGATGAGCTTGATCAGACATCTTTGAAAATTTTTACTGTATATATAAAATTATCGACAACATAATTTTTTTTGTAAGCCATATCAAGAACATAACGTTCGCTTTAGGGCGCGTAAACAAGTGACCAAATGACCAGGAGCATCTGACCGTAATTTTTTTATGGACAGCTGAAATGAATTCTCCAACTACAGATTAGTGTCTATTGTTTTAGACACAGAAATAATATAACAGTAATATCGGGTAGAAAAAAGACTCAGATCATTTTAAATAATTGTCCTTTTAATATTAATGCTGGATGTGCCCTGGGGCTGTCCTTAAATTACGTAACGCTTCAAGGGGGTGGGGATCAAGAGTAGCGTTACGCAACGTTACGAGGGGGTGGGGGAGGGTTAATGTGTGCGTTACGTAACGATAAAATATAAAAAAATATTGCTAAACTTGCTTTAATAGTTTTGAAACATTCAAATTTCGCGGTGCTAATTCGTATATACAGGCAGTCGTTTGTTTTCAATAACAGTCAACATAATATGGCGGGCACAGTCCAAATTCGGGCCAGTGGTCTTTCATTCGTGCAATGCAATTCATATTAAAACATGAATTCAAGTAGTGTTGATAAGGAAAAACTTTTCAATAGTTTGTTAAAAGCATATGGAAATGCATATGCTTTTAATTTCTGTGCTGTTATTTTTTCATCTTTATGTACATTAATTTAATTTGTTTCGGTTTCAAATTTTAACTGAATATTAAGGAGGCCATATACTTTCATATCCAGTAAAGAAATTGGGGTGACAAGCCGTAGGGCAAGAGTAGTACATTATTTTTCATCTTTATGTACAGGGTGTAAATCGAAAAGTGAAACATAGGAGTTTAACATGGGAAATCAATTTTTCTTTGCGTAAACGTTACCTAATTATTTTATGCAAAAATACCCCAATTTTTTACTGGATATAAAAGTATATGGCCTCCTTAATATTCAGTTAAAATTTGAAACAGAAACTATTTAAATTAATGTACAGGGTGTAAATCGAAAAGTGAAACATAGGAGTTGGGAAATCAATTTTTCGTTGCGGAAACGTTACCTAATTATTTTATGCAAAAATACTTCAAATAAAAGTTATAGAGATTTGAATGCAGCATCTAAATCATGTGAAATGATTATTTTATCTGTTCATATAAACGTAAAAATTAATTACAAAGTTACAGTTTTTATGAACTTTTTGTTTAAGCAGCCATGGATTTATGACAAAAAATAACGTATTTGTTTTTTTTTTCATATATCCATGGCTGCTTAGACAAAATGCTCATAAAAACTGTAACTTTGTAAATTTTAACTGAATATTAAGGAGGCCATATATTTTTATATCCAGTAAAAAATTGGGGGGTGGTCAAGTACTGCGTTACGTAATATATGGGGGGGTACATGTTTGCGTTACGGGTGCGTTACAAAGGGGGGCGGGGTATTAAAAATTTCCTAATTTTGCGTTACGTAATTTAAGGACAGACCCCCTCTCAATAATGTTTTTTATGTTTTCTAAATTTTCGACGAAACAAAGCAATCACATTTCATGGTTTCAATGAAAAATATGTTGATTCTACGTTTTTCCGATTAAAATGTCGTAAATGCGTGATCCATGTGATTTTCTAGCGATTAACGATTTAGCAATGACTAAACGACAGGAAAATCACAATTTGCGCGTCTAGCCGCTAGTCCTATTCATGCAAAGCTCATGCGTCTCTGCCTGTGAAAACAGTTACTTGTAAGTTCACAAATTAACTTTTTGTTTGATCCTTTAATTAATGTTTCAAAGCACAAATACTTAAAACTGTTCTTTTTATAAATTATAGAGCATACATTATTATTCTTTGAAATACTCTTGTTTCACGGCTATTTTTATGATTTAGTGACAACTTCAGGAGTAAAAGATTTAGAAGGTAATTTGAACTTCCCGCTCTATCTAGCAAGTATGGTAATTTCACCGGTAGGTGAACTGAAATCTACGCATGTATACCCAACCTTACACCGTACACGTGACGTTGTTAGTTGTTTGTTAACATGAACATGATCGGTTAGTAAAAACTCCTACATGTTTATAACTGTAGGTAGTAAATTACTTTAAATCTCGTCAATTGTTGAATAATTATAGTTATCATTGTATTGAGTGTTCCGTTACTAGTCAAAACTTAAATATTTTGAAGCAGTGTAATATTTCGTGTTTTAACGTATTGAATGACATAAATAAGACTATTAATATTGTATAGACCTTTTTAACCAAAAAAAATGGAAACTCGTGAAATGCATAAATCACACACATCGGAAGAGTGTGAACGCCTAGCAACTGAAAGACATTTAAAGACAGATGATGCATTAAATACTGAGATAGGAACTTCTAACAATATACAAGGTAAGTAATTGTCAGCCATTTTATAGTAAGATATTTTACAAGAGTTGAATGGAAAGTTCTCAGCCTTATAATATCCTTTTAGCAAGGAAAATTATTTTTAATTTAATATAATCTGAATGAATTACAATGGGCTTAGTTCAGCAAATTTCCAGTCGGCTTATTTCATTCCGGAGGTACTAGATATTCTCTTCACTTCGAGACGTTTAAAATACATATTTGCAACAGTTTATATCATTATCAGATACTGGATACTTGCTGCTTTGATAATGTATTTTTTTTAGACAATGAAAATTTGTAATGGGCTCTCTCCATAATAACAAATTAGAACATTGATCATTTATATTAAAACTAGACCTTAAAACTGCTTGATCAGAACTATCATAGTTTAAAATCTTTTTGAAATACAGAATCCATTTCAAGTAAATAAATGCAGAAAATAACAAAACGAAAGTAAACCAAATAATATTGGTTTGAATTTACAATGCCGCGCAAAATAAAAAACATAAAGTGCTGGAGGGCCCGAGGGCCCTATTTTGGCTTTATCTCTATTGACATCTAGTGCCAAAATGTTCAAATATCTACTTCATTCCAAATTTTTAGTACTGAAAATCGATTTACCAGCTGCTGTAGTAATGGGGACTTATGAAATTAACGTCACACAACACACATTCTCCCCTCTAGTACTACATGTCTTTAGAAGAAGGCGGCAGGCTCGAAGAAAGTTATTGTTTTGTATTACCATGGCCTCTCTTCTCTTCTCAACGTATTGTCTTAATCCGTTTTGATATTTGCTGCTTTATTTTGCGGTGGTGATTGACGTATGTATGAGTATCAGTTTTGTTATAATCACGATTTGTTAGCTGATCATAAATTCTAAAAAAATAATAATACCGAGACACAAAATTAACCAATACATTTAAATTCTGTTTTAGATTATATCTAAGAGGTCATGATAGTGCTTTGCTGTCTCTTTCTTCGAGCTTGTCGTCTTTGTCTAAAAGGTTACTCCCATATACCTATTAACTAATATATCGCGGATCCTTTTCTTTTCTTGAAGCCAACACTGTGAAATGGAAATATCATCATTGCATAAGTCTATCTCACACAAACACCCAACCTGGAATTATGCGCATGCTCGTAAACCTTGACTACTATTAGCTAACGACGACATCATGATCACTTTTATCATTTAGATTGCGAATCACAGCCCGAAGGAACACGGCTGATATGACTTCTTATTATTGACCACTAGTGCGAGAAATTTTAATATAAATTTGAGAAATTACGTAATGTACCTACTATTTATCTTGTGTGTAAATTCTTAAATATAAATATTAGTAATAATAAATAGTAATGAAATATTCTAGTGTTAAATTTGAATTAAATAATTTGCTTTGTTGTACTGTAAAAATAATAGGAATAGGGCACGAAAGATCACGTGACCTAACATATGTTTTGTCCGTTGGTTTTGTCCCTTTCTCACTTCAGACTCGATCTTCAGTTCTGTCCCATGCTAACTTCAGACTGTACTTTCGACGTAGTGCGCATGCCTCAGTTTGAATAGCTGTCATATTTTTCTAGCGGTAAATTTTAAGAATGAGTTTGCGCAAGCGTGGAATTTGTTGTCATTTTGTTATTTGGCGGTTCTTGTGCATATAGCGATTGATTGTGTTATTATTATTCATTGTAGTGTTTTATTATTTGTTTCTTTTTGTTATCTTGTTTGTTGTTATTTATTTTATTGTTATTTTGTTGTTTGTGAGTGTCATTCTTTTTCAATCTATGCCACTACGTTGTTGGGTGCAAGTTTGTCGTCGGACTTTAATATAAAACTGTTTACTATCCCATCAAATACCGATTATCGAGGTAATATTTAAAACCTAATCATATTTGAACATAAGTAACAAGTGACAATTTGTGTAGGTAGGGTCGGTGTGGTAGAGAGGTTACATGTGAAAAACAAGAGAGACGTCGTCTGTGGTTCGTGGCCGTTTATATTTATGAGAATATCACTTGCTTGCTGACATATTATCGATTACTCAGATTTGATAGTAGGTCGTTGATGAAGCCCTAAATTTATAAATTGTCAATTACTGTTGGTAATATTTGCTTTTTAAGCAAGAATGAAGACGAAGAGCATCCTGATCGTAATACTTATGAATATACATATGATCACATTGTTATCTACCATTATATTATATTATTGAAGAATTCAATAAAAACCTATTTGTTTCTTATTGTCTTCATTTTATTCTCATTTGATATCTTGCTAGAAATGTGACAGCTATTTAAACTGACGCATGCGCACTGCGTCGAAGTAGAGTCTGAAGTTAGCATGGGACAGAGCTGAAGATTGAGTCTGAAGTGAGAAAGGGACAAAACATATGATAGGTCACGTGATCTTCCGTGCCCTATACAATCTGGTCACTGGTCAGGATTAATTTATTTAGGTGACAGTAAGATAAAGAAGAATCTATGATACTTATATGTAATATAATCATCTTTTTCCGACAGTAATTTCGTTTCGTAATAAAATCTAATTTTTAGAAATGTGTCAATAATAATTTCCATAATTTGTGTTTTGTGGTTGTCTAAAATAGTTTATTCTCTGACGTAGTTAACAAATTCGGTTGTATTAAACACATAAGGAAAGCATTGCTAAAACATTAATAATCATGCATTGTTTTAACTTTTTATTTTGAAACATTTCCTGTTGGCTTTGCCTAAATACCGTTTCAGCCTTTTTACAAATAAATAAATACCACATTCTTTGATGGATATAAGAGGCTCCCCCGATTTTTTATGTTAATTATTAATATGCTTTCTCTTCTATCAGAGCACTGATACTTCGAAATACAAGTACAAACAGAAAAGAAATCAAATGTCAAACCATGTGCTCGCTGCATCAGCTGGCGACAGTTGCAGCGTCAGCCAATAGTAGTTAAGAATTACGAGCTTGCGCATAATTCCAGGTTGGGTGTTTGTGTGAGATAGACTTATGCAGGAATGATATTTCCATTTCACAGTGTTTCCTTCACCTACTTTTATGGGAAAGATATGAGTATTAGCAATATATTAGTCTAATAGGTATATGGTTACTCTAGAATTCAGTAGATGGCAACAGTAAAATTCTAAAATCATAAGTCCCCATAGCGATAATGATAATATATCTGTACCGTTAAGCGCGTTTGACAAAAGCTGTTGTCGCGGTTGTTGTGGCGAGAGCATCACTCATCACAGTGTTCACTATTGTGCTACCTATTTAAAAAAAATGGAAATAATTTTTAATTTTCAAGTTTGACGTTGGTCGGAAGTGAACTTCCACATAACCACGAGAAACTTTAAAAATAAACTTTTTGTGAAAATATTTAATTCTTATCGGAATTACTTATGTGTGCGCAAAGTTTCAAGTATATCGAATATAATGGGCAAAGGGGGTATTTCGTTGTTGTAGAATTTATGCAAATTAGTAAGTTTAGTAAAAAGTTTGCATTCATAATTTAATGTTAGAAAATTAAAATTTTGGAAGTGGCTAGAGTACCGAACGCGGGACCGTGTTCAAAAAATTAAAATTCCGAATATACGTGGTTTACGCAATTTCTCTAAATACACCAAACGGGGGCCGAGTAATATGCGTTAGTTTAGATTATTGTTCTATTTAGAGAAATATACAAGCAAGCTAAGTAAACTATTTAACAACGGTCCCGCGTCAGGGTTGGGATTTGAATTTTTCAACAGTCCCGAACGTTAAGCCACGTTTCTTCGACGATTCTATTACTAAACCAAGCCTTCGCGTTCGGGACTGTAGCCACATCCTAAATTTTTTACAAATCTAGAAACGTTCTTGAAAATTGTGAAGTAGGTCCGACATGTTGCTCATTTCAGGTTAATTATATGCTGTTCGAAACACAAATTTCGTAAGTGCTGTTTATCGTGTCCGGCGATTTTTGCAATAGCAGACATTAAGTTTTGTTTCCTGTTAGGGACGGAAACGGCGGAAACTTTCACAATGCTTTGTAGGGCGTATAGGGAGGAAGTATAGAGCCAAGCAAGGGTTTACGAGTAGTTTTCTCATTTTACAAGTGGTCGAATATCAAATAAAGATGAATGATACGATAATGTCTGATCGTCGTAGAACAATCGATGAATTGAAGGAACTCACTGAAATATCCTGGAGTTTATGCCAACGAATTTTACCTGAAAATTTGAAAATGAAACGTGTCGTAGCGAAATTCGTTTCGCCTGTGCTTGACGACGACCAGAGAGCCGAACATTTGAATGTGTAAAATTCAAAGAACAGTCAGAAATCAATCCGGATTTTTTATAAGCTCTCCCAAGCATTACGGCCCTAACAAGAAACAGAACTTGATATTAACCTCGACTCTATTAAAATAAAATGTCGAAAGAGTTACGAGTAGATAGAGTGATAATTGGTAATTCTGACGATTGTGTTGGTGAAAGTTTTACACATACGGAGCTATTTGAAGAGATTTTAAGAAGAAGTCGTCTAGAAGTCTAAATTATAACACGCAAGGCTGTGATATACGAATAATGCCGAGGCCACACGACAATACAGGCCTGAATGCTCAATTCGTGACGTCACAGCTAGCCTCTTGCTGTCACGCCACGCCTCGAACGATAGAAATGTAAGCATAGGAAATATACGGAATTTTAAATAAATTGGGTTGTAAAATGTGATTTATAAGGGTATACAACTCGTAAATAACGATTCCAATATTATATAATAACTATTTTATATACATAATTAAACAAATTAAATAAAAAACGAATTATAAATGGACTAAATATACAAATAAACTTATGTTTTACTTTTAAATAATACAAGAAATAATAAAAATAACATTAATAAATCTTTAGATCTGGAGCTAACAAATGAAAATAATATAACATAGAACATAATATGAAAATGACATACATAAGGTACGCATATTATATATTTAGAATAACCATTACTTTGAAATAAAATAGATTTAGGTGCTCGCTAATTTATTTATTTTTTTGTTAAACTGCTTTTTATTACAAATTTGTTCTTTACAGTTTTTTCTATAATTATTTAATAAATTGTTGCTGAATATTCCTAAATAAATTTTCATAACTAAATTTGATGTTCTGCATGACATGAATTCACCATATATTAGGAAAACTTGTGTCGCTTCTAATTTCTCTGTCAGGTATGTCAATTTAGCCATGTTTCCGTAATTGGTATTGCACATTGGCAGAAAGCATTTTAAGACCATTTTTGCAATATCCTCCAACAAAAAACAACCTAAATTTGACGTTCTGTGCTGCGCTGTCCGTGCGTCCACTCGCGCTGACTGCTGTAGCTCTACTCAGTGTCTCTGGTCTGTGGCTCTACTGTTTTTATAGGACTAGACAAGCGCGCTGGCCTCAGTTTGGCGTGACGCATTGAGCAGGGATAAGCATTCAGGCCAGAATTCTCGTGTGGCCTCGGTAATGCCACTATTCGATAAGTATAAAGAAGTCAAATATGGAACAAATACTCTTTTATTATGAATACCCTTCCTCTAGTCACATACCAAATACAACTATCTCCTACGAAAGCTTAGAGGGGCCACAGAAAAAAATAATTTATTCTTGAAATTTCAACGTTTTTCTTAAAATATGACCTTTTCAAAAAGTTGAAATTTCAACCGGCACGAAAAACGGTCCATTTTTTTTGTAACAAAAATGCTAATAACGCATAATTTCAATAATTTTTATAAAATGTTGTTATTGATAGATGTCAACTGAACTTCCTCGACCTCACATCAATCATCAACTCCTAAAAACATCACTATTCTTAACTTGTCATAACGAAATCACGAAATTAACAAAATGTATTAGTAGGCTTATATTGGTTTCATTTATTTCATTTGCTTGTTTCATTGTTTATTTGTCAATTCAATGTGTTGAAAATGTCACTGAATGCAGAAACTGTAGCTTGTATTGTTGCATTAATTGAAGACGGAAGAAGTCAACGTTATGTTGCAACCCGAAATAAACAATTATTAGCTATTTTAATCTTTCATTTAATAATACCAAATGGTCGTCTGTAAACCCATAATAAAAATATGTAATGATATTACAAAATAATAAAGCAGTAACAACATGTTTTTATAAAATAAAAAATGGCCCGTTTTTCGTGCCGGTCAGTGTATTTTCTGGTAGAAATTTTAAATAAGGCGATTATTATTCTGTTTGAAATGTCGCGAATGAAACTGTGTGGTGTGTGCACGTTAGGTTAGGTTAGGTTGGGTTGATCTCCACATAGAAGAGTATAATATTCTGCTATAAAAAAATGTTGAAATTTCAAGAAAAAAGTTGAAATTTCAAGAAACACGTTGAAATTTCAAGAATAAATTATTTTTTTCTGGCCCTTCTAAGCTTTCGTAAACTCCCAACCAAACTATATAGATAGTGCATTACGTATATCCTATACAAATTAATTAACTACTATAATTTGTAGCGTAACAATGTTTACAATAACTTGTATATAATATTATAAATAAGTATTACAAGAACTATTACAACGCTATTTAGAATAAAGAATGTAATGTACTATTCAATTTTTATTATTGTCCAAGTTCTATACTTCCGATCATAACTCCACCGCTTTACTTGTGTGTGTTGTATCTCTTACTCTACCTACCTAACTACGTAATCAGTTCCCTGTCCGCGTTTCGTCAAGAGATGGGGCCACCGGCCGCAGAACACTCTTTCCGAGTGGCGGGGCCCACCAGTAGAAGCGAACCCCTAAAAATGGGGCCCACCAGTAGAAGAAAACCCCTTAAAAATGGGGCCCGCCAGTGGGGCGGAGCCCTATCGCAATTGTCCCTATGCCCTATACCTACTAATATGAAGTGTGTCTTCCGCGCGCCCTTGTATACTTCGAAGCATAGATTCAATTAAAGAGAAATAAAAGTTCTTTTTGGTTTAGTTCTTTTTTCCTTAAAAAAAGTATATGCATTATTCGCATATTTACAAGCAGTGTTCGACAAAATTAACGGAATGAAAATGATAAAACAAAGGGTTCTCCACTATTTTTTTATGAAACTTTATCCAAACTGAAAGCGATTTGTAGTTTTAGAAAGCCTTTATTGTTATTCGTTAAGCCGTAATAATTTTGGACTTCGCTAATAATTGGAGTCACATAAATTGATCTTTTTCAGCCTTATAAAAATGTATAAATATGCGTGGATAACAAGCAATTTAATAAATTAATTAATAAAAAAACTACGTAATAGTCTACGTTTTGATTACCACTGGTAGGCTATGTTATACAACATATCTTTCACTTTCATACCAACGCATGAAATCTGGCATGGCATCATATATTTAAACGAGTGTTATTTGGTTTACTTACTACTTTTTTTTGTTGTTATTTTCTGCATTATTATACTTGAAAATGGATTCCGTATTTAAAAAAAGCGATAGCAGAAGGCTTAAAAGTAGTGACAGGAATAGAGTAAATGTGTGACGTAGAGATTTTTATTTATTATCTTTCCATAGAAATTACAACATTTATGGATTTCGTCAGTTACAATATAATTAGGTACAAAATGTTAAATATTTGTACAATAATTAAAGAATTCTAATCCTGAGTATAAGATTTTCTTTAATAAATATTCTTTTAATTTTCTTTTAAAAATTTGCTTTGTTTTTGACAATTTGATCTCTGTAGGAAGGACATTGAAAAACTCTAGTCCTTTACAATTTGGTGCTTTTCTACTAATGTTTAATCGCATGTTAGGGATTCTGAAATTATTACCCTTCCGTGTATTTTTGTCATGCGAATCATTATAATTAGGGAATCTACATTTGTTTGAGTAGATGTAAACACATGTATGAAAAATATATAGCGAGTAAATAGTTAGTATTTTATATTTTTTAAAGATATCCTGACTCGAACTGGGGGCTGCTTTTGCAAGGCTTCTGATCACTGTCTTCTGGGCAATAAAAACGTATTTAATATATGTAGATGATCCTCAAAAGCAAATCCCATAAGCTAAAACAGACTCAATTTTTTCATAATAAAATATCATTATCTGTTCATGATTTAAAATATGTTTCAGCTGTCTTAATTTGAAAACAAACAGTATTCAGTTTGGAGACCACAGTTTTCGTCTGCCTTTAAACCTAAAAACTTAGTACGTTTTTGATAAGATAATTCGTTTCCATTAACAAATAAATTTAAACTCAAGTCATTTGTATTCTGATAACAGTGGAAACGCATGTAAATAGTTTTGTTAGAATTTAAGTATAGGTGGTTTGAACTGCACCAATGCATTAAATAATTTATGGTTTCATTACATTTTTCCTTTAAAATATTGTAATCCATGTCAGATACAATCAACGATGCTTCGTCAGCATATACTGTTTTATGATAATAAGTATTTAAGGAGTCACATGAGGAAATTGTATTAAAAACTCGATTATTTTAAAAACTAATAACTTTTTTAAAACTTTTATAGTCTTTAACATACAGTTTTAAGGTATAGTTTTAATACAAATGACCCATGTTCTAATTTATTACTACGGTGGAGGATCCAATTGCAGAAATTTATGAAGGAACCATGAATTACTAAATGAGTAAGTCAAGCTTGCCACTTAGTTTACTATTCTTCGTAATCTGCATGTCATACATAAAAGATAATTATTAGAATGACCAGGCAAAAGGATTAGTTATGGAAAAAGTAAATTTCCTTGACAAAGCCCATCTTGGATGTTATTGTATATTTTCTAATTTTTATTATTCTTGCTCTTGCCAACCCCATATCTCTCTTTAAGACACTATTATACGAACTTTTAATTTGTTAAACTAGCAGTCTTAATTTAAAATATTTTCGTTGTCTTTGAGCTAGTGTTAGCATTTCTTTTCATTTTTTTATATCTTCATCCAACCTTACATCGTTAAATTCTCTGAAATGTGTGATCGAAATATTTAAAAGATTTTATTTTTCCCATCTCCTGTGTGACTACAAAAAAAAAATAGTTCCGTTCTTTTTCTCGTCTTGTGGAGAATCTGATGATTTTTGTTTTTTAATGTTTAATACGGGGAATTCCACCACTTTTTTTAAAATTTCATCTTAAATTATAAGTTAAGCTAAGATTATAGGTGAAAATCCGTTGAAAAGTACATACCACTGAGTAAAAACGGAACAGCCTAAAAATGTATACTGTAGATTTATAAACATTTTAATATAAACTAACCAGCGTTTGAAAAAAAAAACTTTCGTGGATCTAAATGTTCTTGAAATATGTATATGCTATTTCTAAATTATATTTATAAAAAATAATTGCAAGTGTATTCAAATTATTAAGTTTAATTCAAGCAATTTATATTCAAATAAAAACTGTTTGAGAATTGCAGCGCTGGACTGATTGTCACTCCTCCGCTATTTGAATTTCTTTACTTCAATTGGTAATACAAACCTCCTCCTAACACATTATTCGTTACACATTTGCCAATCAAAATATTTACATATTCGTGACGTACCGCTATAGCAAAAAAAATCCTTATTTTTGAAGTATATTAATTATATAATATTATTTCTTTATTAATATTCATTATTAAACATATACTTTCGGTTTTTCTTCCTAATTTCTCTTAATTCGATTGAGCTGGAATACCCCATTTCACATCTGTGTCTAATTTGCAGATATTTCGTAAGGCGTCTTATCATTTATTCCATTTCTTCTTTAATCGTAGTAGATGAATATTCTGCGCGAATCAGATCTACTCCCATTAGAAAATAGTACTTGTATACGATTTATAAAAAAGACTTGTGACTGACTTCATTGGGATCTTGTAGCTCAGTTGGTTAGAGCATTAGAATAAAGCATCCTACCAGATATAGGAGGATCCTTTTTTCAAATCCCAGTGAGGTCCATGAATTTTCCACAAAATACTTCTTCGTTAATTAAAATTTCCTTGATCACTAAGGCCTATTTCTACAATTTAAACAATTACATTTGATCACAAATGTAACAATGCAAGAGTCGACTATGATGCTGGTGGTCTTACTTATTTTACCAAACGATGACACTTGAAACTGGTGCACTGGTTGATAATAAGGGTTTCCACCACTACTTTTCAATTTTTTTTGTTGTTCTTCATGATAAGTTAAACGTATTAGAAATAAATAAAACATTTTTATTATAACTGTTTTTTTTGTAAAAGAATATTGAAAACGGTATTTTTTGTAGCTCGTTTGAACGGTTAATTGTTACCGCCACGACAGAGCGTTTGCTCACAGTATAAAATTCAGTTCTGTAATTTTAATAAATGGGGTAGAAGTGCTTAAAATCGACTCGCCTGCATTAAAGATATTGAAATTATATGATATATGTACGTAAAACAGAGTATTGTAAACTATTCCTATGTTGGGAGGTAAAAGAGAAAACAGTAAACTCGCTCCGGCATATTACGTCATTGCCCGGTCTGCAATCGGCGCGTTTTGAAAGCAGTGTAATGTTTTCAAGCTTTATTAAATATTACAAAAATATTTAACGACTTAGTTAGTGTTTTTATAAATGTTTTATAATATATTTTAGTGTAACAGCATAATTTTTCACTATTTTGATAATGGCGGAAACCTCCACTGGAGACCACTTTATTAAGGATGAACACATACACACACTCTTACACTTTGATATTTATGAACACTGATATGGACACAGACATTCTTTGATATTTTATATTAATTTCATTTACACATACTTACAACTAGACGAACTTATTATTACTAATTAAACTAAACATAACTAAATCCTAAAGATGCCGATACATCATTAGGCCAAAATACCCGGATTACGCAGAACGCGAACCAAAACTCAAGCTAATTTGTCGCTTCGACAAGAGAGGCCAACACAGACTTTACATGTCTTTTCCAAATGAGTATCGGGCACATATTTTACATGTTTACTTTACTCTTTAAGAATACAAACCTGTTCGTGACAGGATATCTTGCGGGATGCAGGGTGTAGGGTATCATATGGCATGCATAACCAAATATCAACTCTACACGTAGGCTTGCAATAACTTGTAGACTTAATTGTCTACACTAAAAATGTCTAAACCACTAACAGCTAGACTAAACACACAGTTAATAGAAAGAAGAATAATTATTTTTAAACAGAATTTTGACTTCCAAAGATAGCAGAGTTCAAATATTGTTAATGAAACCATAATTTAGAAGAGTTTATAAAAATGTTATTTGTTTGTTATTGCTCTGCACTCACTTTGCCATACAAATATGTAAATATTATCAATATAATGGAATATATAACTTTTATTGAAATACAAATTGCATGGTGAAAGAGTTGTTATACAGAGTGTAACAAAAATGGTGTGCCAACATATACACAGGCGGCTTCTACGACTAAAAATAAGGAAAAAAGTTTGTATAAACATATGACCTAAAATGGTTCGTTGCTGGGATACAGCTACTTGAGGTTTTTCAGTTTTTTATTCAAAAAGATAACAGAAAACGGAGTTGTTTAATTGAAATCGTAATAAATGTTCAAAATGATCTTCACGGGTAGCTACTGAGCTCCGTTTTCTGTTATCTTTTTCAATAAAAAACTGAAAAACCTCAAGCAGGTAGCTGTAACTCAGCAACGAACCATTTTAGGGCATATGTTTATATAAACTTTTTTCTTTGCTCTTAGTCGTAGAAGCCGCCCGTGTATAGTCAGCCCGCCATTTTTGTTACACCCTGTATGAAAATTTTAATTGCAAAAAAAAAAGTTTTTGTTATGCTTATCGAGTGTATTTTTAGTGTTTTAAGTAACAAAATTTTTAATTTAGTGCACAATTAATCTTGTTGTAATTTTAATTTTTCAGGAAACCAAGAAGCACCTCTAATTAAAAATAATGAATCACAGAAAGGCCTAATTAAAAATACTGTTTCTCCAGAAACACAAACAATCGTTTTGGAATCTGATGTGAGCAATGAAAAAAATGAATCACCCAACATAACAAATAAGAGTGATACTACTACACCAGGAGATTCACCGGGATACAATTCTGAAAACCAAAAACGTAGGAATAACTTTTATTATTTGTTATAATAGCAATAGATAGTTATTTAATTTAATCTTTAAATAAATTAACTAAATGAATTATGTCCATAAAAAATGTTACAGATTTAACCATGGATTAAGCACATAAAAATAAAGTGACAAGTTAATTTGAAAAATGTCCGTAAATGCTTTGTTTCAGATATTCACGTTTTTCTTATTGGAGCAGCGATACTGTAAAAAAATCAACTTCATAACGAGATATCAAATATTTGCTGAGTTTACATGCAGTTTTTAAACCGTTTTCAAAACGTTTTTAGTTTTGAAAACGCCATGTATACAATGTCAAAACGGTTTTGAATTCTCACAAACCGCAAGTAAATTTCATGGGTTTGACTTGAAAACTAGTTTCAAAACTACTCATGTAAACACTTAAAATTCAGTTTCCATATTGCGTATGCGTACATAGCGTAACGTTTTTGTCGCTTTGTGTTACTAACCTTCAAATAAACTGTCAGTTGTGTAGTTTTAGTGACTAGTGGTTCAAAGTAGAAAAAATAATTGGAAAAATGGCAAAACGAAGAATTTAGAGTGAAGAGGATCTGTCATTTACATCAGTCAAATGCGCATGCGTCGAAACTGTTTTCAAATCAATCTATAAACCTGTTTTGAAAATTACATGCAAACAGTTTCGTATAATTTTGACTGAAAACTGAAACCATTTTCAAAACTGCGTGTAAACGTAGTAATTATCTTATTAAGTTGTGACAATAATTATAAATGATTTGGTTATTACCTAATTTCAAAACAAAATTTAGTTTGCTTGTGATAATTGAACAAAATACCTTGTACTTAAGCCGGGAATACATCTGACAAAACGTTGCTATTCGTTCGCATTGCTGCTCGTGCGCAGACATTCTCGGCAACATATCTGGGTAGCATGCCGCATTTAACGAATGACACAATATTTATATTCGCTAGCATTTCCAGAATTTCAAACTACTGCAAATGATGTTCAACACGTCCACGTAGCAACCTTTCCAGACATTCGTGGCAAACATTTTCATTTGATCTTTTTATTTTTACCGACAGCCGATGTGTTGGAAAACGTTCGTTCTCGCTACAGCCATTCGCTCCGCAATTGGCAACTGATTTTAAGCAATATGACATCTAGTGTCATTTTCGGAACTATCGTTGATTGAGTAAGTTAATGTTATGTGACATTAGTTTGGTTGTATAAACATTAATTTTATCCATTATATTTATATTACTTACTTTTAGAAACGCAGTAGAAATTATTAAATGTCAATTTATCTCAACTCCTTGAGTTCAAATAAATTCCGATTTGGCGCTGCAAGCTTAAAGTCAGTAGGGTACCTTTATAACCAGGGTATGGCCATGGGGCAAGATTGCCGCCATTGTCGGTAATTCATTTCCTTATTTATTTGGAATAAATGTGATATCATATTTGAAAGAATATTAAATTATCACACTGTGAATTTATAAAGGTAATAAAAACTCATTAATTTAAGAGATACAGAATTATTACTAATATTTACATTTAGAGGTTATGTAGAATATATGACATGGGTTGTTATTATCACATCCAATTTAATATCTGTAGTTCTTATTTACATAATAATTGTATATTCTAAACTTACCTTTTAAAATTTAAATGATTGTGCTTAATATTGGTAATTTATAGTTGTTTTCAATATGTCAGTAATCGTGGTGGGAATCTTAACAAACTACACAAGTAAATAAAATAAAATATATTACCTACACTATAAATACGTATTAAAATGATAATTAAATGTGTGTTTCATTAAAATAAAACAAATATCCACGAAAATACATAATAATTTGCGCAAGAACAACACATATAACAGATGTCCCGGTAATGGCGGACGAAACGTGAGCCACGCCATGGCCATACCCTGGTTATAAAGGTACCCTAAAAGTCAGTTGCCAATGGACCCGTTTAGTGTGACGTCACGAAAGTTTCCAAACAATCTAATGGAGTCTTCGTTGCTAAGGCGGTTGCTCTGCTAAACCAGAATTTGACCTATAACCTATAAGTTTGTTTGGTATTGAAATGGCTCAGAAACACATTCTAAAGTTTTGTTCTGTTGTAACCTAAGTTTATCCACGTATACTTCAGATTTGGGTCTTTTAGAAATTAAAAAAAACTTACTATTTTAACGTTCGCTATAATTATTGAAGTTTGCTGCGAAACAGATCACTATGGTCATACAAATTTAAAATAAAACCTTAAAATATACACTATGTAACTGTAAGACGTTACAAGTACTAATAACAATTATATTTTTTTCATCCCTGCCCTTTAAGGAGCCTGAAATTTGAAGAAATTGAAATCTCTCACTACTAGTTTCGCGGTCAATTTTAAATAACTTAGCAACCATTACCTGGCCTACGTCATCACTACTAGCGGCATAGAACACAACTAATGGTTGCTAGGTTACTTCAATCCAAACAAAGAACTGTCATCAGCCATTGACAACACAAGTTTAAAGATGTAAACATCATAAATGCCAAACTTCATTTGATAATTATTATAATTTTAGTCTCTTATTGTTTTTAATTTGAAATATGAGATGTGTATACGGATTATGCACAAATGATTCACGGTATAAACATTTACATTGAATGAGAAATATTCGTTTTTATTTATTTTCACAAATTAACAAAAATGTTGAGAAATATAAACTGTGGATTGAACGTTGCAGTGACTTAACATTAAATAAAATAAATAGAAATAAATATGTTTGCACGCCTCTTCTGGTTTTAAACTCATTTTTAATAAACACAACGAACGAACAAAACAAATCAGAATAGAAAATTAGGTTATCATTGATAGTATATTCCGAAATTAAACCACGGTAACCACTGAAAATGGTTACGGTTTAACCGCGGTTACAATGTTACCGACATCAGACTACAAAAACGGAACAGCTAACAGCTATCTTCATTTTGATAAATTTAAAATAGTTAAAAGTTCATTTTGTCATGCATCAAAATGTAACCGCACCACAACCGCCGATCTAGCGCGGTTATTGTGGTTACAGAAAAGTTACCAGCTTTTAGTAACCGCGTCCCGCACAACCGGTTACTGAAAAAGTAACCGCGGTTAACTTGGTTCAATTTCGGAATACACTATGAATGATAAATGCTAACAGAATGACAGGTATCGTACTGTAACGTTTTTATTTATTTGGGTGAAGTGTAAATATTAGACAATTATTATTAATTAAAATAAGTGTTTATTAAACTATAATGAAAATGACTATTATTAATATTAAACAATTATTAAAAACTAGTTAAGACTAAAACTATAATTAACTAGATAACATTAACACAATTCATTTATTTAACTACGATATTACTAATTATATTTTTCCACTATTTATATCACGTTCAACTGTCCGCCTACTGACCTCCACAACATCTATACAGGATGTCCCATAACTTGAGGTACATATTAGAAGGGCATATAGTTCTTAATGTCCTGATTACGGAACAAAAAGAATTTTTTCAAAATTCAAAAATTAGTTTTTGAGGTTTTTGAAGGAAACAGTTTTGGGACACTGGTTGTATACATAGGTAGTTTTAATATTAAATATTACGTTGTATTATATCTAATTAATAAGAAATGTTTGCATAATACAATCATTTCATTAGGTTTCTAGTAGCCGGCCACATAAATTGTGTTTCTTATAACAGTTTTGATATTGCTCTTCTGATTATTGTTACAAATATGAATGGTTACAGTAACAGTGAGTTAGCGGATATGTTGCTAATGTATGGCGAAGCAGGGCAAAACTGTAGTTTAGCTCAGCGTTATTACGCTGAACGTTTCCCAGGACGACGGCATCCGAATTCTCGCATATTTGTAAGCCTTACTCAACGCCTTCGCGACACTGGTTCTTTGCAACCTAATCGGGGAAGAGACGGCGGGGCTCATCGGAGACCAGTAAATGTTGAAAATGCTGTCTTAGATTTGGTACGTAATGACCCAACAATCAGCATAAGGAGAATATCTCGTCAATTACCAGGTGTACCACGAATGACAATTTGGAGAATTTTAAGGAATAATAATTTACATCCTTATCATTTTTAACGGGTCCATGCGTTAATTGAACCCGATCATTACTCTCGAGTAAGGTTTTGTGAATGGCTTCTAAACCAACATGCTCAGGATGGCAATTTTACGTTAAAAGTAATATTTTCCGACGAAGCGATATTTACTCGTGATGGTATACATAATATTCATAACTGTCACTACTGGGCCGAAGAAAATCCACATGCTGCTGTCATTTTCAGCACAAATTTTCACTAAATGTTTGGGCTGGGATGGTAAACGGATCGTTACTGGGACCATACATGCTTCCTAACAGAATGTCTGGGAATGATTATTTACAATTTTTGCAGAATAATTTGCCTGAATTATTAGAAGATATTCCTCTTAATGTACGTCAAAATGCATGGTTTATGCATGACGGTGCGCCGCCACATTTTGCTAGAAATGTCAGACATCATCTTGACAGAGTATTTGAGGACAGGTGGATTGGTCGAGGAGGTCCCGCGTCTTGGCCCCCTAGATCCCCGGATTTGAATCCGTTAGATTTTTATTTGTGGGGTAATTTTAAATCCCTCGTCTATGATAATCAAGAGGCACCTGAAACCCTTGAAGAATTACGGCAACGAGTTGAAAATTGTGCTGAAAGAATTAGACAAGAGAATGCAATTCATCGGGCTTGTTCAATTTCTTTAATTCAACGTGCTGCATTATGTTAACTGTTAATGGAAATAATTTTGAACAGTTTTTGTAAAAATAAAGTAAATAATTTGATTTTTTTTTTCATTACATACACACCTCCCAAACTAAATTGGTGTGACAAAGCTTTACGTAATTGCATAAATTAATTTCATTGTTAAATTATTTTATGTAATAGTTATAACTAATCTCACTATTCCAAATATAGTATCCAGGGGTACAAAAAATGTTCTTCTTAAGTGAACTACCCTTAATTATAGGAATTTTGAAAAAAATCTTTTTGTTCCGTAATCAGGACATTAAGAACTATATGCCCTTCTAATATGTACCTGAAGTTATGGGACACCCTGTATACTCAACTGACTCAACAGCGTCTGTATATTTAACTGCTCGGACAAAAGTCACACCTTTCACCTCACTGTCTGTCTATTTATGTAACTCTCTCACTTCGACAGTCTCAGTATCACCAACTCTCCGTATGCCACAACTTTTCAACACCACTGCCGAGTATCTACTCCAACTCGTGGATACTGTCTCCGTATACCTAGCTTCCCAGTACTCAACACTACCGAGTATTCTCTTTCACAGCTATTCCGGTATACCAGTAACTTCCCGACTCGCCGTTACTGTCCTTGTGCACTATAACTTCCCAATACTCGTCAACACTACCGAGTATTCACATCCACAGCTATCCCAGTCCCGAGTCCTCCACTCGACACTATATTGCATACGTTCACCACGATACTTCTGTGCTTCACTAACACTCTATGTGAATGTCTCTCCATGTAACTAACTAACTCCCGAGCATAGCTGCGTCCCTTTTATACAGCTGCCATTAATTTCTAGAGAGCTCTAGAATGTTCGACCGCATAATAACAATGAACACAAAAGGTTCAGGCAATCGGAAGTAATTAAACACGTCGCAGCTTGTTAGCCCGGCTGCTAGCGCGATTACG
The DNA here is from genome assembly GCA_963082715.1 of Harpalus rubripes. Taxonomy (NCBI): domain Eukaryota; kingdom Metazoa; phylum Arthropoda; class Insecta; order Coleoptera; family Carabidae; genus Harpalus; species Harpalus rubripes. Next base: position 39,542,648 of record OY720458.1, read on the forward strand.
TCATCACTATACTTAGGCGCTTGTTCAGTGTAGCAGCGGGGCTCACTATGCCTCATCTACACGTTGGCCGAGGTTAGGCGAATGAAAGCCAACGCCGAATTTACACCAACGTGTGGAAAGGCTTTTTGTCTAACTTCGCAGCGACTCGCATTGGCCACTCGCCTTTTGCCGACGCTCGCCTCAGTGTCGGTTTTTGGAGCACGAGTCAAAGAACGAGAAACGTCTGATACTAACCTGATGGTCTGGGCCAAATACTCGCCAACGTGTAGCCGCAAAATAGTTGCGCCGACTCGCCTTTCTTCGCCTCGCCTGTATTTGTTTATATTGGTTTATTGGCGTTAGTTGGCCCAACGTGTAGATGAGGCTTTACAGTACTACGGAGAGGGACGTAAGACAACGAGCGGGAATTTATTTGGACGCAAGATTTTCTACCTCTCTCGCAGCTCTCTCTCTCTCTTACGTGTGACGTCAATTCTGTAAGTGTCTTTTAATCCGTTGCAATTGACGAACGCGAACGAATGGCAACGTTTGTCAGATGTATTCCAGGCTTTTACAAAATCGTGAATATGCCGACAAGGTATTCATATATGGTTTTTATGGTAATAGGAATAATGCTCTTCATGAATATTCGCAAACGAAACGCATGTAAACAATAATTTTAGACTTATTAGATACAGTTATTAATTCTGAACATTTTTTGTATTTACACTTTTGTTCTAAAATTAATAGGTCAGAAATTAAAACCATATGAAAATTTTACCATTGTACATATTACCTATGGTCCGTAAAATAATACACCTACAGTGTGTTAATTAAAATGCGAAGAATAGTTTAACATGGAAAATCGGTTTCCAATTAATCTTAGATAAAATTGTTTCAAATGAAACAAAATTACAAATAAATGTTTTTCGTTTGAAGGATCAGAAATTCTATTTTCAAATAAAAGTGTATATAATTAAATCTACACCTAAATCACCAAATAAATTTTATTTGTCATGTTTTGTAACCCTTAAAATTGAATTTCTGACACTTCAAATGATATGCATTTATTTGTAATTTTGTTTCAATTCCATGGCTATCTCTACATATGAACAATACTTATAAAATTTAAGTTCTATTTTACTGGTTTCTAAACGTGCTGTATGTAGGGTTGCCAACTCAGAAAATCAGTTTTTCGGGATTGTATGTCAAAAAATCGGCATAGGCAAGAAAAAATCGGGACGCCACTAACAATTGGTGAGACCAATACTCTGCGTATAAAACAGTGTAACAATTAATATCGTTTATTATCATCCTTAAAAGTCTTAAAATGGAGTATGTGATTTTTTTCTTAAATTCATCTAGTTACAGTTAAAAATAATATGTCAGTATTTTTTAAAACATATACCGCAATACCATCAAATAAATTAAAAGAAAAATAATATGAACTTATTGAAAAAAATTAACATTTTAATTTTCAAAGTTATTCTCATTTTCATCAGCTTTTAAGGCTTTACAATTATCTTAAACTATTCAAGAGAAACTACCGAAAGTAATGAAAGAAAATAAGTAGTATAAACTTATTCAATCTAATAATTTTATACTCCTTAAAATTATTTATAATCAGTCGTATGTACTCTCTAATATTGTAGGGTTTACAGAGTGCATTGTAGCACAGATTCAAAACACTATATTGTTTTGAATCTGTGATTGTAGTCTTATAATTTAGAAACAAACAACAACTAGATAAAATATTTAAATTTTAATAATTGTTAATTTATATACTAGTAATTATAATTATTTCTATACAATACACAATTAAAAATTAGTACCGTTAAAAATCGGGACAAATAGCGTCCCGCTAGCACCCTCGGCGGGACGCGGGACACAGAAGCCTGAAATCGGAACATCCCGACTAAATCGGGACTCGGGACAGTTGGGAACCCTAGCTGTATGCCGTAATAAAATTTAATTATCTATATTTTTTTATTTGAAACAGGCTTGTCTAAAATTAATTGGGCAGTTTTGTACAAGGCAAAACTGATGAATTTTGTGGCGATCGCACAGTATTCCTCATACAGGTTATTTACATACAATAGAACAACCAATCCGAATTAATAATACTATGAAGATTACGTATTCGGTTAGTGAAAATACCAACCCCAGAAAATATTTCTAAAACAATTTATTTTTCAAAATATTCAGTATCGTTCTTAGGCAAGTCATTGCCTCATTTTAAACCTTTTATAGCCTAATCTATTCATAACCGTTTCGAAATGAAAAGTTCTTATTACTGAAAAATTCATTAATTGTTAAATGATTATCATTATTGTGCTAACCGGGAATCACCAAGAATAACACTTGACACTGTGTATTAATTATTTATTAACAATACATATCCTGCTAGTCTTTATTACGGAAAACTAATCCCCTCTTCTTATAATCTCTCCCTTAGAAACACTTTCATTTAATCTTTTTAGTGCACCACTGCCAACAAGAAATTTTTATTAAAAATAATTACGAATTAATTTATTTCCTACTCAACATCTGTTACGCGATTATATAATTCTTTATTTTTATTAAAAAATTTCATGGTGGCAGTGGCGCACTAAAAAATAATTAAATGAAAAATAAGAAATAATATTCCGAATTTTGAAAAAATATTTTTAATTGAGAATCAGAATCGAAATGTATATACCCTCAAATTTTTTACCCTTTTTAACACCTGTATATAATTGTTTTGTGTAACTGTCACAACAACCAGCGCTTTTTTAGACAAACTAATAAAAATTATCAAGATAAAGGACTAATTTAACAATAATAACAACCTCTGGTTCTCAAACAGTAGAACAAAATTATATTATTTTAAATGGTACGGTCGTAGCGTATATAATTTTTTAGCCCATTAGATAGAGATTTTTTTCTGATTTCAATGATATAATATAAACAGTGGCGGATTTACGCATAGGCACAATAAGCATGTGTTACGGCGGCAAATTTTTGGGGGCAGCACAATATCTAATCAGAAATTCATAATTTTAAATTTGCCGATCAAAGGTGCGATAGAAGCATTTACACCTTTAAAGGTCTGAATGTAAATACATACCTATAAAATAAAGTTTGTTTTGTTCATTAATATTATCTAGTAAATTTGTTATTACTGGCACTTATGTAGGTACTGGAATATATATTTTATTTTCAACAAATGTCCAAATAACTTGTTTCAGTCTTAATTTGGTGCTCCTCGTTATGCTATGGTTAATAGGGGATTCCACCATTTTTTAAATATAATTTCATCTGAACCTATAAGTAAAACTAAGACTGTCGGCGAAAATCCGGTGAAAAAATTTCTATAAATAAGCAAGTTATAGTCCCCCGAAATTCGAAAATAAAGATGTGACGTCACGAATATAAGTTTTGATATCCAACTGTTTTCTTCATGGACCTAATTTTTCTTGAAATATTTTCTATTTCTAAATTAGATTTATAAAAAATAAATGAATATTATTATATTGTACAAGTCTACATTTATTTATAATTGGGAATGTATTTAAATTATTAAGTTTAATGCAAAACATTTATATTCAAATAAAAACTGTTTGAGAATTGCAGTACTGGACTGATAGCCACGCCTCCGCTATTTGAATTTCTCTACTTCTATTGGTAGTATGCTCCTCCCCCTAACTGGGTATTCGATATATATTTGTAGGTGACAAGCTGATATAATAAAAACCCCCTTATTTCCGAAGTATTTCAATTATATTGTTTTATTTCTTTATTAGTAGGTATTCATTATTAAACATATACATTCAATATTTTTTCCTAATTTCCCTTAATTCAATTGCGCTGTAGTCCCCTATTATAAAGAAATTTTAATTTATAAATAAATGCATTTATTAGAATATGTTTTTACCACGTTCTTTAAATTAAGTTTATTCGGACACTAATGCTGCAATTCTAAACAAATCTGTAAGTCTTACAGATCTGTAAATATGTAAAAAATTGACAAAAACGCATCTATTTTTGTTTATAAATATAAAATTATACATAAGAGTGGCAGCTTTCGTTGCGATTTTGTTCATTATTTACAGATTTACAGATCTGTAAGACTTCAGAATTGCAGCATTAGGATGGGAATTTAAAATTTTGACACTAAAATATTCAGTATTTTATTCTTTAAAACTATATGTAAATTCACCTAAATGAAATTTTACGGGACAGATAATATTTAAAAAACTGTTGTCCTATGTTAAATACCTATGATGTCACGGTTTCTTAAGTTCTTCTTGTTATCTTTATATAACCTTTGAAAATCGATTTTTACGTTACTGTTCTCTTAAGTTGTAGCCTTATAAGCTAAAAAGGCGGAAATTTTTTGAAAAAAAGGCGGCAATTTTAGGTGCCAACTGGTTGCGAGATTGTAATCCACGCCTGGATATAAATATGGTATAGGGTTGTATAAATATGGTATTACAATTATTTCGTAAAAAATAATGCTACAATATTGCAATAGGCTATGCTGTATTGATACGTCTGTTCCGTAGGTTACAGTAGTAGTAAAGCCATTTTTTATTTATTTATTTATTTATTTAAATACAGTATCCGACAGGCTACAAACCCTTAGTTGGATAAGGAATATAAATACCTACATACAAATAATGAATACAATGTGTAACAATGTTACAATAAATTAAGTATTATATTAAAAATTAAGATTTTTAATATTATGAACAATTACTGAGTTTACATGCAGTTTTCAAACTGTTTTCAAAACGTTTTTAGTTTTGAAAACGCCATGTATACAGTGTCAAAACGGTTTTGAGTTATCTCCAACCAAAACTAAAATTCACGGGTTTGACTTGGAAACTAGTTTCAAAACTACTCATGTAAACACTTAAAATTCAGTTTCGAGATTGCGCATGCGTATATAGCATGAGGTTTCTGTCGCCTTGTGTTACTTGGTGTTACTAACCTACAAATAAACTGACAGCTGTGTAATTCTAGTGCGTAGTGCTACAAAGTAGAAAAAATAATTGGAATAATAGAAAAACGAAGAATTTGCAGTGAAGAGGATCTGTTAATTACATCAGTCAAATGCGCATGCCCCGAAACTGTTTTCAAATCAATCTGTAAACCTGTTTTGAAAATTTCATGTAAACAGTTTCGCGTAATTTTGACTGAAAACTGAAACCATTCTCAAAACTGCATGTAAACGTAGTAAATATTACTAACATTATCAAAAATATCAAAAGATGAACATAAAGAGTTGTAAATTTTGCATAGATTATTAAGCGTGAAGCTATATTAGTGCACACAGAGGGCAAATAAAAAGGAGTGTAATGTCTAGTGGACGAGTAGGGTACACGAAAATTTTAAATGGGCCACAATTGCTATTTCGAGAACTATAAGAGCTACAAAGACGGTTAAATGGGCAAACAATTTCTATTTCACAAGAAAATTTAAAGAAAAGATAAATTATTTTTTTCTACCAGTGGTTCTCAAAATACGGGACCTATCTTTTTAAAATTAAATGAGAACATATATTTTTTATTTGCTCATTCGTTAGAGAATTTATTTCTGAATTCAGTGCTATACTATTTTTATATCCTTACATAACGATTTTTTGGGACAAATTCATGTAAAGTTTTATACTAATTTAATTAAAATGTGGCTATAATAAGAGTGCCACGAATGGAAAAAATTAATACATGTTATTTTTATTACATAGAATTAGAGTGCCCTGACAGAAATAAGTGAATATTTTGTTCATGTAATTGATCATAAATATCAACGCAAACAAAATGTTCACGTATTTCTTTTATAGCATGCTAAAGGCCGACCCGCACTTGAGCGACGGTCTGAAGGCCGACCCGCACTTGAGCGACGGGAAGAGCGACGAAACGAAGCGCAGCGAAGGGAAGTTTTTTCATTCAATGTATTCTTATGTGTTTAGTCGCCCGCTGCTCTGCTCTTCGCTACTCCAAAGTGCGCGTATGCACATAATACATTGAATGAAAAAAAACTTCTCTTCGTCTCGCTTCGCTTCGGTCGCTCAAGTGCGCGTCGGCTTAATTCTATGTAAAAAAAATTAACACGTATTTTCCGTTTTAATCAAATTAATATAAAAAAATTAAATGCATTTTTCTAAAAAAAATTGTTATGTAGGGGAATAAAAATATTATATCACTGAATTCACAATTAAATTATCTAACGAATGAGCAAATAAAAAATATATGTCCTCATTTAAAATAAAAAGTTAGGTTCCGTATTTCGTAAATCACTAGTCCAAAAAAATAATTTATCTTTTCCTTAAATTTGTCATTTGAAATAGAAATTGTTTTTACATTTAACCGTCTTTGTAGCTCTTATAGATCTCGAGATAGCAATGTTGGCCCATTTAAAATGAACAGCCTGTATAGAAGAATGAATTAATTTATGCAAATGAATTATACAAATATTAATTCTACGTTGTTCCAAACTATCCATTTGAAATATATTTAATAAAATGTTATACGTTACATCTCTAGGACGATAATAATTCATAATTTTTATATAAATATACCTCAAGAAACTTTTCTGGAATGCTTCAATAGCTTTCATTTGAACATTATAAATTAGATGCCATATAATTGTACAGTATTCCAATCTAGATCTAATAAGAAAGTAACATAAGGTAAATATTGCTTGTATATTATTAAAATTACGCGTATTTCTAATAATGAAACCCAGTAACTTATTCACTTGTGCAAGAAAATTACCAGCATGTGGATTAAAAGTTGATTTTACATCAAATATAACACCCATATATATATAAATAATAAATAAATAAATATATCATCACGGCTTATTACCCATTGCTGGGTGTGCCAATCTGCTTTGTACACAGATGCGGTAATGATGAAATATTTGCACCGTGCGGGCGCTTACCGGGCGTCACCTCACGGGCACTCACTGCTATATATGTATATATATATATATATATATATATATATATATATATATATATATATATATATATATATATATATATATATATATATATATATATATATATAGTAGTCACATCTGTGAGTAAAATAGTATTATTAATTTGCACTTATTCTAATTTAAAAGATCATTTAGTAATGAAACACAATCTTCATCATTAATTATTTGTCGGTAAAGTTTAAGTTTAAGAAGCAATGTCATTAATAAATGTAAGAAAAAGATGCGGTCCCAAATTAGACCCCTGAGGTAAACCGGAAGATGCCATAAATTAATTTGATTTACAACCATTAATTTGAATATAAAAAGTACGGTTGCCTAGATATGAAAAAATTAGACTAATTAATGATGTAGAAACAGAGAAATTATTAAGTTTTTGAATTACAATTGAGTGATCTATTTTGTCAAATGCTTTGGCAAAGTCTGTGTACATGATCTGTCCTTGATTTTCTAAAACTGTGGCTATATTGCGATTAATCGAACAAAGGTTACTATATTTATTACATTACTTCTAATTTTTAATACCATTTTTCTCGAAATAATTGTTATACAACCATATACCGTTGAAATTAAAAAAAAATCCAATGGACTAAAATTATATAGGGTACCATTCAAAAAAATATAATTTGGTTCAGTTTGTTATTATTAATAAATTACTCCCTTGTTCTTGATCATTTTTTGTATGTAACATTTTTCTCTAAAATCATTAGTTCGCTCAAAAAAGCGCTGGTTGTTTTAAAGGAAACACCCTATATAGTTTGGATACAGTTTACAAAAACATTTTGTAATAATAAAATTTCACAGGTTACGAAGAGTTCTCCCCAAAATTGAAGGAAATATTAGAACAATTTTCTACAAAACAATACACTCCTGTTGAAGGTACGTTGAAATTTCACTATTATTAAAAATTTAGTAAAGAACTTGCAATTTTTTATTTCTGCAGTACAAACGAAAGTAAAAGAGCGATCACCTCATACATTTCTTTCAGTTATAGGTAAAAGTAATGACTTACTTTTATTCTTCAATGCCTTTGAAATATATTTTTATTTTGTAGATACTGTTTTAGTAATTATGGAGAGTACATTAGCTGGTGCATATTATATACTACAAAATTACCATGAACCACGAAGTAAGTGATTATAATATTTTATGGTTACGTATGTAGATATTTGTTCTGCGCAGGATTCTCTTTCGAAATCTGATAATAATTTACAATATTTTATTAGATTAGGATAAAAGATAAAAAAAATATATTTCTAGAGTTGAGAAAATTCAATTTTTTTTCTGCAATCTAATAGCGTTTTCAGCTTACATGTCGAGTGCGCACTTTTTTGCACTGAGCGTTTTCAGCTTGTCATTGAGTGCAAAAATTAGTCAGCTGATGCGTTTTCAGCTTAAGAAAGTTGCACTGTGCACTGGATCAGTGCGACTTTTGTGCACTAACTCCCTAGGCAAGTGCAATAGTGTCAGTGCAAATATGGCGAATGAGGGCAGAACTCGTTCAGTGTGGTCACGTGATATGTTGCACTCAGTGCGCACTTGCACTGAGTAAGCTGAAAACGCTATAATAGTAGGTACCTACTTGAGTGTCAAGGCTTCAAAAATGAAATATTTATTTCACTTTCCGAAAGCCTCCCTCAAGTAAAATATAAAGTAACGGGTATAAACAGATTATTTTGTATGATTTTTGTTTAATATTGTCTATTATTAAAGGTGCATTCACAAATGAAAATTAGATTTATGGTTTTTGTTTAGATTTAAGTAAATAATTCATAAATGCAAGTTTAATTTAACCTTATTATTGATTGTACTGACATGTATGTAAATGCTTCAAAAAAAGGATTCAAATATCGGTAGAACAGTACTCAACAGATATTGGCATTATTGGTTATATATCAGCAATCAAGTTTTGCCAGTCTCCTTGTTCTTCTCGCATTTGCTTTAAAGACCAAATCCACCAAGTGAATACTAAATAAAGATGGGTGTATATTTCTATATCGTTTAAGACTCGTTCTCATTGGTGAAGTTTGTGATGTCACACTATTTCATAAACCTAAAGTTTGGACCTTGCAATGTTTAGCTTTATGATTTGCATTTAGAGACACTAATTCTGAAGAGTGAATGGAGTCATAACATAATCTGCGGCCAACGTCTTTAAATCTGAAGCATAAACTATAAATATAAACCTAATTTTCATTTGGGAATGTACCTAGTCTTTATTAATGTCTTATGTGTTAAAAAATGGTGTCTAAATCGAGAAAAAATTATTATTATGCATTCGATATCTATTTGAAAATGAAAATCAATTCTATAGTTTGTTTATTTTTACATCCCAATAAAAATTTAAATTCTTCACATCTGTAAGTTATTTGCAAAGATAGAAATTTTCACATGTCTATTATTCGGAAGATAAAAAATTCATTAAAATGACCTACTAATTTGGTAATTTTTTTAATAATTTAATAGTAAATGAAGAGTACCTACAGGGAAGAAAACATATGTCTTTCTGGTACGTTGGTTTTTTTCGCAGTTTCAAAATTTTAAAAAGATTGGTCTTTGAGTGTAAAATTGAATGATAAACTAAATTTTGAAAATAAAGTGAAGTCTGATTTTTTCCTGAACTCTTCGAATATAAATTAAATTTTACAAGTGTTTATAATAAATTTTTAAATGGTTTTTCTCATTTCAGTTCCTCTGGAGATCTGTAATACTATGAATTCGGTGCGATTAGCTATAGAAACATTAAAAGATCATTATTCCTATACACAAGAAAAACATTATGAACCTATTTCTAGTATACTTCGTGAATTAATGTCTCCATCTATCGAACTTTTCCAGAAAATTTATCCAGGTATTTTCAAATTGTCTATAAATTAAAAATATTTATAAACCATTATTTAATTTTGCAGATTTAAAAATTCCGAATTTGGAGTATTACAATGTATTTAATGGTAAGTTATTATTTATCTACTCGTATATATCAAATTCAATATTTCTCAGAACTATTCTGCAGGTAGAAGTAAATACAATTTGTTTTTTTTTTTTAATAATAAGATAACTTAAATTATTCTTCTGCTTGACGTTTCACGATTGAAATGAGTTATACAGGTTGTTAGCAATGAAACAACCAATGTGTTTTTTAAGCCGATCTAATGACTATAGCAAAAATTAACTATATGAATTGATACAGAATAAATGTTATATAATTCTATGGATGGTAAATAAAAAAATTGTGGGGAACATTGCGGAAGAGGTTATACTTTTTTATGACTAAGTATATATTTTTGTCGAGGAATTGTTTTTATTTCATTGATATAACTATTATATAGATTTACACAAGTTTTATCAGAAAAGCTTTACTTTATTATTATGTTGCATTATTTCTTAGATGAGTTGCGTTGGTCCGCACTGTCCGTATCTGTATCACGTATCATACCTTTGATTTGACGACAAAAGACCGACTCTTGGTGGTAACAGCCCCGATCCGACCATTGTAGAGGCGGTGCCAAATGTCATGAGCTATGAAATGCGCAGTTTAAGAAGGGAGACAGTTACAGAAAGGTCAGGCAATAGGAGAAAGAGAGTTTTGCTTTCTGCGCAACAGCTCAGGACATTTGGCACGGGCTATATCATATTTAATACCCGCGCTTGATACAAACCTGTTTCACAGGCCGATCATGATACAAATGTTGATATACTGGGTGTCTACTTGAAATCCATAATATAGGGAATACAATGTTAAATTTTTCATTTTGATGTAGTTAGTTACCTTTTAATTTTAGACAAAAATGTTACAAATAAAGGTTGTAGATAATAAAATTCTACACCTAAATCACTAATACGATTTTATTTTGCACGTGTCGTAACCTGTAAAACTTAATTTGAAATTTTATAAATGTTGCTTATTTGTAATGATACTATAGCAAAAATTGACACAAAATTACAAATAATAACATACTGTAACGTGTAAATATTAGACAATTATTATTAATTAAAATATAGGTTTAGTACTATAACTAAATATTAAAAAGGTATTAAATAATGACGATTATTAATATTAAACAATGAGTAAAAACTAATTAAGACTAGAACTATAATTAACTAGAAAACACTAACACTATTTATTTAAACAAATAACACGACTATTTATTTATACGATCTTACTAATTATTTATTTTACTACGCGTTTCAATCTTAGACTGCCGGTCTGTTGCAGACTCTTGTAGACTGTTTACACGATATTTATATCACTATTTTTATATCACGTTCAACTGTCCGCCTACCGACCTCCACAGCGTCTATATTCTCAACTGACTTAACAGCGTCTGTATATTCAACTGCTCAATATCACCGACTGTATGTATGCCACAACTTTTCAACATCACTGCCGAGTGTCCACTTTTACTCGCCGTTACTGTCCCAGTATACTTTTTTTTACGTGGGTAGGGTGGAATTCTTCTACAAGACACCACCCTCCCTTCTTCCCAGTACGCTGTGGAACTGTTTCTCACATTGCATCTCCAGCGTGCTGTTGCCTCTCTAATTTTCTCGCTCATGATTGCTTTTAGAAAACTTTGGATCATTACCTACTTTTCCTCACTTTCCAGCATCACCTCTATGAGGTTGTGTTGGGACACTGTTGTTGAAAGCCCCCTATTTAGCTGATTACGTTTCTCCTCCCGCTTAATACAATGGAATATTGTGTGGGAGGGTGAGTCCTTCTCCGGGCAATACCAGCAGGCGTCCGTTGGCGTCTTCCCTATCTTCTGCAGGTAAGCAGCGAAGCAGCCGTGACCGCTGAGTCATTGGGTCATGTGGGCATCTGTTTCCCCATGTTTCCGATCTATCCAACTAGTTATGTCCGGCATTAGCTCTTTGTGCCAGGTATCAGTAACTTTGGCTATCCATCTTTCCTGCCATCGCATCGATCTTCCTTGTGCCAGTGTTCTCTTCTCCTCCTTCGTCATCCCGTATCCGAGAACTCTCTCTTCTGCCACCAGCTGTATCGGCATCACTCTTGCGAGTATCGACGCCAACTCAGTCCCTATCGTGCAGTACGCTCTGCTGATGCCGATAGCTAGCTTCCGCTGCAGGGCATTAAGGAGTTTGTGTCCTACCTCATATCTTAATGAGTTGACCCAAATTGGCGCTGCGTACAGCACAACTGATTGCGCTGTTGCTGCTAGGAGTTTACGCTTTTTCTGGCTTGGGCCTTGTATACGGGGCATTAGCCTGCGAAGGGACATTGTGGTTTTGTTGGCTTTGTCTACAGCGTGTCTGACATGTGGTAGGAATGTAAGTCCCCTGTCAAATAGTACCCCCAAGTAGCACACGTTTTCCTTGGGCGTGATAGTTGTGCTCCCATGGTACAAATTACGGGGACAAACTTTTTGCGCCCTACTAACATGACTGCCTTCGTTTTCTCTGGGGCTAGGCATATTTTGTTTCTAGAGTACCATTCTTCGATATTGTACAGTACCTCGTTCGCAACCATTCTGACTCTATCTCCGTCTCTCTCCACCACTATTACGGCCAAGTCATCGGCGAACGCTAAAAGCTGCGTGCTTTTGGGCACAGGAAGTGTCAAAATGCTGTTATAAAAGATGTTCCACAGGGCAGGTCCCAGTACCGACCCTTGGGGAACTCCACAGATCACCTCATACTCCCTGCTCCCATAATGAATGTGCCTTTGTTCCAGGTACGATTGCGTTATTTTTACCAGGCACGATGGGAATTGCATATCAATCATTGCATCTAGTATCCCCTCCCAGGGCACCGTATTGAACGCATTTTTACGTCTATCATGATCAATGCGCACAACCCTTGTGTCTTTCATTTCTTCCGTTCATGTGCCGCCGCTTTGTTCACCCTTTGCATGGCATCAATAGTAGATACCCCGGCTCTGTAGCCAAATTGGTTTGGTGATATACACCCTTCCGCTTCTTTGTGTTCTATTATCCTCCTATTTATTACATGCTCTAGTAACTTAGCTGTTGTATTCAAGAGGCAAAGAGGCCTGTATGTGGACGCCGCTCCTACATCTTTTTTCCCCGGTTTGGGGAGAAGGATCAGCTCTGCCTGTTTCCAACAGGTGGGAAATTTCCCATTTTTTAATATGTTGTCAAATACTCCCACGAACCGGTTGGGATTGTAGGTGGCAGCCAGTTTTGTGATTTCTGGCGAGATTTTGTCTGGTCCAGGAGCTTTCCTTAGGCGCAGTGTAGCTCCTGCCCTAATGACCTCATCTTCGTTAACCGGTGGTACCTCGCCGGACTCGACGCTTTCACGCGCTTTCGCTTGAGGGAACAGAGATCTTATTATTCCTTCAATCTTGTCGTCGGGAGGGGTGACTGTAGGAGCCAGATTGGTCGTCTTAACTATAATCTGGTACGGTTTACCCCAGACATCCTCCTCCACGCTGCTTATGAGCTCTTTCCATTTGGCATGTTTTTCCTTGTTAATTTCTTTTTTGAGTGCTTGTTTGCTTGCCTTGTACTGGGTTGTGCGTTCGTCGACTTCAGAGTGAGATAGATTCCTTGCTTTGGCTCTCAGATAGAGGCGCCTGTTGTACTGGCAGTCTCTCCTTAGCTCTGCAATTTTTGGTGTCCACCAATACACTTTCCGTTTGCCGCCTGTATTGGGTTTACGGGTTTTCATTGTCTCCTGACATATTAGTTAGGTGGTGTGTCATGGCTTCAGCTTTCTCAACTTCGGGTAGGCCTCTTATCTCCTCTTTAGCTTTTTCTACGTTTAGGGTTTTTACATTCCATGTGGAAATGTTGCATATGTCTCTCACCAAATTAGAGGCTCTGGTAATCTCAAACTTAATGTACTTGTGTGGGCTCCGCGAGAATTCTTCCTCCATTTGTGGATCTGGGGAAATAGGGCCTCACAGCACGCTGTAACGTCTATATAAGACGACCCGTTTGCGTTGGAGAAGGTTGGTATGCCATCCGTGTTACATACACAGATCATACCTGTAAAGTAGCTCAGAGCGCAGGCCTCCTTTCACGTCGTTTGTGGGAGATCCCCATTCGATGCTCTTGGCGTTAAAGTCGCCCGCTAATAGCACCTGCTTCTGGGTATTTTTAACAACGTCCTCTATTTCTTCCAGGAATTCTTTGTATTGGTTTTGTTTACATTTGGGCTCACGTAGCAAGAAATTATCTTAATGTGTGCTATTTCCATCCACGTTATGCTTTTGGAAGAGCTATATCCGTTGTCCTTAATTTAGTTGGAGATAACTCTGATCGCGGTATCGCATTCTCTAGGAGCTTTATTATATACCCAGCCTCTTTCCTTCAAGAGGGTCTTGTAGTTGGGTTCGGATGCGATCACTAGGTCTACTTTGTTTTTATGAACTGACCACATGGTTGCATCGTGTGCATCCTTGCTCCTGTTCAAGTTCGTTTGTAATATGTTAATGTTCTTATTCATTTTCAGGGGAAATAGTTTTCAGGAGCCTCCGATCTCCTCTTCTAGTTTCCATCCTTTTTGTGCTTAGGCCATGGTCCACCAACTTTCTAAAGGCTGGGCAGGCCATAGTTCCGGTCCTGTATCCACGGTTTTCTCTGCATGTATAGCATTTTGGGCTGTTGTTGCAAGTGGAGGGGTTATGATTTCCTTGTCCACAAATGCTACATAAATCTCGCCTATCCGATCCTGTACATCCGCTTCGGTGTGCTCCGATTCGTAGCATTTACAGCACTTCCTGACACTTATCCTCTCCCTCACCTTGCAGGAGCTATACACGACTTGTAGCCTGCCCATTTCCATCAGCCTTTGTGGCGTTCGTAGTGGTGCCTTTAGCGTCGCGGTTTTACTTTTCCCACCGTAGGACGTTCTTGGTTCTTGTACTTCTATTAATGACGCCATTTCGGGGCCGATTGCCCTTTCTAGGGCCATCTTGATTTCCTGTGCTGACTTGATGGGGTCCATGCCCGAGAGCATTAACAGTTTGTAATCCCTAGCTGGGATCGCTCTTACCTTTTCCCCCGTGGTTTTGGAAATTACTTGTTGGAGGTCTGTTAATTTCTCTGCTGAGCTTTCCTTTAGGATTACTACCATTTCCCCTCTCTGAGTTTGGCGTATATTATTAATTGTGATATCTTGCTTTTGCAGCTCCTCTTTCGCATTTCTCGTGTCTTTCAAGAGGTCTGCATAGATTTTCTTGTCAGAGCTTTCGATTACCACGGCCGCTGTCTTATTTATATTCCTCTTTCTTGGATCTTTGCCTTTGCCACGGTTTTTTGGTACCTGGGCTTTATTCTCTCCATCGATTTCCCTTGGTTCGCCCACCATGTGCTCTTGGGTTGTGGTTTTCTTACCCGTTGAGTATATGAAAAAAATTGTTATACCCGTGGTAAGGGTTCTAGCCAGTTTCTTGATACGTTCTTCGTGGCTGTCTTTGGCGATGATAAGTGCCACGTCTTTTCCTCCGTCGCCTTTGATCTTGTCTATCATCTCTTTCAGCGAGATATAAATTAGCTGCTACATGTCCTTGCCCATTTCCTTGGAATTGTCTTTTATGCTGCCTATTTTCATAATTAAGTCTTCCTTTTCCTTTCCTATCGTAAGGTCACTTTTATACGTAAGGTAGGCTCTATTTGTACTTTCCGGGGATATTGCACTATTTATGAGGTTAGTGCCCCCTGGTACGTTATCGCGGAAATGACGCAGCGTGCCGCTGTCCACCTTTGAGCCCTCCCAATGAATAAGTAATATATTTCCCCCCTTAGTCTTGTGGCAAGCGTTTCCTTTCCTCATTTTAAGAGGGTAAAAAGCTTTCTTCGGCCACTCTTCCTCCGTTTTATACCAGATTTCCTCAAAGCCACTCATTATATTTACTTTGTTCATTTGGCTTATCGTATGATTGTCCCTCGAGTTTTGTTATTTGCTCTTTCAGGGCCCGTATTTCTTCCTTGTACGTTTCCCTGAGCTCTTCTTTCAGGGCTTGTACATCTTCGTTTTTCTTTCGCTCTAATTCCGCTCGGGCTTTCTGGAGCTCGCATATCTTAAGTTCTTCAAATTCTTAGGTGTGAGATTTGTTGAGCGCTAGCCTCTAACTCTGCAATTCGTTTCTCCCAGATCATTACCCTTGCCTTTCTTTGGATTTTAATATTGAGAAACGTTTCGCTAGCTTGCCCGATTCTTTGCTTTATGACTTTCGCTGTGTTTACATATGTTCTTTGAGCTAGTGTGTCTAGTTCTTGTAGAATTTCCCCCATTTCCTTTGCGGTCTATTCGTTGTCATCCTCGCCGTTCCCTTCTATCTGGGTTGCCGGGTTATTTTCTCTTGTTTCTTCGTCAGCTATTTTGCTTTTAAGCTGAATTATTTCTGCTCTTTGTTCCGCGATGATATTTCGTAGTTCGATGTTGTGGGGAATTAGTACTTCGAGAGCCATAATTCTGGTATTTATATCTTGTAATGCTTCCTTCCTCATTTTCTTTTTGTCATGCTGGGTTGAGCTTGTATTACTGCTCAGGCTCTCCCTAGATCTTTTCATGGTTTCACCTGTTCCGTTTTTATCTGCTAGTTCTATATTTCCTTCTATTTTCTTGTTTTTTGGAGACAACAAGCTAGTCAGGATTTCGTTGGTACTCTCATTTGAATCAATGCTGATAATTGTACTGTTTTTAACACTAGCTAGGCTTCCGCCTACCTCAGCCAAGTCCTCTAGCTCTTTAAGTGATCTATTTAAGTCTGCCATTTTCATTTCTTCAAAGAGGCTGTCCCTCCTCAAATCCTGGGAGTCATGTTGCATCTGTTCAAATGCATCCAGCTCTCTCGAGGTGTCCCAGTCTTGGGTTATCGTTTCAATCCTTTCTATATTGGTTGGCGAAGTTGTCTTCTCGTGAGAGGAACAACTAACTAAGTCTGTGGTTTCCGGCTTAGTATTCTTAGGCGGTTCGTTGCTTGTCTCGGTTGTATCCTGGGTTTGTTTTGTGTCTTTGTAATATCGGAAGAATACATCTTGGTGTCATGTGGCCACTCACCACGGAATGCTCCGACACATGCTCTAGGTGTCCCCTCCCCGTGGATGCGCGTAGTTGCAGTCATCTCTCGGCCGGCAGAATACTTGCCTTTGGACCGGTCGCAGATACTGCCGTTCTCCTAGGCGGTCCACCTTAGGGGGGCCCCCTTCCGAGCTCACCGCGGTCGCCATGGCTGGGCCTCCCATGGTAACCTCTTCTTGAGGCTGAGTCACGTATCCCCGGATACTCGTCTCAGTTCACTGTCGCATAGGATGTTGCCATAACAGCAGCATAATCATTTACAGATTCCAACTTCCTAATCTCCGGTAAGGCTACGAAGTAGGGACAGAACGCCACAGCACTACCGCGACCTACCAACCGGCCACGGCGTCGCCTTTGTCGACGTAGCCCAGGCTTTCGCCTAGCTGGGTAATCCGTATCATATGCTGGTCGTAGAGGGCCGCTAGGATTCCTGAGTTTTCCCCGGAGAGCCTACGAACCATGCACTCCTCTGCTCCTGTAACAGAGAGAGGAAGTATGACATTGCATCTTTGACGTGGTTTTATTTCGGAGTTTTCCTTCTCCTAGGCAGGTTGCCCCGATGGCTCCCGAATCCTGCCCGTTCGTTGGTTTAGTTTCGGAGTAACCTTCTCCTAGGCAGGTTACCTCCACAGGCTATCGACTCCTCCCTAGCCGGTTTTGGTCCGCCCCGGGTATTTACGCCGGCAGCTTCTACGATCCCCCAGGAGGTGCGCACACCAAAGCCAGAGCCCGAAACCGGAGCCGGCCCGACCCCCGCAGCCAGATTCAACTCTTTCCAACGCCGGCAGGAAACGACCGGCAGGCGTGAGGCTTCCCCCGCGCCGATCCCGGTCCGAGTGACCGCGGTGACGAGGGCCTCTCGGCTCACCGACTGGGTGTAGGACTCAGAACTAGAGCGTCTCAGTCCCCCACCCGCAGCTTTGTCGGTCTAGCCCCCGGCCCCGCCGCCACCCAGACCCGCACCCGCGCTCTCCGTTTCTGTCTCCGCCCCAGCGGGCGCCAGTTCAAGCCGCTCCCAGGCTCAGGCCGCCGGGCCGTCCCTCAGCACCGAGATAGATCCAGCCCACGTCTCCCCCACAGCGGACCGCAGGGCGACCAGCGCTGTTTCCCCGGTATCCACTTTCTCAAGTGGATGTTCCCCAATCCGCCACCCGGGGAGGCGCCCGATGGGGGTGTTGACTACCCCACACGGGTCCCCGTATACCTAGCTTCCCAATACTCTTCAATACTACAGAGTATTCACTTCCACAGTTATCCCGATATACCAGTAACTTCCCTACTCGCCGTTACTATTCTTGTACACTATAGCTTTCCAATACTCGTCAATACTACCGAGTATTCACATCCACAGCTATCCCACTTAACCAGTAATTTCCCGAGTCCTCCACTCGACACTATACTGCATACGCTCACCACAATACTATTGTGCTTCACTAACACTCTATGTGAATGTCTCTACATGTAACTAACTAACAAACTACCGAGCATAGCTGCGTCATTTTTATACAGTTGCCATTAACTTCCAGAGAGCTCTAGAATGTTCGACCGCATAATAACAATGAACACAAAAGGTTCAGGCGACCGGAAGTAATTAAAACGTCGCGGCTTGTTTATTTACCTAGCCCGGCTGCTAGCGGGATTGCGTCATCGCTATACTTAGACGCTTGTTCATCGTAGCAGCGGGGCTCACACGTTACATAATAAAATCTGATTAGTGATATAGGCGTAGAATTTTATTAACCTTTATTTGAAACATTTTTGTGTAAAATTATTAGGTAACTAACTACAGCAAAATGAAAAAATTAACATTGTATTCCCTATATTACGGATTTGAAGTAGACACCCGGTAGATACAATTGTCGCGTTCAGCCGCTACTAGCAGCTATCTAGCTGCTATATAACTAGCGTTGGACAGTAGCGGTCGTGGTGACTCGACCGGTAATTGGCTCTAAATAAATAGTCCAAAAAAGATTTATATTATTTTGTGAAAAGAAACATGTCAAATAACAAATGGCTAAAGCGCTAAAACCCAATAATCTGTTCAATGAAGTTCGCTAGGTTAGCTGCTAGGTGTGGCTGAACGCGACCATGATCTGATACAAATGTGGACCTAGCTTATACTGCTTTACAAAATCATTCCAAATAACCATATGTGGTCTCGTAAAGAAAAAGTTTTGTTTAATCGATGACTTAGATTTTATGTTCTTGTAAATACTATTCACTGTTTTCTTAAAATATATTTTCATCTGATAGTGATGGTGTGTCGTAGCCGTGTGCCTAAGTGTCTAGTCGTGAAACTGGTGGCCCGGGTTCGATCCCGATTGACGCCAAAATTAATTCTAATTTTAAAATGGTGCACTCTCCACGCCAGGAAAGAGTGCCCGTGAGGTGGCGCCTGGTAATCACCCGCACGATACGAAAATGTCATCATTACCGATATCTGTGTACATAGTGTATAAAGCAGATTGGTACACCCAGCAACGGGCAATATGCCGTGATGATATATTTATTTATTCTAAGTAAAACAGACTATTACTGAAAATCCGATGAAAAAATTCCAATTAATAAGTGAGTTATGGTCATGCAGAATTTGAAAATATAAATGTAACATCACGGATATGTTTTCATCACAAGCTGTTTCTTCATGAACTTAAATTTATATTCAAATAAAGATTGTTTGAGGGCGCGAGTGATGCGAGCTGTTCCACTATTTGAAATTGCTTACTTCCATTCGTTAAATACCTGCTATACGGCCTGAGACGATTTTTCAGTTACCAGTCAAAATAATTCATATTCGTCACGTATCACTATAACAAAAGCCTCCTTATTTCTGAAGTATTGTAATTACATTTCATTTTATTTCTTTATTAATATTCATTATTAAGCATATACTTTCGCTTTTTATATACATAGGTACCTACTTCATTTTACGTAAGAATAGTTATTTGTGTATCAAGGCCAAAAAGTGATTTTTTTTCAGCCTAGTCTGCTTTTGGGCCTCGGCTTACTCTGTCGAAATAACACTTTTCGACAGCGGTGCACACAAATTCTTTTTCTCGACTTTATAAAATTTACAAATTTGTTGGGTTATTTATAACAACTGAACAATTGTACATATTTGTCACTCCTTCAGAAACGTTTACTTTCTCTTTATTAACACTTGAAATAATAGATGGCCCTACCTTAAATCGGGATAGCGGCCGAAAAACGGTCATTTTTTGGCCGCTTTTCCGTACGAAAAATTCAATGTTCTGTTAAGGTCGACTAAAATATCATTTTTTGTCACTTATGAACTATGCAGAGATGATACAAATCTTTTTGGCTGCAAAATTAGAAGACCAAGGATTGGTAAATATGTGGTTCCAACAAGATTGGCGCCACTCATATCCCAAAAAACAATACTAATTTTAAAGGATATGTTTCTTGGCTTTACGTTTTGATGATTTTTAACTGGCCACCGAGATCTCCTGATCTAACTGCACCAGGTTTTTTTATTGGGGTATTTTAACGAAAAGGTGTATATGAATAAACCGGAAACAGTTCAGCAATTTAAGAATAACATGCATAATGAAATCGCTAGAAATGCTAAACGAAGTTATGCAAAATGTAAAAAGAGCTGAACATTGAAGATGCTCCCGTATCCGACATTAGTTTCGAAACATGATAAAATTAAAACTTAACCTTTAACATAACTAAACAAAAAAATAATATTTTTTATTTACAACAAAAGTTATTTAAAACCAAAATGGGGACATGACTTGCGCACCCTGTAATGTGTAGTATATATTTTCAAGCGAAGAAAATAATACTTCTTTTGCAGATACTGAAGAATGTCCCACATCGCCCACACCACAGGATCAAAATTTTCGACCAGATTATTTGGTTATACCCAGAAATGAAAATGGTACAACCATGTTTGACCCTTATCCCCTTGAACCACGGATTGCCCCACGTATACCGTTGTTTAATACAAATAAGGACCCTACTTTAGGAATTTTAGCAACAGGTGATGGATTTATTAGACTGCTGCTGCCATGTACATTTCAGTAAGTATCGATAAGGTCTTTTATAATTGGGCGAAATTATAAACTGAGTTGGAGTTTAAAATACTGTCACACTATTATTATGTACCCGTTTAGTGATGACGTAGGCCAGGTTTCCAAATAAGAAAATGGCTGCCGCCTTGGAAACGGTTACTATGTTATTTAAAATTGACCGTGAAACTAGTAGTGAGAGATTTCAATTTCTTCAAATTTTAGGCTCTTTAAAGGGCACAGATGAAAAAAATGTAATTGTTATTAGTACTTGTTACACCTTGTATATTGTACAGTGTATATTTTAAGGTTTTATTTTAAATTTGTTTGACCATGGTGATCTGTTTCGCAGCTAATTTCAATCATTATAGCGAACGTTGAACTTGTAAGTTTTTTAAATATCCAAAAGACGTAAATCTGAAGTATACGTGGATAAACTTAGGTTAGTATTTTTTGCAACAAAACAAAACTTTATAACGTGTTTCTAAGCCATTTCAATACCAAACAAACTTATAGGTTATGAGCGCCAAACGTCAAATTCTGGTTTAACATAGCAACCGCCTTAGCCATTGTCATTTAATACATAATATTATTTATTAAATGCCATTATCTTGTTTGGAAACCTTCGTGACGTCACACTAAACGAGTCCATTGTCAAAACTGACAACGTAAAGGAGGTTTTGTATTACCAGACGTTAATTCTATCTATTTTATGATTAAATATACACACGGTCACATGATGTCTTTAAGGAATCAAATATTAAGAAACTAAATGAGCTCATTCTTATTAGATTATTTTCTGATTCAAATTACCCAAAAAATATAGATCACATATGCAGGGCCGCAACTAGCTATTCTTGCGCCTGGGGTGGAATATAAAATTGCGCCCCTTCCCCTTTATTTTTAGCAAATTATTATTAAAAAATATAACTACATAAAAAGGTAATTTCGGCTCCAAAATTATCCTCTTTTGACCAGCATAACGATTTGTGTCTGTTCAAGAATTAGTTCCATATTCTCTCGTCTTAGTTCCATATTCTCTCGTCTCGGCGAATGGACTATATAGTTTTAGTTTTAATTAACGTCTGACGCATATCAATTGGACCATAACTGGAACGCAGAATTAGAATAAAATGTTTATATCTTGATAACTCAAAGGTGCGTTTTTTTTTTTTCAAATATATTATTGATTTTGCATTAAGAAACTAATTAAAACTTATTGTTAACATGTCAATGCAGTACGATTGTTAAAAAAGTAGGTTCGCGGAAAGTTATTATCCTTTAATATACGAAATTTTATTAGTATTGCGCATAAACTGGGCTTTCTGGGCAAAAAATTGTAACAAACTTAAGAATTCTTCAGGAACGACGAGAAACTTAATTTTGCAGTTTAAAAATACCACAAATATTGAGACAAACGTTAAAACTGGGCGTTTTTCGATGATTGCGAAAAGGGATGACCGTGCTCTACGGGCACTTATTATAGAAGATCGCCGAGTGTCTATCCCAGATTTGCCTGTCATATGGGCAAATGTGATTGGCAGATCGATCTTTAAAGACACTTGTCTTAGAAGTATGCAAAAACTTAGATATGGGTTCTACAAGATTAAATAAATCATCATAATTCCAAACTTGTAATTTTTTCATCTAAGCGATGGAGAAATCTCTACTCGCACAAAAACAAAAGCAAGCCCGATCTTTAGTCTTGGTTTGGGATTCAATCTCTGTGTTCTTTTGCCGATACATTCACTGAATGGACTGCCACGCGCTGGGGGTGCCTTGCGCGCGAACTTTAAAAGTCACAGTGCACAGAAATACAGTATTAATTCGCAAAGTGTGCAATAAGAAATCCAAGAGTGTGCTTGGCTTATATTTAAGAATTTTTCTGAGAATTATCAAATGAAGAAATTATTTCTGCGCCCTATAAACAGCTGCGCCCGGGGCAAGAGCCCCGCTCGCCCCACCCTAGTTACGGCCCTGCACATATGGCCCAAATCAATTTCGTTTATTTTTATAAAAAAGTAACTTTTGTGATGTACTGTCCAGAATAACGTTATTTGTAATATTTTATATATAAAAAAAAATTGTTAGGCTTAGTGATGTGCCGCCAAAATATTCCCGCCGGGAATTTGTTTTCTCCCCGGGAAAATTCCCGGAAATTCCTTCATCCGTGATTTTCGGGAAGATATTTAGTTACTATTTTTCCCGGATTTTTTTTAATATCCCGTGAATGTAATTTTTGCAAATTTTCCGTAAATTTTTAAAGATTTTGGCCTTTATATTTGGTGCAACTTGTTATAAATAATTATTAAATATGTAACATTGTTAATTTTTTTGAGTAATTTAAGTTTCCTTCAAAATAAATTGTTATTCTGGTTAATTTTTTTCAAGTAAGTACTTGTGAAATTTTATACGATGCTTTTGAATTACTCATTTAAAGTGTTATGAATATTGCACCTTTACTTTAAGTAAGATGTATGAAAATATATTGAATATTTAAAAGATGGGGGAGTATTTTTTATTAGTTCTTTTAGGCTATCCATATATGATTTGGGATATGGAAAATGGAATGTTGCTTCTTTAATTAAATAAAACATATGGTGATGTGTCTTTTATCTCAATATACTTCTTTTCATATTAATTCTTATAAGGTACTAGATAACGATAAGACTATCGAGAAATTTTTTAAAAATAAAAATTTACATATTTGTTTTTCTTTCAAAATTAAAAACTTCTGATGACGAGTAATGTAAACAGCCCATTAATTATTTTAGGAAATCACAAAATTCTATTTCAATAAAATTCGAGCTTTTAAAAAAACAGTCACTCCATAATTTGCAGATTTTTAATGCTACTAATTAAATTAATTCAAGCCATCATTAAATATAATTTTCGATGCCTAAAATTTGACATTGAAATAGAGACATCTTTAATATCCAAAATCAATTATTTTTTAAAATATTAATGTTTCTGTAATATAAAAACCTAACATATATCATAAGATTTTAATGAACGTATAAACGTGAAATTATTATTTTTATGTATGATATTTACAAAAATATAACGTATTTTCTGTTCTTAGTTCAAAATCGAATAACTTAACAATTTTTTTTTCAAATATTTCTAAATATTTAAACAGTTTAAGGCTCTCCCAAACCAACGCGAAATATTTGCAGCGATGATAGCGAAACTTTCGCTTTTCCAAATTGTTGTCGACTTTAAGTACACAGCGACAAAAAAGCAGACCCCACACTGGCGCTAAGTTATCACGCAAATGTCCGCGAAACTTCAGCGATTTATTTAAATTCGCTGCGTGCACGGTTCTTATCGTCGTCGCTGGTTATTCGCTAGTGATTTCATTGTGACATTTACAGAAAAATAGATAGAAATAGTAATAAAATATCCAATTTGTTTCCTTTTTTGTAATGTAAATAAACAACCGTTGTTTATCTTGTCAAAATTGTAGCATCAGTGTATGAAATTCTCCGAAATCCGTATGCTGTGATTTTATGAATGACTCCACTTTCTTTTCTTTCTCCTGATAATTAATAGGTATATGATACAAAGCGGTATACAAATAAAAACCTGGTATTATGTTTATCATCTAAAGTCTAAAGCAATCAATAAAAGTGCCTCTTCATCGTCAGATGTGGAGTACATTGTCGCAAATGCTACCACAAAACTGACGCTTTCGTGTGGATATACAAGCGAACTTCGTTGCCGCAATTAACGCGAAATTGTGGTTGTCAGGTTGTCACCACCGCTGCGAAACATTCGTGTTGGTTTGGGAGAGCCTTAAGAGTGTATCGTGAGATAAAAAGGTTGAATATCGATAATCTAATAGAATATTTGAAAAAAATATTGATATGTAACATAATTTTATATTTACAGGATTGATTTTACAATTGATCAAGCAATTTTCGTAAAAAATTTAAAAGACAAAACTGTAGCAGCGATTTCAGCATGTGGAACTTTTTCTGGCTTGCAAACTGAATTGTGTCGAGTATATCATCATGGAAAAACTGTGGACATATTTATTAAGGATTCTTATAACAATAAGAACATGTAATATTTAATTTTCTGTACACTTTTTTCTTAAATATAAAATATATACTCCATGTCCATAGGTTTGCAAAAATGAATGATCGTGGAATATATTTAGGTGGAACAGGGGCTCTTTCAAATGTGCAGTTAAAAGAAAACGGTGATATAGTTACCACGGATACTGCCTTCCAAGATTTGGATGACGATTTCATTAAAAACATATTTTTAAGGTAATTAGATTAATAAATACGAGGGTCACACTTGAATGAGAGCCCTATCTCCCGATAGGTTCGCTAGTGACCTAGTTACTTTTAACCTTCAAAAGACTTTGAAACGTCAAACGAGCGTCAAACATAACCCGTTATTAAAATAAAAACTATAAATTTCAACTTTACGTAAATTGTCAAATTATATCAACGTTAATTTTATTGCACCAATTGTATATTATTGTATATTTGTGTTTATATAGAATGTCTGGATTTCGAAGACCACTACTGGGATCTCGGAAACTATAAGAGATACGACTTCGATTAAATGGGACATGTGGTGCGCCTTCTTAGATATGCTTTTGTTTTGCCAAATATTCTCATAGGTTATTAGATAATGGCGGAAAACTGAATTTGGTGGATTTTTTCATTTTTAAATACTTTTGACTACCAGTACTTTAGACTAACGTTCGAGATATATACACAATACTTTGTTTCTCATTCGAATGGTCTAGGGGTTATTGTGTTTTAAATTTATTTTACCCTTAAAATCTTAGATTTTTAATTATTTTTCATGAAATTTTTATTTTTTTGTCAGCAATTTGTTTATTTTTTTAAAAAAGTATTTTTACTTAAATAACATTTCATACCTACCCTGTGTCATAATATAATTTTAACTGTATATTTTTAAATTTATGTAAGTGGTGGCATAGGTATGACCTAAAAAATTATTGAAAACATACTCACTCTTACACCAATCGAAAGAGAACAAAATAAGTATTTTTTTGAAGCAAAAATAAAAATTGTGTTCCATTTTAAAAAATGTAAGTTTGTCATATCTTGAAAATTTACCGAGAGAAAAATTATTTTCGTACGCCACTGAATAGACAAAAATATCTAATTTTCCTCGATGACCGGTAGTTTGGGAGTAATTTCAAAATGAAAAATCGACCAAATTCAGTTTTCCGCCATTATCTAGTAACCTATAAGAATTTTTGGCAAAACAGAAGCACATCTAAGATGGCCCCCCAAAGGCGCACCACATGTCCCATTTAATCGAAGTCGTATCTCTTATAGTATTAGAGATCCCAATGGTGGCCTTCAAAATCCGCACACTGTAGTTTTTTTTTTCATTCTTACAAAAATATGTATCTTGTAATGTGGGCTTAAGAGACTAGCACCGTGTTGACATCTACACGCCAAGCTTTGCGCTAGGGCTATGGTTATTGAAAATGAGATAGACATTGGCATTGGAAAACAAAATTTGTACAATCATTTTAAACAATTATTTAACTCTCATTTAAAATTAAATTGCGCAAGTTAAATTAGTTAAAACTTAAAAAAATTTAAGTATCGTTGTGAGTGAAAATATGGAATTAACCAGAAAACATTTATTCGGTTTTTGGCGAAAAAATATATGGAAGCAATAGAACACCCGCAATACTCACTTGATTTGGCATTGTGCGACTTTTGGTTATTTTTTGGAAAAAAATTGGATGTAGAGTGTTTTTGTCTGAAGAAAAGATTGATTCTGTAATAGTGCAATTCATGATTATTTTGAAAGCATCCCAAAAGAAGATTAGATGAGAGCTTTTAAGAAGTGGAAAGAAAGAGTGGTAAAGTATAGTGTTGTTGAAGGGAATGACTTTGAACTTATCTGAAACAAAATCCTAAAAAATATGAACCATGTTTTATTCTCAATAATTCTAGCGTGACCCTCGTATTATGCTAATAAAAGAGTAGGAAGAAGTTAAAATTTGTACGAGAAATATTTTAAACGCTTATATTTTTTTCTGTCTTTCATCTTGGAAAAATAAAACAAACAATGCTAATAGATTATTTTTATTAAAAAAAAAATACTAAAATAAACTATTTTGTGGTTACAGGGAATAAATGATCAGAAAATGCAACTTTTCGCCATTTTTAAATTTTTGAGTACTTCTGTAAATTCTGTTTTTGGAAAAAAAAATTGTTTTTTTTTTTTTCATTATAAAAGTGTTCATCCAAACCGTAGGTGTTTTACATGGGATTTTAAATAAGTACAGAAATTGGCTCCCCTCTAACTTTTAAAGCAAAACTACAAGAATATAACTTTATTTAAAATTTAATGTTGCATTAAAAAAGTATAAATTCGATGTAACAAGTACACCTGCAGCACGAGATATTTCAAAAATAAAATGTTAAAATTTCGTCAAGAATCAGACGGTCATGGAAATAAAATAATGTGACAGTAGAAATTTTCTCTTTCTATTGATAGCACAATCGGGCAACAGTCTCAAAAAAAATTATTACACATGTTAATCTCCTATCTATGTACTCCTTAAAATAAACACTTGGTATATATCATGTTTTTTTTTTTTATAGTAATAGCGTTTATGGGCCAGAATATTATGATATTTGTACTGACTCTCTTGAATCAGTTAATAAGAAAGTATTCGTAGATGGTTCAGTTCATCTCACTTGGAAGGACATAAAAATTAAGCAGTATAAAACTGGAGAAATAGTGTAAGTATAATAGCTGATCACAAAAATTATGAAAAATGAGGCCAATAAATTGTAAATTTACACTGATGAGTTAATAAATTTAAAAAGGTATGTATTTAATTGATCAGTATTTTTACTAAATGATCAGTATTAAATGATTAGTAACTTATAATAAACATGTAATTTAATCTATATAACCTAATTTAATCTAACCTGGACATAAATATTCATATTAACTGATTACTTTGATCATTGATGTAAAAAAATACTGATTAAATAAATATAAACTATTTAAAAATTTGTGCTAATTACTTTAACTCACTTCCGCACACACACAATATTAATACTTATTATTTTTTTTTTTTTTTATAGAATCGGTAGAAATGATTGGAATTTTTTTATTTGGTGTTGCCCAGAAGTAAGTAGTTCTGTCAAAGGATTTGGAAAAAAAGGCCTTATTAAAGTGGTGACTCCTATGAATCGAATAGTATCCACTATTATTAACATCTACAATAAGCAAAAAGAAAAATATCTTTTGGTTAATACTAAAAAACACTGGGTCTATTACACTAATAGAGAGTTTATAATGAGTAATGAAATATTTTCTGCTGGATACAATGACGCTCTGAAGAATGAAGATGACGTATGAACCTTTAAAATTTTAAGTAAATGATACTTTTTTTTTAAGAAACAAATAAATCTTTCTGTATCTACTATTTTGGTAAAATTAAACATTTTTTTGCCATAAACATGCTTGTTTTTTTCTTTTCTGATATTTCATGCAAAATAATTAAAATTATATTCAGCCAATTTCACCAACGATTCCTAAAATTCAAGTAGAGAATAAGTTGGGACTAAAAACTTTGATTCAGAGCTAGTGCAATAAAATTAGCAGTGTATGCATAAGGTCATTTTCAATTTTAAAAAAATGTCATTAACATAGACCTACTAGTAGTTCTTTCATTTTTCAAAATACGAAAAGTCAAAATTTTATAAATAAGAAGTAGGTAATTTTTATTAATCGAATCAAGACACCTTTAAAAAAATTAGACGTTTATACCTTATGTTTCTTAAATTGATATTGTTACACTGTAATAATATCCTTATTTTACAATGAATGGTTTTAGTATCTACTTTTTTATGGACTACAAAAATACAATGGTAAAATTTTGATATGGCTGTTCTGTCCTATTAATATTTAGAACAAAAGTATAAATGCAAAAAATGTTCAGAATTAAAAACTGCATCTAATTACACCGTTCTGCAAAATCTGAACTTATTAAAACCCGTTATTTTGTACCGTACGTCAGTTATTAAAGCCGTACCTGTACTATTAATTCTGAAATCATATGTTTATTATTATTTTAAATCTTTGTCAGTATAAATATATGTCATAGGTAAAATGTAAATTTTTCTAACCTAACGCAAAAAACTAGTTTCCAATTAATAGTACAGCCATCTATAGTTTAATATGCGATATACATAAGTACTTGTGCTTAGAGTCCTATTATGACTGGTTCATACACAGAAAACTTTTATTCTCGTCCCAGTTTAGCACTGAGTCTAGACTACTATATAATTTAAATCAGAACATGTCAGTTTGTGCTGTTAAAAAAACTTCAGAAATGGTTGGAATCAATGAAAATACTATTTTCAACATCAAAAAGGAAAACGACTCTGCGGAAGGAATAAAATCTCGTAAGAAAATTTGTCGGACGAGAAGACAGTCCAACAACCGAGATTTTACAATAAGTGACGAGCAAAAAAGTTTACTGCGGCGTAAAGTTCTCGAATTTTATTTTCAAAATTGTGCAGAATGTGTACGTGTTGGACTTTCATCGCTCACATGAACAACGTTGTGGCGTGTAATACATGATTTAGGTTTCATTTATGAAAAGCGAAACCGAAATGGATTGTTTATTGAACGTGATGATATAGTGAGGTGGCGCCATAGTTACTTAAGAGAAATTAAAAGATACCGTCAACAGGGTTACACGATTGTTTATTTGGATGAAACTTGGGTGAATATTGGCGACAGTGTGAATTATGAATGGAAAGACACTACAATTGTATCTCAACGGGGTGCGTTTGTTTCCGGATTATCAACTATAAAAAGGTTAACTATAAAAGGTTAAAAGCGCCAAATTTCAGAGGAGGAAGATTTGTTTTATTACATGCAGGACATAGAGATGGGTTCATAATATAACGCGATAGTGTGACACCACCGGCGTACAATTTGTCGTGATCGTCAATAATACCCTACGTTGTGTTTATGTAAATAGTGCTCAGAATTCTTTGATTTGAAGTCGTGGTAGTGTGAGGAATAAAACAAGTAAAAACATAGATTCAACAATAAACACCGTTTATTCAACAAAAAAACATGGATTAAAATTATTTTCAGTACAATGAAAATGTCTGATGCTTATGGCCGGGGACGGTGTGGTTATGTCCTGGTTAGGACCGTGGATGTCATCGGGCTCGGACGGGGTCCGCACCGGGGCGCAGCGCAGGCAGCGTCGCGGTACAGCCGGAGAGCGGGACAGCGGCCTTGGTACGTGGGCCGTGGTCAGCCGTGGTTACGGCCGTGGACGATGTCCCCCATATGTAGGAATACGCATATAGCGTCACAGACATACAAGATGTCCGATATAAATTTACTACTTGGTATGGTGTTATATTTATTACATGGATATTTATATATATGGATATACGACGTTGTTGGAGAATCGCAACTGGACCACTGTGTGGAGCGTACGCTCCCCTGTTATCCTTTCACCACTAGCCGTGCAATGCGTTAAATAATATCCCAGGGCTGCAGGTGAGAGCGTAACCAACACCTTACAGCAATACCAACATTAACACCAATACCAAAGCCTCAAAAATTACCAATGATCATTAATGCCGATCAAGCTACCATAGAGGCTGATCCTGGTCGAAACCAAGATGCCTTTCCGAGTGCCGTGCACCCAGTTTTAAACCCACAGGCGCCACCCCTAAAGATTGGGGGTGGAAAGGATGGAAGATTAGATGTCCATACGTGAAACTGTAACAGACAGAAATTTCTGAGAAAAACATCTTAATGATATGCGCCTCATTCGTTGATGTCCCGATGTAGTGGGGAAGTTTCTGCATATGCAGATTGTATGTTGAACGGAGACAGCTTATAATTGTTGACCCTGATTTGTTCGAACTCATCCCAAGTAGTTACCCTTGCTTCACTGTGCCTGTTTGTGGAGAGAATTCTCGCCTGTTGATTTGCTAATTAGTTGCATTCAAAAAGTCACATATGCCCTATATGTTAGACAAAGACACAAAGATCTGTATTCTGCGTAAAAGACAAAGATGCTACGAGGTAGTGGTGATTTCACCCCCTACTTAAACAAAGATACCTTTAAATCTCGGACTGGTGAGTGGGACAGAGATGGCCTGCGAGAGTGCTGCTTTCAACCCCCACTTCATAATGTTCATTTAATTCTTGGTTTACCTAAAGTGAAAATATTTACACAAAATAAAAATGTTTAAATAAATATGAAATGTTTATCGACATCAATGAGGAGCCTATTAAATATTTCGTTGATTATTTTGTTTATTGTTCATGTTTTACCTAGTAATTCATAGGTTCATAGGTGTCAATTTTCCCTGTCAGGGCCGGCTTCGAAATAAACTTGTGGAATTTATTTAGTATCACACTGTTATATTGTTTCTCATGCTACTACAATGGTAAATCAATTAGTTAATGTTAGTTAGTCATATTAGTTGTTTATTAATTGTCAAACATTCTAAATATTATTGTACATTCTAATATTCATTCAAACTGCAGATATTCTCACGCTACAATCTCATGCCTGACCTGTCTTAAGTTTCACAACCCTCAGACCTATGGAAATTTATTACCCTCTTGAGTTGGCCGGCAAATATTCTTGGCACCATTCTAATCGGTAACACGTGCACTATATTTTTGTCTCCATGTAGAAAACTGATACTAAAGATTTGAAATAATACCTAAATAAATATGTCATCGTTATTAAAGAAATCTGCGTATACAGCAGCTTGGCCCACCCAGCTATAGTACTATGCCGTGTTGATATGTTTATTTGTTTATTTATTTATTTATACCAACCGTATGTCGTCGCGTTTCAATAAATGGTGCTGAATTGACTTTTTTGGCAAAAAAAAAATTCTGCAGACTACCACGATGAAATAGACGGCCCCACTTTTGAAAAATGGTTTACAAACCTATTAATACCAAATTTGCCAAATTAATGTATAGTGGTTATGGACAACGCTTCATATCATAGCCGTAAATTTGAAAAGCTGCCAAATAACTCGTGGTCCGTAACACAAATAAAAAGTTGATTACTTTCCAAAGATATATATTTTGAGGAAGATTATTTCAAAAAGGAACTATTAGAGGTAGCTGATTGTTACAAAAAACAATTTGATAAATATATCATTGATTCTATGGCAATAAAGAAAAATGTTCATATCTTGCGACTTCCTCCATACCATTGTGAGTTAAATCCAATTGAAATGGCATGGAGTCAAATTAAACGTTACATTAGAAGTAATATTACCACTTTTAAAGGACCTGATGTGCGTAAATTAATAGAAGAAGCATATGAACATGTGACGGCACAAAACGGGCAATTATGTTAATCAAGTTATACAAACAGAAGAAAAGATGTGGATTGCTGATGGATGATATTGAACCCATGATTATACAATTAGGAGAAGACAGCGATAGTGACGACAATGTTGATGGCAGCAATAGCGAGTCAGAAATTTAAAATAATTTATATCCATATCCTAGACGAGGACGATTGTAATATGTCCAATTAAGTAGGTACCAAAATGTATTATATTTATGTTTTTATACTTATTATTTTGTGTTTAGTAATAATTTTGTTTATATATATTTTAGTTTTACGCAACTTTCCTGCTCTCTTATTCATTTTACGACCAAAATTGTTAAGAATTAAAAGTTGCATATAAAACAGTTTTTTGCATTTTTATTGTTTTTTTTTTTTATAATTTTAAAAAGAAATTTCAAAATTTCTATTACTTCATAGCAATAACCATGATTTTTTTTCTTTTTTCTGGGTTTCAGAAATTATTTATAAATGTCAAACATCGATCTGCCTTATGGAAAATAAATTCTTTATTAATAAAGACAAGTTCCTTATTCGAATAAACATTAATTACCTATTTAATTTAGTTTATACAATATAAAATTGACAAAATATTACTATTGTTTTCTACAATGTCGTAAGTCATGGCTGTTGCTTTGAACTCTACAGGTTTTGCCTTAAAATTGAACAGGAGAGCAGGAAATTGCGTAAAACTAAAATCCCATATTAAATCCCTATATTCTCCCTTAATTGCCACCATCCTGTATAAATACTCGTTAAACTGACAAGTGTGTTATTCAATTTCATTTTTTTATTCGCACCTATGCTTGTTACATTTTACATCTATATACTGTACTCGTATATGTATTAATTTTATATCTTTTAGTAGATTGGAAATATGTAACATAGAGAATTTATATTGTTGACGACGATACTAAAATGTCCAATTAAGTACAAAATGTTTTATATTATTTACTTTAAATTGACTAGAGTTTATATGTTAATTAGTTTCATTTACGCTTGTTATATTTTTATACCCTACTTATGTTTTGTGTTTGTATTATTTTATATTTTTTGTAAATTATTAAACTGACCAGTTTACTATTTAATTATTTTTTTCTTTTCACCCACTTGAAGCTATTTGTACCTGTAATAAGTAATATTTCAATACAATATTTTAAAACCGCTCGGATTACTAATCTTGATCAAATGTATTAGAAATTAGAATATTAAAATATTATAAATTCAAATTGGAGATTATAAAGAAAGAATAAAGACTTATGAAATATGTAAAATATATGCAGTATTTCTATAAAGTCTAATATTAGTAAATTATCAAATAAGAAGATATAAATTAAATAAAAATAATAATGCTTAATAGTTAAAACTGACCAGTTTATTATTTATTTATTTTTTCTTTTCACCCACCTGTTTAGATACACTGAAAGTACACCAGTCATAAATACATTCAATAAAGTACCCAGAATATTTCATCTCATTTTGGGCATCTATTTTGCTTTTTCTATCTTGTACTCCATAAGACCCTACACTGAACATAGAGTGTGGGACACTGTATAGACCACTAGACTGTCTGTACACTACGTCTGGTGAGGATAACTTTAGGACTTGAGATACCAGAGAAGCATGATATTTGTGGATTGTAGCTGTGGGCGTAGCATTTAGGAACTGTAGGATTATAGTACATGGCATACTTTGTTATTTTGAACACATTGTAAAGTTTTTATTTATTTAATACAGATTTATTTATGAAACCAAGTATATATTTATTTAATGTTAACATACATTTACAAACTTTCTCATTTAGAGGTGCCACCATTGGGTTCTCGACAACTATAAGAGATACATTGTCGGTTAAATAGAACTTTTTGTGCACCTATAGGCAGCCATCTCAGATTTGCTTTTGTTTTTTCAAAAATGCTCATAGGACACTAAATAATGACGAAAAACTGAATTTGATCGATTTTTTCTTTTTGAAATTACGTCTAAATATTAGTAATCGAGAAAAATGTTGCAAATAAAAAACTTAAATATTTTCATTGTCTCTCCAGTGGCTTACAAAAATAATTATTTTATCCTTAAATTACCGAGATTTAACAAAGTTTTTTTTTTATTAAATGGAATCCATGTTTGATTTTTACTTTTAAAAAATACTGATTTTTTCTCTTTTGCTTTGTATAAAGGTTACTGTATTTTAAATTTGTTTTACCCTTTTTCTATATTTTTCATGAAATTCCTTATTTTTTTGTCAAAATTTCCATTAGTTTTTCAAAATAGTATTTTATGTCACTTAAGTAACTTATTGCATACTTACCTTGCTTCATAAATTAATTTTAATTCTATATTTTTAAGTTAACATAAGGAGGGATACCAGGTATAATATATAAAAAATATATTTAAAACACAGTAACACAATATACCAATCGAAAGAGAAAAAAATATATTTTCTTATAGTAAACATCTAATATGGGTTCCATTTAAAGAAATGTAAATTTGTGGTATATCTCGAATTTAGGGATAAAAAAAGTATTTTCGTACGCCACTGGATAGTCAATGAAAATATCTATCTTTTTAATTTGAAACATTTTTCTCGATTACTGATTGTTTAGAAGTAATCTCAAAGTGAAAAAATTACCAAATTCAATTTTTCGGTGTCTACTTTTTTGTGGACCATAGGAAATACAATGGTAAAATTTTCATATGGCTGTAATTCTGCCCTATTAATTTTTTTTTTAAATTGTAAAAAGAAAAAAATGTTCGGAATTAACTGCATTAAACGAGCCTAAATTATTTACTCATTCGTCAGAGTTCTCGAATGTTTGACATGCATGCTTCCCGATCTTTCTAAACACACTAAGAGCGCGCCCGTTCGGCAACCTCTTCGCAGAGACAACTACTCTTCGTTTGGATTCGGACTTCTAGCAATATTCAATGATGCAAACTTCTAGAATCAACCCATCCCCATAACAATATTCCTCAGAAAAATCATAGATAAAATGAAACAACGTTTAAAACAAACCAATAAAAGATTTATTTTAAATTAAACTGTCATGTATAATCAACCCCACTGCAATAATATAAAAATATAAAATATAATACTCAATCTCATTGATCCTTATTATATATGATAAATTACAAAAAATAGCTATTAGAACACAAAATATATACAAATAATTGGTTATTTGCACATATACAGTGTATTAGGTTCGAACGAAAATATTATTCATAAGCACGTCATAGGCACATTACTTAAAATCCACGGCAGAAATAAAATTTTAAGAATTCTTTTATGTTGATCTAATTTAATCTAATCGCTAAAACAATTTAATTAACACTAGTATTTTAAATCTACAGAGTTGAATTATATTTTGCAGACAATTTCTATTTTACAATACTATTTTAATGAACATAACATCTTTTTTTTCAACTAGTGGTTTTCAAACTTTGGGAGCCCAACTTTGTTATTTTAAATGGGACCATATATTTTTTATTTACTTATTCGATAGAGAATTTTATTCTGAATTCAGTGATAATATTTGCATACCCTCACATAACGATTTTTATTGAGAATATAATTCTGTATAGAATACCTATGCAAATAAAAAATATATAGTTCGATTTAAAATAACAAAGTTGATCTTCACAGTATGTGACCACTGATTTAAAAAAATATTTTATGCTCATTAAAATAGTCTTGTAAAATAGAAAATGTTTGCTAATTTAACCAACCTCGTAGCTCTTACAGTTCTCGAGATAACAATAGTGGACAAAATAAAGTGAACACTTTGTATACCAATAAATTAAAAAAATACACAATTTTATTTTGTAATAAAAAAATGGTTCTATTGTCTAGCTTAAATTTAAAATTCATTACTGAATAATAAAATAATGCATAAAAGATTTAGGTTAAATTTTCATGTACCTATGTAAAAGTGTCTCACAGGGCATAAGGCGATCTTATAGGTTCAACTCAAATTATTTAAAATTAATTGAAAATAATTCTGTAGATTTCAAAGAATTAAATATTAAATACTTTTTAAAATTTTTGTTTATTCAAATAGTTAATTACCTATTCGAAATATTGTATATGTAAATAGCCAATTATTCACACAATTCTCTATGTGCCAATAGCATGATCTTAAATTGTAATCAATGATAGTAATAGTAATACAAACTTGTTCAATAATACACCTTCAACAAATGAAAATTAAAGGTACCCATATGGGTATAGCTTTTTTTCAGCCTAATTTGTACCTTTAACATCGCCAAACGCATGTATGCAGTTACCTAAGCCTGGGATGACACTACTCGGTAGAGGCGCTGGTGGGTACTCACTTTCTCACCATCAATGAATATTAGAATATTCAATGACAGGAATAACAATTTAATTTTAGGTTATTACAAACAAAATAAAGATGCGTAAGTGCTGTGTTATTAACTGCGATAGAATAAATAAATATCGGTTTGAATTTTCGTTTTTTGTCCTGGAGTCTTTGCAACCCTATGACTTAATTCTCTTTTTAAGTTGCTATTTTCTATTTTTCATACATAATAATGGACTGTATGCCAAGCTCATACTACATGCGCAAGCGTATTAGAGTAAACAAAGCCCTTAAAATTTACTTTTTCATTGAAGGCATGTTAAACAAGCATTAAAGAATAAGCTTTAATGTCAAGATGTCTAGAATTACTAAACGTACATAAGGTACGTAAGTGACACAGTGTAAAACTAAAACAGACTTGCCGTTCCATGTCAGATGCGTTCACCAAGTTAAAAAGAAGAACTGTACGTGTATGACCACCTTAAAATATTACAAAATTGAAGGCGTTACTTGTTCTTAAAACCATTTTTGTAATATAAGGTCCATTCTGCTTTTCTAGCAGGAACGTTCCACAGTACGTAATAAAAATATTTAATATAATATAATATTTATATAGTGTCCAAATTTCGTTTGCCATCATTGAGTTCTTTGAAACTATAAAAGATACGACTTCAAGTAAATGAGACATACGGTGCGCTTTTGGGATGCCTATCTGTCCTGTAGAACTTGAAATCCTGGATTTATTGGTGCCAATATTTTTAAATTTATACCAAGGGCGGCTCGTCCATAAGGGCTGCAGCCCCTCCAATGTAAAATGAAAGTTCCAATTTTATCATCGCTCTTAAATTTTTATTTAAAAACAACTATTTTCTGATTTTTCTATAAAATACTGCTCGATAGTAATTCATTTTAAACAATAATTGTATTATATAGTGGGGATAAAGTAGTGGTGGGGTTATGCGTGATTCTTGTGCAGTTTGGGCGTGGTTTGGGCTACTAGAATTCTAGCCCAAGCTACGTTTTACTACACAAAATATGATATTAACGTTATCGTTGATAATTTCGGTTTGTTTTTTCTTTTTATTAATTTATTTATTTTGTTTAACTAGAATTTAATATTAATCATAAAAATTAAAAAATAGAATAATTATTTAAATATTTGCAAATATAAAATTTTTACAACTGGACTTGCAGGAAAAACTTTAAATTAAAAATTTAGGGCGATAGGATTATTGATAAAAAGAAAGAATAGATTTTAAATATATATGTAAACAAAAATCAATTTACGATATCTTTTTTACATTTAAATATATTTGTGTATAACTTGATTTCGTAAGTTAATTTCATTAAAGGTAAGTATAATATTTTCAATCAGTATTTTTTTAATGCTACTAGCCGCCACTGATTTATACCACCAAATTTCTTATCTAACTGAAGCCTAGAATTCTATATTGTTTTAAATTACGTCTTCGGTGATCGATTAGTCAAGTTAAAAACGGGGAAAAATTAATTTAATTTGTCAAATGAGCTTTAATAAGCTAATAATATTCTAATTCACAATTTTCTAATATCGGGAACAAGAAAAATCGAAGAAAGTTAAATGAAAATCAGTAGTACCATGAAATAATAAATAAAAACTTTCCAATATGACGTCCATAAAGAGGGGCGAACCAAAATCTAGATTTATCACACTTGTACGTTATCCGCAAAAATAAAAAAACTGCAAAATTTACATTTTCGCCTATATCTAATGACCAATGCATTTTTTTTTACTAAATAACGATAATCAAAATGATCTTATGGGGCAAATTTTCTCTAATTATTAGAAAGTCGGTTAAATTAGTCTAACTTAACCGACTTCGCATCTCTTATAGTTCTCAAGATTCCCATGCAAAGCTCGTTTTTGGGACACCTGTATATCACAATAAAACAATAACAAAAATAATATTAACTAGTGCACATGGTGGAATTTTTATCGTGCTCACTATTGCTACCATTTTTATTTAGAACTAGAACGATCTCACATTATTAAATAGCATAAGTAAATATTTTTTTAATTTTGCAAATTTTGAAACCCAGTGAAAGTTTATTGCAAATTAAATGTAGAATTGTAATGACAAAACAAAAATATTTACATTTTTCAAAATATTCATTGGCAGCAATTAAAATTTTTGTAACTATAAAAATGTATACATGATGTTACTTAAAAACCGGGCCATAGGCGTTTAACATGGGCAATCAATGTTTCCTTTCGCAAATTTCCCCAATTAATTTTACAGAAAAATGTTTCAAATAAATGTTGTAGAGAATTAAATTTCACACCTAAATAGATTTTATTTTACACCTTTTGTAACTTCTAAAATCGAATTTGTAATTTTATAAATATTGCTCATTTGTACTATTTTTATCCATATAGCCATGGAATTTAAATAGAATTACAAAGAAATGCATATCGTTTGAACTGTTAGATTTCAACTCTGCAGATTACAAAATAAAAATAAATAAAATATGTACAATGATATAGGTGTTGAATATAAAAACAAAATATGTTTAGCGTAGAATATAATTATTTGTAATTTTTTATTTGAAAATCGAGTTTCTGACATTGCATGCGGTATGCATTTCTTAATAATTTTGTTTCAAATCCATGGCTATCACTACAAATGAGCAATTTTTATAAAATTTCAAATTAGATTTTACAGGCTACTAAGCATGCAAAATAAAATCAGTTTAGTGATCAGATATAGAATTAACAACTTTTATTTGATACATTTTTCTCTAAAATTAATTGGGAAGTTTTCCGCAAAAAACATATTTCCTATTACTTAGTTTACGTGCAATTTTTAAAACCGTTTTTAGTTTTGGAAACGCCATGTATACAGTATCAAAACGGTTTAAAAGCTGCATGTAAACTTAGTATATGTTAAATGTTTATGGTCCGGTTTTTAATTAACACCGGGATATATTTTTTAAATTTAAACAAAATTATATCTGAAACAAAATCTTAAGAATGTGGTTTGCGGATATCGTTGTAGTGTCTAGAATTCTTTTAACTTTGAAAACAACGGTGGCTGTAATAGGCTAAGTGTTCAATCTATTTACTGCATATATTTTTTTTAACTCATAAATAGTAAGCACGATTAAAGTTCTGTCGTGTATAAAAAACATCGTTTATTTTAAATAAAAGATTAATACTATATACAATTAATCCCAGTCCAATAATATAAAATATAATACTAAACCACAATGATCTGTTATCATTGTAGCCTATATAATTCAAGGCCCTAATAAAAGACTGTACGAAATTTAATGGTAGGTGCAAAATCTCTACCGGTTACTACCAATGTCATTTTTATCACATAGTTTAAATGTACTTTCTAACTACATTATTTTATTAAAATGCAATAAAATTATTTAAAGCATTATTTTCTTAAAATATAACAAATACCCTGCACATACATAATTTCAAAACTAGAATATTTGACCTTATTTTTAAACGAAAGTTCGTCGTATTATAAAGCAGGTTATATTTAAATAATTAATATGTTATTATAAATTAGATTTTAGAAATGGTTTTAAGTATAAGTGGAATGATTTGTTCACTGGCTCAGCATTCAAGGGACTTTTAGATGCTTCTTCAAATAACCGTTCATATACTCTTCCATCGTAAGCTCCTAAAACAGATGAAAGAACTTCATCATGGATGTCAAAGCTGTCCACAATGGCAACTGCGTTCGGACGAATAGCATACAACAGATCTTCTAGCCACATTTGCAGTTTGTCAATATCTGCACCACATGCTGGAGTAAACTGAAAAATATTTGTTAGTAATATTATTTTTGAAAACTAGGAATTCGTCTTACTCTTAACAAGTCGCCGGAACACTTTAAAAGCGTATGTACAGCGTAGAGTTCAACTAATTGATTTAAAACTACACGAAGTGGTTTTGAAATTTCACTTTCTACAATTTTTTCATTAAATGTCCTAACGATGAAAGCCCTACAATGAGCCTGTAAAAAGACATTAATGTATTACAAAATTATAATTACTATAAAAGTATAAAATAAAGGTTTACTTCTGCAGCTGACACAAGTTCAATAGAAGTTTGATTCCACGCGTCTTCTGCAGATATACCTTGTAGCGTTCTATCATTGATATGTCTTGAAGCTATTTCTATTTTACTAAAAAGTAACAAATAATAATATCTATAGTACTCTGTTTAATATATAATATATACCTAGCTGCAATTTGTTCCAATGCGTTAATTATATCTACAACAGACCTGGAAACCACATACTTTTCATTTTTGCGATATTTAGTTAAATACTGAAGTGTTGAAGTCAATGGTTGTCCATTTAAATATTGCTGCCATACTTTATGCAAATATCTATAAAAAAATATAAATCATTGTTTTATAATAATAGGGGTTTCCAAGGCAACGGCCTTTGAAAAAATAAGTATTGCATATAAATTTTAGTATAAATTGTATTAATATAAAATAAAAATAATAATAAATTATATAGTATTAATAAATGAATTTTTAAATTTAAAAATACATATGTTCAAAACGGTCGCCAAATGATACCACAACTCTAAACGAGGTCACACAACGAAGTTATTTCATTTGATGGTATTTGTGCGCATGCCTGGCTTTTACCGCGAATTATTTTTGTTGACGTTCAGAGGTTAAATACACGTGTGTAACAAGAAAACTTACTCGGTAAATTAAAAATACATGCAAATGAAAAGCACACACGTCGATGCAAGTCAATGCAGGTTATGTGTGGGTTACGTTTAATTGTCCCATGCTACATTTTTGTAGCTAAATTCACTTGACACAACTGTTTTTATCTCATAGTTCATCAAGCTTCTCTCTTGTTGGGGCTGGTCAAGGTCTTGCTGGGGTTGTGACATCACGAGATGACGTCATGGCAAATTTCAAAATTCTTTTGCATTTTTCTCCCGTACTATAAATTTTTATGCAAAATATGGGCCTAATATTTTTATCTCTACATTAACATATAAAAAAATCGTAGAAAACTCTATTCCAGCTGTTGTAATATTCAAGAAACCACCATTACTACTGTATGAATGCTTTTGTCGAGGAAAGAAAAGAATGGGTATTACAATAGTTAATTTTTTAGTCGCAGAACAAAAAGCAGATTGCAGCAATGATGATTTATTTATTTACGCCCTATGACAGATGACAATTTTAAGTATTGGTTTACATCTCATTAAATTCTTCTTATTTCTATCTACAAAAAATATTTGAAACATTTTTAAAATTTTGACAGAAAAAATGTATAGCCAACAGTTAAAATCATTAAATTTAGATTTTTGTTCGTAGCTCGAAAACATGAAAATATGAAATGTTTTTACACCATTGAATTTGTGTGATAAAGTTGGCCAATAAAGATCTACATCAATTTTCTATAGCTTATATAATAAAGTTTTTCATATAACGCAGTCGAATTTATTACTCGAAAACCACATATCCTATAAATTTATACCACGTATTCATTAACATTCTGTATTTACTAAGCATCTAAAAAAATATTTTACCCTAGCCAAATGGGATCCTCCACTATTTTATTTTTACTTTTTTTATTATTAAACTTCATATAAATTGAAAGCAATTTGTAGTTTTAGAAAGTCCATTCTTATTCGCTAAGCCGTAATATATTTTTTTAAATATTCTGTGACGTAGATATAGAGATCATTTTGTTCTCAAACTGGACTGGCTAATAATTCACATAAATTGAACTTTTCCAACCCTTATAAAAATAAATAAGTTGTTAAAATAACTTTTGTGATTAATAAATGGAAATGTCCTTGGATAATAATAAGCAATTTAATAAAATAAGGTTTGAGTGCCACCGACAGCCTAGGTCATTCAACATAACATATCTTTCACTTTCATACCAACGCATGGAATCTGGTGTGGCATCATAAATTTAAACAACTGTTTTTTAGTTTACTTCCGTTGTTTTTCTGTTATTTTCTGCATTCACATACTTGAAAATGGATTCCGTATTTAAAAAATGCGATAGTAAAAGATTTGAAAGTAGTGATAATTTGGAATAGAGTAAATGTGTGACGTAGATATAGAGATGAGGAAATGGTATTAAAACTCGATTATTTTAATAACTAATAACTTTTTTAAAACTCTGATAGTCTTTAACATACAGTTTAAGATATAGTTTTAATATAAATGACCCATATTCTACTTTGTTACTAAGGTGAAGGACCCCATAATGTTTTGATAGCATGAAATAATAAACAAATATCAAAACAAATAATTGCGGTTTTTATACTTACCTAAAAAACAAATATTGGCATGCTCTTGTTTTATTAAAATAAACTATATATTATATAGAACTCAATCTAACGAAATAGGGGATTCCACCATTTTTTATATATAATTTCATATGAACGTATAAGTAAAACTAAGACTGTCGGTGAAAATCCAGTGAAAAAATTTCTATTACTAAGCGAGTTTTGAAAATATAGATGTGACGTCACGAATAGTTTTTATATCAAACTGTTTTCTTCATGAACCCAAAT
The DNA here is from genome assembly GCA_963082715.1 of Harpalus rubripes. Taxonomy (NCBI): domain Eukaryota; kingdom Metazoa; phylum Arthropoda; class Insecta; order Coleoptera; family Carabidae; genus Harpalus; species Harpalus rubripes. The sequence goes on from OY720458.1 coordinate 39,585,928, forward strand.
GTTTTTAAAATATATGCTATTTCCAAATTATATTTATAAAAAATAAATGAATATTATTATACTGTACAAGTCTACATGATTTATAATTGGAAGTGTATTTAAATTATTAAGTTTAATGCAAAACATTTATATTCAAATAAAAACTGATTGAGAATTGCAGTACTGGACTGATAGCCACGCCTCCGCTATTTGAATTTCTCTACTTCCATTGGTAGTAGGCACCTCCCCTAACTTGGTATTCGTTATTTATATATATATATATATATATATATATATATATATATATATATATATATATATATATATATATACATACAGGGTGTAAATGAAATAAGTGCATTAAATTTAACCAGTAATGTAACTCGATGAGAGGAACAATATTTCTTAATAACTTTTTTTTTCTAAGTCTTAGATTTTGAGTTAAAATTCTTTAAAGATTTGCTGCATATTTCGTTACCCGCTCATGGAGAACAAATGGCAGTTGCCGTATTCAAGTGAGATACAAACAGCTCAAAAATTGTCGGTTATCGGTTACACTTACATTCACAGTAATTAATAAACGAATCAAGGGAAATAACATTATTATTAAATGATACGTAATAGTACAATTTTTAAAATAAATAAATTTAAATTTTGGATAACACAATTATAAAGTTGTGTATTAAACCACGCTTTTAATGACTTGTGAATAGTGTGAATAGAGGAAGACAAGGAGGGACGAGGAAGAGCAAAAGCATAGTTGTTAGGTTATGAGATGATTATTTATCGTCGACAAATCATAATAGTTTAAATACGTTATTCAAAAAATGTAAGTACAAACTTTTGTCCACTTAATAGAGATACATGAGTACCAATAATTAGTCGTCCATTTATTGTTCCCGCCCAAAACATTTTTTAATGAAAATTTTTACAGCATTTTCGTCGGTCGAGATGTGTATTGTGCATAATAAATACACCTTTCCAAGTAAATTCAGTCTCATTAATGAACATTATGAGCCATTCCCAAAATTGAAGTCTGTTATGTGCTGAAAACAGAACTTTTTGCACATGTTATGGATATAACTGTTGCTTTTTTTAAAATTGTCATATGTGACACTCCGTATTGTGATGTGATAAAGATGTACAAAATTAACAAATGTGCGAATATTAAGAACAGAATGATTTGGTGATGATTTGGAAACGCTCCGTGTAAATGCGTTGACAACTCCATGACACTGTCTTTATGTCAACCGTGATGTCAAGTAAAATGAAGTACAGATACGAATAAAAAATAAATAATAAACCATAGGTAAGTAATTACAATGTCTGTGTACTCGCATTTTGACAGAATTTTACCTTATAAACAAGTTTATTACTAATATTAAAATTTAATTGGAACAATTAACAGGACTGTCAATTGCTAAAACAAAATTTTTCATAGCTATTGCTACTGCATTCAATTATCACAAAAATATTTGGAACGACTCGTCAATTTACGGGGTGGTAAAAATGCTAAAAAAATATGCGATTTCGAGAAAAAGTTATTAAGAAATATTGTTGTTCTCGACGAGTTATATTACTGGTTAAATTTAATGCACTTATTTCATTTACACCCTGTATATATATATAACAAAAACCCCTTATTTCCGAAGTATTTCAATTATATCGTTTTATTTCTTTATTAATATTCATTATTAAGCCTATACTTTCAATATTTTTTTCTAATTTCTCTTAATTCAATTGCGCTGTAGTCCCCTATTGAAATAAAGCACTAACCTGGCAGTTTGTAAAAACAAAACTGTATTTTCGCCCTCGTAAGTACACGCTGCAGTTACTAAACCATACGTTTCGGGCAAATTTGAAGACTGCATATATCCATGACCTCCACAAGCCAATCTACAGCTTTCAACCCCCATAGCAGCATCAGATGTTGATACAGCTTTTAAACAACATGCTATCGCGTGCAGCTAAAAACCAGACGTTAATAAGATCTAATAAATATAAATGTAAATTATTTATTACTTCAGGTAATGTCTCAAGTTGTCCCTTATCAATTTCTTCAGTGACGTTGTTATACATATTCCAAATCCATTGTGCACTAAAGTGAAAAGCAAAGCAAGTTGCAAGAATTGGGAATAATTTGAATTGCTGTGTAACATAATCCAAAATTTGTGGTTCAGGTTCACTGGAAATATATTATTTCAGTTAATGCTACGAAAATGAAAAAAAAAACATTCAATTTTGTTTAGTATATGCATGTTTTGAAAAATGTTATATCAATGGTAAACTGTGTTAGATTTTTTCAATAATAAAAAAAAATTATTGTAAAAAACATCTCATACGGAACTATTAGATTTGAATTTTTGGTTGGGGCCACCCTGCACATTATTTTCTAATGGACCTTTTATATTTTTATTGCATACTGACGTCATTTTTCAATGCGCCGTGTAGTTAAATTCTTAGGAACTACACATGAAGAGGCACCATGTTGTCAAGTAAAATGATTAAAAGAACAAGGATTTATTTTCGATAAAAAAATATGTAAACAACACAAAAACTTAAATAATTTTGAGTTGATTATAAAGAAATTATTAATAATGAGAAAAATATACAGGATGTTGACGCTAAGGTGCGAACATAAGGATTTAACATGGGATTTTAGTTTTTTGCAATTTCCTGCTCTCCTGTTCATTTTACGAAAAAAAATGTAGAGTGCGAAGTTGTTCAGAATTAAAAGTTTTATACAAAACTGTTTTTAATTTTTTTATTATGTCTAGTTTCTTTACAATTTTAAAAAGAAATTTCAAAATTTCGGTTTATTAGTAGCAATAGCCATGACACTTGTTACTTTTTTCTAGTTTTCATAAATCATTTATAAACGTCAAACGTCAATTTGTCATATGGAAAATATATTCCGTATTCTTTTCAATCATAATATTTCTTTAGATAGGCTCCTCATTCGAATAAACATTTATTATTTAATTTATTTCTTTTCCATAAGTCAAATTGACGTTTCACATTTATAAATAATTTATGAAAACTAGAAAAAAAGGAAACAAGTGTCATGGCATGGCTATAGCTACTAATAAACCGATATATAAAAATTTCTTTTTAAAATTGTGAAGAAACTAGAAACATAATAAAAAATGTTAAAACAGTTTTGTATACAACTTCTAATTCTTAACAACCTCGCACTGCACAATTTTTAGCGTAAAATGAACAGGAGAGCAAGAAATTGCAAAAAACTAAAATGTTAAATCCCTATGTTCGCACCTTAGCGTCAACAGCCTGTATATTTAAAAAACAAAAACAACAATTTTATTCTTGTTTGTTAGTTTCTTAATACCAAACTGGCAATTACGCAATTATCTATCACTTTATGTGGTGTTTGTTTCGCATTTTGTAGAACAAATAATCACTTTTCTGAATCCCATTTCCTCTTCCTCTTGTTTTAAAATATTGATCACAGACGCTTTATATGAATTTATTTAATAAAGTTAAATTTTTTATTTCTGTCATTTGTAATTTTATTTGAAATATAACTGGCCTCCTTAATGCGCAAACAACCTACTGCGCATTACATATATTTCACTTTTGTATATCTCTCTCTTTTGAAGAAAAAGGTCCATTGTCGTTTATGGTCATATGTATTCTGTATTCATTTGTGAAAGTGCATAACAGTGTGAAATAAAGTTTCAAAATATTACTATTATTTTATAAGACACGCAAAGACTGGATTCTACGAGTAGAAAAAAAGAAAATAAATCTAAATACAGAAAATATAAACATGTTTGTTCCAACAAGCGATGTCGAACTAGATCTGTACCACTTTGAAATCGTAAAATGCACATGTGCCGGCGCGGACCAATTGAGAATTATTTGTCAGCCCAAGATTTGTTGGAACGGATCGTGGACTGTTAACTCTCATTCTATGATTTTAAGGTAGAATAAACAATTTTAAAAAAATCTCCTATAGCAATCAAATTTGACAAAATTTTCTATAAAACAGCAAAACTATTGATGACCGAGAAACTTACAGCGGACAAAATAATTTTAACTTCGCATGTTCTGAGTGTTAGGGCACGTACACACCAAATGCGCTTTACTTAGCGCTTCGCATGTTGCATAGTGCTAAGCTGGTTGGTGTGATTAACCAACCAACCGCTTTTTGGAGTAGTGTACAAATTGGCCATCTATGCGATGCGAAGCGCCTAGCAGTATGATATGCTTAGCGCTCATTAACGAACAGTGTTGGTTTTTAACGCTTAGCTGCAAACAGTATCTGAAGTAAAAGTATTACAATTTAATTTTTTTCCTAGTTTCATATAATGGAAGAACATATAAGTGCAGTGTTTTCAAGAATGTAAATTTATTACAAAAACTAAATGTGCAGATAAATAAAATTTATCTGGATAAATCCTTGAGTCTTGGTACAGTTAAAATTCTCCGACGAAAGTACATACATATTTCTTTATTAAATTTGTGAACCCACTTGCGCCTTTTGCGTTTTTTAATTTATAATTTTCAAGCAATAATAGCTTGCGATTTAACTTTGTCAAAACCATTTTAGCGCTTTACATTCGGTGTGAACATGTTAACTTAAACGCTTCGCTCAATGTTTCACCTAGTACTATGCAACTTACGAAGCGCTAAGTAAAGCGCGTTTGGTGTGTACGTACCCTTAGTACATGCTCCAGTCTGCTGACTGTTCTGACTAATTCCATACTGGTTTGCGATCAATCCGAAGCGTGTTGGAATGTCCGAGTAGTAGTGAAAAGTCCAATTTGATGTAGGTTGGTACGCTACTTTAATACCGACCATGCGCCGGACAGTTTCTTACTGGTTTGCTAGCATGTTGGAACAAACATTTATCTTGTTCAAACTGGCGATAAAATTTCATCCTGATTCTAAATTTGGTAATAAAATATGAAGTAAATTGCTATCAATTGCAATACAAATAAAATACATAATTCGGTTCATTCCCATTTCGTCATGTGTATAACACAAAGCACATACACTAATAATTGTTAGGTTACTAAAAACAATTTTTTCTACTCCCACGCGTGAAGTGAGTACTTCACGTATCAATTTTTATGTGTGAAATTTGATTTTTTGTACACTGTGCGTTCAGTAAGCATTCAAAAGCTATAAATAAAAAATTCTGAAAAGAAAAATCGTGTTCATTATTTTAAATATTACAAACTGAATTGTATTTTAATAAAACAAAACTGTTAATCCCTCGTAACGTTGGTAACCATGGTTACACAAGTCGATAATACAGAGGCTTTACGTTAAAAGAATGACAGTGTGAAGAAAAAATTATATTTTATTGCAAGGTCGTAGAAAAAGTATAGTATGTAACACGTGTGTGAAAAGCCTATTTTACATTCGGGTGGTTTGCAACACTCGCCTTCGGCTCATGTCGCAGTCTCCATTCTCATGTAAAAATTTCAGCTTTACACACTTTCCACATAATATACTATTTTATAATACATACTTTGCTTTTATTTGCGACTGATGTCGAACTGCACTATAACGTATAGCTATTGTAACTGCCTTTCTCAAATACATACTCATATCTTGAACAATGGCTACTCTAACAAACATCATTGTCCCATATGTTAATTTACTATTTACTGACTTTACATATGTTCCATCCTAAAATAAACAAAATAAAATACATTAAATTAAATATTTTTAATAATGACAGTCATACATACTGATAATACTTGATTATTTTTCATGAGCATATGTTTTCGTGGAATTTTGACATTAGTGAAACCTAAATATCCATTATTAGTAGCATTCATTCCCAGTTTTGTTCCTATATCCCCAATTATAATTCCAGGTAAAGGCATATGAGTCTCTTCATCACGAAGTTGTACTACAAATGGATGAATTCCATGACACTGTCCTTTTGTATATAATTGTGCAACCACTATTGCATAATTAGCTGTATGTGCCACTGAAAATATGTAATATGTAAATAATATCAATTACATCGAATTTAGTTAATTAGATCTTACATCCTCCTGGCCACCATTTATACGATGTTAGAGTTGGACTATTTAGAATAAATTCTTCAGTTTTGGGGTCATAAGTTGCTGTTGTTTCAAGACCTCTAATAAAAGTACCATGACCTAATTCAGTCTAAAAATGGGCAAAGAAATGTATTTCGCATTTATACTTTTGTATGTTAATAATACTTGTGCATAAGTTCCAATAATTTCACAGTTCCATGCTCTATTCATCCATTCACCCAACTGATCAAGATCTGCTTGCCCCAATAAAGTTGGAATAAACATAACATAATGTAGAGTAAGAGGATTTCCATCTTTTAAAATAGCTGATCCCAGTTGTCCACCAAGTAATTCTCTATTGAAATTAAAATTAATTAATTACTTATTATTATGGTATACAAGTGGTAAAAGAAAGGCAAAATAAAAATTATAATTTTTAGCTATTTACAGAGTGTCAATAGATATACAGGAGGGGCCTAGAAATAGAAACTTCCTGTTTTTTGAAGGCGAATAAAATAAAAAGTATTGCTGATAGACAAACTGTATTTTTGGATAATGAAAGAACATAATTGGAAATTTTAAATCATGCAGTTTTAAACAAAACAACTTGAAGGTGGTAGCTATGCACTGATGCAACCGATTTCTGAAGCTCTTCTCTACACGTTTTTTATGGAGATACCTCCAGGCAGAGACTTACAAACACCGTCCTATATACAGAGTGTTTCCTTTAAAACAACCAGTGCTTTTTTGGGCGAACTATGGCTTTAGAGAAATATTTTTATACATATACACAAAACGATCAAGAATAAGGGGCTATTTTATAAATAAAGTTTATAATAGTAAATATTACATTTATATGCATTTCCTAATAAGTGTATTAATCCAAGACTAAAATATATCAATAAGATATTAAAATCATACTATGAATAGAATTAATATTGTTTTGTTCATCCCTTTACGCGAATAATTTTCATTTTATAGGGTGTTCTTTTTAAATAGACCAGCACTGCTATCTTAAGAACTATAAGAGCTACAAAGACAGCTAAATGAACAAACAATTTCTATTAGACAAGACAAATTAAAAAAAAAATGTTTTTTCTACCAGTGTTTCTCAAAATACGGCACATAACCTTTTTATTTTAAATAAGAACATATTTCTATTTGCTCATTCGTTAGAGGATTTAATTCTGAATTCAGTGATATAATATTTTTCTACTCTTATTGAGAACTGACATTACCGATAGAGGCAGCACTATCTGATATCGAAAGAGTACTGTTGTGAATTTAACATGTAAACATAAATGTAAAGAAACGAAATGAAACTAAGTGTAGTTGAATATTTTCGGTTTTTAAATGCTACGGCAAGCTCCCGGTGCATAATAGAAGGTAATAAATGTATTGAGACTAATGTTTTGCACTTTTAATTTTTTTTTTCAAATTATATGTGAAACGGTTTTGAATACTCACCATATAATTACGTGTAGAATTAAGCACAAAACATGCCTCGGATACAAAATAAAATGCCCATATGATGGGATAAATATGCTCGCGCAAGAACTAAGTAATAAATTGCAATTTTTAAGTAAAAACGGCACTTTGAAACAAAAGCAAAATATAATGGCGGCAGTTAGGAATGGCTGTATTAAATGAAACAGAAACAGATTTGGAATATATTCGTCCATTGACGATTCTATTTATAAAGTAGAGTGGTTTGTGATAAAAAAAATCGCATATATCTTAAATTGCGTAAAACATATTTATTTTGAAAAAGTGATACATACATGATATATATTTATTTTATGAATGTTGAAAACCATTTATTCCAATAATAGGTGCACTTAAGTTTACAATTCCCCAAACTACTACAAAAATATCGTCTTAACATTCAGCTAGATTGAGTATCTACAAATAGGGTAATTTATAGGTTACAATTACGATTAAAAAATTCAATACTTCCATTTTTACCAGTTACCTGGAAAGATAAAATCATCTTTCTTAAAATGAAGGGTTCATACTTTTATATTATTTATTTTCTTCCCACTCCTAATAATAAATTCCCATGCTTGCGTCTGTCCATTTGTTGTTCAACGCCTTGAGTTATTATTACAACAAAAATATCAACTATTTTAGGGAAACTATAAAATCCTACACATCTGGCTTTGTCCCTCTTTGAGTGACATCCAAAAACACAAAATTTTGTGCAAGATTTATATGCTTTTTTTCAAAATTTATTTAAATCGCTCATGTTGACACATGTAAAAACAAGAGTACTTTTCCGAGAAAGTTCTGATTTTCGCCGCTAGTTGTCGTGTCGCATCTTGTCAGTTCTCAATACAGGAAATGCCCGGATTTCGCAGACCAATATTGGGATCTCGGAACTATAAGAGATACGACTTCGATTAAATGGGGCATGTAGTGTGCCTTTGGGGGCCATCTTAGATGTCCTTTTGTTTTGCCGAAAATTCTCAAAGATTTTGGTCGATTTTTTTTTATTTTGAAATTACTTCTAAACTATAAGTAATTGAGATTTTTTTTTAATCTAGTGGTGTATGAAAATACTTTTTCTATCGATAAATTTTCGCGATATAACACAAACTTACATGTTTTTAAATGGAACCTATATTTGATTTTTACTTTTTAAAATACTTATTTTTTCGCTTTCGATTCGGATGACCCACGGATAACAGATGGCAGCACTGAACTTATTCCAATAGAGAAGTCATTATTATTTTATATATGCGTTATATGGATTCGTTGGTGTTTAATCTTTAATATTATTAATTGAGAGTGTAATATAATTTATTTAAATTGGGCTGTACATCCTATGGTTGAAGGAGAAACCATATACAGAATGATTTTTTTCAAGGTGTACATAGGAGATTAACATGGGAAATCAGTTTTTTGCAAACCGTTGCCCCCCGTTTTACTTACGGTAATGGTTCTGGTGTCAATATATAGATAAAAAATTTCCCCATCCAAAATTACCAGACATGGAAATTATCCAATATTTTAGGCCCATAAATTAATTTTAAAAATCATTCATTTTCCTATTAATAGCCATGCCATATTTGAACAAAAAGATGAACAAATGCTTGACATTTTATCTGTTAGAATAGGCTAATTGACAATGTCAACAGACATTAACCTATTCTGGCAGATTAAATGTTAATCATTTGTTTATCTTTTTGTTCAAATTTGGCAGGGCTATTACTATTAATAAAAAAATGAAAAAAAAATTAAATTAGTTTATGGGCCTAAAATATTGGATCATTTCTATGTATTTGGTATTTTCGGATGGGGAAATTTTTAATCTTTATATTGAGACCACAATCATTGCCGTAATTTAAACGGGGGAGCAACGGTTTGCAAAAAACTTATTTCCTATGTTAATCTTCTATGTACAGCTTCAAAAAAATCACCCTGTATAGTGGTAAAACGAAATGTAAATTTTAGATCAACATTTAAAGCTGGATATAAAATTTGTTGTGGCTATAAAATTAAAACAACTAATTATGTAGAAATTAATGGTTTTTGTGTTTACAAAGTTCAAACTTACTACGTAATATAAAAACGTATTTAGAAGCTTTCGAATGGAAATGCGTTTTCAGTTGTAAGGCTGGTCAAGGTGCAAAATGCAAATATGTTGCGTGCATGATGCATTAATGTTATATTTACAAAGGTTAAATTTGAAGCAATGTCATTTTGTTATTTATACTTATATGATGACACTTGTTTTATTGTAAATGTTGATTTCAATTCAGGTTTCGTACGACATTTAATTTTTATATTAAATTATATTTATTTCAATAAAATTTTACATAGACAAGTAGTTTCTGTTGTAAAATAAATAAAGAGAATTTGAATATTTTGTGTTTTATTTTGTAATTAATAAATATATGTAGATACTTTAAAACAAAAATTGCAACTGATAAGTCAGGTGCAGATAAATTAACTAGAACGCAAATAAAAACAATATCACCCGTATAAGGTACAAACATGAAATCTAATTTCGATTAGTATTAGATCCTATAAAAGAATTATATAATTACCGATATATTTGCAAGTACTTACTTGGGTAAAAATCACTTGACATAAAATGTTCTCAACAAAACATTCATACTTCTATAGTGAAATATCTTTCCCATTTTTAATGCAATTTGCCACATTTTATTTAATATTTTAATGTTTGAAAAATAATCAAGGGATATTTTTTCCTACAGAACAATACCTTTTAAATTTACTTGTCATTTTATTTAAAATATATCCATGAAAGAAATACGTAAATATTTTGTTTGCCTTGACACTTATGATCAAAAGAACAAAATATTCACTTCTGTCTTTCTTTTAATAAAATAATTATAAAACTTTATATGCATTTTTCACAAAAAAATTGTTATCTAAGTGTATGCAAATATTATTTCACTGAATTCAGAATAAAATTCTCTATCTAATAAGTAAATAAAAAAATATATGGGCTCATTTAAAATGACAAAGTTGGTCACCACAGTTTGAAAATCACTGGTTGAAAAAAATGAATTTTACGCTCATTAAAATAGTCTAGTAAAATAGAAATTGTTTGCTAATTTAAGCGACCTCGTAGCTCTTATAGTTCTCGAGATAAGAATAGTGGACAAAATAAAATGAATATCCTGTATAAGGCAGGGGTAGCCATTCCTCTTAAAAATTATAAATATGACATAACTCGAAATCTTATACTGTTAAGTTAAAAAATGAACATCACGATTCCAAAGAAAATTAAAAAGTATAATTGCAAAGACAAATACTTTTTTTTTCATATACCTATATTTTAGAAAAGTAGATTAAGAAAATTGTGGTTTCCACCATTTTTTGATTTATTTATGTTAAACTTCATAAAAAAATCCTATTTTTTCTCTCCATTAAATTATTAATACCCGAGAAAAAATAATGAAATTGTTGAAAATTACTTGTAACATCCATGATAGAGAGGGAGAAAGAACTCCGCTATGAGACAGAAATAAAATTACATAGGAACTAGAGTAAATACAGTGAAAAGTGTAAACGCATAAACAGGGACGTCGCAATCGTAGAGGCGATGGACAAGGCTCCTGTTCCACAAACCAGAGGCCCATGGGATACATTATTTTTTTAAGAAGTAGGTATGAAAATATCAGTCTTTTTTTGTTTTTGGTTTGCATACAGCCTTAAGCTCTTAACATAGTCACTGTTTTAGTCTATGTTTTTGTATTTTGTCTTATGTTTTTGTTAGGAGATATTGGCCATTTCCAGCTGTTAACATAAGCACAGTCTTAAGTTTTTGTACTTATAATGTTTGTTCACTCAAAAAGGGAACACATTTATAAAACTCTTTACAATGCTTCAAAAATTATATAGTTATTAATGATGAGTAGTAATCATTACTCAAATTAAGTAATAATGTAATTATTTTGTATAATTTCAAAATAACATTTGAAATAAAGCACGAAATTAATATGGTGAACGAGCCACAATATTTCTAATATTCCACTTTAAATTGCAATATTGTCTGTATATCCATAAGATATGATATAATTTTATTTGTACTTATAATATAAAAAATATGATTTTTTTTCTTTCTGTTGTCCATATTTATATTATCTCAACACAAAAATAATAACATAACCACCAAAATAATGACAGATACAACGCGTAGAACTACTGCGCAACATAAAAAGAGATAGCGCTTACATCACTTATCTCTTTCCAACAGAACAGCGAAAGTATGCAAACTTTGTGTTTATGCGCTATGACAAAGACAAAGACTAAAGACTAAAACAGTAGCTGGAAACGCTCAAGCCATTATACGTATGACAAACTTTCAAGGTTATGACAAATAACAAAAACAGTGACTATGTTAAGAGCTGGAAACGTTGCTTTACACTTACGCGTCTCGTTATACACGCTCAATGAAGTTAGCGGAACTGGAATCGTGGCGTCACATTATAACAAAATAATTTTTAATTTTACTTTTTTAATAAAATACTTTATAATTAAACATTATCTAAGATTACTTATAATATATTTAAGGCTAAAACTGATAACGCAATAGAAGTATTTCAAAAAGGCGTTACCTTGGAAAACCCCATTATCTTCTAATAGTTCAACTTTTATCTAATTTACCAACCTTGTATATCGTCTATTTTTTTTAGATCTCATATACAAGGCACGTTGAGTCCCGAATAATATGTTTAACATGGAGATCTCAAGAACTAAAAGAGATACGAGGTCCGCTTAATTAGAGAAAGTTTCTGTATGTAGACCATTTTAATTATGCTTTTGCTCTTTCAAAAAAATGTATAAGCCATTAGATATTTTTTAAAAATAGTAGTTTATGATTTTTGCTAGTAACCTGCTCTATATGCTTTTGTATGGACATCATAAAAGGTAGTGATTGCTTTTCATCAATGTCTAATTTGTCTATATTCTTTTGTTTTCACAATAAAAATTAAATATACATTAAAATAATACAGCAAAAAATATTATATATTTTCTACGACACTCATAAAAATTATAACCTTGATGTTATTATACCTATTTAAAATCTAAGAGCGATAAAAAAATTGATTCTCAGGATTCTAAAATTACTAGAAAAAATGCCCTTCCAAATACAAATACTTTGATTGTTTTAATTTTTTTATAGTATAGGTACAAGTCACAGGTTATTGATTTTAAATGGGACACCAGTACTATCTCGAGAACTATAAGAACTACAAAGAAAGTTAAATGGACAAACAATTTTTCTATTTTATATAACTATTGTAAAAGAAGAGAAATTTTTTTAGAACAGTGTTTCTCAAAATGTGGACTTAACTTTTTTAAATATAAATAAGAACATATATTTTTCTATACGTATTCATTAGAGAATTAAATTCTGAATTCAATAGGTAATACAAAGCTCCTGGAAAACAAACGGTTTGACTAGAGCTGCAACTCGGTCAACGAGAGTTCCTAAAGTCGCAAACGAAGTCGTAAATGTCGCAAGACGCAAGTAACGAAAGACGCAAATCGCAAGTGAAGTTAACAATGATATAATATTTTCATACGCTCACAACGATTTTTTAAGAAAAAAAAACATGTATAACATTTTATATTAATTTCTTTTAAATATAACCATAATAAGATTGCCATGAAAGAAATGAATGAGTATTTTGTGTGTATTGACAATGGGGTATTCCGGTGTTATGGAATTTATGCAAAACAATAGGTTTGTTCCTACAGCTAGTCCGGACTGTATATGTATGTCAGATGCATGCGCATTTTAAAAATATCATTGCAACCGACTGTTGTACAGTCCATCGGACTGTTGATATGTTTGTTCCTACAGACTTCGGACCATAGAAAATAGATATACATTGACCTACAGAAGGCGCACTCTCTGTAGAAACGCAAGGAGTTTAGATGTACAACTAACGCGCCTTGCGGACGCGCCGAGTAATAAAATTTTGCGAATGAATCATCATGTATTAATATTTGATTTAAATGGAATTCCAATAAGGAGAAAAAGGAAACAAATTGAAAACTGTTCGTTTGATTTATTTATTATGCCATTTTTGTGTTTTAAGTTCCAACTTGTCACAAATCGGTACACAACACTTGCTTTTCTTTGGCATTGCCATGGTTCACAACTCAGATCGTTCACGGACAAAAGAAAAAACAAAAATATTTAACAAACAACAAAAAGAACTTAACAAATAACAAAAAGTATTTAACAAACAACAAAACTACTTAATAAACAACAAAAAGCACTAAACAAACAACAAAAGTACTTAATAAACAACAAAACTGAATCGCAAACAGGAATACAAAGAAAAGAATTCGATAAACCGATGCTGACGCTGACACTACAAGATCGAAAACATGAGTGATCAACTGACATTTGTCACCATCTTGAAAACTTTCAAAACTTGTGTCACAGTATAAAAAGTATTAGTAGCGAAACTCAGGATTCTCTATCACAGCGCGCATGCGTCAATCAGCGCAACGAGAACATGGCTTCCCTTTATTTAGGAACATGAGCATAGAGTTTAACTTTTATCACAATTAAAATATTCAATACAATTATTTATTTGTACATAAAATATATTGAACAGTCATATATTTTAAATGTATAACAATTTAGCTAAATTTTAGGATCTTTTGTACATAAAATAAGGCTCAAAAAATGTGAATCCGTGTCTGCCTGTTGATATCGCCGCCTATGGCATTGTTTTCAATGATTCTGACAGAAGGTGGGAATATAATAGTCTTGAACGATAATAAAATCGTAGACAAAAATTTGCTATAACTTATAAAAAGACATCATGTTGTATACTGTTATTATACTAAAACCATATAAAGTACTTTTTATTTGTATAGTACAACTGGTTGTAGTAGGTATAATACGATATTATACTTTGCGGTACCATTTGAATTGGCGCCATTACGCGCAACAGAAACATGGCGGCTTCTTCAAGGTCACTCAGTTCGGTATCAAAAGTTCAAAGGTACCGACACAGAGTTTCGCTACTGTATATGTTGTGTATACTGTGCTTGTGTTATCAGCGCTATTTGCGGCACGGCGCACAACTATTTGAAGCGATAGTGGCGTTTTTGCGGTCGCGCGAGAAACTATATGAATAGTCTCGGTTGCTGTATAGAGTGCGCATAGCATGCCTCGGACGCATACATGAACGCATCCGCGGACTGTCAGATCCATCCACAGGTCTGTGCTATGTACCATTTGGCAGCACGTTCGCGCTGCGAGGAAACTATCGAAGCAAAACCTGTGATTGTGACAATTGATAATGAAATGAGTGATTTGAAATTTAATCTGATCCAGAATCATTGTTATATGATGCATCTTATGAAGAAATGGATTTGATATTTGGCCTACTTCGATAATTTATTGACTGATATTTTTTCTGCAGAGGAAACAGTAATTAATTATATGATAAGTCATGCAAGGTTTCTTACACATGTCTGAATGAGTACAGCAACAAGTCATGCGAGGATTCATGAATGCGTACACGAACGCATCCAAAAAATCGTGTAGGAACCTAATAACTTTTTTTTATAGTTTACACCTTCATACAGGTGTCCGGATTTCGAAGGCCACCATTGGGATCTCGGAAACTATAAGAGATACGACTTCGGTTAAATGGGACATGTGGTGCGCCTTTGGAAGGCCATCTTAGATGTACTTTTGTTTTGACATAAATTCTCATAGTTTACTAAAAAAATGGCGAAAACTGAATTTGGTCTTTATTTTCATTTTGAAATTACTTCCAAACTATCAGTAATCGAGAAAAATATTTTTAATAAAAAAGTTAGATATTTTTATTGTCTATCCAGCGATGTACGAAAATAATTTTTCTATCGGTAAATTTTCGAGATATAACACAAACTTACATTTTTATAAATGGAACCCATATTTTATTTTTACTTTAAATAAATACTTATTTTTTCTCTTTCTACCAGTAGATTGTTTTTAAATTTATTTTACCCTTAAAATCTTAGATTTTTCATGATATTTCTTAATAAGCGCACCATGAAAATTTGAATTTCGATGATTTTTTTAAATTCATTTTTCACGATATATATTTTTTATTACTCAAAATTATATATATACAGGTGTTAATTAAAAAGCGGGCCATAGGCGTTTAACATGGGAAATAAGTTTTTCCTTGCGCAAAACTTCCCATTTAATTTTAAACAAAAATGTTTCAAATAAATGTTGTAGAGAATTAAATTCTACACCAGCATCACTAAACAGATTTTATTTTGCATGTTTAGTAAGTAACCTGTAAAAACCAATTTGAAATTTTATAAATATTACTCATTCGTAGTGATAGCCATGAAATTTAAACAAAATTACAAAGAAATGCATATCGTTTGAATTGTCAGAATTTCGATTTTGCAGATTACAAAATAAAAATAAAAAAACTCTAAGCAATAATTTAGATGTAGATTATAAAAACAAAATAGTTTGAAGGACTTAGGATAGAATATAATTATCAGTAATTTTTATTTGAAAATCGAATTTCTGAAAGTTCAAATGATAAGCATTTCTTTGTAATTTTGTTTAAATTCCATGGCTATCACTACAAATGAGCAATATTTATAGAATTTCAATTCGGATTTTTCAGGTTACTAAACATGCAAAATAAAATCTGTTTAATGACGCTGGTGTATAATTTTATTATCTACAACTTTGATTTGAAACACTTTTGTCTAAAATTAATTGGGAACTTTTGCGCAAGGAAAAACTGATTTCCCATGTTAAACGCCTATGGCCCGCTTTTTAATTAACACCCTGTATATATGTATATATATATATATATATATATATATATATATATATATATATATATATATATATATATATATATACATAGTCCTACTAGTCTGAATTAATAAAAAACAAAATGTGGGAAAACCCCATTGACATTTAATTAAAAAAAATTAACGAAACTAAACAAAAAAATTGTTATGATGATATGAAAATATTATATCCACAATTAAATTCTCTAGACCTCTAGCGAATAAGCAAACAAAATATTTACATATGTGCCTATTTCAAATTTTAAAAAGTCTCGTATTTTGAGAACCACTGATCGAATTTTTTGTCTATTTATAGTTATGTAAAATACAAATTTGTTTGCATATTTAATCTACTTTGTAGCTCTTACAGTTCTCGAGATATAGAGGAATAGTGGTCCATTTAAAATGAACATCCTATATTTCATAATTTTATTAAAGAATAATACGAATAATTTCTATCAAAGTTTAACTTCTTTAAATGATAACAGACTCAATGAACTTTGTACCAAATTCAACATACTCGACAACATATTACTACATAAAAAAATCAATGACGTTTTATCTTTAACACATTTTGCAAGTCATTAATTTTGTTTAGCAAGTTAAGAAAAAAATGGATTAAAAAGTTTCAAAAATACCTTAACTGATCTACTCCAGCTTTACCTTCCCTTTGTAATTCCTGCACCTTTGAGAACAGAAAACAAGCTTTTCGCATTGCCTCTTCATACTTTTCTTTATGACTCAAATAACTATTAGGTACTGTAGATTTTAATTCTTCAATATTGAGAAAATATGTTTCTGTTAAAGAGAACTTGTTAGCATAATAAATCAGTGCAAATTTTATGTTAATTGCAAATAGAAATGGCATAAATTACAAACTGACACTTTTATTACAATACATTACCTCGTTCTCGCCGTGATATAGTTTTTTCTTCTCCACCGTCCAGTAAATAAGTTAATTCTAGAGTATTAAAAGTGCATTTATCTCGTTCTTTGATTAAATCAGGATTGATCTGAGTTAAATTGTTCATTTTTGGTATAATTTAATGTGTGTAACACTTATAAAATTTTCACTAATACTACGTAATTATGTTTACTAAAACACCTTTAATTGCAAAATTTGTGACAGCTGTTATCTGCAAAAATGAATGATAACTGCAGATAATTCAAGATTGTTATATTAAATACTTTCAATATTAAACTGTTTTAATAAAAATTATTGTTTAATAAAGATTAAACACTTATAAATACGTACTCTAACCTAAAACCAAAAGTTACAACTAAAGTTCAAAATACAAAAACTACATAAATGAGAGAAAGTTCAAATGATTCTGTTAATTATATCCCCTCTTTTTCAATGAAGATATATTTGTAGTAAACAATATTCCACTTTTTGTCATTTAAGATGATAAACACATGAACAATTATTCAATTATCATGTTATTGTTTAAACGTACATACAATTATTACATTAAAATATTAATAAATTAGCTAAAACACGATTGTTATATTTAAATTTGTTTAATCACACTCGAATATTATTCACAAAACAAATTAAATTTAAATATTGTACATATTTTTAATTATAAAACGCGTGGTAAATTTTTATATTGATAATTTCTAAAAATATTTAAAATAAAAATTCTAGCCATTAAATATTGAGAACTACTGTTTGTATGAGTTGGCCGCTGTCATTTGTTTTGACAACCTGAATGTCAATGGATAAAAATTAGAAGTTAGAAGTATCTTTTATAAATTTTCGGGTATGTAATAATATATTTATATTTAAATATCGGTAATATAATTACATTGACTTATTAAATATTTATTTGTAGAAATTAAATATGAGCGAAATTCCAAATAACCTTAATTCTTCCATAAATAATGTAACAGAAGATCATAATTCATTTACAAGTAATACAACCGACGATGTAGTGATTCATAGTACCTCACAGTCTGTAAATGGAACAACATGCAAAAAAAACTTACTTTTAAAAGTCAAGGAGTTGCGAGAATGTTTAGCTTCTGATATTTGTAGTTGTGATTTTACCTGGAGTTTATTTCAGAGTGCTTTAAATTCATATAGAGTTGATACGTGTTTACGGCCGTATCCACCCATGTTCCTAAAGAATGGATACAAAGAGCCCAGTAAAATGGTAAGGAAATTTTTGTTAGTTTTCTTTTTTATATTAATAGATAAATATTTTAGATATCTTTATCAGAATTAATACCGGATATGCAAGTATTACAAGAAACTATAAATGACAATATTTATCCCGAAAAAGTGATTGATCTACTTCACTGGGTATTAGTAACTCAAAGGGATCCATATTTAAAGTTATTACAAAGCAATAGTCAGCCAAATATATCTTTAATATTAAATTATATATCAAAAGAACAATTAAGTATTATACCAAATTTTATTTATGAAGTAGTATATTCGAAACATCATGAAGAACAGTGGCAAAATAGAAAAAATAATAAAGATAATTCCATTTATGCATTTCACGGAAGTAGAGTAGACAACTTTTATTCTATTTTGAAATTTGGTTTACAGCAACATATGAGCACAACTGTAAGTTGTAACAGTTTTTATACAAGATGTTTATGAATACGTGTTATAAATTTATAGGGTGTGTAAGGGATGCAAATGCAAAATAGACTAACTTTTACTAATAAACTTATATGCGGGAACGCACTGCTATCGAGCAACAGGCTCTTAAAAGAGTAATTATCTACCTTAATTTTAGTTACCTATCACTTCAGTTATTAATTTTGTTTATTTTAAACTTTTTAAATAATATTAATTTTTGTAATACATACTATAATAACTGCTCATAATAGCCACCACCAACTTCATGGCAAGCATTACACCTTCCGGAGCATAATTTTGATACATTCGTTCAAAATTTGGAATTGTTTGAATTTCGTATGATGCCGTACCTTAATACCATGTTAGCGTAATCGCGAACAGTATGCTCATTCATAATGCGTCTGCAATTCACTGCTAAAAGTTAAAATAAACAAAACAATAACTAAAAGTAACAGGTCACAGCCAACTAAAATTAAGGTAGATAATTATATTTTATAAGAGCCTGTAGCTCGAAAGCGATGCGTTTCCGGATATGCGTTTATTAGTAAAAGTTAGTCTATATACCCTATAAATTTGTAACACGTATCCATTAACACATCTAATTTTTACAAATAAATTCTAGGAAACTTTATTTGGAGCTGGCATATATCTCACAAGTGAATTAATGCTTAGTTTAACGTATTCCTCAAGTGGTACTGCATGGAATAAAAGTATGTTTGGGTCAGTTTATAGTATAGTCGCGTTATGTGAAATAATCAATGATCTAGAAAACGTAAAATGTCAAGGTAAACCAATATATTGATTTCATAAATGAATTTTTTTGTCACTTTAATTTTTAGATGTGGCAAACAAAAATCGATGTGTTAGTGCAGGAAGCATTGGTGGAACTGTTCCAGATAAATACTATGTCGTACTTAATAGTGATTTAGTCCGAATTAGATATTTGCTAGTATTTAAACAATCAGGCGATCCAGCAGTCCCTAGAAATGAAATTGCGGGACGCACTTTATTTCCTTGGATTAGAAAAAATAAAATAATTATTTTGCTAGTTTTATACACATTACTCTTGTTATTGGTTGGATTTTTTAATAGTCAGATATGGCAAAAAGTTCGTAGAGGATTTGTTTCGAAATATTTTTCGGATGATTTGTAATATATTTGTACAAAAGTATTGAGAAATTGTAGTGATGTGTTATTAATTACTAACATACACTATACATATT
This sequence comes from Harpalus rubripes, assembly GCA_963082715.1. Classification (NCBI taxonomy): domain Eukaryota; kingdom Metazoa; phylum Arthropoda; class Insecta; order Coleoptera; family Carabidae; genus Harpalus; species Harpalus rubripes. The sequence goes on from OY720458.1 coordinate 39,606,060, forward strand.
CGTATTTTCTTTACAATATTTTTCCCTTTAATAAAATGTATTGTCTCATTGTATGTGAATATTTATCGTATTATCGCGGTATAAGTGCAGAAAGATACGTATTTCGCACGAGGTGTGAGAATTTTGTTACTAGGGTCAAGTTTAGAATCACGTAAGTAATTGTGCGCTAGTGAAACTTCTTTTTTTACAACTATATTTTAGTTTCGTTCAATAATTCAAAACAGTGTATACAGGTTGTCTCAATAAGCTTACTCGCTATTGGTAACTTTTTTATTTGAAGAGATACAAGTTTGGTTAAATTAGCAAAATTGTGCCATTTTGAATTACAAAATTTGTGATATCAACAAATATAAATTTATATCAGCGGTTCTCAAAATATAGGACCTTTTTTATTTTAAATAGGAACATATATTTTTCATTTGCTTGTTCGCTAAAGAATTTAATTCTGAATTCAATGATAGGATCAGTTTAAACCATCACAACGATTTTTTTTTAAGAAAAATACATATAAAATGTTATATTAATTTGATTTAAATAGGACGAATGGAAAAATGAATAGATGTTACTTTTTTACGTAGAATTAGAATTTCATAAATGAAATTAGTGAATATTTTGTTTCGTCACATGATCATATTTTTTTATTAAATGTCAACATCTACAAAATACAAAAAAAATAAATATCTTTCATGGCAGTCTAATTCTACGTAAAAAAGTAAGATTAATTAATTTTTTTTCATACTTGGCAGTCTTTTTATACACGTATTTAAATAAAATTAATATGGACTTTTCTTCAAAAAAAAAAAAAAAGTTATGTGAGGGTATAAAACGTTTATATCGTTGAATTCGGAATTAACTTCTCTTGCGAATAAGCAAATAAAAAGTTTATGTTCCTATTTAAAATAAAAAAATTAGGTCCTATATTTTGAAAAGCGCTGATATAAATTTGTTTTTACTGATATCACCAATTTTGCAATTCAAAATGGCACAATTTTGCTCATTTAACCAAATTCGTATCTCTTCAAACAAAAAAGTTACCAATAGTGAGCAAGCTTATTGAGACACCTGTATATTTTAAATAATTTGAACAATACCCGTTCATTAATTCACTATTGTGTTCATTGTGCATTTTACAGAAACGTTCTGTAAATAAGAGTAAATATGCAGTGCAAGTTTTACTCCACTCTGGGCTCCGCCAGTTGGCGTAAAATATGATATATTGGACTACGTTAGTTTCGTCGAATGCTCTTGGACTTGGACTTTGTTGAACTTCCTTTTTCTGTAAAAGTTTTTTTTATAGTTTTTAAAGCAAAGTATAGTAATAGCACCAATGAGAGTAAGATGACACCGATGATAGAGCCTTTCGAATATTTTTCATGAAGGCTGATTGATTCGATGGGAAGTTCTTCTAGTTCTTGAAGTTGGAATTGATGGAGTTTATCAAGTGACACTTTGTCTAGTTGGAGTTTTTCCATTTGTGTTATGGTTGAATTTCGCATGTTGATTTTTTCTAAAATCATGGGATGCCCTGGTATTGTTTTCAATTTATTCGCGTAGACATACGATGAAATTTTTATTAAACAATTTGGTGGTACGAAGATTAGATAGGTTCCTTGAAGAGACGCGATGATATTTTGTTTGCCCGAAGTTTGTATTTTTCGTTGTTTTGGATAGATTCAAATATAATGGGCTTCGTTGATTTCCACTATCACTCGTTGGGTTATCTTGATTGGTATTTGTTGACAATTGGTTGCTGTAGTGTCGGTTGACAAAATTGATGTTAAACATTTCTCCTCCTTCTGTAGTGGTAGAAGATTTGTACTTTTACACAGGAATTCTGATTGCAGATCGATGCATTCTTCGTTACTATATTGGTGTACGTTGTCGCTTACTGATAGGTAAGTGGCAGGTGGGATGATTGTTGATTGATTTGAGTTAGGGATTGAATATAGGTGATAGTGATCGAAAGTTTCAGTGTGTATCAGAGGAAAGTCTAGTGAAAACATTATTTTTTCGTTTATGATATGAACTTTAATTTTGATAACGTTATAATACTTCGATAAATCATTAATATTTAAAAATAGTAATTGTTTATGATTATAAATTGAATAAAATTCGTTAATAATATCCTTTAAGTCCTGATAAGAGATAATGCTAGGATGTACAACTTCTAGATTAGCAAATATCACAGCGTTTTCCATTTCTTCTAAGTAATTTAACAATGAATCGAGATTGTATTTTATTTGTTCTAAAATTTCTTGTGCATCATAAAAATGAGTAATATCAAAATTTCCTTTGTTTATTAATCGAATTAACTCATTCGTCTTATTTTCGACATTGATTTGATTTTTAACGATTAGTGTCAATGAATCGTTTATGTTTGACATTATGTTTTTTGAAAGTGAAATATGATTGTTTAATTTAGTAATAATTTTATTTTGATCTGTTTCTAATTTTAAAATATGAATTTCTTGAGCATCGTCGTTGTCCATGTTACCACTAACAAATTTGACAAGCGATCCCAAGGGATTAATTAATCCTCGTTTTTGGCGTTTTTCGGGGTAGAAAGTGTTTAATTTTCTATTTACAATATTTAATTGGTATTTTAAGTGTCCATAGCAGTTATTTAATATGTGATGAAATTCAGGGGTAGCAGAGTCTACAATTGTTTTCAATTCTGGGAAGTTATCATTTAATAAGTCAACTCTGCTTTTAATGGCTTTAAGGTGAATGTAATGTAGGAAAGTACGGGAAGCGATTTTAATTTTGGCATGTCCTAGTTTAAATGGGAGGATTCCGGGATTATTCGCTAAGTTCTGTATCTGAGCTTCTTGCGTCGTTGTCAGGTGCAGAGTCGCAAGTCTGCAACAAGGGAGATTTTTTCAATAGTTCTCATATGTTCTTAGTTTGTTTATATCTCGTTATTCTTGTTTAATTTCCGTGATATTGTTATTTGAGTGCAACATGTTTAATAGCGTTTTTAGCTTACAAGTTGAGTGCGCACTTTTTTGCACTGAGCGTTTTCAGCTTGTCATTGAGTGCAAAATTTAGTCAGCGATGCGTTTTCAGCTAAAGGAAAAATTGCACAGTACACTGGCTCAGTGTCAATGCAAATATGGCGGCACTGCCACCGGATGAGGGCAGACCTCGTTCAGTGTGGTCACGTGATAAGTTGCACTCAGTGTATGCACTTGCACTGTGTAAGCTGAAAACGCTATAAGTGTTGTAGCGATTTTTGAAATGTGCGCTTTTCTGCAGCAATGTTGCAACGTAAAATTTTGCGTGAAACTGGGAAGAACTTTCACAGAAACTTTTCAACTTTTGAATAAGCTTACGGAGATTATGCTCTGGGCCGAACGTAATGTTACGAATAGTTTTCACGATTTAAAAGTGAGTGCACACTGGTGCGCTTTTTTTGCACTGAGCGTTTCCAGGTTGTCAATGAGTGCAAAATTTAGTCAGCTGATGCGTTTTCAGCTTACACAGTGCAAGTGCGCACTGAGTGCAACATATCACTTGACCACACTGAACGAGTTCTGCCCTCATTCGGTGGCAGTGCAGTTTAAGCTGAAAACGATTTTGTTTAGCTGCCATATTTGCACTGACACTATTGCACTTGCCTAAAGAGTCAGTGCACAAAAGTCGCACTGAGCCAGTGCACAGTGCAACTTTTTCTTAAGCTTAAAACGCATCAGCTGACTAAATTTTGCACTCAATGACAAGCTGAAAACGCTCAGTGCAAAAAAGTGCGCTTGTTTAGCCGCCATATTTGCACTGACACTATTGCACTTGCCTAGGGAGTCAGTGCACAAAAGTCGCACTGAGCCAGTGCAGGGTGCAACTTTTTCTTAAGCTGAAAACGAATCAGCTGACTAAATGTTGCACTCAATGACAAGCGCACTTTTTTGCACTGAGCGTTTTCAGCTTGTCATTGAGTGCAAAATTTAGTCAGCTGATGCGTTTCAGCTTTATAGCGTTTTCAGCTTACAATTCGAGTGCGCACTGGTGCGCACTTTTTTGCACTGAGCGTTTTCAGCTTGTCATTGAGTGCAACATTTAGTCAGCTGATTCGTTTTCAGCTTAAGAAAAAGTTGCACCCTGCACTGGCTCAGTGCGACTTTTGTGCACTGACTCCCTAGGCAAGTGCAATAGTGTCAGTGCAAATATGGCGGCTAAACAAAATCTTTTTCAGCTTAAACTGCAATGCCACCGGATGAGGGCAGAACTCGTTCAGTGTGGTCACGTGATATTTTGCACTCAGTGCGCACTTGCACTGTGTAAGCTGAAAACGCTATTACACTGTGTAACGTGAACAAACTACATTACCGCGTAATTTAAATCACTGTCATTTGAACTTAAGTTTGGTTATGTGTATTTTTAGATAAAGTTTATGTTACGTTAATATCATATACCCAGTGCCGGATCAAGCCAGCGCGGGGCCCGTAGCAAATGTGAACAGGGGGCCCTTGAATTGCATTTCGTATTATAATTTAGGATGAAAATAAAACAAAAAATTTACAGAATTAGTAACACAAAAGCACGTAAAAACTAAGACACTATAACACGACGTAAATAGTCCAATAACAACAAATTTCACTCTTAAAAGAAAATAAACTTACTCGTATGTAATAGGGGATTACAGCTCAATCAAATTAAGAGAAATTAGTAAAAAATAGTGAAAGTAGATGCTTAATAATGAATATTAATAAAGAAATAAAATGATATAATTCAAATATTTCGGTAATAAGGGGTTTTTTGTTTTAGCAGCTCGTCACTCATATGAAATCCATAAATATTATTTTGATTGGCGACTCAAAGACCACCTATAAATATATAACGAATACCGAGGTAGGGGTGAAGTCTACTACCAATGGAAGTAGACAAATTCAAATAGCGGACACGTGGCTACCAGTCCAGTACTGCAATTCTCAAACAATTTTTATTTGAATATAAATTTCTTGCATTAAACTTAATAATTTTGATACACTTGCAATTATAAAGCATGCAAACTTGTACAGTGTTACAATATTAATTTGTTTTTTATAAATATAAATTAAAAATAGCATACATTTCAAGAACATTTTAGATCCACGAAGAAAACAGTTTTATATAAAAACATATGTTCGTGACGTCACGTCTATATTTTCAAACTTCGAGGAATAGTCTTAGTTTTACTTATACTTTGTGATGAAATTATATTTAAAAAATGGTGGAATCTCCTATTGTGGTAGGAACGAACGACTGAGTCGACGGGTTATACAAACAGCTCGAATCGAAAACAATATTAGGGGATTCCACCTGTAAGTAATGTGGTGTTGTCAACTTGTAGCATAATAATGTACCTATACTATTACAGTATGGCTGCGCTCATTTTGAGAATAGCTACTAGGCGTGTGGCTTATAATTTTTTGATTTGTAGTTTTTTTGGGCACAGGCCCGGGGCCCCCTAAGGTGCGGGGCCCGTAGCATTTGCTGCCTCCTGCTACATGGCTAATCCGGCACTGCATATACCTATTAGACTAATTTATTACTTAATAGGTATATGATGAAAACATGAACGTATGTCTTCTATATTTGATATTGAAACGTCAAATTCAATGTCAAATCGCAAAAAGCAAATTATTTTATTATAAATATGTAAATGTAAAACGTAGAAAATACGATAAACACAGATATTAAATTGTCAAGTTTCAAATGTAAACATAAACAGGTGGCCGAATTTTGCTTCTGTCTTTTTCTACAAAACACGTTTTGGGTACGTATTTCGAGACCTAATCCGCACATAGTTGATGTTATATACGCCGTAATGGCGGGAAGAAAATAAGGCAAAAGTTAAAAAAAAATTCTACGGTATTTTTTAAAATTTTACAAAATATACAAGTAAAAACGCTTTAGATTTAAAAATATTTTAACATAAAAAAATCAAAAATTCGAGAACTCACTCACAAGACAAGTCAGATGAAAATGACACCGATGGAGAATTGCCCAAGTAGAAACCTTCTCACCAGGAAATGATAAAAGCATTTGAAAACAATTCAACTTTTTTAGTATGAATGAAAATACAACAGATGAAATATTTAGTTTACTCAATAAAATAAGAATTTTTTTTGCGTTAAGCATGCAAAAAATAAACCAAACGTCAATCGTTAATAATTGATTATTTTAAAAAAGAAATTTTCTGTTCAATTACTAAAATAAATAGATCATCACGGCATATTACCCATTGTTGGGTGTGCCAATCAGCTTTGTACACAGATTTCTGTAATGATGATGACATATTTGTACCGTGCGGGCGTTTTTTGTTCAATTACTCATTTTTTGTTTTAAAAACTGTTTTAAAATTATGTATCTTTTTTTAATGAAACTTGTTTGTAATATGCTTTTCACGAAATCTGTAAACTCACAGTAATTTCGCGATCCCTTGAGTTCCGAGTTATATAGGTTCGACTGTATTAAACAATTTCAATTTGTAGCTTTCTGGAACGCTTGAATTTTCCCGAAATATTCGGGTGTGTTGAAGTAGTACCTGCAAAAAATGATCCTCTATACATTTGGAAGGGTTATTTATTATTATTATTAATTATTATTATTATCACGATATCCAGGATCCAGTCATGATTCTGCGATATGGCAAATGAGCAGAGTGCAAACGTTATCTAGAAGAACAGTATTTATTAAATAGACTAAATGGCTGGCTGTTACACATATTTTTTTATATCCTGGTATGTGACTCTGGATATCCTTTAACACTATTTTATTAACTCCTGCTGTCTGTCAGTACTAACATTGATTTTATATACTTCGTTAACCTGGTAAGCAGTATCAGGTAAGTTGTGACTGTGATAAATTGATAATTTTCTTTAACGAAATATAGAATCTTACAAAAATAACTTACCATTAAGACAATTAACTTAAATATTACTTAATATTATCTCAACTGTTTTCACAGCCTGCCTGATATCATAACGGCTCGTTACAATTTTTAAGAAATAGAATCGAACTTGCGACAAATTACATTTCGATTTTTCTGTTCGACTGTTTCTATTGGATAAAAATTATAACGAATCGTTTAAAATTTTACGAGTGTTTATGAATTTGGCATTAGCAAGTTAATTATTCATAATTTTCTCTTACGTTTTTGAAATTTATTTCAATAAAACTACACTTCAAGCATGTTGTTTCCAAATATATAGATGCCCCATTTGAAATATGAAAGTTAACGTCACTTCCGGTTAAACCGGAAGTGCTACCGTCATGCCAAATACCATGATTTGTGAACCTCCAAGCCTAGTTTATAATAAATATATCAAGGAAATTAAAAAATAAATAAAAAAGTTATTTTGAGTGATCCATTTTTCAGTCATCTGTATATTGCAAAAATGGATAAATTATTTAAAAAATTAAAATAAACAAAATTAATAACATACAGATCAGAGCACAGCCAACTAAAATTAAGGTAGATAATTAGTCTTTTAAGATCCTGTAGCTAGAAAACAGTGCATTTCCGAATATGAGTTTATTAGTAAAAGTTAGTCTATTTTACATCCCCTACGTACCATATAAATTTGCAACACGTATTCATTCCTGTATAATATTTATGTGGATCAAGAAGTTCCCAAATAAATACGGTCATAAGATTTTGGAGAAAAAATAAATGATAAAGATTGAAAATTAAAACAATAGTTATAAGCAAAGAAACTTTTGGCAGTATTATTAAATATGTATTTATTTATGTATAAGTAGAGGGAGGTAATGTGCGGGCCACCTGATTTTTTCCTTATATTATATTGTTGATATTTATATTTTGTATACAATCTTTATTAATATTGTTGATTTTTCTATATAAAATAAACCAAATTTAACATTTTCGTTTTTATCAAAGCTCTTTGTTCAATTTTCACAGCTCACGATTGCCTTTAGGGAGTTTTACTGTTCCATGTGTAATCGTGTACGTTTACTTATTTCCGTGATTCATTCTAGAGATAGGTGGCACTGGGCTGCACCAGTAAAAGCTGCACGCAGAGATGATACAAAACAATACAGGTGGATCTACACATTGTGAAGTACCTCTACACTCTATATTGATTTCTTTGGCAGCTGATTAAAGTTTAATTTATTTTATTGAAATTACGGTTGTTACATTACCTTCGCAAGTTATTTTAGACATTACAGGAAAAATATATGCATGTTATAGTACATAATAATTTCAAAGAGGAAATGAAAAAGTACAAAAAGACTATGTGAACAGATGTAGGAGTATTTATTTACAACAGGGCATACACATAATTCTACTTTAAAATATACATTAAAAAACATCTACAATGTCATAAATAACAATAAAGTTATTTACGTGGAGATGTTACTGGTTAGTATCATAATAAGATTCTCAACAAGTCTTAAATTAGTCAACAGTTCAAACTAATGGATATAATTATTATCATATAGATTGTGACTAATTTTAGACTCGTTTCGAATTTGTTATATTTTATTATAAAATAGTATGGAAATAAAATAATTATAGTTTGATAAAAAAAAAAAACATATAATAATATATAAATGCATAAAAACAATAGTCTGCGTTACAAGATTAAAGGAATGAACTAGAAATATATTGAGCTGCTCAACAGAAATGATAATTAGAAAGCACAGGGGAATGTAATCAGCACATATGTTGAACATTATAACGGTTATCCCAAAAAACAGGCTAACTCCCCAAAAGAATTATAATTCAAGAGTATTTATATTACATCTTTACAAACTACTATTAATTTATAAATATATTTTTTGGTGAGTAAACCTGTTTTTTGGGGCACCCCGTACTTTTATCACCAATAGGGCTGTTGCATTATATTATTACACTGTAATGTAATCGTATCTTATTGTATATGCTGTAATAATATAGAATTAGTATATTTTATTACTTCATATTCATAACATATTTATAAGAATAGCTTTTTGTGTAAATAAGAGATAAAATAAATAAATAGTCGTGTATATTTATGTATAGTAAATTTAATAAATATATTACAATTACAAATTATGCACAGCCCCACTAATGATATTTTTCGTGTATGCAAACAATGATAAAAAATAATATTTATTAACATGATTGTATGTAAAATTTTATTTTCTACGAATTTTAGATATCATGGACGTAAAAAGACATACATCGTAAATGACAGGAAGATTGGCCACATTATTATCTATATGCACCGTTTTATTTCTCATGAGAATGAATTTAAAAAAAATATTTGAAAAATAGTCGGATAAAGATTCGACATGGATTTAATCTTGTTATGAAAACGGTATAGTGTAGAGTACAGGTGCGGAGGCCAAGTAAATACGATGCAGTCAAATGTCCACCAAAATCATACCAGATGCAGACACACAACAGTAAAACTGGCAGTTTCAGTTTTTAGACCGTTACATAGCACAATTTTTTAATTGGACGTGTTTGCATATTAGTTTATTAAATAATAAATAATATCGTATGTTAAATATAAAGATCACTATATATCGTTATTTATTCTTATTTATAAATGAAAAATGTTTACCTTTAAATTTTATTTATCCCCAAAATGTGCGTTACAGGTCTGAAATACTCTCTCTATTATTATGAAATTAGATAGTAAATAACAGGTTTGATAATTAGATTTAGAATAGTGATGTTTATATTAATTATGAAGTCATCTGGAGAGAATAAAATGACGCATCCAGTGAAGGTTAAAAAAGCTGCTCAAGATAAGCATATTACCTTGTATTTACTTTTACTTCATACGAATCTATCTATAATCATACTTCACAATTCATCATTCGTACAACTTACAATAGCTACCACAAATCACTTACAATTAGACATTTAGTCCTTTGTTGATCACTCATAATCAGTTGCCATACACACTTCACATTCACACATATCCTCGCACCATGTTTCTAACACGTATTTTTATTTATTTATTTAATGAATTTAATCAAAGCATTCACGTCATGTATTATTACGTTTGGTTCACATTTGTTAAAATTGTGCTCATTCAACTAACCAGACACAATCCTGTCTTGTATTGTGAGGCAAATTTAAATATAACATATTTCTATTCCATATAAATAATTGTTTTGTAAATTTTCGTCACCGTATGTAAAGTTGAAAAATTTATTTCGTTTTAGGTTCCCAACATGCTATTACACACTAGTCTCATAATCGTAGTAATTTATTTAGGAATTGTAGACATTATATGCTATTTCTTGTTAATTATGTCCAGTTTGTGTTGTGAACACTTTATTAGCACGCTGGTTTCAGGCATAAAATTCTCTCTGGTTTCCTTTGGCGTAAGAAGTAACAGTTGGTGATCTTTTCGGTTCATCCAGCGCATATGATCCTTCATCTTTTTTACGCATGCGATAAACGATAAACATAACCACCAAAATTGCACACAGTAATCCCACTACAGCTCCACCGATGACAGCTAAAATCAAAATACACAAAATATATAAGAAAATTATCAGAATAAGATCTATCAGATTATTTTTTTGGTTTGTTGAAGATCCTTGTATTATATGTTTTGAGAAAATTTTGGCTTTCAGGATCGAAATAATATTACATGAAATGTTTTGTTACATTTCTTTATTAAATTTGGACGTTTCGGCAGAACGAAGCTGCCATCATCAGCATTTTAAATATGAAGAATTTTCTTATAAACAAAAATATGAAATTATTATGGTACTTATTTGTACTAATATTATTCAACAGCGAAGGTACACATTTTTGTCCTGGAATTCAGAAAAAAACACTCGAATGGGCCTATATATCATCTCATTAAAAAAAATACATATAACTTGAGAAGAACTGGTTTAAAAAAATATTTTCTCCTCTAATCGGATGTTCCTCTTGGTCTTCTATAAGACTGCCTTATAGTATTTTATTTTATATTTAATAATATAGAAATTATTTGAAGTAGCTCGTTTAGCTGTTACACCCTGTATACTAATGTTTCCAATGGGGGAGTTTAATTATGTTGAAATGTAATGATATTTCCACATTACTGCAATACTGTACATGCAATATTACTATTAATACAATAAAAGTAATAAAATATAGCGTATTTTTGTGTATAAACGATATGGGGACTTATGATTTTAGAATTTAACTGTTGCCATCTACTGACTTTTGAAGTAACCTTTTAGATAAAGACGACAAGCTCGAAAAAAGAGACAGCAAAGCACTACCATGACCTCTTAGATATAATCTAAAACATTATTTAAATGTGTTGGATAATTTAGTGTTTCGGTATTATTATTTTTTTTAGAATTTATCATCAGCTAACAAATCATTATTATAACAAAACTGAATACTCATATGTCCGTCAAACACCATCGCAAAATAAAACAGCAAATATCAAATCAAATTCTAGGACAATACGTTAAGAAGAGAAGACAGGCCATGGTAATACAAAACTTTCTCTTTCTTCGAGTATTTTTCTAAAGACATGTAGTACTGGAGGGTAGAATGTGTATTGTGTGACGTCAATTTCAAAAGTCCCCATTAAAATTATCGTTAGTTACATCGCCCGTATTACGATGACGAATGCCGCATATTTGGTTCGCCGTAGTTATCCGCCACGAGCGCTAGTTTAGAATGAAAACATGAATGTCTGTCTTCTATATTTGATATTGAAACGTCAAATTCAATGGCAAAACGCAAAAAGCAAATGATTGGATTTTAAATATGTAATTGTAAAACCTAGAAAATGCGATGAACACAGAAATTAAATTGTCAAGTGTTAAATGTAAACATAAACAGGTGGCCGTATTTTGCTTCTGTCTCTTTCTATGAAGCACGTTTTGGGCACGTATGTCGAGACATAATTCGCACATAATACACAGTTGATGTTATGTACGCTATAATGGCGGAAAGAAAATATTGCAAAAGTTTAACATTTTTTTTCTCCGGTTTTTTTTTTTAAATTTTATAAAATATAAAAGTCAAAACGCTTTAGATTTAAAAATATTTTAACATATAAAAAAATCGAAAACTCCCCCATTATACAGTGATTAAAAGAGTATAACTTTAAAATTACTTACTTATTTGATTTGTTATTATTTAAAACGGTCTTACCAATTAGTTGTTAAAATTTTATTTTAAATTCTTTAGATATACAGTGTGTTCAGAAAAAATCCAACTTGGGGTAGGCTGTTTACAGGGAAACGTATATCTGATCATTATTTAATTCAAAAGTCAAGTAGTCAAAATTGATCTTGAAATGTAATTTTAAGGAGAAAAGATAGTAATAAAAGATATAGTATATTGCCACTCGCCGATTTCTAATTTATTTCCATTTCTAAAATAAGATTCAAGAAGAACACCTTAGATTTCTTTCGATAACATTTTTGGCAATATATCGTGTCATATTGACATTGAATTTAAAATTTTTAAATTGACATACGTTTCTTTGTTTATAGCCTACTTCGAGTTAGGATTTGTTTTGAGCACACTATATTATTCATTTTTTTTAATAAACTACCTGCAAGAATGCCTGGTTGCGCGAAGAAAGATGTCGCTCTATCTTCTGGTTTGGGATTCATAATGAGCACGTCTTCTCTATTGACGTTATTTTCACTGGTGGTATGTTCTCTACCGAAGTCAGTGTTGGGTGGTGGTTCCACTGGACTTGGCGCGTTGTTGATTCTTGGTACTACCTTGTCTGTCGTTGTTCCAGATGGCACATTTAAGGATGGCCGTGCTGTGTAAATAAATCAAATGTTAACAATTATTTGAAGTAGATACAATTTATCTCCCATAATGCTAATTTCATTTAATAAGCAATAATACAAATAATATAGAATAAAACGTGTACAAAAATATAATTCAAATGATAATAAATATAACATAATTCATTCAAATTAAGTTTTGAATTATTTATGAAAAAATTAAGTGTAAAATGCAGCATTTCTTACACATTAACTACTTGAGATATTAATCGAAGTACTTGTACTTTTAACATATTATTTTATAATGTCATTATTTCTTATACTTTATTCAATTATTTTATTAGATGACATTGACGTACTTGTAATACCTAATATACGGAATTCTTGTACATTTTTCTTAATAATCTCTCTGAAATACGATATTGTTATAATACAAAATGTTCATATTGCCTTGGTAGTGGATCTGCGGCCATTTCTATTGTAAACATATATTTAAGTGTTATTTTTATTTTACTCTTTTATTAAATTACGTGTGATATCAATACTGGACCCCTCCATTTTAAATTAAATAATATATTAAACTTGTATTATCGGAATTAATTATATATAGTTTCTTTGTTCAAGTTAGTATACATATTTCAAAAAATTATGATCTTAGCTAAATTATTTCTGTGGTTGCTGAAGAAAGTGTAATGTTTCTGCTGACCCACGATTAGCTCGCCCTTACTCCTTACACGAAGTATCCAGTTACAGATCTTGTTTTTTTTTTACTCGTATATCCTCAACTCAATGTGCGTCGCTGCATTTTACTACTTCACTTCCATCTTTCTTAAAAATCAATTAAAAATCTGTAGGTACTTCCCACATATCTGACAATTCCTTTGACGCTTGGCTAATATGACTTTCCGACACTTTCAAAAATTAACTTTTACTTTATACCAAATTTTCGTTATTTGGTTTGTTTCATTTATGTATTTCTTTCCATTTCGTTTCTCCACTAAATTTATCATTACAAGTGATTTCCATTTTTGCATATTGAATCTTTTAAAAATTCAAATAATATATCCTGATTAATATAATTTTATCATATCATTTCTTTGAATATTCACATTGCTTAAATGTTTTCTTACCATTTATTTTTATGCAAATAACAGCAACAGCACATATTACTATTTTATTATACAAAATTTATTTTTATAATACATGATGAGGGGAGATTTTCATGTAATGTACCTAGCCATAAAAATTCATATGACACGTCTGCTTATTTACTATATTTGCTTCAAATTAAAAGAGTTTCACAGTTTCTGCAGAGGTTTAAATACAAAAAAATGAGTAGTGACAAAAAGGACAATGAATCATTCACAAAAGGATAATTGGCGTATATGAGGAAGATGCGTAGTCATATTTTACAGTGTTATGTTGGTGTAAAAATTTAGATGAGTGTAATATGCATATTAATGTTATGATATGAATTGCAAGGATACTAGAGAAACGATTAAGAATAAAACTAGAGCCAATGTTCGAGGACACACAATTTGGATTTATACCCAACAGGGGAGTACAAGATGCAATATTCATACTAAGGCAAATAACTGAGAAAACAATTAAAAAGGGAGAAATACACACCTATGTGTGTAAATAGAGAAGATATTTGGAAAACCTTGAATAACAGAGGAGTATCACAGACCATGATTAAAGGAATACAAAGCTTGTACGCGGAGACAACAAACTACGAACGAGGCATGAAAACTCGGAACCATTCGAAACGAGTAAAGGAGTAAGACAAGGATGTATTCTGAGTCCTCTGTTATTCTTATTAGTACTCGACGAAGCAATAAAAGACGCAAAGAAGAAAACAAAAGCATATTAAATAGGATATTGGAAAAAGGAAAAAAATAAAATAACAGAATTAAGCTACGCAGACGATATGGTGATTGTCGCCAAAGACGAAAGAACCTAGAAATCTACAAAGCAGCTCTTGAGAAGATGAATTTGAAGATAATCTAGGAAAGACAAAAAGTATGATATTGGAAAAAACATACAATACAATTAGGATCCGAAAGGTTACAAGTAAAAAAATTAAATAATTGGGATAATATCTTAAAATGGGATAATAGAAGAGGAGATAAAAGAACGAACAGCGGCAGGGGGACGACTTTTTCAAAGCATAAAATACATTCCTTGCGAAAAGTGATCCCAAAGGCCACTAAAATAGAAATCTACAAAAAAATAGTAAACCCAGGTATTAACTTATGGGTCAGAGAAATGGACCACGACAGACAGACATAAAAAAATAGTAAGAAGCTACAGAGATGAGATTTTTAAGAAAAATTAAAGGTAAAACAATAATGGATAAAATTAAAAACAAAACATTTACGGAAAACTTGAAAGTCATGGCTTTAGGAGACAAGATTGAAGAAGGACAACTAAGATGGTTTGGACATGTAAAAAGGATGCCTGACAGTAGAATAACAACAAAAGTGTATGAAGCAAGAACAACAAAAAGAAATAAAAGAGGCAGACCACGAAAAACTTGGCAAGAAGTGAGAAAGGCAGCAGAGAAAGGGAGAGAAAGATGGGAAAATATAGCAAAGGACACACAGGACAGGAAAAAATGGAGAGAAATATGGAGCAGATCAACAATAGAGGACTAAACAATCGAGACGACCTCACTCCTGAAAAGGTACAAGGAGTTACAAGGTACAAGTACGTTGGTGTAAAAATTTCGATAAGTATAATATACATATTAATATTATGACATGAATTGTGTTTCTGAGTTATAAACCATATGTATTCAGAGTACACGAGAACCCGTGTACATGAGTTTCACATGGGAAAACAGATTTTCTCAAATATTATCTTTCCCGTAAAACATTGTGTAGTGCTTTATAAACAGAGTTTTAAAGAATAAAATTCTGAATTTTTAGTTGCTAAACTTAATTTAAAGTCTTTGTAAAAATTGATATAGTATGTACTTAAGAAAAAAAAAACGAACGTCATGTAAAATATTAAACTAAGCAACATGTCAAAGAATAGGTAGTTTCTCAACGCTCATTTCTTTAAATAGGATTCTCGAGTTCACCCTGTATAATATTTGCCCTCTTCCAAACGTAAGATGTGAGATAAGAATGAATATGAACAAATAAAATTAAATGATTCAACAGTATTTTAATTTATTTTCTCAATATTTGCTTTTTACGAGATTAACTGTATGCTATCCAAAGAATATTATCTTACACCTATTGACATCCAAGAAGCAATTTTTATAATAAAAAAGCTGTAATCGTCATAAAAATATATAATCAAGGTAAGTAATAACATTGTAGAATCACCCAAATTTAGTGTATTTACTACATCGATGAAATCTGTTTTTGTCAAAAACTATGCCGAAGAAATTAACACAAACGAAAATGTTTGATCCAAACCGTTAATAACATAAAAGTTCTACAGACAACATAATTGTCTGCGTGTCAGATGACAGACAGTCGCAATAGCTACACGTGTATCTATTATAAGTGAAAATGAAACTACAGAGATAAAAACAAGATGATTACGTGGCAAAAATTCTAGAACCATGTCACAAAACCAGTGTCCAATACAATTAAAAAAACTAATTGAACAGTTGAAGATCTCAAACGTCTCCTAGAAACCCTTACGTCTCCAGTTGTAGTCAACTACACAAAAAGCAGAGAATAAAATTAATCCACAAACATTGTTACAAAAATGACGAAGAAAACAGTGTGGGGTCGCAGCCCAGTAAGATGCCTTCATTTTCTAGGTACTTATTATTATTATTTTCTGTGTTATTAAACTACATACAAAATTTTACTCCCAACATACTTCATCTTGTTCTAATTTTATTTTAATTTTTTCGTTTATTTTCCGTTTAAACATCCACTATATATTTAAAACTTGTTTATTTTCTGAATGTTCTACAACTTCCCAAGTTTTATTCTTTAATAACGATGTATTATACAATAGTTTCTTCCATAATTCTTTGTAAAGAGATTCTATAACTTTTAATGAGCTTAGATGTTTCACAGTTTTTATAAAAATTATTTTCTTTATCAATCTTTCCTTTATTTTTTATTCACTCTGAACGTAAAGATTACTCAATTTTAATTTTATTTTCTTCTGTGTGTATTTCTATTTCATTTTCTTCTATTTACATAATAATTTGAAATAATAAACACCCAAAACTGCTTGTATAGTTGTATTTAATATATTCTGTTCACTTTTCTAATTATTTGCTTCCATATATATCTATCTATGTTAATTGTGGCACATATTATTTTCGTCCTAATTATAGAATATTCTCGCAATTTTCATTAAACATTATTTCCATATATTTTTCATTTTATTTTACACATTTTTTTCTGGTACTCATGGTTTTGTAACCAAATTGTTATTAACTTTCTTCTACCTAAGTACCAAAGTACCATCTGTGTCTGTCGCAGGTGAATAACTTATTGGATAAATCGTCGCTTCTGACCAAAATTAAGTTGGCAAATTTGCATTAACTACAATAATTCTTAATTTTTCTATTTTTGTTCGAAATGCCATTTTCTGTGATTCCATACTATCGAAGATTGTATGTGGTTGTGGAATTTCTGTTGATAATTTAACATTCTTCATTAGTAAAAATTTTCACAGATTTTACATCAAAGTACTTGAAAGTTTGTTTAATTTTGTTTATTTCTATCTCTTGTGTAGCTGATTTGGCATTTATAATGTCCGAGTCTTCAATGCCACAGAATTTTATTGTTACTCATTTTTTAAGTAGAATATACTTTTTTTTCCTCAATTTTTTTCATAAATTAGATATATTTTCTTATATTGTTTTACTATTTTACAATCAATTTTGCGAAGTATTGCAGAAAATCCATTTCCATTATTTTATATATAGAAATCATTTTTGCCATAATTGTTATCCGTAATTAACTAAATTTTATTATTGACTTTCATCTTTAATTTCTGTTTTCAAATTGTTAATTTTTTCTAGTTTTGTATTGTTATCTATATCTGCAGATTCTGAATTGTTTTCTTCCAAAATCCTAGAATGATAAGTCAAATGATGTGTAGATATAGGTACCTTCTAATTTGTATTGCTTGAAGATGAAGAGGCATTTCTCTATTTGCTTTTTATTTGCAATCATTTTTGGGAATCTTTCAGTTACTTCGCTACTAAGAAATTGGTATTTGTAGCCAAACTTATGTATGACACTGTACTCCTTCATTGCATAGATATTTGTTTGAACGTGTAATTGGCGTGTTACAGTACAGGTACACACATGGTGGGATGATATGCACATTGCCCGGCAAATGTATAGATTTGCTTACAAATGAATTTCTGTAAATGTAACAACAATAACCTCACATAATGCACAAAAGTCACTCTTGGAAAACCAGTGGCGTTCCCAGGATTTTGGTCTAAGGGGGGGGGGGGCGATATAGAGGAAATTTATATATAATTTTTGTGTATTTACTTTTCACGATTTTTTAAAAATATATACATTAGGGTAGACCTCAAAAAGGGTCAAGTCGAATTTTATTCGGGCCGCCCCCTAAAGTGGTTCCAAATAAATAAAAAAAAATGCACAGGCAATGATTCCGCTTAATATTAATATTTGACCGTGCCTAAATGTACTTGATTTTTCCCCATTTAAATAAAATTGGGTTTTGACACATTCTGGAACTGTATTTTTGTCAAAGGCAATAAATGGTTTAAAAAATCCACTTAATATTGGAATATATACTAGAGTGACCCGAAAATATGTGGACAAAATTTAAAAGCTCAATCAATATTCTTAAGACAATTGTAGATAGCTTTTTTCGGCTTTTGGGCGATAGTTTAACTATCTACAGTTTTGTACAAATATTCTCGGGTCATTTTAGTATATATACCAATATTGAGTGGATTTTTGAAGCCTCCTATTGACTAAGAAAAAATAAAGTTCCAAAATGTGTTAAAACCCAATGTTATTTAAATCAAGGGCATTTTGGCACGGTCAAATATTAATATTAAGCAAAATCATTGCCAGTACAATTTTTATTTATTTATCTGGAACCATTTTAATCCCAGGTAAATTCGACTTGACCCCTTTTAAGGTCCACCCTAATATACATATATTTTAAACAATTTCATATACTCATTTTCTCATATTTAAAATAAAAGCAAAGAATTTTCAAAGATATTAAGGTATAGGAACGTTACATTAAAAATATTAGAAACATTAAACAAGAAAATGTGTCACCAAATAGCATGATTTATACTTGGTGGCTGTCTAGCGCAATTTTTTCATCACGCCAATTATTTTCTTGATAACAAGTTGCAATTTCTTTTTTATTGTCAACGATACTTAGTCAGTTTTACTTAAGTGAGGGGCCATTATTAGAAGAGATTTTCTTTCCCGAAAAACATTGTGTATTTATAGATAAAAATTAAAGGATAAAATTCCGAATTTTTGGATGCTAAATTTTTTAATTTACGATTTTGGTGCTCAAGTAAACTTAATTTAAAGACGTGGTAAAATGGATTTAGTTAATATGGGAGTATTTTAAAAAATGAACGTCGTGTAAACTGCCAAGCCAAGTAACCTGTCAAAAATAGGTATGTGACAGTTTATCAACGCTCGTTTTTTGAAATAACACATACTAAATCTGTTTTTACCACATTTTTAAATTAAATTTAATCGGGCATCAAAAGTATAAATTTAAAAATTTTGACACCCAAAAATTCAGAATTTTATTCTCTAAATCTCTATTGTTAAATCTATATAATGTTTTTTGGGACAGATAATATTAGGGGAACTCTGTTTTCCCATGTTAAACGCCTATGTCACGGTTTCTAGTGTTCAGCCTGTATATATAAATCATTATTTACATTCTACTTATTCTTCAGATGTAAGCAAATCTATATATTTGCCGGGCAATGTGCACATCATCCCACTATGTACCTATAGCGTAACAGCCATATGGAACATTTGTATTATTTCTTCTTTTGTCTTGAAGAATTTAAAAGTTTTTATCCACAGTAGATTTTATATCCAAACTCTCTATATCCATGATCACTGGTTGATATTATCCTGGCTTACTAATAATAATATATTTATCCATTGTTATTTTATATTTATTCAAATGGTATTCATCTTCCAAACTACATCCATTAAACTGCATGATGATCAACAGACGAAAACGAGCTACATACTTTTGTAGATAAGCTGAGTCTTCCAAAGTTGCTTTTAAATTATCCCACGATTGCTTTGCTGTACAAGTACTAGTAGTAGCAGTAGTAGTAGTACCTTCAATGTGAACATAATTAGTAAGTAGGATCTACAAATAAAATAAATTTGACTTGATGTTCCTGCATTTATTTTTATCAATTCCTGTACCTATCATCACTTGACATATTAATTAAAAAATATGAACTTTTAACGTATTTTTAATACTCCTTAAATATATTACATGTCATCATGTTATATTTCATTCAATAATTTTATTATGTCACTGATTTAATATAACGAAATCTTGTATATTTTTTCTTAGTAAAAATATAACCAAATAATATTAATTTTTAAATATGTACCTTTAAATTAGAATTTCCCAGAACTTTTTCTTTAAATAAAAACTAACTCGGATTACTTATCTTTTAAATAATTTGTTACAAACAATATTAAATTCTTATAAATAACACTTGCCAATTAAACTGTATCATGATGCAACTACATTTAGAACACATAAAAATTAATAATTTTTAGTAATTTAAAGATATTTTTTTTAAAACCAGTATTATTGTAATCGTAAATAAATAAAACTTACAGTCACTACCTGAGCCATCATCGTCTTCATCATCTGGGCCGTATCCCGAGCCACTTTGTTCAAGATCACTTTTTATTTCTCTATCGGATGTTCCTCCACTTCCCTCAATAGCTTCATCGTCAATATATAATATCTCATCTTTATGTGTCCAATATGTCGTGCTCTAAAAAGAAAACAAAAAAACGTCACAATTATTGCATAATAACAACCCTGTTCTTATTACTATCCGGCAAAAATATCACTTAAACTGTATTAAACTATATATAGAATAAACACGTTCTTATTTATTTATAAACTATATTGTATTGTTAACAAATATAAATAATCCAGGAGAGACGCTCAGTATCGTTCTGCAGTGATGTAACAAGATTGACTTGGTGGGGGAAAAATTAGAATCTTGGATGCTGGTGGGGAAATAATCAATACTGGTTTGAGTCATTGTTATAGCATTCGCACCGCTAGCAGCATCTCATGGGCAAATATTTGGTTTTATTATAACAATGTTCTCATTTTTTAAACAATAAAACATTATTTAATATATATTATAAAAAAAGTAATATTTGCCTTTTTTATATTTAGAATAATATTATTACATACCTATTTATTTTTTGTAGATTTTATTTACATTTATGCGTCGAAAATAAAAATTATTAATAATGTAGTTTCATTTTAGTGACTCTTCACGCAAATTTTGTCATTTTTAATTAACAATTCATCCAACCATCATACCAAATACATACCATGATTTGTGAGCCCCTAAGCGTACTTTACAAATATATAAAGAAAATTAAAATATATATATATATATATATATATATATATATATATATATATATATATATATATATATATATATATATATAAAGTAATTTTGAGTGGCCCGTTTCTCAGTGTCACCCGATATACGTATAAAATACATACATATATGTATACATACCGATTTTAAATTAATTTTTATTTAATTCTCAAATAAAATATTTAAATATTGATGCAACCGGTCGTAAGTTTTATGAAAATTATCACCAGAAAAATGTTATAAATTGATTTTTATAATAACAATGCGCTAACAAATAGAGAACTTTTTCAAAATTATTCATGCTAATAAATACAGATCGATACTAATGTTCATTTTATTTTATTTAGAATAAGATTTTTTTCAGCTGCTCTGGTACTGACTATAGTTAGAAATTTTTTTCTTGTACGCAAATCGTTAATGATCGTAAAAAAGTTATTTATTCAAAGTTTAAGTTAAGACCGTGTGAAATTTTGTTTTGTAGGACGTTTATTGTTTCTTGTTCATAATAGTACTTTTAGAAATAAATTCATTTATACAGGGTGTTTCTCGGATACGGTACACCCTGATTATTTTCTTTATTATTGGAAATACAAGAAAATCATTCGAATAAAAGTTATAGCAAAGGAATTTAACCAGTGGTTCTCAAACTATAATCTGTTTTACACTTCACAATAAATTGTACAATTTTGTGACCTTCAATTTATTGGCGAATTATCGGCAATTGTAATACAGCAAAATTGTACAATTTATTTTGAAAATAAATTGCAGAATAAATTGTGAAAATTAGAACGTGTTCTGTTTTCTCAGATTTTCTTAAAAAAAATTAGTTACTTTTCCAGTGCCAACTGTATAATATTTGACACATTGAACTATTTCTGTTTGACGTTTGTGTGCTTTGTGTGTATCACGGAAGTATTTTATTTTTGTGAAATGTTAACCTTAAAATATATCTGATCATCAAATGCGGTTGGTAGCCTTTCTCCCGACAACAATAAATTTTTAGAATATCGCGAAGTGTAAAATGCTTATATTTTCAAAATAAATTGTGCAATTTATTGCACGATAAATTGTACGATTTATTGTGAAGTGTAATATGGGCTTAACATAAAGTTATATTTTTTAAATGGGATAATATACATCTTTTAAGCTTATTCGATAGTTTTTTTTTTCTGAATACAACCATGTAATTATTTTATATCCTTACATAACATAAATATTGAGAAAAATGCAATTGAAATTTAAATTAATTTTACGTTTATATTTATTATTCAGTTGGCTATGTACGAAAAACAAAAACTGCTACCTATCTGTCAATTTGAATTAGTGCATAATTTCTATTCTTGCTATTTATAAAGTAATTATAAATATTTGTTTTGTTTTAATTTAAATTAATTTTTTTTCATGCATAGCCTACTGAAAAATAACTATAAAAATAAAATTTATTTAACTTTCAAGTGCATTTTTCTCAATATTTTTGTTATGTGGATATAAAATGATTACATGATTGAATTGAAAAAAACATACTCTTTCGAATGAGCTTAAAAATGTATAGTATACAATTTAAAAAAATTAAATTTATGTATTTAGTTTGGGAACCTCTGGTTAATTTTTTTTCTTCAACAAGTGAATGTCCTCCCTCGATCTACTACAACTTTTATCTGAATGATTTTCTTCTATTTTCAATAATAAAGAAAATAATCGAGGTGTCCCGTATCCGAGAAACACCTGTATAGCTTTACCTGACAACAAAAAATAAAATTTCACATACTGATTTATTTCTTGAAATATTTCAAACGTCTGCATTATATTATTTTATAATTATGTATTTATTATTATTTATCGTATGGCGACCTACAATTTAATTTGATATAAATATAGTTTCACAAGTCAAATATAATAAAATATAAAAATAAAACATTTATTTATCATATTGTAAAGTATATTTTATGTATTCTTCCCAAAATGTAAAATAATACAGTATTGTTCTATTTGAAATTTCAAAAGCAAAACGCAAGAGGCGACCCTCTTCTGAATAAAGCACCTTTCTGTCCATATTTTGTAGTAAATTTAGTTATTTGAGAAAAATTTCTATCTCCTTTTATAACGTTCATCCAGTATATAACAAAAATTTATATTAATATCTTTAATCAAAATAATGATCATTTATTTCATATATTGTCGGTATATCATAATTAAAGCTACCACTGTCACATAACCAAAGAATTTCATTCGATGTCATCTTGAAAAACATATAGGTCCTAAGTATTTTTAAATAAGGAGTAAAATATAAAATAGCTAATTATAATAAAATAAAACGTCGTGATGTATAGATATACAGGATTTTTATTTTAAATATTATGGAAAAGGAGTTTCAAATAAAATATATTTAAACTAAAATAAATAAAAATAATAAAATAAACCTGTAGTTTAGGTTTTTCTACCTGGTGTTCCATTTTCACGCAATGGTATGTAACTATATTTTCAAATGGAACACTCTATATATTTATTCAAATTTGAAAAATAAAAGGAAATTTGCTATCCATATAAAAATAATCGTATGTTATATTATTAGAAAATACAATGGGGAATGATTCAAATATTACATTTTTATTAAATGCAGAAGGTTTTGCAATAATACATACAATTTTTTGAATTAAACACCGCATTGAAAAAATGAAATATTTAAATAATCTTCTTCAAATTTTGAGGATGTAATGTAAAATAAATGCAAGCCTTCTGTATTTGATAAAAATGTAATATTTTAATCATTTCTCTAAAACGCGTAAAATGCAATATCACTGACAGATTGACAGCTCGTACATCCCAGTTGTGACGTCATTACAGAGGCGTAAACTTTTAATTTTGGCTGTGGGTGCACTATTTTTATTTTTAATAATTGTATATATTTTTATAAATGCAAAGTAAAAATGGCATAGTTAATTTATTATGCACATATTAAATTATACGTATATATGGCTTAACCACAGACTCCTGGTCCAAAAACAACATGATTTAACTAAATTTATCTATATCCGAAAGTGTCCCATTTCAGATGATATTTTTTGTTACTATTAGTGATCCATTATTCTATGTAATTTAGGTGTCACGACCATGATTAATTCATAACTTTTTTTTTAATCGACTGACATTATTACTACATATGAAATATAATTAAACTGTTAGGGCAAAGTTACTGGGGATTAGGGATGGGTAAAAATCAAGAGAATATCAATCTAGCGAATCTATACGAATCGAATCTTTTAATATCGATCTACCATCAGATCTAGATGCAAAATATCGATCTGCAATAAATAAATTACGTACAAAATTAAATTTCAGTTATACTGAAAAGGCAACGTTGTAAATTAAAATGGTTTAATTTGCTAATAATAGAGGGTTATACAGAGGCATATTTTCGGGCTGTCATCTATTGATATTTTCCTTGTACTACACTTGTGTCTCATTTCATACCGTTGCTAGATTACAAACAAATCGCTGTCACGGTGACAGTTGCAAGATGGTGCCAAATATGAAGCGAGTGTATGGTCTTTGCAATAGTGATTTCCGCTATAATTATAAAGAATACATGACAAATATGAAATTCTTTAAGTTTCCACAGCCATCCGAAGACATTGAATTATGTAAAACTCAAATGTTAAAACACAAGTGACAGAAGACAGAACTTTGAAAATGGCGATGGTTTGTTTGTAATCCGATTTTCCATCTCAACTTATACATTGTCGCACTCTTTCTTGCGTGTGACGTCAAAATCATAACCCTCCATTCAGATAATACAACACAAACATGATAAATTGCCACAGACCATAGACCAGAGAACGACAGGAAGAAGTGAAATAGTCAAGTCAAAAGTAAATCTAAAGTATAGATTGTAACCGTACCAAGCTAAGAAATGATACAAAATTATATTTTAACGACTTTTAATAAAAAAAAAGATCGATTCGTTCAGTGAAGGTAAATACCGAAAATACAAATTTCGATCGATATTTTTAAAAATTGGTTCAGAATCGTGGATCCCTACTGTGGGTGCTGCGCACCCACACTTTTACTTTCTGTGGGTGCGCGTGAGTCCGTGCACCCACGTAGTTTACGCCCCTGCGTCATTATAGGTAAGCAATACTGCTTACTTATACTGTGATGTCACAACTGGGAAATGTCATGGCGGGAAAAGTTAATTTTAATTGATAAAGTAACTCGCTAACAAACATATAATAATTATATTTATAATATCAATGAACAAAGTTCAATACTGTAAAATGAATAGCCAAAGGTTTCATAATTATGATTTTGTGCGATGGAATTAGCAAAGATTTCATCTCTTCGAGATTTTGAATCTCCTTTTCTTACTGAAACTATTTGATGTTATATGTCATGGGCTGTTTGTATCATAATTATATCAATATTAATAATAACTAACTCTGGGTCATCTAAAATGCATGTAAGTTCGTCCCTCATAAATCACATGAACCACCACTTTATCCTCTCAGCGAACCTGTTTATGAGATATAAACCACATTTTCTAATAACATGAAACAGACGAAATTATAAAAAATAGCACAATATTGCACAAACGCACAGGAAAATTGAAGAATGGTGTTAATTATTTGTTCTCTAATAACAATTACTTTCTTTACAATTCAATAATATTAATTTGTAGTATAATTGTTTAAATCGTAGAAATAAGCCTTACGGATCAGAGAAATTTTAATTAACGAAGAAAGATTTTGTGAAAAGTGTTAGAATTTACTTGATTTTTTATCGAATATTATATTTATATTCACTCCTTGTAAGAAAGTTTTATAAATTTTGTCTACTTATCTACTTTATAATTGTATGTTGTCAACAAAAATGAATATATTTTTAAAATGAATATTATTGCGACTATTACCATTAAACATATGATCGCTTAATTTAGGATCATAATGCTTCTCAATGTTATAATGACGATGGTGTTTGCATTATTAAAGTGTGTCCAAGGGCAAGACAAGATTGCAACATCAATGATATTGTTGACTGTATTACATTGTTAGATATATCCATCAAAAAAACCTTTGTATCTATAACCAGAATTTATTAATTATAATGAGCAATATTATAACAATATACAGATAGATTTATCATTATAAATGATCATATTTATTTCTGAAAATAATATTTTTTAAAAAATTACCTGCGCTGGAGTATAATGCCATTTTGTTTATGGTAAATAAAATACTACCCTCTACTCTACTAATTAAGGATACATAGGGTGTTTCAAGAAAATTTCGATTATTTTCTTTATTATTGGTAATATAAGTAAATCACTCAAATAAAAGTTGTAGTAAAACGAGGGGGACATTCACTTATTGAAGAAGAAAAAAATTAAAACTAGTGGTCCTCAAACAATAATATAGTTACATTTTCTTAAATGGGATTGGTATATATTTTTTAGGTTCATTCGATAGAGTATTTTTTACTGAATTTAACCATATAATCATTTAATATCCTTCAATTGAAATTTAAACATATTTTTTTTATTTACACAAAAATAATATGTTGTGTCAATAAAATTGGTCTATGAATCAATTTTTTTTAATACACAAATACCATTTACTAACATTGTAATTAAATACATGTACCTACCTATTTCATATTCGTTACAAGAAAGAACAAGATATGATATTTTAATTTATGATGGTTGTAATCTTAAACTAGTTATTTGTTATGGACCTTTTCAATTTAACGGCTATCTCTTTCTATCGCTGTAACTAGTAAGAAAATGGCGCGAACAACTGCCAGTTGGGCTGTCAAACGAAACGTCAAAAATATTGCAGTCATTAAAATACCTGTATTCTCAATGAAAATTTGCATCGTTAGACATTTTAACTTCAATAAAAGCTTTTGTAACTTATTTTGATTATTTAAAAGTTATCTGAGACATTCTCACATTATTCGTCTAATTTTTTTAGAAACAAACTCCATAGATCTTTGTTGTTCTTACTATGCCCAGTTCCCCATTGCGCATATCTTCTATCTCATTAAATTGAAAAGGTCCAAGGTGGGTATGTGATCAAAATTTTTATTTTAATCAATCTAATTATAGACTTAAAATAATATACATATCACCCCTTTTTTTTAAAAATTTATTAGAATTCACGAAAAACAGCATTCAGACTTCTGTAACATCACTGTGCGAAGTAATACAAGCGAAAGAGAGAGATCTGTAACTGTATCTATTTTTGTCGCTCTCGTTGCTTGTATTATTTTGCACAGATGACGTCACATAATTTTTAATTCCGTTTTTCACGAATTCTATTAATATTGAACAAATTTTAAAGATATGCTTGCTCTAACTTTGACTCCAAGAAACTTTTTTTATTTTCATATCAATCCATCTATTTGCTGTATGTAACTGTATAAGTGTTTTTCATTTGTCAGCATACTTTTAGGTAATATTAAATATTAAATATTTTTTTAAAATGTATTAATTATGATTATTATCAAGAAAAGTGATCAGTTAGATTATTTTGTCTATTGGGAATAGAAGTAAATCACTCAAATAAAAGTTGTAGTAAATGGAGTGGGACATTCACTTATTTAAAAAAAAGAAAATTAATCCAGTGTTTCTCAAACTATAACATAAAGTTTCTTAATGGGATGGTATATATTTTTTAGGTTCATTTGATAGAGTATTTTTTTTTCTGATTTCAACCATGTAGGTATAATCATTTTATATCTTTACATAACAAAAATATTGAGGAAAATTCAATTGAAATTTAAATAAATTATATTTTTATAGTTATTTTTTAGTAGGCTATGTATGAAAAACAAAAACTGCTATATGTCAATTTGAATTATTTGGGATGGAAATCAAATAGAACACTATTCATAAAGTTATTAACAAGTATTTAGGTTTCGTTTTATTTTTTCTTATGTAGCCTACTGAAAAATAACTATAAAAATAATAGTTATTTATATATCAAGTGTGTACAGGTCGTCATTATTTGTCGGAAGCCAATATTGAATCCAGAGGGCGTAGCCCGAGGGATGCAATCGCTTGCCCGTGTTACATACAATATTTTATATACAAACGGAAAAATTCGTTATTTAGGTTAGGTTATTTAAGTAAGAAAAGAGATTATTAATAGCATGTAATACTAGTAAGAATGAAGCACATTCCTATAACTATTTATTTTTTGTTTTTACAAAAATCATATTTTTTTCCAAAATATATCAATGAACAACTGAACACCAACAATAAGTGCCCTTGAGGTGGCGCCTGGTAAACGCCCGCATGGCACAAATATGTCATCATCACCGAAATCTGTGTACAAAGCAGATTGGCACACTCAGAAATGGGTAGTATGCCGTGATGATATATTAATTTATTTTATTTATTAAACACTAAGAAAATTTTTGTTTCTAGGTGACACTTTCAATGGCCTTGAGTCATTTTATTTCCCTAGGGAGTACTTTTTATTTTTATTTCCCTCGATAAATCATAAAGCACATTAAGTAATGATTTTGATAAGAATAAAGTTAAGATTATTTACTAGTTGTATATAATAGCTATTTGTGTATTAAGAGCGCAAAGGGACATTGTCGATTGAGAAGTTGTTCTTCTGCGTCGCGCGGTATTCTCTCGAAATCGACAATGTCCATTTGCGCTCGAAACACATATAAGATTTTTTCTACAGTCCTCCACCATAACAAAAAATAATAAATTGTACACTTTGTAACGTATTCAAATATGATTTCAAGATATTGTTTTGGCTTTCGTTTTTTCAAAAAAATAATTTTTTTTATTTATTTTTCATATTTTGTAATGAATATTATAAGTTTTTTGTATAATTTATTTGTTTCAAGTACAGTAAACTAGTGCAGTGAAAAAGAGGATGTCCATTGGGAGCGTTCACGCCAAATTTTGCAGGTGGCAGCACAACTGCATGCTCACACAATTTATTTTATATTTAATTTATCGTTATTTTCCACTCTTCTTGAGCTATTGCTTCAATCTAATCTAAGCATTTCATACTTTCGTTTTTGTAAATAAATACCCTATTTTATTTTCACAGCAGAGCGGCATTTTGTTTGGTTATGTAATATACCGACAGAGCAGTTATATGTTAGATTGACTTGTGAAGGTGGTAAATGTGTAACTACAGTGCCATTAGTTCCTGACTAAACGTTTCTATTAAAAATGTAGACAAGTGACATTTCTCAACATTGTATAGTTAAAAATTTGGACAACGAGCGTTCTTTCTACTTTGTCGCGCATGAGCGGCAAAGTGACAATTTGCGTTGACAAAAGAGAGCGCAAATGGCTACTTTGTATATAGACTGTAGAAAAAACAATTTTCGCGGTATGAACCTGAAACTTCTAGACATATGTAAAACAATTTATCAATTTGTGAAATAATTGATATTACATATACTTACGAGTTCAGTATACAAACATTTCTGTTATACTTACTACCAAAGTACAGGGTGTTATATAAATAAATATATATAGCTTAATAGAATGTTGAGATGACTACATGGAACCAAAATCTATGTATAACTCTTTTCATGCAGAAGTTTGAGGTGGACCAATGAGGAATAATTCCGACTGAAATTAATTGAAATCGAAGTCGCAGCAAATAATAGATATTTGAGACTATTACAATGAAAAAGTACACGTTTATCATTAAGGCAATTGGCATTTTGATATTCAATATACCGAATACAAATTGTACGCCAAAGCAAATAAAATCAACTGGTTTTTTCCAGAGAACACTTTGATTTTATTTTCTTATAAAATTTTGAACCATGGCGTAATTGGTCAGTTTTAAGGGGATAGAAAGCATGTAAAAAAAATTATTGTCCGATTTACTATCTATGTGGCAAGTGCCAGTGGTAATCAGTTAAACGTTGTACGCTTACTTAAATAATACTCGGTATATGTATTTTATTAAATACCTACATGAAATTGCTAAATCTTGGCGGGGTAAAACTAATTTTTAATACATCCTATAAAAATAAAATGAAAAAAAAAATACAAATATCAAATATAAGTTCCAATTAAAACTATAGTATAAAAGTTTACGAGTTATCATAATCCGAAAAATTATTAGGTAACTAAAAATAACTTAACAAAAAGACGTAGTATATTTAAAAGTATAATATCTTTTGATAGAAATATATGTAAACTTTTAAAGAGGGAAGGGCGCTAGGTTTTACCTGTTGCGGCCGTACTATGTGATGTGATGACTGTTTCCCATTACAAAATATTAAAAAAACTTATAATATGAAACATTACATTATGAAATAATTTACAGAACATTTGTACACACATGGAGAATAATTGTTATTCTAGAAATATATGTAAAATGTAACAGAAAAAAGATGAAGGCGACAAGAACGATAGCCCCCTGCTTCCTCATATTTTTCGTTGTATAAAAAATTTATAACATGCATAAATGAGTAACAATGGCACAATACCAAGCATGCATATCACGCGAATAAATTAAAAATTCTATTTAATGGTCGCATTCCAATGTACATAATGCATTTAAACGACAAACTATAATTTTTAAGTATACGTATGTATGCAAATATACAGGTGTTCCAAATAACGTGCCCTTGCATAGGGATCTCGGGAACTTACGATATCCGAGTGATAAGAAACAAAAATTCTTTTCTTTATGGCACTTCACTTCTTCATACTGCTGTTCGGTAGATGAATATGTACATATTTAATGAATATTCTTCAAGCCAAAGTATTGAACAATAACGATGATACATTACAAAGGGGTTTAAAAAAGATTTAAAGAAAACATTGAGGGTATACACATACATTTCGAAGTGCTGATTCTCAATTTTGAAAAAAAAATTTTACAGAGAATTAGTACATTGATATGTATATCCCCTCAAAGTATTTTACCCTTTTTAAAACCCTGTATAACCAACACCAACCTTAGAGAAATTAAAGACGACTCTTTAATCCTGAAATACTGAAGAAACAAGGAAAGAAAAAGAAAATTAACAAGACTACAAAACCGGCCATACCAAAATGATCCACAAACACATATTTGAAAAATCACTACCACCAAAGGCCAAAGTGGCAACCACGCGCTACGGGATGTATTTTGTATACAGATTTAATAGACTCAGTGCAGGCACTTTGTCCATAGTGTAGCCCATCCGAGCCACATGGCGATATTTTTGTAATCTACGCCATCTCTGTAGCCTTCTTACTGTAGTTTGCTTCAAGATATTTGCAAACGTACCGGCCTCGACTTACGTAGCGGATGGCTTCTTAAATGGGCTTGATGGGTAACATGACAGGGTTGTAACAAAATATTTGAAATCCTGCACAAGAAATATTTGTGAGGAATTTAATTTTTCACTTGAATTTTAAAAAATACAGAGCAAAGAATATGACATTACACTAAATTTTTACAAATTATAAATAAAAGCTGGTATATTAATTATCGAAATTTTGAGAAAGTACCGCTACATCGTTTTCCCAAATTTAAACAAAAATTGAGTATAATTTTTTTAATACTGCCCATTTCTTACCCTAAAAGTGATGGATTCAAATTCGAATAATTTATAAGTCCTGATCGCAAAGTAGCCCATCCGTCCATAAAAAGTTGTAAACCCTGCATAAGTCATAGTTTCATAGATTCCTTCCTCCAACAGTTCCAAGGTGAAGTCCTTATTTTAAACTGGCTGAACTTGTACAAGCCGTGGAGAACAATCGCTAAATTGGAGTCAGTGGTGGTTGGTGGTAAGTACTGGTCGCTATGTGTATAAACCACTTGCGGGTGCCACCAACGCCGGCATATGTGTGTTTGTGTGACAAATGGACTGGGAGAGCTTTTTTTGTAGACTGATTTTTTTGGTTGCGTCACTAAAGCGAAATTACGATCAACGATGTGCGATCCATTTCTGTTTGAAACTTAAGTACAACGCGACTGAGACTCTGACAAAACTCCAACAGACCTACGGGAATACTGATTTGTCAAGAGCCCTAGTGTTCAAGTGGTTCCTGGCATTTTACGAAGGTCGGGATGAGCCACTGTCTGGAAGGCCCAACGTCGATAAATGACGAAAATGTGACGCGTATCCGAGAACTTGTGGTGACGCCTGATATCGGTTAACTGTCAGATTGATCGCAGACTATCTGAATTTGAACCACACGACCGTCTAAAAATTTCTGACCAATTAACTGGAGTTGAGAAAAATTTGTGCGAAAACGGTACACAAAAATCGCAATCCTCAACAAAAAAAAAACATCCCTGTGATTCCCTGGTCTCCTATTCACCTGAGAGAAGAAATATTGTTGCTCTTGACGAGTTCTGTCACTGGTTAAACTTAATGTACTTATATCTGTTACAGCCTGTATGTTATTAAGATTAGAAATTATTTCAGATTGGTAATAGTGATAGATAATCATCAATTGAACAAAACGGTTTCACTACAACATTGCATCAAGCCACTATTAATAATTAATATTATATGTCACACGACAACGGTCAAAGAATTCTTTTTAAATTGTTTTTACATAACTCAAGAATTTAAAGTTTGGAATGTAAATAACATTTGAATAAATTTTGGCAAAAGACGGTAAAAGGTTCTAAATTCGGTACTCGTTAAATGAAGATGTTATTTGTAATGAATTTTGTTAAAAGATTAAATGAATCCTTGCTTGGATGTAAGCCTTATTTTGAAAGTAATATAAACGATGTTTGGATGAAATTTAATGATTCCCTTTTAAAATGTACAAAAGAAGTTTGTGATCAAAGCAGATTAGGTTTTTGCTCCAAAAATGCATGGTGGAATGAGCAAGTGAAAGAAGTGATTATTGACAAAAAGAGGGCTTTTAAATGTTAAATGAGGGAATCAAGTGGTGAGAGAAAGTAAGATCCAATTTGATGAATTGTTGGCGAAAAGTTGAAAAATGATGCGGAGATTGGAGTGGCTGAGGAGTAGGAATTGTGAGTTGCGGAATGATGAGACCTGAGGAATAGATGGTACAAGTATTTCAAAGGTTTGTACGGAGGGGAAAATGAGAGGTGCTATAGCAGAAAAGTTGGTAGTGAACTATTATTTCAGATGATTGTGATATATGTAGATGAAAGCATGTATATAATGATGCACTAGCGCGTTTAACGAATAGAAACGCTCAGGTCTTAAAAGAGATAACAAATAAGATGTTGAAGTAAAGGACAAAGAAAGTTTTTGAACGATTAGTATATTCGTTTAGATTTTGTTTAAACCGCTGTGTTTCTCAATGATCTGAAAAAGCTGTTAATTATCCTAAGAAAATTCGAGAGAATGTACGAATTTTCTCAGACTAAGTTTGTTGAGTGTAGCAGGAACACTTTTCGCTAGTTTTAATTCACAAGGTACGACTCACACTAAATTAAAGACGTACAAGATAGATGTTTTCCTTTTGTATTTCTACCATTTTTCAAAAGTCATTTGACAAGAATAAGGTGTTCTGTGATGTCAAGGATTTGTGTGATAGTAGTCTTCAAGATACTTTATGGAATGTACTCAGAGTACGGACGGTGTGAATTGGAACTTGTTCGTAGCAATTCAAGGGTAGTAGTGAGGATGCTGTGATAATTGCTGATAGTTTGGGTGACTAGTTTGATATTAATATTGGTGTGAAATTGCGACAGCATTGTGTTATATATTCGTAGTTGTTTAACTTGGAAGAGGTTAAATGGAATGGATAATGTACAAGTACAATATTAGTGAAAATATTGTGCCTATGATAGCGTATGTGGACAAATCTTTATGCTTCATTTTTTAATGTTTTCTTTTTTGTAATTTGCCTATTACATAATTAATTAATAATGATACCTGACTCTCAGTTACAATGCCTCTGCTTTTTACTCTTCTTATCCTTATTTCTGGATGATATACTCTTGTTGTATCATGTTAATTTTTTATTTAAAACATCGTTGAAATAGTCGTCCCTTTTTTAAAATTATATCCGTTTACTTTTGCTAAATATTTGTTCTAGACTACATATACTTTGTATAAACTAACTTTTTTTAGCAATTCTGAATCAAAAACAAAACCTCCAAATACTTCACCCTTAATATTAATTCTAAACCCGAGAACTTTTCGATCGACAAGTTGAAACCTACATTTTTTATAAATCAATTAAACACCAGTTCCCAGTGGCAACATGATCCAGACAACTAG
This sequence comes from Harpalus rubripes, assembly GCA_963082715.1. Lineage (NCBI taxonomy): Eukaryota > Metazoa > Arthropoda > Insecta > Coleoptera > Carabidae > Harpalus > Harpalus rubripes. The sequence goes on from OY720458.1 coordinate 39,640,579, forward strand.
ATAACTTGTTAAATGTTCCCCTATTATTTATACATAAGTTTTGAAATGTGTTACGTTAACCTCATTTTTTTAGAGGGAGAATAATATGGCGGTTCATGGCCACTACATAATTCAAGATAATCCGACACACAAATATAAATAAAAACAATTGTATTTTTGATGTTGGATAATAATAATAATAATAATAATAATAATAATAATAATAATAATAATAATAATAATAATAATAATAATAATTCGGTATTATGTACATATTTTATAATTTTCACAATGAAAATTTCCTACATCAATCAACGATTAAATTTGTTACCGTATCTAACCTCCAGCAAACTAAACGATAAGTAAGTAAAGTATATTCTATTCTAGAACCAGTAACATTTCCTACATCAGTTTAATTTTTTTCTCTTTGTATTCGTAGATTTTTACATTTCTTTTCACTTGTACCTATTTACTTTTGTGTAGTTCTGTAACACTCATAAGAGCACATCTTCTTTTCTGCTTCCTTATTTCTATAGCCTATTTAGACTCCTTCCAGAGGCCTGCACGGGCCTAATTTTTTCAATTCAACCCGTTGTTATTAAAATCCGGCCCGACCCGAGCCCGAAACTTTTTTTAAAACTAATTACTCGTACCCGACCCGAACCCGAATAAATTTTAATTCGACCAGATTAAAGCCTAATTTGAAATAAATAATATGAAATCACAATTATTATAAACCTAATAATAAAAATATGAAATTTTGTATTTTTGATCCGCTAGAAATGGACCGGAATGGAATAATTGTTTCCGAACCCGGGGCCCGAGCCCGAATACATTTTACGTAATCGGGCCCGGGCTCGGATTTTAAAAAAATTTAAGTTCTATTTGCTCAGTTACAAAACGTGTAAAATAAAATGAGAGTATTTAAATGAATAGGTCATCTTTAGGCAAGGACAAACTGTTTTCCTATGTTAAACGCCTATAATCTACTTTTCATGTTACACCCTGGATACGATAATACAATAATCCCATTTTTATAATTTAATTAAAGTAAACTCCAAGTTTCTTCAATAATTATATACTACATACTTATATTATGACGTATTTATGATTTGAAGCATAATAATAAAATAAAAAAGTATTAAATAAATAAATAAATAAATGATATCAAAGAAATATAACATTTAATCTAAATTTGTTGTTTATTTTGAAAATATATTTCCAACATATCTAAATGAGATAAAAAGCTGGACAATTATTTTATGACTTTAGAAAAAACCACGACTAGGAAAACAGTGAAATAGTCATTCGATGAATCATCAATCATCTATAATGTATGTATACGTGTTTCAAATTTATTCAATCCTCTTTTAGGCGTTCATGTCACCTACTATTTTTATATATACATATATGTACTTCAGCATTTTATTACGTTTGTTACTTCGTAAAATATGACTTTCTCTTCATTATTCTTTTCGCTAGTGTGGTCATATACATTTATTATGTTTTTTTTTCTGTATAATATTCTCATCATATTATCTTACACATTTTGTATGATTTTGAACTAAAACTTACTCTGTTTCTTTCTTTATAATAAAGATCTGTACCAAAACTATTAGTTCCATATCCGGTAATATCGGTACTGAAAATGATTTAGCCATCCATTTTACGTTTTTGCATTGTTTCTTCATTTCAACAAGGAATTACCTTTTTTTTTGTTCCTTGTAAACTGCGAGATACTATATAAATTTAGTAATTTTTTGAACACAGTTACTAAACTTTTATATGACCCTGCAATCTATGCATAGTTCGTACCCTTAACATTCCATGATATTAACTATAATACTGTCTGTTTATATGTTTATATTTTATTTATCCAATTTCTATTTTTTTTTTATCCTAAATTATCAAATATACATAGGCTCTATTTAAAAAATTATAGCTTTATTATATCTCGGAATTTTTCGTACGTTATTAATATAAAAAATCTATTTTTTATTTCAAACGTTTTTCTTGATTATTGATAGTTTAGTAGGTATTTGAAAAAGGAAATATCGACCAAAATTAAACCAGTTTTTCGTCATTATTTAATAGCCAATGATAATTTTTAGGCAAACAAAAGCATATCTGAGATAGTCTGCACAATAGGCTTTTTGTGATGCACAAAAAGTCACATTTAATCGAAGTCATAACTCTTACAGTTTTCGAAATCCTAATGGAGACAGTTTCAAATGAGACACTGTTTATCAGATTTCCAGAATAACACTTTTTTCACATTTTGATAAATAAATCATTTTCTATGTTATATATCAAAAATATAATGTATAAAAATTTTGCTTTTGAAGCTGGGCGCGTCCCTGACTTCGACTAGTTCCTAACGGCGAAGTCATGCCATACGTAGAACCTAGAACTGGCCAGAAAAAAAAGTCTGATGTACTAGTATTTTTAAAGTTTTGAATGACTTCAGTATTCAAATATAGAAATAATCGGTCATTTTGCGAACTGGCTAAAATTGAGAGGTAATTGTCATTGCGATTAGTTCAAGTAACAATTCGCATATATTGCAGTGTAGGGTAATTCAAGGTTAAGCAGACTCTTTAAAATTTAATGAGACTTTCGGATATATATTTATCCTTCTTCGAGAGTGTACAACACATCTTGTATCAAAATATTATTTCATATAAAAAATATGACACAATTTCAGGTAGAAAATTGGTGAATTATAAAATTTTGATAGGCTCATAGGTACATGAAATATTTGTATCGAAAACACTTTTGCAATTTGACACCAATAATATACAGGATTATCAAACTAGTTTATGTAACATTTACATGAAAATGAGAAATTAATAAATTTATTACAAATTTTATTGTATTTCATCCGGCTGAATAAATGTGTAGAATGCTTCTACATTATTGGCTTCGAAATTATGTCTACTTTTATACGGGGAAAAGGTTTTTTATGGGCAGTAAATTTTGCATAAAAATATAATAATAAATTGCAACAACTCAAATATTATTTTATGAATAAAATTTTTATTATAGAATGTAAAAAAAATTACCTCTAAAATGATAAATACTAAAAATTTAGAACTGATCAATCAAACACGCTGGTATATTTCGTACATTGACTTCCGTGGCTAAACTAAGAATTACTGGATATTTTGAAAACTAGTATAATTTAGTAGACATACGAATTTTTCTAAAAACTGAAACCCGATTCGATCCTTTTGTTAAAATTAAAAAGAAAAAAATAGTGTTTTTAATACCTACTGTTTTGTTTTCGTTACTATGGTTACGACTTATCTTAATCAATAACCTTTAATTTACCTTACTGAATTGCATATTAAATTCAAATTGATGTTTTCATGAGGTTACGTTATTACAAATGCCAAATGTTTCTTTCAAACTGTAAACTCGAATAAATCGTGACTCTCTACCGAGAAAGATAAAACCCCCAGATTAAGAAGTCAAGACAAAACGAAATATCGTTGTTTGTTGTTTATTGTTTGTAGTATACAAAGAGATAAAATGTGTTTTCAAATTCTAAGAAACGTAATTGGAATAGCGGATTCTGTGTGCACTTTTCATTTTTCAAAGAATTCTACTTTTCCATTGAGTCAAGAGAGTTCTAAAATTATCGTTGTTAAAAGATTATGAAGAAGAAAATCCTACATAATTATGAAAAATCTTTGAATGAGCATCTAGATATTGTTATTTTAAGTAATTCCCAGAAATACTCATTAGCTTAGATAAGACTTGAATAAATTTAAAATTCTGTAAAATAAAAATTTGTTGTAAAAATTCATTGTAGTGTTTTATTTATTAGATCTTCAAAATGTGTTTGTTTAATCTGAATTTAAAGCAGTGTGTCATTTCAGTACTTAAATAATTTTACATACCTATTATTTCAACTAACCTATTCGTTGGATATCATGTTAATGTTGTACTCCGAAATTAAACCACGCTAACCGCTGTTATTATTTTTTCAGTAACCGGTTGTATTTTCGGAATGCGATTACTGAAAGTTCTGGTAACTTTTCCGTAACCAGGCTAACCGCGCTAGATCGGCGATTGTGGCGCGGTTACATTTTGGTGCATGACAGATGAGCACTTGGGTGCACATGTCAAGTGTTTTAGTTTGTCTCCATAGATTTCAACTATCTTTAATATGACAAGTTGAGGTTAGTTGTTAGCTGGATTGGGTACCAAACGTTAGGAGAAAAGCGTTCCATTTTTCAGCCCGGTGTCAGTAACATTGTAACCACGGTTAAACTGTAACCATTTTCAGTTTTCAATTTCGGAATACACTATAAATTAAATTATTTCCTTACAGACCTAAAATCTATTGTAAGTACCAATCATTCGGGTTTGAATATGCTACTGTTCACTAAAATTTCAATAATTCGTTCATATTAAGAAAAAGGTAATAAAACTAAATTGAATAAATTCTAGCAATAGATTAAGACAAATTAATAATTTGACCCGAAATGAATCAACCCGACCCGATCTAATCCAAACCCATCGTCTACAACTACAACATGAGCTTAATTCGTAAACCGAAGATGATTCGGATAAGTGTATCTCTAATTTTCACTACACAAATAGTATGTAATAAATGTGATGTGAAGTAAAAACTTGTGCAAATCTTCTATTGTATAATAAGCCACTTTTAGAGCTTTGGTCGTAACATACGGATCATATCTGATTATCGTATCCACATCATCGAACAGTAGTAGTATCGAAAAACCGTTCAAATAAAAAGTCTCCAAGTCAACGATGAACCACACCGCTACTGAGACAGTTAAGAAATAGCTATTTGTGTATTAAGAGCGCAAAATGGGACATTGTCGATTGAGAATTTTCTCGAAATCGATAATATCCATTTACGCTCGAAACACAAGATTTTTTCTACAGTCACCACAATGGGGTCCTCCACCATAACAAAAAATAATAAAATGTACACTTGTTCTTACAGTACTACTCAATAGTTTTGCAGTGAAGAAAGGAACATATTCAAATATGACTTCAAGATATTGTTTTGACTTTCGATTTTTCAAAAAATTAATGCCAATATTGTAATGAATATTATAAGTTTTTTGTATAACTTTTTTTGTTTCAAGTAAGTACATTAAACTAGTGCATTAAAAAATGGATGTCCATTGGCAGCGTTCACGTCAAACTTTTGCAGGTGGCAGCACAACTGTTCACACAATTTATTTTATATTTAATTTAGTTTATCGTTCTTTCCCATTCTTCTTGAGTTATTGCTTCAATCTAAGTATTTTATGCTTTCGTTTTTGTATATGAATGCCCTATTTTATTTTCACAGCAGTGCGGCATTTTGTTTGGTTATGTAATATAGCGACAGAGCAGTTTATATGTCAGATTGACTTGTGAAGGTGGTAAATTTGTAACTACAGTGCCATTAGTTCCTGACTAAACGTTTCCATTAAAAATGTAGATAAGTGACATTTCTCAATATTGTATAGTTAGAAATTTGGACAGCGAGCGTTTTTTCTACCTTGTCGCGCATGTGCGGCAAAGTGACATTTTGCGTTGACAAAAGAGAGCGCAAAAAACTACTTTTTCTACAGTCTATATACAAAGTAGCCATTTGCGTTCTCTTTTGTCAACGCAAAATGTCACTTTGCCGCTCTAGAGCGACAAAGTAGAAAAAACGCTCGCTCCTCAAATTTCTAACTATACAATGTTGAGAAATGTTACTTGGCTACATTCTTAATGGAAACGTTTAGTCAGGAATTAATGACACTGTATTTAAACATTACCCACTTACATAACCAAACAAAATGCCGCACTGCTGTGAAAATAAAATAGGGCATTTATTTACAAAAACGAAAGTATAAAATGCTTAGATTAGATTAAAGCAATAGCTCAAGAAGAATGGAAAATACCGATAAGTGAATATAAATAAAAAATAAATTTTTGTTATGGTGGAGGACCCCATTGTGGCGACTGTAGAAAAAATCTTGTGTGTGTTTCGAGCGCAAATGGACATTGTCGATTTCGAGAGAATGCCTCGCTACTGCGTCGCGCGGCAACAACCTCTCAATCGACAATGTACCATTTTGCGCTCTTAATACACAAATAGCTATTGTATATACATTGTAGAAAAAAAGAAATGACTTTTTATAAAAAAAAAACCCTTTCAGCTACAGATGATTTCGGTTAACTTAAATAAGTTCGGTTAGGTTAAGTAAATTGGCTTTTTTATTTATTATATTTCATTAAAAAACTTACCGCATTGGTAGTAGTCAATTATGTATATGATTTTACCAGAAAGAAACAAAAAGTGAAATTATAACTTTTCAGCGATGTACTATACTACTATACATCATTGTCAAGCGTTTTTTAAAATTTTACACAGGAATAACATATCAATGATTAATTTATTAGGTTGACAATAATGAATGGGGAACACAGATATATTTTTTTCATTTTTAATAAAACCATTTTAATACTCTTTTTTAAATTATGATATAGGTACATAACTAGTAGTTACAAAAATAATGTAACTATAAGTTAAATCGATTTGAGTAATAGTTATTTTTAGAGTTAAATTACGAGATAAAAAATGAACATAAACAAATGATTATTTTCTTTCTCACTAGGTTAATGTGTTAATGTTATTATACCATTAAAAACAAAACTAGTTACATGTTGTTGATAAGTAAAAAAAATTACGTTTAAATAGCATCTTTACTCATTAGGAGGACGATTTAATAAATAAAGACATACCTAAACCTAGACGTCTGTATAAAAAATCACGCAAAAAACTGGTAATTATCACTTGCAATAAAATATTTGCAACTAAATTAATAAATAGGCAATAAAAATACACAAAATATGTTGTTATTTTTATAGCTGTGAGATTTTAATTTTTTTAAATAAAAATCCATCATTAAATCTTGAATTAGGTACTGTGTCTTTTATAATTATATTATATCTTGGACGTTACAACTCAAATTCTAGAACCCAGTAAAAAATTAAAAGTCTCCGTTTCGATGATTTAAAATGTATTTGGCAAATTAGACATCAACAATTTTTAATATCGGATAATAATTATTGACCTGAATTATTTTTTTCTTTGTATTAAAAGCAATAAGCCCCCGATTTCTGTCTTAAAAAAAAGTTTTCGTAATATTTAGTTTATGGTGCGTAAAAAACTGCAAAAAAAGTCAGAAGCCCCTGGTTTCAATATTTAAAATTAATTTTAGCAAACTAGGCAAAAACCCGTCGATTGACATAAAAACTTTAATTGTACCTCATCATGTAGTTTTTGGGCATCATTTTTTTCTTTTGACTTTTGGTTGTCTTAAATGCATTACGCCCCCGATATTTTATGCCTTAAAAAGTTTATTCGTGATTTTTGGATAGGATGCTATGATGCATAAAAAACCGCAAAAAGTTTAAATGCACCTTATCACGTAATTTTCGGTCCTTATTTGAAATTTTGTTTCGTGTCTTTAATGTCAAAAACTCCCGGTTTCGATGTCTTAAAAGATATATTAACAAACTAGATACAAACCCGCATTGAATTTTTGGCCATTTTTAAAATTTTAAAAATACTACTATGGCGTAAAGCCTCCGGTCCGAATTTTAAGACACGATTATTCTTTTATAGGGAGTCAATCCGCACCCTGCCCCAACGCCAAACCTTCTGTACCTTATCACGTGACTCTTGGTACCTGGGCTCCCGGTTAATTGGCGTCGCGGCAGATAATAGGTATTTGAGACTTTCACAATGAAAAACTACATATTTATCAGTTTTGACAAACAACATTTTTTTCCAGAGAACACATTGATTTTTATTTCTTTTACTAAATTTTGAAATATGGCGTAATTGGTCAGTTTTAAGGGGCACCGATTCTTATAGAAAGCATGTGCAACAAACATTGCCAGATTTACTATCTATGGGGTTAGTCCTACCGTCGGTTAAGCGTTGTACGCTTACTTTAATAACACCCTGTAGGTATTTGTGAACTTTTAGTAGTTCCAAAAGACAAATAAAAATAAGAACGAGTAAAGTTTTGTCAGATTAATAAGAAACAAATTTCTCATATGCTGCAACCAAAATCATTCACACTGTATATCGTCCAATATCTCATTATCCTATTATCACTCCTTCGTTGTATTTGTCAACACGGTCTAAATATGTATATATTTTCCGCGTAAGACAAAATTCATAAATAAATACATATATCTTCATGGTTTATTACCCATTGCTGGGTGTGCCAATCTGCTTTGTACACAGATATAGGTACTGATGAAATATTTGCACCGTGCGGACGAAACATTTGAAATGGTCCATTGCAGTTATATTTAATAACTAATAATCATTTTATATCTTAATTTTAGATCATATTAAATTTATGCTCCACACGAAACATACAGGTGTCCCAAAAAACGCGCCCTGCACGGGGATCTCAAAAACAGTAAGAGTATGAAGTCGGTTAACTTAGACAAATGTTACCCCTTTAGCAGACCATTTTCGTTGTGTATAGTTACGTAAAAAATGCAATACATAATACAAGATTTTCATTAGCATCTCTTTAGGGCACTTTTTCATACTCTTTTAAATGACAATGCTTAATTTTCTGTTAAGGGGGTTCGAGCGAATCTAACGAGTCAAAATAACATTTATATTTATATCTAAAATAATTGCTAAAACTTATAATTTTAATTAATAAAAGTATATTGAGCTTATAAATACATAATTCATTTGAATTTAATAAAAAAAGATACTGAAATGACTACAGTATTTTGAACATATGTGGTCGAAGAAAGTTATGTGGCAACAGCGCGTCTTCTTCTTCGAGCGCGCTTTCGTTTATTTATATTTATACACTTATTGTAAAATTATTATATTAAATTTATCTATCAATCATAAGTAATCAAATTTTTTGAAAAAAGAATTTTAAAATAACAAAAATAAAAGTGCAACGTTGCTAAGTTCTTCATCTGTTCCGCTACTATCGAACGAAAATGAACAAAAAATGATTACCATAAATTTTCAGGTTAATTTGAACGATAAGAAGGCATTATAAACTTCTTATAATATACTACGAGTCTTCAGTGTTATTATATTAGTTTTTTGTTTTTCAAAATTGGAAAGATCAATGCAAAACAAAAAAAAGTATCTATGTTTCTAACATAGAGCTTATGTATTAGAACGTTGAAAACGTTAACTGTATAAGCGTTTTTCTAAGAAACTAGACTGTGGATTTTTTTTTTAAATTTTTTGAATAGTTGGATGACATCCTTCATTTATAATTATAAAATTTTAAACCATAACGTTGGAAATTAATTTTACATGACGAGATCGCTCGAACCTACTTAACACTTAAATTTTGTATTACGATGTCAAAGTTTTAATTTTATATGAGCGCCATATTGGAAAATTGCGCCATTGAAATTAATGTGTACCTACTGAAGTATATTTATTTATATAAAACAGCAAAATTACAACAATTTACAGGTTAAAAATAATGATTGTAGCAATGAAGCAAATAAAAAACACAATTAAATATAATAATTTGATTATTTTTATTGATAATTTCCTAATTTAATTTTCAAAATTTTATAATTTTTTTTGTATTTTAATTAATTTTAATATTTATAAATGAACATCAATGTCATGGTGGATAATGACATATTTAAAACGAAATTTAAAAAATGTTTCAGTCCTAAGTATTATTGTAGAATATGAAATTAAATTTAAAAACAAACAAGAGTGATAATACATGATTGATGATTTCATTTGTTTCATTGTCACAACCATTGTTTTTAATATACTAATACAATAATTGTTGCATTTTTACTGTTTGATACAGTTGAACATATGTTGGAATTCTAAAATAATTATCTTTCCAATGGTGTAATTTTCCAATATAGTGTTCATCTAAAAATTAAAACTTTGACATCGTAACGCGAAATCTAACAGTAAAAAAAATGAGCATCACCATCCATAAAAGTACAAACCAAAATTCAGAATTATTTCGCACTTAAAAGTTATTCGAAAATATATATTTTTTTAATTTATTTATTATTACACGCTTTTTGTACATTCTATGTATATAAGCGGTGATTTAATAGCGATGAGACACTTTTCTTAGATATTTTTCATATATTTGCATTTTTGTATTCAATGGGAATGAAAATGAAATTGGGAAAGACGCACACCACAACCATAGCTTACCCGGGATTCAAACCCGGAACCCTTGGGTCGTCAGTCAGCTATGTTGCTCACTACACCACCGGAGGTCGGTGTTATTCGAAAATATAAAAAAAATTGAAAACGGCGAAAATATAAATTTTACAATTTATATTTTCGCCCTTTTTAATAAAGATACACTCCTAATGGGGTAATTTATGTGTAATTTTAGTGACTTCTTATCAGTTATAGTTCTCGAAGGGTCTAGGAACATTCACCACCCACAATTCACCGCGGGAAAAATTCACCGCACACAATTCACCGTACACAATTCACCGTGGAAAGTTCATTGCACACAACAAATATAAGAAAATGTTTGAATGGTGCTAACGACTATTTGTATTATATTAATACAAGGAAAACCAGTGATATTAAAGTAGTGTTTTTTTGTAACATTGGATGTTTTTGTGGAAACAATTTGATAAAATGGTACACTGGCGATCCGCCGGAAACAAATCACTCCGCTTCGCTCCGTGTTGGCTCTCATCGATTATTAATATCTCTAACTTTTCAGGGACGGCAAGAACTACATTAATCGTGATTTTAACTGGGATGAAGGAGGGGATGGAATTTTATGTTTGGGGTTCGAAATTTTTGAGAAATAGACACCAAATTATAGTGTGTGTAGACTGTAGGTAGAATGTAAGTAAAAATTGCAGTCTACTCGAATCTTGTCCAAATTTATCAATAACCTTATCATATGTCTTGGTTTTCTTTAATTTTTTTCCTATCACTTAATAGAGGCAGGCCGTTTAATCGATCTTTCGTTATTGTAGAGCGCAACCATGTTTTGACTCTTCTGAGAGTGCCGAAACTTCTGGGCAATAATAATTGCTAGCTCTATTGCCCAAAAAAATGTGTGATTTAACAAATGAATATATTTTTCGATTGAAATAAAAGAAAAATATCTATGCCAATAATTATATTGTTTAAAAAATACCTAATACGTAAACTAAAAGAATAGAATTATATTTTAATTTTAAAAATTGATACTTCCATAAATAAAAGCGGCGGGTCCATCGACCCTTTCAACAGTGTACCCCCCCCCCTTTGTGCGCGCACATGGTTCTGTTAGACTTTCCGCGGTGAATAGACCATTTCCAAAATGTCCGCGACCTCTACGTGTTTATTTTGTGAACTAAAAACTTAGTGCCGTTAAATGGCGGCGTACGAGAAATGTCAAAAAGAATTTAAATAAAAAGTAAAATATTTATGCTGAAAATTAAAATTTATCGAAATAAATGGAGTATATTCATCAGTTATTTATAAATTATGTTATTATGATTGGATTTGATGTAGTAACATAATTTTTTATTTTAGATTATTCGACCATCAGGAAAATATTTAGGATATTTATCTTGCGATGATTTCTTTCTAGTAATATTAAATTAAATTCAATTTCCACATATTTTATCAATTTTTTTAGTATCCATTGCTGTCTATTTATTCTACGTAATCCATTCTTTTCTTCCGTTCATATTTTGAGAAAAAGAATGAAATCAAATATTTTTTTAAAAATTATTATAACAACGCGGTACGCAACGTATAGTATCCGTCATAATTACTATTATTAATTATTTTTCCAATGAAGACACAAATACTAACCAACAAAAATAATCGAACTGTCACCTGTCATATCGTAAACAAAGATGGGTGTACGGCACTAACTTTTGTTATCTTTGTCCAAAGTTTGCACATGCGCATTGAATTTTTGAAATGGTCTATTGTGTGCGGGTAAACTTCCCGCGGTGAATTTACCGGATCCCTTTCTAGAGATTTGCATGCTGGGCGAATTTTTTTTAAGTCACCTGTATTTTCAGTGAATTAAGTACTTAGTAAACCTACAAGTATGCTATAATATTACTGAGTCGTAGTCTCATAAAAATTTCCACAAGGCTCAGTACATATAATTTAAAATGTATTCCTTTCAAAATTCAGTCGCTGTGATCCTGGGCTACATAATTTGGTATCCTTTATTATAAAAATATACCGGGTGTAACACGAAAAGCGGGCCATAGGCGTTTAACATGGGAAAACTGTTTTTCCTTGCGCAAAAGTGGCTTAGTAATTATTATAGACGTACCGGGTGACGCTGGAAATCCGTTACATAGGTATTTAATATGGTAAAACAGTTTTTCCTTCAAATAAAAGCTGTAGAGCACAAAATTCTGCTTATAAATTAGCAAACAAAATTAAATGCAGAATTTTATGATCTACAACTTTCATTCGAAGTATTTTTTTCTAAAATAATTTGGGAAGCAACGCACAAGGAAAAACTGTTTTCCCATGTTAAATGCCTATGTAACGGATTTCGAGCGCCACCCGGTATATGTTTCAAATAAATATTGTAGAGAATTAAATTCCACATTTAATGGAAATTACATTTTATTTTGTGCGTTTTATAACAGACAAAATTGAATTTGATTGAATTGAAATTTTATAGAAGTTACTTTTTTATAGTGCTAGGTGCTAGCCTGTTAGCCATGTTAAAATAAAATAACAAACAAATGTAATGACATTTTATCAGAAAGGTATCTGTCACATTGTGACATTTCACTTGCCAGAAACGCTCTGGTTGAGTCATCATTATTGAAAATGGAGAATTATTCACACGAAGAAATTATTATGTAGCATTATTTTGATGCAAATTATATTTGGTAATTTCTGATTATAAAATTTTAAATTCAATTTTCTTTGTTACGAAGCGTACAAAATAAAATGTAATTATTGATGCGGGTACAGAATTTAATTCTCTACAACATTTATTTCAAACATTATTGTATAAAATTAATAGGCCACTTTTGCGGGAGGAAAAACTGTTTTCCCATGTTAAATGCCTATGGCCTGCTTTACGTGTTACATCCACATACAATGACTTCTCTGCTATTCTATATTCAAATAGGTATCTATTGACTAATGTGAGGGCAGTAAACACCAGAGGGTAGCTCCATAAATAAAGAATTTATCAACATTGATACTTGACCAATTATGTGTTTATCTTATTTTATTTATTTGTTTTCTTGTTAACATTCACATTTGTAGACAAAATCAAATTTATATAATAATTTTTGCTACAAAAGTAATTAATGAAATATATCGGGAGTATTACATTTAAAACAATAAAGTTAAATTCATTTCCCGTTAAATCGGAAGTAGCAATTTTACATTTTATTAGTTTAATGCACTTTTCAATCTAGTTACATGCTATTGATTTTTTTAAAAAATAGTGCGTCTAATTACATTAATTATTTCTAAATATATTTAGAAGTAGACATACGATTAAGAATACAAAATGTTAGATTTATTAAATAAAAATAAGAAAAAAATATAAACCCTGTACCTACATAAATTTATAATATGATATTTCAAATTATGATGACGACAATTCTATACAGGAAACTACATATAGGTAATATCTAACAAGCATTTTAGCTGAACAGTATATGATAATGTTAAATGTCATGCATACAGAAATAATTCCTTACCATTTACGCACGTGCATACTAACCACAAAAGGATAACTTACACTAATTTTTAGGTCAGCAGCAAAGCATGAGGTATGAGGTATAGCCTGTCTAAATTTATAGTGAAATGACTAGTGATGACGCGGTTAACCCCGACTCCGCGGAGACTTTCTTACCGACCGCTTAGGGTAGGATTAGTACCAAAAAATTAATAATTATTTTGGTTAATCCTACATTGAAAGTGTGGTTATTTCTAGGGATGTACCGGATCGAATTTTGACCAGAATACAAGAACCGCCTTATCCGGCTAACGGCCGGCCGAATCGTCGGAATAATTTCTGCCGCCAGATAGGTTCCACTTGGCTACTTTGAGAAAGAGAGCGAAGGGACATGATTCTTCAAAGAATTCATAATTGAGTTTGTGGCAGTTGGCAGTGTTACAATATTATATGTTACCTTTATGTATGCTACACATAGGTACTACAGATTTTATCAATCTTTATTACAAAATGGTAATAATTGTAGACAGAATAGCCTTGTGTATTAAGAGCGCAAAATCGATAATGTCATTTGCGCTCGAAACATACACACGATTTTTTCTACAGTCGCCATCCTCCATAATAACAAAATTTTATTTGTTTCAAGTACATTAAACTAGTGCAGCGAAAAAATGGATGTCCATTGGAAGCGTTCACACCAAACTTTTGCAGGTGGCAGCACAACTGTTCACCCGATTTATTTTATATTTAATTTTAATTTATCGTTATTTTCTATTCTTCTTGACCTATTGCTTCAATCTAATCTAAGCATTTTATACTATCGTTTTTGTAAATGAATGCCCTGTTTTATTTTTACAGCAGTGTTTCCATTAAGAATGTAGACAAGTAAGCAAGAACAATGATATTTGCAATTGTCGACTAATTTCAGGTCTAAATATAATTTCTAAAGTTTTGGAATCTATAATAACAAAAATATTATCCAATATATTTAAAAACACAATTTGTCCGGAGCAGCATGGCTTCATAGCAAGTAGATCAACTTGTACTAATTTAATTATATACTAAGATTATATTTCGAGAGCTTTTGATTCGGGCCATCATTTAAACTCAATATACACCGATTTTAAAAAAGCATTCGATCTCGTCAATCACTCGATATTATTACAAAAATTAGAAGCATATGGAATTTCAGGTACTCTCTTGAAGTGATTTAAATCTTATTTAAACTCAAGAAGTAATGCCTAAAAGTAAAAAAAAATGTATCCAGGAGTTTCCAGTAACATCAGGGTTTCGCAAGGATCACATTTAGCACCATTTTTGTTTACACCTTTTGTAAATGATTTGCCAAAAATCTTTGTTAATGCAAAATATTTGCTTTTTGCTGATGACATGAAGCTTTTCTTAATTATTAAAGACATGACTGCTTGATGCCTTACTTCTGCAAAAAGGGCTTTAGAAGCCCTCGAACTATGGTGTAAAAACAATTTACTCTCATTAAATACATCAAAATGTAAATATATCAGATTTCATTGAAAGAAAAATATAACTCAATATAATTACAGAATAAATAAAGTAGAACTTGAAAACGTAACATCTATTCTAGATTTAGGGGTTATTTTCGATTATAAATTAAATTTTAAATTACATGTAGATCATATATCAAAAACGGCCAATCGAATGTGTGGCTTTGTTGTGAGATAGTGTAAGGATTTTACAAATATCATCACAATAACCTTGTTATATAATTCGCTCATCCGAAGTCGTTTTGAATACTGCGCAATAATTTGGTTCTTATATCAAACTAATGTTATTAATAGATTAGAATAAGTACAAAAGAAAATTATTCACTTCATATTTTATAAATTACAAATTAATAGAGCTGATTATCCGTATGAAAACAGATTAAAAATGTTAAATTTCGAGACTCTTGCTGCTAGGAGAAATAAAGCACAATTATTGTTTACCTATAAATTATTAACAGGGCATATCAATGCCCCAGAAATCTTCAACAATTTTAAGCTGATCACGCCTAAACACAATACAAGGTTTTCAAATGCACTTCAATCGCGTTATAGCAACACAACGCATGGTTAAAATTCTGTCATCAATCGTTTAAAGCTACAATGAATTACCTGAAGACATTGATATATTCTGTACTACATTAAATCAATTCAAGAAAACTTTAAAATGTTAGTAACTTTATGTATTATTAGTATTATTATTCTTATTGTCCCTTCCTATATGTTTTTTACTATTTTTTTGTATTTCTTGCTTATTTTATCTAATTTTGAAATTCATATTTGTATATGTAATATTTGGGCATATCCGGTGGTATAATTCTTCTAATAATAAATAAAAGTAACATTTCTCAACATTGTATAGTTAGAAATTTGGACAGCGAGCGTTTTTCTACTTTGTCGCGCATGAGCGGCAAAGTGACATTTGCGTTGACAGAAGAGAGCGCAAATAACTACTTTGTATATAGACTATAGAAAAAATCATATTCAATCTTGAGGTGATATACTGCTATAATCATCAAAAAACATTTCCTGTTATAAGTAAAATAGCCAGGCGGCTTTTATCTTGCCCAGCCAGTGCCAGGGTAATCTATTCTGTACGATTATTTTCAGAAATCGGTAATATCTATGTTAAAAATAGGTTTACATTATCACCAGAGAATGCAAAAAAGATTTATACATCACAAATTTTAATAAAAATACATCATGATTATTAGCAAATAATCATACGTATTCTGTTTTAGAGAAGAACGCCTACGATTTTTCTCTTTTAAACTCTAAAATGTTATTTTTTACTTTCTAAACAAATTTGGACGGATCTGGCCGAATCATAAGTTTAGTTCGGCCGGAATGGTAGTTCCGATTTTTAAGTTGGATTTAGTGGTACCGCTGAATATCCGTCCCGTTCCTAGTTATTTTTTATCAATTTAATTTCTATAACATTAATTTGGGTAAAATTTTTTAATCTCGATTATTTAAAACCATAAGAGCTAATTGGAAATATTATAACATTTGCGCTAAATAAAATACTGGAAAAATTCAAATATGGTTCTGTCACCCAAACTACTTAGAAACTGCCTGCTGCAACAAAAGGAACTTCACTATAAGTTAAGACAGGCTATAGACACGACTACTAGTTATATCATGTTTCAAACAAGCGTTCCGGCGCGAAACAAGTTTCTTCACATTGTTTTTAAGGAGACTTTTGGAAACCTGATCATCTCAACCTTATGCACCTTATAGCAAAAATATATTAATCTGTGTTATTACTTGTTCCCAGATCTTTGGAAACAATGCTACGATAACATCAAATTAATATATATTTGAAAATGATAACCAAAAAACATGTATACTAGTACAGTAACGTTTTTTGTTTTTATTTAATTTATAAAATTGAAGATGTGGCGTAAACAACCAAGCAGCTCGTTTTTAAAATTATAGAAAATCGAAAAGGAAATTAGGACACCTGATTTTTGAAGCAAAATGTTAAATAAATAATGAAATAGACAAAATTATGTAATATGTTTAATTTATTAGCTTACATTTTACAGTGTACATCGAAAAGCGAAACAGGCGTTTAACATGAGAAATCAGTTTTTTTTGCGCAAACGTTACCCAAATATTTTATGCAAAAATACTTTAAATAGGTAAAAGTTATAGTAATTTAAATTCTGCATCTAAATCATGTGAAAGGATTATATTAACTCTTCATATACACTTAAAAATTAATTATAAAGTTGTTATGAGCTTTTTGTCTAGACAGCCATGGATTTATCACAAAAATGCATTGTTTTAGCTGTCAATTAGAAATAAAATAATTTACCTTTTTGTGTTAATTTACTACTGTAATCTAAATATTGACCATTAAAAATAATGAATTTATTTATTATTTGTCATAAATTCATGACTGCCTAGACAAAAAGCTCATAAAAACTATAACTTTATAATTAATTTTTACGTTTATATGAAGATCTAAAATAATTGTTTTACATGATTTAAATGCAGAATTAAATCTCTATATCTTTTATTTGAAATATTTTCTGCATAAAATAATTAGGTAACGTTTGCGAAAAGAAAAAATGGTTTCGCTTTTTGATTTACAGCCTGTACGTATATACATAGACTTATTTGAAAAAAATATTTTATAAACGTTATCGGAAAAGAAAACATTAAAAAAAAACTTAAAATATTTAGTTAAATATCTGGAACATAAATCACAATAACAGTAAAACCCAGGCAGCTCCAGGAGCTATCTTGTTACCTGATTCTTCCACCAAACGATGGAACATATTCACACAAGAAACTCAATTTCGCTAAAAAGTGGAGCTGCCTTGTTGTTAACGCCACATCTTCAGTTGCTAGAGGGCGTTAATGTGAGATTGGTACAACCAATTTATGTGATGGTCAATAGATTCATTCATATAATAAATGTAAAAGTAACAATGTTAGGTAAAGTAGTAGATTATTACTTTTATTGAAAGAGCATTATTTTGAGAGGTAAAGTGTATAGTTCCAACATAATATAATAGGATTTATATTCTTCTAATTTACAAATTAAGTTCGTAAATAATACATACTAAATAGTAAAATTCTAAAAGTAGTGTAGGTAGTCAATCAGTGTGCAATCGTTAACTACTCGTATTAGGGAACCACAAATATTGTTTTAATATCATTGCTAGGGATCTAAGACTAGTTTATTTAGTAAAAGTGAAGTGATATTTGCTGTTTTCATTAAAATACAAACATACATCTAAATTTAGTTTCATGTAGTTAGTTCTAAATACTCTTTTAGCAACCATACCATACATTATTCTACACAAAGTGCATTTCGTTCTATCGGTAAAACGTATAAATAATGAATTATTTTTATTATATTTTTTTACACGTAGCTAACTATAATTAATAAAGTTTCTTTTTATTGTACGTTCTATGATCCAGGTCCAATGTACTAGGAATTAGAGGTGGGCGCGTGAGTAACTTTTTGTTCACGATTACGCACGCTCACGGAACTAAAAATGTAATCACGACCAATCACGCACGACTTTTTATGTTTGATTCACGATCACTCACGCTCACGATTTTATTTTGGCACTCACGCCCGATCACGCCCGGCGGGTCACGTTCGTGTCACGTAATTGTTTCTATGTACATTTAAGCCTGTTTAACACAGTCATACGTTGTTAACAAATTGGTAATAAGTTAGGTAACAGATTGGTATCATTGGAAACGAATGTTTATGGAGAAATAGGTTGTTCTATTCCATCACAAATATCATTATAAATTTGGTAACAAATTTGTTAACAAAATTATGATCGTGTCAAACGGGCTTAAAGATTTGTATATCTTTAGTGAAATCGGAGAAATTGTGTATACAATTTTGGGTACAACAATAACACTATTTTTATGCAAAAAATACTACTGATGACATATTTGGACATAATAATAATAAGAATGTAAAGTAAAACACGGAAATTGACAATTTTTTTAATAAAAATAGAAGAAACTTGTACTCACGCCCGATTAAATTTCAATCACGCCTGATCACGCACGATAATTTTTTCGTGCCTCACGCTCAAGTCCAATCACGACGCAAAATTTAAATTATATTCACGATCACGCGGGTCATGTCGTGACCCATCGTGACCCGACAAAATCACGACCCGCGCCCACCTCTACTAGGAATGTATAAGTGTTATAAAATTCCAAACATGATTGGAATGTAATACCAAATGGCCAACACAATAAAGAAATAACTTTTATAAAAATTTAAATTCTATTGGTCGGTTATCAAACGTGCATAATAAAATGTAATTATTTAATTAAATGCAGAATTTCATTCTCTTCAACATTTATTTGAAGCATTTTTTTTCTAAAATTAATAGGCCACGTATATGCAATGAAAAACTGTTTTCCTATGTTAAACGCCTATGTCCTGCTTTTCGTTTTACACATCTATATAAATTAAGTAATATGAAATTTTGTATAATTAAATAAGATTGTATGTGATTCCAGAATAGAAATATTGATTGAGTTGGAAGTAGACAAAGTTTAATCGCCGGGCGATTAAATTTTCCGATGAATGGTTTGGTCTTCAACTCCATTAGCAGCTGATGACAGCTCAAATACAAATGATACAGTTAGCTACGAAAAAGTTTCAGTGCATATCACACATTTATTAGAAGTCAAAAATTACGGATATAATAAATACTGAAGATCATTTAAGAATAATTTTGTGTATTAGGTTTGTGAGTATTCCTTCTACATTTAATTACTGTACCTACAGTATTTCTTCAAAAGTTTATTTTAACAAAAATAACTTCATTTGTTTTCAAAGAATTTTCCAAAAATTATTTTAAATTAATAATACCTAATAATATTTAAATTTTGTTCATGTTCATTAAAATTTATATTTTGCTCATTATAAACAAATAAAATTAAATATTATATTTGTGTTTATTTTATTGCACTACTTATACCTTTATTGTTCATATGGCAATACGTCTTTTTGTATCCTAAAGGGGGTAAAATACCCAACTCTTGTTATTACACGTGTGCAGAGTTACATAATTTTTGGTTATTTACATATTTAATGTTGGTAACAATGTTTTTTACACGTTTCATATCCCATTACTCTGGAACATTTCTAATTACATTTATCATCGTTGTTAAATATGTATCCAAATCCAGATAATTGTCTGTGAAACACATTTTTTAGGGAATTTTAAGTTCTAGCGCGCATGCGTACACAGTTTGTACGCACGTATCTGCAACTTGTCAATGAAGTTTTCAAACATGTTCGTAAACTAGTTGCATTGTTAGGTATATGAAACCAGTCTCTTTATCATACGAAAAAAGTTGTTTAAAATAGGCAAAGTTGCAGAAAATGTATATGGCAAGTTGCGCGTATGTACTTACGTGTGATATCCCCTTAAAGCTGGTAATGTTAAAATCCTTTAGTTTATTTTTTTGAAAATCTACCAAAAAGACCCTAAAATCAATAGATATACATAGGTATTAATAAAGAAATCTAGTTTAGCTTCGACAAGTGGATTTCAAGTATATAGCATTGGAAACAACTCTATAACAAATTATTTTTATTTTTCTTAGAATCAATTCTTCCAGTGTGGTATGTTATAAGATGAATAATTTTCAATGTTTTATGAGCTAATGATAATTGCATCTACCTTATTAAACATTTTTCTTTGTTATACATAATATAAAACAAGATACACACTTTTGTTATAGTGTCATTTGTAACATATTCTTCCAAAACTTGCTGAATTAAGACAGTAATTTTAACTAATGAAATCATGAAATGAAATAATGAAAAATTATTTTAAAAAAATTAAAATTATATTTACATGAAATCCTATAGGAAAAAATCGGTGTTACATATTCATATAAATAATTTATTTCTACTTTACCTTAAAATAAAAATTATTACTTATTTTTATAAATTTATTTTTTTCTTCCTCTGATCGGATAAAATAAAGTGGCTGGTTAAGTCGGGTACCGGATAGTAATCGGATATCCGTTGCATCTCTAGAAACTTCTGGCTTATTTTCAAATTAACAATATTTTATATATAACTTTCATACTAGACCTGCGCATAGTACGTAATGTCAACATAGGTATGAACGTCGAAATATATTGACGTACCTACCTACATGCTTCTGAAGTGATTTATATACAGGGTATTAATTAAAAATCAGACCATACACGTTTAACATGGGGAATCAGTTTTTACTTGAGCGAAACTTCATTTAATTTTATATAAAAAAGTTTCAACTAATAATTGAAGTAGAATTTGCTTAATTTTTACTAACGGTTAATGTTATTAGTACTACTATTTTATTATAAATAATAAACACAACCACCTATTTAAAATACTGACAAATTATTTTGTGTTTACAAAAACGTATTTTGATTAAAATACTAATTCTTTTTGTATCAATCGGTGTAATACTTAACAATTCATATAACCATTTGTTTAAATATTAATTAAAAATGTTTAAAGATACTGACACAATAAATAGCAATCAAATTATTATATAATAAAGTTACAGTATTATAAGCTTCAGTGAAGCTTTGTATTTGTAGGTATTTATTTGTGTGGAATGGAAATTTGAAACTGTACAATGGACAATGAAATAAGAGTTTATGAAGACCAGCGTTTATTGTATTAAATAATTGAAAGAAAGAACGATAAATTTAATAAAAAGTATGTATTATTTTAGGACGACATTTTATCGTTATTTAGTCATTTTCACTGAAAGTGAACATTACATTACTGAATGCTTGTAGTATTAACAAATTAATTTTGTCAATTATTTTAAAATAAAAATATCTCAAAATGATTGTTTTCATTAAATTATATTCGTTGTAAAAAGTGTAAATTTTATTTTTATGTATTATATGATCTGCAATATATTACGTGTTAGCGATAAAACAAATAATTCTATTTTTGGATGAACTGAGTAAAAAATTCAAATGCGTGACCTTTGGTGTACAATTGGAAGGAATACTATAATTATTTTGTGAATGAAAAATTGACTACAAAAAAGAATGAGTAAATTTCTTAAACTTCGTATTTCAAAAATTTAGGTAGAGATTTTCATACTGAAAATAAATATTTTCTTGTTTTTAGATCAGAAATATCGATGGCATTGAATCTTTCATTAGTTTATTTTAAATTAAGGATTAAATATACAAAGTTACCCACATAACAAATGACATTAGATATTAGATATAAAGACTAAACAAAAATACTCAAGTGGATGTAATTTACACTGACTTTGCCAAGACTCTTGACAGGGAAAATCATGAAATCTTGCTTTGGAAACTTCAGCATCAATCTAGCTTCTCGCCTGTGTTAATTATCTTTTTCAGATCTTATATTTAAGATCGACAGAATTATGTTTACTATAATGGCAGTAAATCTAAAAGTTTCATGCCTTCTTCTGATGTTCCACAAGGGTTTAATCTTTGTCCGTTATTTTTATCCTTTTTTTAAAATGACATTACTTTCCATGTTAAACATTCTGGATTATTATTATATGCTGATAACTTTTAAAATTATAAATAAAATTATACTTTAAAATTATTAATACACATCAAGATTATTTACTTCTTCAGTCTGACGTCGTCAATACCCATAAATGGTCTGTTGCCTCACATTTATTTTTTAACATTAATAAATGTAAAGTAATGACATATTCTACGAAACAGAATCCTATTTGTTATTTTTATAATATGGAAAATGTACCTCTCGTAAGAGTCACACAATGTAACTAACTTTCTCACTACATATTAATTTTTTAGTCACATCTTTATGCAAAATGTTAGCTTTTGTTATCAGAAATTATATATATTTTATTAATTTACTGATACTCAAATCCTTAACTACTTGTTTGTGTGCTCAAAGCTTGAATATTGTCTTGTGGTTTGGAATCTTATGTATAATAAACAAAGTAATGAAATTGAACGAATACAAAGAAAGTTTGTTAAATTCTGTGCACGTAAATTTTGTATTTCCTTCAATTACCTTAGATACAGTTATGCCAGCTTTATACAGGATTTCAATATGCTTGCTCTTGAGAGTCGACGCAATATTCTACCTTGCGTATTTCTTTACAAACTTATCCATGGCCACATTGATAAATGATACTATCGCTTGGAAAATATAAATTTTGCTGTAGCACGTACTCAAATTAGATCGCTAAGTATAAAATACTCATTTAAACTACCATTAACGACAACCAATAATGAACTTAAAACGCATGTTAGGAGAATGTGTCACATTTTTGATAATCATTTTTCCAACACAGATATTGACATATTCAATTGTAGTCTGATACAATTTAAAAACTGTTTACCTGCGTGTTTTTCTTGGACTTAAAATTATTATATGTTATTTTTTTTCTGTTGTACACTTACGTTTGAAACTGCATTTTCTTTGTTTTTATATAAATAAATATATCATCACGGCATATTACCCATTGCTGGGTGTGCCAATCTGCTTTGTTCGCAGATATCGGTAATGATGATGACATATTTGTACCGTGCGGGCGTTTACCAAGCGTCACCTCACGGGCACTCATTGCTGGCGTGGAGAGTGCACCACAGGGGTCAATTTTGTGCCATTTAAATTTCGAAATATTTGGCGCCGGTCGGGATCAAACCCGGTTCCCCAGATTCGCAACCAGACACTCAGTAATTGGGATATTTTCGGTATCCTGTTGAGTGGCTGGTAATAAATAAATAAAATATAAATAAACATAAATATAACTTATTGTTAGGCGATATCAGTGCAGTGAGTATAATACTCTCTGGTGATATTAACATTTATATAGGATGATACAAAGTATTCTAAAATAACTAAATTTACTATGCTATATCCAGACGTGTATTATTTAATATTTGTATACTTTCGGTTCTGGATAGACAATATTACTATTTCAATGCGCATGCTCAGAATGCTCCAATCATATGCTTGGGAGTACAGCGGAAATGAAACCAATGTTATGTTATGGGAAAAATTGTACTTTTAAAGCAAAATATTATTTTACGTAGGCGTAAATGAACGATAATTTTTTTCTTGCAAGTTTCATTTCATGTTTAAGTATTGGATTCTGCCCTTATAATATGTAAATAATCAATAAAATAAACATTGAAATTTAAAAATTTTAAGCGCCTGTTTACTCTTCTATCATTGACTACGTTTATCTCGATAATTCAAGCAGCTTCAAGTATATTATGACTTGAAAAATCCTATTGGTTTATCTCAGCGGATTGAAACTAGGTTGAGTTATTTTCAATCTTCTTTAAATTCGTATCGACTAAAAAAATATAGTTAAATACTCGATTATGCAGACAGACAGGCCCAATAAACACATATACGTGTATAAAACGTTTCTTATTGCAGAAACACCATTAGAAAAATACGGGTCTCTAATACGTAGATTCAACTTTAAAATGTCGCGGTTTTAAACGTTGCAAAACACTAATATATAAACGTGTTATTTTAATACCTAGAACACGTTCATTAAACGTATTAAAATCTGAAATTTATTTCGTTATAAAATAACGTTTTATATTAATACTTATTAACGTAAATTTAAAGTTAAAAATGTTTTATTTAGAAACGTGTATATTAACGTTCCTTCAACGTATTGAGAACCCTTATATATGTATATCTTTTAAATAATAAAAAAATTGGTTACGAAATACAAAAATGACACACATTATTTACTACTTATTATTTTAATATATTATTTTAATAAAAAAACATTCTATTTTGTAATATAATATTTAAATATAACGAATTAAATATTATATAATATAAAAAAGCACTATAGTTACTATATTATTTTATTTTACTTGTTTTTTTCTTTTTGGTGTACGCCGGTTGGGGATGTATACGTTTGTTTCTTCATCCTTTTTTTAACTTCTGTTTCAATAACGGTCTTACGTTTGTTTTTAGTTATAGAGAGCATATTTATATTAGATGGTTGCGGATTAGTCTGGAAAATAAAAACATATAATTGTAAAAACTTTAAAACACTGATTACATTTTTATTCATTTACCTTTCATCATCATCATTTTGTTCACTGCTATTTTCATTGTCATTTTTGATATTAAAAAACGGGACAAATTCATTTCTTTTTTCCACTGCATCAGACTGAAATTATAACTTGGTTAATTCAAAATAATAAAAACTTGAAAAAATCATACTTCTAAAATTATGTTCATATCCCACAACAAAAAGTTTACATTACTCTCTTTCTAATAACGATTCTTCGTTTTCTGTATTTCGTTTTAATTCCGATTCTTCGATATTCGGTGCACCATCAATAATAATTTTACTCATTAACCACAGGAGTCTTTCTTCTAAATCGTTTAATTGTTTATTTAGTTTGGGTCCACCACCTGTCCCTTTCATATTGTCTTTTATATCTCTTGCGTTTTTCTTCGTGTTAGTTTTCCATTCGCTTATGACCTAACCGAAAAACAGAAACGCAATTAATTGAGCATGAAAATTATATTTCGTATGAAATATACTTATACTTACATTTTTCCATTCTTTAATGGTTTTTTGTGGTCCTGTATTAGCATTATTTAGCACTTCGGCTAATTGAGACTATTTCTTTTCTACTTTGGGGAAAAAAATCGATGTTATATATATATATATATATATATATATATATATATATATATATATATATATATATATATATATATATATATATATATATATATATATATATATATATATATATATATATATATATATATATATATATATATATATATATATATATATATATATATATATATATATATATATATATATATATATATATATATATATATATATATATATATATATATATATATATATATATATATATATATATATATATATATATATATATATATATATATATATATATATATATATATATATATATATATATATATATATATATATATATATATATATATATATATATATATATATATATATATATATATATATACCTAAACACGAGCACAATCACCAGGGATAATATTGATACTCTGAGTAAACTGTACTGTAAGCAATGCACTAGTATGCAGAACTGATAACTGGTATGAACTGCAACCCTCACAACGCTATCACGCATGATCTTCCAGTAACCAATCAGGTTGTTCCGTGCTGCACAAAACGTTTAGTTACTTGCATGTATGAACGTTTAAAAAACGTTAATTTCTTTGTTTGTTGCAACGAATTCAAAACAAAACTGTAAAACTATATACCATTTATTTAGCAAATTGTGTAAAACTGAAATTGTGTTTTACTAATAAACGGTTCTCACCGGTTGTAAATAATATTTTCCGTATTCTGTAATGTTGAAGTTAAACTTTTCTTTAATTAGCTTTCAAACCATCTTAATACAATTTGTTTAATATATATGGACGCGATGTGTATACATTATTATATTAGATAGCATGCATGCTGTATTATACATGTCCAAAATAAAGCTGTTGTTAAAACAATATAAACATATTTTTAACGTAAAATAAAAACGTTACAAACACGGCTTTTATTATACCTTATTTCAAAAATTCGTTAAACTACAAGTTACAATAACATTATTTGTAATGGTGTATATATAACTTACAAATAACGTTATTTTAACGTTAGAATATAATATACTTTATGTTGCTACGAAAAGTACGTTTCTATAACGTTACTATTAAATGCTATTCAAAATGTTATAGCTGCAGGTATGCATGGACGTTTAAAAAACGTTAATTTCCTTCTTTATTGCAACGAATTTAAAACAAAACGCTGCAACTATAAACCATTAATTTAGCAAATTGTGTAAAACTGAAATTGTGTTTAACTATATAAACGGTTCTCACCGGTTGTGAATAATAAAAGCAAATTAATATTTTCTGTATTCTAAAATATTGAAATTAAACATTTCTTTAATTATTATTTAAACCATCTTAATACATTTTAATTAATATATGTATATGGACGCGATTGGTACATTATTATCAGATATCATATCATGCGTGTGTATGTCCAAAATAAAGCTGTTATTAAAACAATATGAACATATTTTTAAGGTAAATTAAAAACGTTAGAAACACGGCTTTAATTATACCTTATTTCAAAAATTCGTTAAATTACACGTTACAAAAACATTATTTACAATGGTGTATATATAACTTACAAATAACGTTATTTTAACGTTAGAATATAATATACTTATATTTTGATACAAAAAGTACGTTTCTATAACGTTAATATCAAATGGTGTTTACCTAACACCAAATATAAACCGTTGTTTTTTCAACGTAAAACGTTTTATCAACCAATGACACGTTTATAATACGTTTAAAAAACGTATGTGTGTTTACTGGGGGAGAGGTATATGATCTAATTTCATCCTGTATATATAATCCCAAAATATAAAAATTGTCATGTTATTTGTCTTCTTTCAAAAACATTGAAAAAAAAATATTTATTTCTTTATCACTCCAAATATTTCGCTTTTCGACAATTTTACTAAGTTTTATATCGCGATTTTTATAAAATGAGGTAAAATGCAAACAACCAACAAATGATATGAATTTAGTAACACTGTAACATATTGCGGATGTGCGCATGCGTAGTTACATTATTTGAAGCTTCACTGTTTATTTCGACAGAAGTCAAGCCGCTTTGTAAGTCCAAGAAAGTGAAAAGGGATTTACTAAATTCAAGCGGCTTCAAACGTCGAGATAAACGTAGTCACTGACAGATAACCCCAAACTAATGTTTTGTAGTTGTGATTATTTGGTAAAGTGCGAAATATATTTTTTTAATTAAGCCTGGTTACTATTGTTGCTTTCTGGATTGTGATTTGAATCCATTAATTAAAAAGGAATATATTTTCCTTTTTTTCCTAAGAATAGTACCTACAGAGAAAAGAGTTAGTATTGCCAACTTAATTGGAAAAATTAAAAAATAGTTTGTCACCTAGGCACGCTTTTTTCATTTCATAAATCTGCCGGCAGAGGCGCTATAATAAATAATATGGTCTATATGAAGTAAAAACTTTGAAATTTCAAAAATAAACACTACGAATTTTTTAAGTAAAAGAAAATGGCTTTAAAATAGTTGTAAAATATTATGTTGTAGTTATTACAAAATAATAAAACAGCGAATGTTTCAAATATTTCATAAAACAAATCAAGAATGTACTTTTTATACTGCATGGTTTCTATAAGGTTCCGTAAGCTAACGCTAAATAAATGAATTTATTTAAAAAAATATTTTCATCCATGTACTACACAATATTGATAAAACACAATTTTACACATTCTTCTCTTATTTTATGAAATATTTCAAACGTCCGCCATATTATTAAGTATATCTTTAAATCTTTATACAACATATTAGTTATTTACAACTACCGTAAAGTATATTTTATGTACCTACTTTTAAAAACTGAAAAACATGTTTGTGTAGTACGTTCTATACGAAATTTCTCAAAGTTATGGCAGCATACTCCGGAACCGGAAGTAAGTGTTTGCACACTTCAGGGTTCAGCAACTTTTTGCCCATGTTGTGTACAGTAAATTTACTTTTTTGAGAAAAATCGCAGTCTACTTTAATAACAAAATTATTTAAAGGTTCATTCTCGTGTGATAATCCTGTATAATAGTACTATTAGATGGAACTACTCGAGTCGAAATTATATTGTAATCTACATAAATATTTTATAATTTGTTAAAATCTTCGCCTCGTCTCGTATATACTCGTAAAATCGCGACATAAAGTCGAATTTCAAATGCCAGCTTAGGTGGTAGTCTATATCTGGCATGCATATACATGTTCAGATTTTAGCCCTTGTTATTATAGGGTTCATTATGTTGTTGAGCAAGGTGGAATCATCTATTCATAATTTAAATGCAATACAAATTAAATCCAATTTACATAATACTCTTCTTAGTGCATATTCAACAGCATATACATAATTAATTAGGCATTATATCATAACTAACTGGTTGTATTGAGCCGTTTGAACATACAATATGACTAAATGGTGAATGGTGTCGCGAAATGAATGATGCTTCTATAAAGAAATTCAAGGGCATATTTCTAAGCAAATATGTATAAACCAAATCACGTAGAGATGATAATGTTGTACAAAGTTCTAGCAGTGATGATCAATGTATGAAAATAGTATTAATTTGCGTTTTGCGTGCTCTTTTTGAGAAACCGCAACATTTAAGAGAAATGAAAACTAAAGATATCGAGTAAATATAAGAGTCCAAATATGCAGGATCATGGTGCAGCTATACGATGTTTCAAATAACTTTTTAAAGAAATTTACTTTTAAAGTAATCTTACAAACGAAAATTATTTTACTTACTAACATGGTAAGTCTTTGAAATGATCTTCAATATCACCCTTTTCGTTAGAAATACAGCGAGTTATAGTCATTTGAAAATGAGTAAATTTGATTCGCTTTATTTAACACGCTGTATCACATTTAATATATATATATATATATATATATATATATATATATATATATATATATATATATATATATATATATATATACCGGGTGTTGGAATAAAATATGGCGCATAGCGATTTCAATGTCATTTTTTTAATACTGATATATCTCTTTACCTACTCATTTTAGCGCAAAAAGTGTAAGAATATAAGTTGTTCAGAAATTAAAAAGGCATGCTATAAAGGCAACTTACTTACATAATAATACATATTTCACGAGATATTAATTAAATAAAATTAAATGTTCTTTTAGAAGAATCGTTAGAAACAAGTAAACTAAATAAAATATTCACTTTGAAATTTGTTGTATAAATTCCGAACAAATTGAGTTTATACCTAAAAGAAATTATACAATAAATAAGAAATGTTAAAATGAATATTTTATTCAGGTTACTTGTTTCATTTTTCAAGGCACTCTAAAGAACATTAAATTTTATTTAATTAATATCTTGTGAAATATAAATAACTATGAAAGTTGCCTTTATAGAATTCCTTTTTAATGTCTGAACAACTTATATTCTTACCTTTTTGCGATAAAATGAATAGGTAAAGAGATATAGAAGTATTAAAAAAATAACATTGAGATCGCTATGCGCCACTTTTCATTTCTACACCAGGTATATGTATATATATATATATATATATATATATATATATATATATATATATATATATATATATATATATATATATATAATACAGAAAAAATAAATTCTTAATTTTTACTATTAAAATAACTTCAGTACGCTTTTATAAAGAAATGCGTATATTAGGTCTTTTTTTATAGAAAAAACGGAATAACTTGGCAATGCCGCGGCAAAAAATGTGTGCATAGATGAATTAAATACAATTCAAAATATAAGAAAATATACAAAATGTTCCATTAAAAAAAAAAATTTTGGCCGAGTGCAACACCCTTAAAATTAATTTCACATTATGCTCCATGATTAGACGTATAAATTCTATGAATAAATTTATGTTGTATATTTAAAAATTAAATTAACGATTCATTACATTTGGCCCATTTTAACAAAAGTTATATTTTCTATTTCTTCGTAGCGGATGTTGATTGAACTAAAACAAATGCATATCACTGTTTATGTTTATACATAACTGACAGTGATTGGCAGTCAGTACTCAATATTTATATTACAATCATGGTACGTGCCAAAACTTTATCTAACGACTTACGTGAAGTCATTGTTAATTTGTTCAATTCCGGTATTTCTTGTGGTAAAATTTCCAAACGCAATTATCCTGTTATTCTATACGAATTATTATAAAATTGTCTATACATAAACATCGAAAAAATCAGAAGTAAATTTAACAACTATGCAGTATACATTTTAAAAGGCATCGTGCTAACTGCGAATAAATGACCGTTGAATGGAATAAAGCAACTAACGAAAATTTATTAGATCGACATGTCTTAGAGCTATTAAAAAAATTAGGCTAGGTAAATATTTTAAGAGAGAGAGAGTGTATTATTTTTACAGAATCCAATTTGTAGGCGAAAGAAAAATCTCTTCGAATAGTTAAACAGAATAAAAAACAGATTATTTTGAATAAAACTTAAAAATTGAACACAAATACAAAGGAATTAGTGATTTGGAGCGACGAATCCAGGTTTGAAGATTGTGTAGGAGGATGTAGTGGATAGCAAAATGTCATGCAGCTAAAAAAAGTCAAGGCATGGTTGTCTCAACATGATATTAAGTTATTAAGTTGGACGTCCAGTAGCCCATGTTGAAACTTATTGAACCGCTATAATAAAAAAAATGTGAGTTAATAGTGCTTGAATTAAGACAATATTACACAAATTTGGAATTCATTCGCCCCAGAAGATTGACAAAATTTAGTGAATACAACGCACAAACGAAATGTAACGCTAATTAAATCTTTTATAGTGGTTTCTGTTAATTTATTATTATTTTTCTCATAAATATTGTTGAAATGATAGCATTTAATATGTAATATACTTATTAAATAAAACAATTCTCATTTGTAAGCTTATAATAAAAAAAAAGTTATTTGACAGATCTTACTGGGTCAAATAATATGACTATAATTTATAATGTTTATAGGTATGTATTCGTAAGTACCTAAGTCTAAGTCAACAGCGGGAACCAAGGACGAAAAACTAAAGATAATAGAAAATGATAGCAAACACATAAACGACTTTTCAATTAACTTAAAATGCCCCGTGATTTATTATGTATTTTTGCAACAAGTATAACCACAGGGCGACTGTTTTCTAAAGCTAACTATTAGAAAAACATAGAAATAAATTGAAATAAGGCTCAGTACAATCATTGCTTTTTTAAATTCGTGGTGCTTTTTTAAATAATTGTAACTGTAGACAATTTAAAAAGACTACTTACCCAGTTTTTCAGATTTTCTCGATTTTTCTCCATTATGAATAAAATTATTTCAATGTTATCAATTTATTTTTAAATATGAAACCTAATAATTATGATTGCTGTTAAAAATATGTGTTTTTCAATGTGAAAATGTTACAAAACATACTGTGTGTAAATAAAATTAAATTTTCTAATAACAAAATTAAATTTGAGTCACACTCGTCTTGATAATTTCAGACGAGACTTAGTCTCTAGTCTCGGAGACTAGACAAAATCGATTCTAGGCGAGTTTCTGCGGTATCACTCCCTGGGGACATATACAACCCTTATTGGTGTCAAAAATGCATATTAATGATTGTGTTTCACAGGACCTAATAAGTGAACGTGCTTAGTTTATTTTTCAGACTAGTTATATCATAATTTTAAACAAAAGTCCAGAATGCACATTCAAAACTTAAAAGAATTTAATCTTAAAATACGGTTATTTAAAAATTACTTTAAAAAATAATTCAGATCATATCGTAACAAAATGCAGTCAAACTAAATCTTGATAAGATGAATTTAAATGAAAATTACCACACTACAAAATCAACGACTGAAATAAAAAAAATTCTTTACTCATTTATTGTTGATTTCTATAAACTATCTAAACCGCTCGCACATTGTCTAAGAAAGAATAACTCAAACAAATATATAGTAATTATACAATAATAATTTTACTGGTGACGTCACACGATTTCGTTTGTCCAGCTAGTTTTAACTTCTGCCGATAGTGCAACTATCTAACATTAAAAGTTTTGAACTGTGATAATACAATTAATTAAAGAAAAATGAGTTTAAATGTAGATGATGTACCGGGTGCTAAATTCAAATATGACAATATTGAAGAGCAGACTATATTTGAGTTAAAAGATGGCTTGAATGTCAGGGTATAAGGAAAACAGGAAGAAAAAGTGAATTAATTAGCAGGTTAGTTTTCAAATAATAAAGTCTTTTAAAAATTAATTAATTTCATACTTTCAATGTTAGTGAGTACAGGTTGCGTTCTTGTCAATGTTGCTAATCATTGTTCGGTGTATTTGATGTATGTTGAAATAAAAATTTTGAGGTTATAATATTTTATATTGTAGAAAATAAGTTTACGCTCTACCTGTTGTGTGTAAATAATAGGATGTGGATAAATTATTGTTGGATCGTTATCAACTACAAACTGCTTAATACAAATATATGTGTGTTTTGTGATATTTCGCTTACATTTTCTAAGGTTCTCGTGAGGTTTTGGTAACGGTATAAACTGCACTTTTTCATGTTACCCTTATTTTTATATCTTAAATCACTTTTGCATAGACCATATGCACACCTTACGTCCATTATAATATTAAAAATCAAAAAATAATAGTTCTTCAGAACCAAACAAATACAAGGACGGTTGTTTGTCCAGCTAGTTCTAACTTTTGCCGGTGGCGCAACTGTCGATTTTACCAGTAAAATCCTCTATTGCTTTAAAAATTTAAACTATGAATGCACCTATCTTTATTCCGATATAAGGATATATATTTACAACAGATTCAAGCAATTACGTTTAATTGCTGTCATGTATTAAAAAAATTAAAGAGAATCATTTATTAGTAGCATAAGCTAATCGCACTTTAAATGATCACTATGTACATTATTTAAAAATTAAAAATAACACTAACAAGTGATATGGCATGGTCTACAAAATATATTCCTTATGTATAACAAATTTGAAATCGTTAAAAATCGGCTAGTAATATAGCGATTCTGACATTTACAAAGTTGGGAAGTTAGTTATTGTTAACCTCATGGTGGGAAGATGCCACATCTCAACCTCAGGACTATTTCCCACCCTGAGAGAGTAATCAGTGATGGGTATTTACATGTAAACCAGGTTTTTTTTTTCATTTTATATGTAAAGAAACGAATGAAATCATATACATAAGTGTAGATAAATGTGAAGAATCAAAATTTAAGGTTAGAAATCAAACTGAACAAGCTCAAACCCCTCAAACCATTCGATGATTTATGTTAGGTTATTATTATTATTTAAATATCAATTACTCATTTAATTTCCGAATGTGAATAAAATAGTATAAAAACGTCGGTGAAAAGTTTCATTATGTCTCGGGCTATAGCTAACGTCGGCCCTTCGCGCATTGGTTAGCTATCTTCGCCCTCGACAGTAATGAAACACTTACCACCTCGGTTACTAATACAGTATTGGAAGAGTTTAATTATGAAGTGTAAGAATTAAAATCTTTATGTCAATTAATACTTTTGAAAATTAAGTTTAAAAAACCGTTAATACATTACATTTTCAAAGATTTCAAATTAGGCAATGAAGAAGTAAATAGACGTAATAGTAGAAACAGCTTACAAATGAAAATATCTGAAGTTAAAAATAAAAATCCACTTACCTTTAATATTTCATTACATAATCAAATATAACAACAAACATAGAACAAAATTAGGAATTCTAATTAATTATTTAATAATAATCACAGAAAAATTTTATCAAAGGAAAAGGATAGGTACTAGAAATTTAATTCAAGAAAATGTTAAATTCGTTCCAAAACGTACCGGCAATATTTCAGGGATGAATTCCAGAACTTATTTAGAGCCGAATAGTTCATATATACATATGTCCTAAACGTAACCTTTAACGAGTTATTATTTCATAAATTATGTGGGTAAAATTTAAGAATAACGGATTTCTGAAATTCTAATCTAGTTGCCATGATCACGTCTTTTGTTTGGTAACATTTGACCATCGTTCGCCGTACCTGACTCCATTAGATTTTTATCTTTGGGGCTTTGGGGTCACATGAAACATATTGTTTATGCAACTGAAATGCACACGGTATTACGCCAAAGAATACAGTAGGCTGCCGATATTATTAGAAATAACCAAGAAACCGTATTAAGAACACAGCGATCTCTTTGCGACGTGTAGCTTTAAGTATCGAACACAATGGAGATAATTTTAAACATTTCTTGTAAATAAAAAAATAAAAATGTATTAAGAACAGATTTATTTTGTAAAATTCGCTGAACTATTTTACTCACATAAATTATAAAATAAACAATAACTCATTAACGGTTACGTTTAGGACATATGATTATATTCGGCTCTAAATAAGATCTAGAATTCATCTTTGAAATATTGCCGGTACGTTTTGGGACATTCTTCACAAAACAATAAATTTTGTACTTTGATTCTTCGTATTTATAAAATGTATGCATTATAGTTCTCGTTATCTATATTTATAGCCTTTTGCACTAAAATTGTTACTTTGCTATTTATTTTTACTTCATACAAATGGGGTCCAGGCAACCCCAGTGTGTCTTTCATGCAACTACAAAGCAACTGTAGTGCGAGGGTTAATTAAATATAATTTATCCCGCAAGAAAATTAATAAGTATCGAAAACTTACAACTCTTTTAGAAAAATCATATGATGAGTCTAATTTAACAAAAATTTTCGTTATCATGGCGCAAAAGAAGAATAAGAAATCAAAACGGAACCAACGCAGATTATAGAAAGACCACTCGTATTCTTGTTTGGACTTATTTGGAATTATTAAAACATACAGGGAACTTTGGGGATGCTCTATAATTAATAAAATAAAGAATAACTTCACGAACTATCTTGCACTAAAGAAGTGGCATGCATCAAACGCGAACTTTGTTGAATCAGCGATTCGTGTTAATGCGCGGCCAATTTACCGCCTCCAAGAGCGAATCACTGCGAACACACGAACCACATTGTTTACGAATCGATTTTAATGTCCCTACACACTATTCACAAATTGCTCGCGAATCACGCATCAAGGATCGTGAATACACGCATAGTCTGTAGCGAGCTTAAATGTATACCTATAGGTGTACGAATAATTTTGTGTCTCAATTTTTGTAAATAATTTGTTTTCAGCACAATTACACAAAGTAAAATAAACATTTTTAAAATTTTATTTGACTATCGTTTGATTCTAAAATATCGGAAGAAGACTATGATTAATTTTTTTAATGAATTTCTTTTTTAAAAACCCTTTTTTGACATATTAATGGTAGAAAGTAAAGTGTACGAATAATTTTGTGAGCCACTGTAATTCTTAACAAGAAAACCATTAGGAATGATTAACATTCATAATTATTAAGTTAGTAAGTAATAAAGGTTATAATTAAGTAAAAGTTTATCTGCATTACCACATTATGCACACTTGTCTATACCACATTCGGCAGAGAACTTAGAACGCCAGACGGTATTAAGGAAGGGATAAGAAATAAATGAGAAAAGACAAGATCGGTCAAAAGAAGACAAGATACTGATAAACGTTGTCAGTCCAGTCCAAATTATTACATAGGTGATAAGGTATAACAGAATGTTCATGTCCAGAGTAAAAGAGTTACCCCGGATGAACCCACTAAATCATTAGGAGTTTCAATGCTTCTTCCGTAATTCCATTGTAAGTGTTCAAGTGGTACAGAGCCGCAATCAATACAGGCCATTCCGTCGATCCATAGATGCGATCGACCGAAAGAAGTCTGTCTAATAATTTTGACGAAGCACAGGCAGGTCGCTACTGCAATCCAAATGGGGAGGTTACGGCAATCCTAGTGCATTACAGTTAACGGTTATTCAGTTGTCCTTAGAATAGTTTAAAGCAGTTATTCTTAAACATTTTTTCAATGCGACCCAGTTTTCAATTCAACAATTCATTGCGACCCATCAAAATTTTATTACTTCAAAATAATAATATTTACTAATCGAAATAAAAACATCCACGACTCCCAAAACAACCAAGGAAAAGACATCGTTGTAATGTGGATACCATTTCATTCGGGAATCAAAGGCAACGAAAAAGCAGACCAAGCAGCCAAAGAAGGTACAGAAAAATCTCTAGAAAATATCCATATCCTTGCGTAAAACCTATAAATCGTCATAAATAGAAAAATTAAAGACATATGGATACAAAAATGGGGGAAAAAAAACACAAACCGTAAACTAAGACAAATAAAAGAAGACGTCCAAGAATGGCCAACAGAAGATCGAAAAACCCAAACAATACTAACGAGACTTAGAATAGGCCATATGAAAATAACGCACAGACAGAATATACAAAAAAACCCAGCATCATCAGTCACTTCAGGAAATATTTAACACAGAGACAATTCTACAACATCCCAGGCACACTAAAACAAGCCCTACGAAACAATAGAGAAAACAACCAAAATGTTAAAAATATCTACATATAACATATACAATTGTTAAATAAAATATAATGTAATATGACACTGAATGTAAACTCAATGTACCAAAACACAGCAGAAATTGCAGTGATTATTTAAAAATTATTGAAACAGCATAAAACATATAAATTTCCAAGTTTAAAACGGCCAAAAATAACATAAACACTTTTTTTGGGCTGCGACCCATAGTTTTAGTATCACTGGTTACTTTTATGTTTGCGTTTATGTGACTGATTGTTCACTCAATAACTATTTATTGTTTTGAGTTTTGTATAAAATACAGTTTATTTCCTGTAAAGTTCTGAGTTTCTGATTATGTTTGACATATCAAAACTCTAGATTTATAACAAAAAGTAATATACAGGGTGTTGACAGTCAGGTGCGAACATAGGGATTTAACATGGGATTTTAGTTTACCCCAATTTCCTGTAGAGTGCAAAGTTGTTCAGAATTAAAAGTTACATTTAAAACTATTTTTGCATTTTTTATTGTTTTAGTTTCATCACATTTTTTATTTAAATCAAACTGTTACTTACTAGCAATAGCCATGGCATTTGCTTTTTTTCTGGTTTTCAGAAATTATTTATAAACGTCAAACGTCAATCTGACTCATGGAAATTAAATCCCTTATTCTTCGATAACTATTTTCATCATAATAATTTTTTGCAAAGATACGTTTATACAAAAAAAATTACAGAATATTAATATTGTTTTCTACAATGTCATAAGTCATGGCTATTGCTACTAGTTTTCCGAACTTCTGAAATTGATTTTTAAAATTGTGAAGAAATCAAAAATATAGTAAGAAATGTAAAAATAGTTTTGTATACAATTTTTAATTCTGTACAACTTTCCTCTGCACAGTCTTTTCCGCAAAAAGAACAGGCGAGCAAGAAATTGCGTAAAACTAAAATCCCCCTGACCTGACCGTCAACACCCTGTATGTATAAATTATAATTCTTCAATTTAAAATCCAACTGATGGAAAACTATATTGTTACGCCACAAATTATAGTAGGTAATTAATTTGTATGTGATATACGTAATACACTATTTGTATAGTTTGGAATTAATAATTTGGGAGTTATATGTATTTGATATGTGACTAGAGGAAGAGTATTCGTAATAAAAGAGTGTTTGTACCATATCTGAATACTTTATTTTGTTATCATCGTAATAATATAAATTTTTAGTTCAGCATATTTATGATCGAAAACATGAGTCTGAAGAATCACGATATTACATAAATCAACACAATGAAAGAAAGAAAAAAACTTTATGTTGAAAGTCAAGGAAGAATAGATAAAAAAGAAAATACGTTAATGAAAATAAAAACGCGTTGAAAATTCAGGGAGAAGTATTAGTAGTAATAATACGAAATTTGAAAAACCTAAATATGAAAAATAATTATGCAAATCCTACGATAAAAACAGAGGAATA
Source organism: Harpalus rubripes (assembly GCA_963082715.1). Lineage (NCBI taxonomy): Eukaryota > Metazoa > Arthropoda > Insecta > Coleoptera > Carabidae > Harpalus > Harpalus rubripes. Next base: position 39,679,400 of record OY720458.1, read on the forward strand.
ATAACTATAATAACAACAAAAAATTAGAAATTCCTTATACTCATCATCAAGTATGAGTATACCAAACATTTAAAATGTGACTTGCAAATATGTGCTAATAGTTAAAATGAACTGTTATAGGTATTCTAAAAGCAGATGAAACAAATGTAATAATTTTTTTAACAGACTGAGCACAAATCTAATTTTTAATATTAATATTAAATGTTCAATTTGTACAATTATAGAAAACTAATCCACTTCTGTCTGAGATTCTTCGAAGTGTTTACGTTACATTTTGTACAGTATTATGAGAAAGACCACTAACAGTATTTGAAGATGCAGAATGCCTATACGCTCAATATTATGAGAAACATCACTAACATTTCGGTTGTAGAAAAAATATTGTATGCCACGCGTGTGTAAAATAGTGTTTTTTGTCTCGTACTACAATAAAACATCGCACTCGACCAAAAAAGTATTAATTTACAATAACTATATCTATTGTAAAAACCATAAAATAAAAATGATATTTCAAGTTTACGATGAGAAAATATAGTTACATATTTTTACCATAGGAAGAAATTAATGAAATAAATTTGAAAACATAATAAATGCAAAATTTAAAGTATTTTAGGTGTATAAATGTATCAGATGAACGAAAATACGAAAAAAGGGTCTAAATTAAAAAAATATATAATTTTCAACAATTAGTATATGAGAAAGCATACTAAGAAAACCAACAAATCTATATTATTTAAAAATGTTGCAAGAAATCTATGGTGTAGCCAGAGCTATAGGGTATAGTATGACTAGCGAATGAAAGTTGACATTTAAATTATTTTATAGATGCGGTTTCTTTTCTCATTGCTAGAAGTGACACAAACAAAAGTTGTTAAAAAAATATACATATGTAATAGTATGGCAGAAAAATTTGGACGTACAGTATTAAGACTGCCTCCTTATTATTGTGTACTAAACCCAATTGAATTAATTTGGGGACAATTAAAAACCAGCATTCGAAGACAAAATGTTTCACCGACTATCAGCGACAATGTTGTAGAATTAATTAAAAGTGAAATAAACAATATTAGTGACAAACAGTGGGCTAACAGTGTTCAGCATGTGATAAACATTGAAAATGATTATTTAAGTGCCACTAACACTCTAAATAACTTTATTATAAATGTTGGACAATCCAATGACGAATCTAATGAAGACAGTAACGATGAAATTGTTGTTGATTAGTAGATAAGTGAAACAATGTAAATGTTAAATAACTATGCACTTATATAAGGTACACCCAACAATGGGTAATAAGCCGTGATGATATATTTATTTTTTATTTAATTTATATAGGGTGATTTTTGTTAAGGTGTACATAGGAAATTAACATGTCAAATGAGATTTTTGCAAATCGTTGCCCCTCGTTTTAACTTATGGCAATGGTTGTGGTGTTAATACATAGATAAAAAAAAATCCCCATCCGAAAATACCAAATACGTAGAAATTATCCAATATTTTAGACCCAGGAATTAATTTTTAAATTTATTTATTTTTCTATTAATAGCAATAGCCATGCCTAGTTTGAATAAAAAGATAAACAAATGCTTAACATTTTATCGGTCAAAATATTTTAAAAATATCAATTAACCTATTCTGACAGATACAGTGTCAAGCATTTGTTTATCTTTTTGTTCAAATTTGGCATGGCTATTGCTATTAATGGGAAAAAAATAAATGTTAAAATTAATTTATGGGCTTAAAATATTGGATAATTCCACGTATTTGGTATTTTCTGATGTAGAATTTTTTTTCTTTGAATTGACATCACAATCATTGTCATAAGTTAAAACGGGGGGCAACGATTTGCAAAAAATTGATTTCCCATGTTAATTTCCTATGTACACCTTGAAAAAAATCATCCTGTATAATTTTTCTTAATAACTTATTTTTGTACTCTTATATCATGGTAAAATATATAAGATAATATATAATTGTACTTAGGCATGTAATAATTTTTTTTATGAATCAAAATAAATAAATATTTTATTGATATTTTTTAATTTCTTAATGTTGCACTTATCAACCATGACTTAATTAATTATTTCATTTTAATATAGGTAATTTGTATCTGTTTGTGAAAAAATCAAGTGAAAGTATATTTTCAAATACTGCCTTGTAAGTTTAACGGTAAGACCTGTCATAATTTTCTTTAATCCTCTTATCGTTATACCTGTTGAGAAAAGCTAATGGGGTCAATCGCCAAATATTTTCGAACACTCTATAGTCTATACCCATTCAAATACTGGACTAGGAAATTCTAGAAATATGTACATTAGCATATAATGCTCAAAATAGATGGGTGACTGCGGTACCTGCAAGATAGCAGAATAACAACACAAGGGTGCATTTAAAATATTTAATCATTGACAGTCATCCATCTATTTTGGGAAAAATATGCTAATGTATTTCTAGGATTGCTTAGTCCAGTATTTGAATGGGTACTTGCAAAAATTCTAATATCAGAATGTGAAAAGAAACCACAACTATAACATAATTTAAACGTCAACTTTCATTTGCTAGTTATAGTATAGCTTACCTAAATGACCTAAATTACTTTCCTTGTTGTTTTTCTTTAATCTGAGGAATAATTATATTTCCTGAACCTTCCCCATAGAAAAAATTATGTTAGTGCAAGAAATACAAATCCAGGGACAAAATAAATAAAAGCATTTCATAATGTAAATATACATAATATAATCTTATCTATTTCACTAATAATCATAATTGTAGTAATTTTTAATTAAAATTAAAATAAATTCTCCAGAGGAGGAATTACACTTAGAAGATAAAATAGCTTGAATTATTCATGTATATGATATGATATAGTATTATGAAACATGAGGTAGTATAAGTTATAAATATTTTTCATTATTAGATAAGAATAAAATATAAACACGTATACAAGGTTATTCACTTAACTTTAAGAGCCTGACGAACTTTCAATGCAACCAGCAACATCTTACTTATTTATGACTATAAATTTAAAAAAATTAATAAACTTTAACTTTTGTTTGTTTTGGATATGTCTTACAAAAGTTAATGTCATTGTAAAATTTGTTAGTAATGCTTAAATAAATTCTTCTGAGAAGTGTTTTTGCAGTAATTGTACGATGGAAATAAAAATTAATAGTTTATTCGACAAATCTTATTACTTTATCGGTTGGCTGGCTACGGTGAGTATGATGGTGTCTGCCTGTAAAAATTCGCTGCGACACTCGCCGTAGATAAAAAGCATGTCGACGCTTTCGTCATTTGAATACATTTTATGGAAAATTGATTTTCAAATTTCTAAGCATAAAAGATGTAATCGAAATGTAAATTGTCAGTTTGACTGCTACTTCTGCCAGCAATGTCAAAATATCGTAACTAAATAAAGTTCATTTTTTGTATCTAGATATTTGAGGAAATTGAATTTTGGGTTGTATCCACAATAAATCAATTATTAGGCTCGCAATTTTATATGAATCACCCCGTATGTATTTTTTATTACTTCACAGTCTTTTGTTAAATAAAAATTGCTGATATAATAATATAAGTGATAATAATACTAATAAGATTATTTAACAGAAAGTTCTTTACATAGTAGTATATTTCACATAGAAAACAATTAACATCGATATATTACTTTTAATAGATTCAATATATTAAAGTTAACCATATTGTACAATTTAAGCCAACTTTTAAATCAAATTTATTTCTTAAATTATATTTTGTACATTTAGAAATACAATTATATGTGAGATAGGGGGTTATCACGCGCATGAATACATTATGTCAAAGACATTGATTTTCTTGAAAAAAATGCAATTCTGCACGCGCCTATAATTTATAGAATTCTATAAATATCTTGTAGATGTCTATGACTGTAGCGTTACCATATTATTGACCGTAAATAATGATTTAAATCGAAAAGTTTCAGTCATTTTCTAATATTAAAATGGGAATGTATTAGTTAGAGAAGTAAAAAAGTAAGAATTTATGCACTTTTTATTGTATACATATCGACAACTGAGAAATTCCAAATTTGCTTTTTTTATATACAGGTACATACGAGGAATGTTTCCAAAAATCCAGGAATAGGGTATTCTCTCATGATTACAAATATTAAAAAGTTATTAAAAATATTAAAGTTGATTAATAAAACAGAGGGAAAAAGCAAAAAAATCTGTTATAAATTGATTGTTGCAAAAGATATGCAGCATCTAAATTTTGCTGATGTACTAGTTGTACTACCAATGGGAGACGAGTTGATATCCCTTCTCCATGTATTGTTAACCGATATGAAATCTGGTAACAAAATAATGAACTACATGCCAACAATGCGTGTAATATTAATTGAATATTTACTGAAAATCTTTGTATACATGTCCATGGATACTCATTGCATCATATTAATAATTAATTTTTCAAAATTAATAAAGAATAATTAAAATGTAAATAAAATTTATAGCAAATTTAATGTAATAATTATTATCATTCCTAAACGAAGTATTGTGTAATGTATTTTGTGGCATAGTAGTAATCCTCTTGCCTGTTACGTGAAAGGTACTGGGTTCGAATCCACCAAACCGCTTTATTTTTTTTATATACGAGTATATTTTGTTGTAATTTTAAGTAAATATCAAATTTAATATAACCAATTTTATCTGATTATGTTAAATAAATATGAAGAAAAATAAAAAAAAGCTAAGGAAGTTTGGTAGATTCTAACCCACCACCTTTGACATAAGAAGCAAAAGCATTACCACTATGCTACGAAATTCCGAGCGAAATTCTTGTATTAGATATTCTTATACAAAGGATAATAATGGCAATAAAAGTATGTTGTCAATCGCCACCTACATAATTTAAGAATGTGAAAATGTGTTTGCAGCATAAGCAAAAATATGTAATTGATTACTTAGAATGATTTTTCTTATAAATTTCTTAAGTTTTTTAGTAATGGTAGGTAAGATTACAAATAAATACATATTATTTCCCATCTTTTTCAATACTTACTGAACATTTTCTCGAAAATCCATGAACCACTGATTGCACACTGCTGGTACTGTACAACTAGTACGTCACTATCACGTGACACAACAAAATCAAATTTTAAAAAATTAATATCTCGCTTATTAAAAGGAATTTTTAACTCGGGTTTTCACAGGTACTCATAGATATACTTGTTCTTTAAGAAAAAAAATTAAAAAAATTTTACGAGAATACCCTATTGTGTTCTTTAATTTATTCATTTTTCTACAAAAAGATATTCTAATACATATTTTAATACATCACTATCCAATCTTACACAAGAGCCCCTGCGCTAAATTGCCTCACATTGAGATTTTTTTTCAAACTGAGAAATTCTAATAGTATTCACTAGATGCCATATGCGTATCGTAATTTAGCAATTATAGCATAAAGTTCGGACCCATGTTGATTAAGTTTTTTACTCATTTTGGTCAGTGCTATATGCCCTTAAAGTTTGTACCCAAAGTTGTGATACATCTCTGTATGTGAAATGTGAACTATGTATGTACTAACTTGCATTTCCAGAAATATATGCATCAAGACGAATTATCTGACTTAAAGAATGCTAGAATAAGAACGAAAAATAGTCTAAAATATTTTGCAACAATGTCAAAATGAGATCATGCAAAAAAATTGTTCCTGTTTGTTAAAATCGAACAAGCATAGTGTAATTTATCGTTCTGTATGATTAAATTATTTTTTATTTACATGTTTTGTTGTATAAAATTGTTTTGAAGTGTGATATTTTTAAAAAGTTGCAAAAATAGCCATGTTTTGACGTCAGAGGTTCAGAACTGCAATTTCAGACTCATTTCATAAAGATTTATCACATGAATACAGAATTTCTAAAAAAAAAAAATAGATAAAGTATAAATTGAGAATTGCATATTTAAATATTTGAAACAAACACTATAATATATTAATATAACATCATTCTATTCATTTTTTCATTTGGCCTGAAGATATCCACGCGACACAACATCTGTAAAGATTTGATATTAGTCGCTAACTATAGAAACGCATGCGAGACATTGAATATATTGCAAAATATTCTTTTATTCTTTATTTTGGTAAGTTAATAACGTTTCACCGACATATTTACTTTCTTAAATTTCAGGTTATCTTTAAATGTCATACTGATGTTTAGAACCTACCGTGAAAATCAAAGTGGCCGTTGATGAATCTCTTACGTCATGTCATTTTTAATTGCAATTTTTTCATTATTAAAGATCAATTTGAGGGAAAAAAACGGGTCTACTATTTTTCACTACTCTATCGACTAAAGTTAAAAATGAAAAATCGTGCATGGCCTCATTGTAAATACATATAGGTAATAGGTATGCATTACTGTTACTACGATATATTAAGCATAATATTGAACATATTTTAGTTAATACAATCCGTATATTCAAATGAATTTTATCAAAATTCAGGCAATAATCAAATTTGACAGGAATTAATGACAATTTTATTAAAATATTATATCGTGTTATAATTATACATATTTTATAAAATTTAAATTTATAATTTTAAATAATCGGCTTTAATGTAGTATTTAAAAATATTAGAACAAAATTTATTTAAATAAATATGTGTTTCAACCATTTTTAAATTTATATTTTAACTGAATTTCGTACGAGTGGTAACATTGAACTTAGAAATTTCCAAGAGAATTTCTTATCAGATATTTACAGATCGGACATTTATAAACAGCCGCCTGGAGAACAATTTTCTTAAATTTACTGGGTACTCAGTTATCGATTCTCTATAAGCTACACTCTACAAATCTATTATAGTTAACAGAAATTTAAAAAGAAGCCTAGAATCAAAAACTTTTCTATTATGACATTTGTAAATATATTTTGTGTACTATTCTGAACACTATTTTGAATGTAGTGTGCTATTTTACCAACAAAAACAAGATTTGTAATCGTTAGTTTCATGTATTTTGAATGCTGTTTTCCAATGCTAAACCGCTAACAATAACTACTAATTTCGTATTGTGAACGACGCTTAATAATAGCTTCATTGGTAAACAGTACATACATCGATGAGAACAGTTATAGAAGTCAGAAATTATATTTAGAATATTTAATTACTACGCACAATGCAATAAATATAAATTATTTTAACGACACTTATTTAGAATCAAAAGAATGCAAATAGTTTTTTTTACTTTTATTATGGTACCAAAAAAATTCTACAAAGAATTTTAATTATACCGGGTGTAACACGAAAAGCGGGCCATAGGCGATTATCATGGAAAAAGTTTTTCCTTGTGAAAAAATGGCCGATTCTTTTTGACGATAATAATTGTACACAATTAAATTCTGCATCTAATTCAATAATCACATATTATTTTGCACGTTTCATAACCGAGCATATTCAATTTAAATTTTTATAAAAGTTACTTCTTTAACCATGATAGTGAAATAAAATTGTAATGACATTTAACCTGTCAAAAAGTATAAAATATAATTTCCATTAAATAATACTACATAATAATTTGTCGTTTTCAATAATAATGACTCGAATAGAACGTTTCTAACAAGAAAAAAATATTTGTCACAATGTGACAGATATGTACGTTTCTGATAGGTAAAATATCATTGCATTTGTTTGTGATTTTATTTTAATTTAAATCAGGATTTAAATCAACTGATTTTTTTAAAAACCATTGATTTAAATTAAATTTTATGAAATAATATATTTTTTGTCGAAAAATCAAATGTTTTTCAAATTATTTAGTATTCCTACAGATCTAACCAAAAGAAAAAAAATTCTACTACGGTAATATAATATAAAAATATATACATACTTATATACCAAGTGTCTACTTTTTTATGGACCATAGGATATACAATGGTAAAATTTTCATATATTTGTAAATTCTGCCCTATTAGTATTAGAACTAAAGTGTAGATAGAAAAAAATGTTCAAAATTAAATACTGCATCAAATGAGCCTAATTTTATTGATATAATTGGTTCTTGTCATAAGATAAAATAAAATATCCGTTTTAAGCTTTTTACAGGATGCCATGCAAGACATGTTTTAACCTGTTTTATATAGATACGCATGGTTTAAGTTTAAAGTGTAACCACACTCTTGGACGCGTAATTACGTATAAGCAAAAATTTAAATGCATTTTATGGGGTTTTATTACAGATTTCGTTTTCGTATATGAAATAAAATATTTATATTGCTCTTAAAACAACTAAAAAGTGCAATAACACCAACAGGTCTGTAAAAATAAAAAAAATCATGATTTATTTGTTTTTTTAAATCAAAGATTTTTGATTTTTTAAAAATAAATCATTATTTTTGCCAACCCTGCATGGTTAACACTATCAAGAAGTAACTTTTATAAAATTTAAATACAAATTGCTGGGTTACGAAACTTGCAATATAAAATGTGATTATGAATTAGGCCACTTTGGTGCAAAGAAAATCTGTGTTCCCATGTTAAACTCTTATATGGCTCGCTTTTCGTTGTTACACCCGGTATTAGCGTATACGAATAGGGTATTCTCTCATATTTTTTTAATTTATTTTTCTTAAAGAACAGTTATATCTAAGCGTACTTGTGAAAACCCGAGTTAAAAATTCCTTTTAATAAGCGAGATATTAATTTTTAAAATTTGATTTTGTTGTGTCACGTGATAGTGATGTACTAGTTACCAGCTATGTGCTATCAGTGGTTCATGCGGCCTCTTATCACATTCGAACATGGAGTAGGGATTTCAACTGGTCTCCCATTGGAAGGTCATCTAGTACATCAGCAAAATTTAAATGCCTTATATCTTTTGTAACAATCAATTAATAATATAATTTTTTGTTTTTTCCCTGTTGTTTACCTATCAACACTAATATTTTTAATATTGGTAGTCCTCAGAGAATACCCTATTGTCCAAAATTATCATTGTCTCCCACAAATTCAAAAACATTTATAAATTTAAAAAAAAACATTTGTAATATGGTTGTATTATGGAAACACATAATAGCTGCTCCACGAATAATTTGCTTGTAAAAATAAACAAATATTTGTGTATCCATTTAAGTAACATACAAGGACGTATATTATTAGAACACACAAATATGATAGATATAAAATACATACACAATAAGCAGACACAAGAAACTGAAGCAGAAAATTGGATATTGTTATTTATCCTAAGAAAGATATTAACATCGTCTATAAATATTACATATAGTTAAAGAGAAAAAAACAATCCCTTGAATAACATATACAGTGAATAACTTTAATATTCGGACAAGGTAAACAAAATAATTCAAACTATACAATAATATTGGCAGTGACAATATTTTTGGCAATAATTATTTAATATAATATTTTGACATCTTTACAAAATAACTTTCCCAAAATATAAGTGCTTCATAGTCCTCAATGTTGAAACAATAAATACATACAATTGAAACTATCAAAATACAGGTAACAAAATTATTCGGACAGTGATGAACTTGTTTGTTTAGCATCTCACAATTATTATTTATAGTAGTAAAAAGACTGTTAGTTCAATTATTGTCGAGCTGTCCGAGACAAAACGTCGATATGGGGCGCAAAAGTAAAAATACAAGTTTTGATAAGCGACAGTTAGTAATATTTCACTATGAAAAGGGTCTAACCTATCGCCAAATTGGAGAATTGTTAAGTTTAAGTAAAAGTACAGTGGGTGATATCATTAAAAGATATAAAAATGAGGATCGCATACTATCCATTCCGCAAAAAGGTCGTCCGAAATTACTTACAGAACGTGATAAACGATATATTTTGAAGAAAGTGCGCCAGGATCCAAAAATAAGCGCCCCTAGACTAACATCAGAGTTGCTTCAAGAGTGTTCTAAGTCAGTTAGTGTACAAACTGTTCGAAGAGCTATAAAAGAAAACGGGTATAACGGCAGGGTAGCTAGAAAAAAACCATTTGTTAATGAAACAAATAGGAAGAAAAGATTGAAGTTCGCTAAAGATTACGTAGGGAAGGATGAAAACTATTGGAATGACGTTATTTTTACAGATGAAAGTAAATTTAACTTATTTGGATCGGATGGAAGAGTAATGGTATGGAGAAAGCCGAATGAAGAGTTGAAAATAAAGAATTTGAGACCAACTGTTAAACATGGTGGTGGCTCAGTTATGGTTTGGGGCTGTATGTCGGCCTCGGGAGTAGGTGAGCTAGTATTCATTGACGAAATTATGAATAAAACAGTTTACTTGAACATTTTAAAAAAACATTTAAAAAAAAGTGCGCAACAAATGGGTATATTGGACACATTTAAATTTTATCAGGACAATGACCCAAAACATACGGCTATGATAGTGAAGGAATGGTTGCTATATAACTGTCCCAAAGTGTTGAAAACCCCTCCACAATCTCCAGACTTAAACCCCATCGAAAATTTATGGAACGAGTTGGATATCCGAGTAAGGAAACATAATATTACAAATAAACAAAATTTAAAAGTAATATTGAAGACAGAATGGGCCAAAATAAGTGCGGAATATACCAAAAAATTAGTCTGCTCAATGCCAAGACGATTGGAAAGCGTTATTATACAGAAAGGGAATCCCACAAAATATTAATATTATTATTAATTATTATTATAACATTACAAGTATATATTCATAAATTTGTCCGAATATTTTTGTTATGCATATTTTGATAGTTTCATTTGTATGTATTTATTATTTAATTATTAAGAACTATAAGGCTCTTACATATATTATGAAAAAGTTATTTGTTAAAGATGTCAAAGTATTATTAAATAAATGTTACAAAAATTATTGTTACTGCCAATATAATTGTAGTTCTAATTATTTTATTTACCTTGTCCGAATATTAAAGTTATTGACTGTATAAAATAATACTTCTCTCAGTAATAGTTAATTAAAGCTAAGCTAAGAAACACAATAAAGCTCATCATCAGATGTTTTGGAACTTTTCTCAGACCCTTTTATTCTCTTCCAATTCCAATTTAAATAATTTTGCTTAGCTTTATTGTTCTGAATTAAAAATTTGAACAGGAATATGCCAGTATGCCTGTGATACATATATCAACGAATAAACATCAGAACATCGTATATATCTAACATATCTATAATATACAGGAAGTCTGGGAAGACCGTTTGCACATTCCTGATCCAAATTTTTGAGACAAAATTGATATTCGTCATAGAAATTTTTAATGGGGTCATACCACATTTTCCAAAATACTTAAATATATATTTTATAACACATAAGTTTCTAGTTTTACAGTAATAATTTTTTAAAGTTTATATAAAATTTCGAATGACGTAACAGTTTTGCGGCCGTAGTGACATCTACCGAGCAAAAATGGAACTACTTTTGACGTTTATGTCATTGTGTTTTGAAACCACGCTTGAAACTAAACGTAGTCTTCAAAACTTCTGGAGTATTTATTGCCTTATACCATCTTTCCCTTACATCTTGAGCCATAAGAATATTTTATTTTTAATTCTCAACGAGTTATTCTCGAAGGACGACACAGAACAATATTGTACAACCATTGTAATATCTAAATCAAACATAAATTGTATTTATTTATATTTTTATTTAGCATATTACGTTATTTGTACTTACTTTTTTTTAAAAAAATAACTTGTTGCAAGGATGTTGACGTTACTTTCAAAATATTGGTTATATAAGGTTATGTTAGAAAAAAGTGACAGAACGGTTCATGTACAGTAAAAGCACGAGTACGGGTGTGCCTCACTATCGTGTATTTGTGTACAAAACTGTGACGTCACAAAACCAAAGTCAGAATCTTTATCAAGAAAATCATGAATGAAAAGTATAATAATATTAAATATTTTTGGTGTATGTATGCATAATATTAGTTAAATTTTTCATTTATGAAAGAAAAATCAACATTTTTTCTTTTTGGTATGACCCCATTGTCTTATGTTTTTGAGTTACAGGTTAAAACTTGTTTTTTGTTCATTTTGAAAAGACCTTATAATGGGAGAAAATTAAACAATTTTTATTCCATATCTTGTGTAGAAGAATAAAATAGACATGTAATTGTTACTTGTTTAAGGTGTTTTTTAAATTAATAATTAACGATATAGATATCGCATGCCTACAAGAGACTAAACAAAAGGCGAATGACATTTTTGAAATGGAAAAAAAATTTGACAGATAAACTAAAAGATTTTTTGCTACCAGAAATAATTGATCGACAGTATATACTAAAAAAAATATCAATTAGAATTCAGAATACCCCGGACAAAAGATAAATAGAGAATTTATAATTAAGAACATAGGTATATTTTCTGTATCAAGAGTTCATAAAATATATACGTACATGTACTCGTATTTTATGTCATATCTATTTATTTATTTATGTGATTACACTTTCCCATCCTCTTACACATGCTAATGTAATCGTGATTTTTTGATTAACGTTTTTATATTCTATACACGTTTTAGTAAATCATTCTAAATATTATATATTTAAATTTTATGAAAAATCAACTTGCAGAATGTGAGATGTAACTGGCAAACGAGTAATTGCGCATGAAACTTTAAATTTCATAAAAACGTGTACATTTAATATTTCTTATTGTACCTATTATTATTTAAATATTTCGAAGTATAGGCAACATTACATACCCTTCAAAAATTCCATCTATCCCGTTAATGAATTGGAAGAATTTCGATTCTCGAACATTTAGAAAGGTAGGAGAAAACATCATAGAATTATTTTAAAATTATAAAATAATCTAAATTAAGTTTTTTGAAATACATGTCAAAATGTGAAATAATGAGTATTACTAATGATTTTTTTGAATTTGTAGATAACATATTTGTTTCACAAAATTTTACGCAAAACTTCAAATTTAATTAACATTAATTTCATTTATTATTTGAACTATGCATTTATGTTCTAGTGTAGGTTAGTTGTGTATTTGCCCGAAATTGCTTATCAATAAATAAGCGAGATATTTGTGTGTTATAGAACTCTCGTTGTTCAGTGAATTGCTACCTGCTGTGATGCACCCGCTCTTGCACGCTTATTTTGCGGAGTAGGGGAGGTTTTCTGATCACGCCTACTTGCTAGTTCCGCCTGTACACTTGCAAAACCGTCCATGCTCAAAGATTGCAAGTGTAGCTCACCCCGGTAAATTGTTCCTGTACAAGAACTATTAACATTTAAAAAAATTCAACACACGACACGCATACTTCCGATATTAACCTGCACTTTAAAACAAACATTATCGAAATCTATTAGTATTTGACTTTAATTTTAATGGCAAAACTAGAAGTGCTACTAAATTTTGGTTTTGCCATTAAAATCAAAGTCCAATATTAATTAATAGTAACAATAATACCAATTTTAATAATATATATTTTAAAGTGTAATTAAAAAAATTTCTTCTTCAAAAAAATTATTATCATTACAATGACTTTCTTTGTGATAAGTCCTAACGTTATTGCACACTGTAATTATTAAAGTAATAATTATTTATTATTTTACTTTATTTTAGTGTACATATGACGCTTTTTATATCAATACTGTATTGATAAAAAAAATGAATAAAATTATTATTATTATTATTATTATTATTATTATTCAGACTAGCATGTAGCTAGTGTTTACATAAATTATATAATAGGGTATTCTCTGAGGATTACCAATATTAAAAATTTATTAAAAATATTAGTGTTGATAGGTAAACAACAGGGAAAATACAAAAAATCCTAATATAAATTGATTGTTACAAAAGATATAAAGCATTTAAATTTTGTTGATGTACTAGATGACCTTCCAATGGGAGACCAGTTGAAAGCCCTACTCCATGTTCGAATGTGATAAGACGCTGCATGAACCACTGATAGCACACCGCTGGTACTATACAACAATACAACTAGTACGTCACTATCACGTGACACAAGAAAATCAAATTTTAAAAATTTATACCTCGCTTATTAAAAGGAATTTTTTACTCGGATTTTCACAGATACTCTTAGATTTAACTGTTCTTTAAGAAAAATAAATAAAAAAAATTTGAGAGAATACCCTATTACAAAAAAAATGTTAAATGTGTAGTGTTAATACAATTCCCTTAATTTTTTCTTAAAATTTTGTTCAATTTTACAATTTTTCATTTCGTCCGACAATTTGTTAAATATAATTAATCCATTATGGAACAGTGAGTTATTTGTTGCACTTTTTCTTTTAGTCGATACAAAAAAATGTTCTCATTAGTGTGTATATCTTTAGCTGCATAGAGATTATTCAACATAATTCCGGACAAATTTCTTGTCTCATTTTATAAATTAGTACCAAAGTATTAAACTCACATAACTGCTTTGCAATCAACCAGTTCAGAGTTTTTTTTTATGTATTTTGTCTACATTAGTAAATCTATTACAATGCAATATTAGTCTCATATTGCTCTATTTTACAGTTTTTGTAATTTATCGAGGTCTTGTTTTGTACAGGAAAACAAAATTAAACTACAGTAATTAAATGTGGGCGAATAATTGTATTATAAAGTAATGTTCTAGTCGATAAGTTCTGAGAAATTATATAAAAGAAATTGAGTTTTTTTGTAATTGTTTTTACAAATATATTGCACATGTAATTGAAATTTCAGTTTTTTATCAATTACTAACCCCAAATACTTAATGTCTTCAACTATCTCCAGTTCACAATTACCTAACTTTATTTTATATTTGTTATGTTTCATGTGATCATATTTCTTATCACTACAAAATATCATAGTTTTAGTCTTTGTAGTATTCAGCCTCAATTTATTAAAATTCAGTTTATCATTATCATTACTATTAAAATAAATTACATAAAGTGTCATCCGCAAAAAGATGAATACTACAATTTTCTAGCATTTCAACAATATCGTTTATGTTATTTGTAATTGGTTCTGATGAAATATTTTGAATTTTTACAATTTGTGTTCTCCCGGGGATAAATAACAAAATAAATTTGAAACCAACGGTAAACTGTGTTTTCAAATTCAAACCCATAATTATGAAGTTTTTGTAATAAATTTTTTCGATCTACAGTTTCAAAAGTACACGTAAGGTCTAAGAAAACTGCACGAACAGCATCATTATCATCCAGTTTCAATTTCCAATCATTAATTACAAAATTTAAGGTTGATTCCACGAATGGTTTTTACGAAATCCTGATTGTTCTAGTACTAAAGATTTAAATAATTTTTGTTTTAAAATGCAGATTAATATCAGAAGTATGCGTGTCGTGTGATGAATTTTTTAAAATGTTAATAGTTTTGATACGGGAACAATTTATTTGAATTTTCGTTTCATATTTTAGAACAGGGGTTACCTTTCCCCTTAAGGATTTAGAGACTTAAGAATCAAGAAGTGGGAAGAAACGGCTGCTGACAGAAATCAGTGGAAGGAAATTTATAATCAAGCCATGGGGCTGCACGGCATGTAGTGCTGAAGTATTATTATTATTATTATTATTATTATTATTATTATTATTATTATTATTATTATTATAAATTAACTTTTAAACTAATTTTTGTCAAATACATTAATAAAAGCTAATACATCGTTAAAAATAGAAAAAAATGGCGGTTTATATTTTAGTAAAATAATTATAGATTGCTATTTAAAAAATAAAAGTGGATAGTCGTGGTCGTATCTTGTAAACCTGTCTGTAAAATATATATCTGCCATCAAATAGTAGATATATTTAAAATAATAAAAATTTATATGAGCCATTTTTTTCTATTACAATAAAAAAAGTTAAGGGGGGGGTCTTCCCAGACTCACCCTGTATGTATATCCTTCGAACTATGAAAAAATACTTCAAGTTCTGTGTTACATGGCGTGTAGGACTGATATCGCAAGTGTTACGTTTGACGTATGCATGTTTGATATTAAAGTAGCTGCGTTGCGTACCTAACAGACTCGTAAATTATTATCAATATTTAACGATTTTAGATAATAAAGTGAAAATATTCATAAATTTAACGACAATAACAATTTATTTTTATATATTACAATTACATTGGTTTATATGTAAAGTGGCCTAAGATGAGGAGGAGCATAAGCTCAGTTCCGGCTTTACGCATAGGTCAAATATGCCACAAAATTTTGGGGCCCTGAAGGATTGTGAAGTTATTTAAGTCTAAGCACATAACTCCAGCCATTAGTTGGGCCATCGTCTTTGGATCACATTCTAGACTTCCAGCCTAGAGACATATAAAAAAACTTTCTGTAATATATCTTAATTTAAGGGAAAAGGAGTGACAGTAGGGTTTGTTACAGAAAAATTAAACATTTTAAAGCGGCATAGTTTTAATAAACGTAAACGTTAAAGCCGGGGCCACAACGGCGCACCGACCCTCGCACAGACCGTCGCACCGCCCCACTACAAAAAATTATTATGGATATTCTAGTGAGCCTGGCCTGCCTTAAGCGGAATAGAACCCCTGCGTACTAGATATGAAGCGAAAATTCAAATAAATTGTTCCTATACTAGAACTATTAACATTTTCAAAAATTTAACATTAGACGAACATACTTCTAATATGAACCTGCACTTAAAAAAAAGTTTTGTTGAAATCTATTTGTATTTGACTTTGATTTTATGGGGAAAACGGCATTTCCCGTTTTTCCTACAAAATCAAGGTCAAATACTAATAGATTTCAATAATACTTTTTTTTAAAAATGCAGGTTCATATTAGAAGTATGTTCGTCTAATGTTGAATTTTTAAAAATATTAATAGTTCTAGTACAGGATCAATTAATTTGAATTTTCGCTTCATATCTAGTACGCAAGAGTTCCATTCCTCTTAATGGTGGCCTAGCGCCTCGCACTGATCCCAGCACCAACCCTTGCACTGACCCTAGGTAATACCGTTCACTATTTTCTAGGCTCGCAGCATCGCACCATGGACATGAAAAAAATAGTATCTGCCGTATTTCAGAGAGAAGCAATATGAAATAAAGTTCTCAAAAATTTCCATTATTCATTTATTTTAAATAAACAGTAGAAAGAACCCCCTTTAAGTTTTTTTCTTTTATTTAAAGAATGGATTCCTCTTTTGCTGAAGTTTTTTTTTAGAAAAATATAATAAATATGAATTAATGGGAACTTATACAATTCAAACTTTTCAGACGCCATCTAGTGAGTAAAAAAGTATTTAATAAGTAGTTATGTAGTGAGCCAGATTTAGCTCTACAGTTTGACATTTATCTTGTGATCCACCATGTGATCACGACAACTGTTCTTTGAAAGGAAACGTAAACATGTCAGACTGAACTCATTTTTATATAATTATTTAAGTATATGATCTACTCAGTGCATACCTTTCAATTAATTCATGTTTATTTCCACTTTTCTTCAAACCCCGACATTCTAACTATCTTTGAAACTGTAAGACGGAATGATTTCAATTACTAAGTTTATCCCGATTGTTTCAACCCGGTCGAATTTCAAAGTTAACTCTCTACCGTTTATTTCACTCTTGTTATAGCGGATCGAGTGAACCCTATTTGAACCCGATCGAAAGCGTTGGCGAAGTGGAATAGTCTACTACGTAATTTCTACATAATTAGTAAAAATTGTGTGGTTATGTATGAACATGTGCAAAATTTTGTACGTCAACAATTATACGAGTGGAAATTTATACGCCAAATACCTACGTTATATTCAAAGTATTTGTACGACTTTTATACTTTATACGACATTTTGTCTTCCACAATAATTTACGTAGAATGAAATAAAATAAAAAATGAAAGTTTTTATTTATAAATGTACCTATATAAGCAAAAGAACTGTTAAAAATGTGTGTCTAGAATTTAATATGCTGTGTAACTTTTAATTATTTTTTCTGTTGATTGGATGTGAAAGTGAATAGGATTTTTCCCATATATTTTAAATAAAACCGTTTTAAGGATATGTTCATTTTTAATTTAATTTAATTTTAGTAAAGTCACTGTGGTATGCAAAATGGATTGTGGTATAAAGTACACAGTGATACAAATGCTTGGTGTACAAAGTATCTGGAGTAAACACACGAGTATATTTCCACAATCACCTCATACAAATGTTGAAATGTTTTATCGTATATATGCAGGCGTAAGTTTCCGTCATACAAATGTTGGGGTACAAATTTTTTAGAATCATAAATAAATAACTGACATTAAATAAAAATAAATAGTCAATTAATTATAATTTTTATAAGTACTATTTTTGGTCTTGTTAAATTTTTAGTTACATACTTTTCAAATGTACAATTTTAACTAAAATTGTGCAATTGACAATGTTTTAAAAATAAAGGTAGGTATTTTACTCATAACTGAAAATAGAAACATCGACATCCTGGTCACTTGCACTAGAAATTTTGTGAATTTTTAGTACTATGAGGACACTAAAAAGTAATAAAAAAAGTTTCCCATATGTTGCCAAAATCAATCACATTGTGTAACCGTACTCACTCTGTTTTATATTGTTCTTTTTGCTCATTTTATCACAGAATGTTGATTACCGCTTTTTTATTTGCAAATACTATGATGAATTAATTACAAAAATTGTTTCAAAGGGAAAATTTCAAAATTAGTTATCTTTGTTTAAAACAGCCACTGTGTATAATTTTTATATTTCATGGTTTTCGTGCTTTGCGAAACTCATTACATTTAAAACAACTATCCTTAGATGTACGTATTTCGAATAACTAATAGCCCAAATACTTGAAGTTCAAGAACGCACCAGAATTTTATATTATTTTGTAGGACATGATAAAATACAGAATGATAAAGTTACAAGAATAACAAATATTACATATGACGAATTTACATTTCAAATTTACATACGTACATCACAATATTACATATTCTTTATTTTTTATTTTTTTTTTGTTGTAGTTTTCCTTATGCTTAACTTTTCCGAGTTTTTGAATGTAATTGGTTTTAATCAATTTCAGGGTGACCAACAGTCAAAGTCAGGGAATTATAAAAAAAAATTGGGATTCTTGTAGAATTGTCACATAATGTTCTTAATTGTCAGGGAAAATATTTTTTTCGAATTCAACTTGGGGTGTGTTATCCATATCATAAGCATTATTTTCAGTAAAATTCTCTGACGCCCAACTAATAATATGCTCTCTTCTTCAGCACTTCGCCTCGTTGATCCCGCTTCCCGCTATTTGTTTGTTATTTAGGCAGCAAAGTTTGGTTATGTTATATTGTGCAGTGCCTGTTATTAATTATCTCTTGTACTAAAGTGTAGTGATCCTTGGAATTTGAAATATCACTAAACAACCAAGTTCACAAATAAATAATGAGTTTAACACAAGATAAAGTGCCGGGGGCACGATTTGTATTTAAAAACATTTACCTAGTTTATCCCGATAGTTTCAACCCGCTTGAAAATGGGTTCAATCGACCCGATTGAAGTTAGCGGGTTGAAATGATCGGAATAAACGTATTTTCAACCGGATTGAAATTTTCAACTCGACTCTAAAATACAAATGGGTTGAGCTTATTCGACCGGATTGACTCTACGGGATAAACGTTCAACCCGATATGAATATATATATATATATATATATATATATATATATATATATATATATATATATATATATATATATATATATATTTATTCGAGAAATATGCATCTGAACAAAAAATGTCCCGAATCAAAAAATTGATGGTTCTGTAAACCCACAGGGGAAAGGGGTGTAATTTTGTGATATTAAATGGGAACCCCCATTTTCTATTGCAGATTCGTATAAATTGTCAAAAATTAAATAGGTTTTAACGGGGGAACTTTTTTTTATTCCTGACAAATGGCGCTAGAATCTGTAAATACTGTTCAAAATTAAAAATTTTTACCTGGCCCTTTTCTTGAAATTCTCGACACATTTTCTTAAAACGTTTAGAGGTATTGGTCTACAGGCATTTTTGAACCTCCGCGACTTTGTGTACTACACAAAACAAAAATTTTTCATGGCATGCTTGTTTTGTGGGCGCAAAAGCGTAAAAACAAATTTCTATGGCTAATACGATTCTAGCGTCATCTGTCAGGAATAAAAAAAACGTACAATCTATCCGAATCTGCAATAAAAAATGCAGGTTCCCATATAAGATTTTGTCTCTTTCCCCGCCCCCTGGATGTCGGGGGAGGATTTTGACAGGATTAGATGTCCCCCTCCGAATCATCAAACTTTTGATTCGGGACCTTTTTGATCAAATGCATATTTCTCGAATTATTCATGATGGTACATTTAAATGGGACACCCGATACAAAATATTTATAAAAAAAAATTAATATATACTTATTACATCAATGTATGCATACTTTGTAAATGCAAGTGTCTTTAAATTATTAAGTTTAATACAATAAATTTATATTCAAATAAAAACTGTTTGAGAATTGTGGTGGGAGTGTGGCATTATTTGAAACTATTTACGCTCATTCCTAAACATTAAATTGTAAAACCTCATCTACACGTTGGGCCAACTAAAGCCAATAAACCAAAATAAACAAATACCGGCGAGGCAAAACAAGGCGAGTCGGCGCAAGTATTTTGCGTCTACACGTTGGCAAGTGTTTGGCCCAGGCCCAGACCATCAGGCCAGTGTCAGACCTTTCTCGTTTCTTTGACTCGTGCTTCAAAAACCGACACTGAGGCGAGCGTTGGCAAAAGGCGAGCGGCCAATGCGAGTCGCTGCGAAGTTAGACAAAAAGACTCTCCACACGTTGGTGTAAACTCGACACTCGACGTTGGCTTTTATTCGCCTAACGTCGGCCATAAGCAGTTTTTCAGTATTGATATTCGTGATGTCACACTATAACATAAATCCCGCTTATTTTCAAAGTATCCTGTACCTATATCATTTTATTTCTTTATTAATATTCATTTTTACGCATTGTACATCAGGTGTCTTATTTTCGATGTTTTTTAAGGTATCTCGGGTAATATTAACGATAGAGCAAACCGTTTGCATATTACTGTGTCCACTTTTCCAAAAAATCTTCAAAAACAAGATTTTCTCTAATTTCGAAAATATCTCATATATCTTATTTATTATATTTAGAGAAAAATTGTTTAGATAAATTCTGTACTGACTTGCGTAGAATAAAATGGCGTAATTAGATTTTTTTAAAACTTAATAATTCTAGAGATATAAAGAAACTTATGATTTTTTAAATGGGAACTTATGTTAAAATTGCCTTATCGTTTTCAATGTCTACATTCTTTTGTTGTAAACATGAATAAACCATGAATTGTTAATTTTTAGGGTTGCAAAAATTAAAATTATTAAGAAACAAATGAAAAAATCTATTACACATCACTTTTTGTTTATTTTAATCTATATCTATTAATTATATTCTCAAAATTATTCTTAACGAATTATTTTCAGGTTAGCAATTTTTTTATGGACGTCACAGTTCACAGTTCTTTAATAAACGTTGAAAATGAAACACCTGTACCTCCATACGTTTGCTTTTCTACTAATTTCTTTCAATTGAATTGAACTGTAATAATCTATTCGTATTGTAATAATTGTGAATGTTACTAATCTTTCTAAATTTGTAAAAACTGCTCCTGATGATGAGCTACGGTGGGTAGAAATCGATCAAGGTAGAAAATTAAATATTTCTGACTGTAATCCATTAGTTTCATTTATAGGTATTATCACCATTCTCGAAACAGTTTAAAACAACAATAAGGAAAATATAACTATCAAAATGAAAAGTAACGTCTCCTGATTTTAAGCCTTGAAGGACGAGAAGTGTTTCTTTTTAATACTAAAAATGGCAATATACTAGTACTGTCAAAAGTATTCGGTTAGCCGGTTTATGCGGTTTTCGAAAAATTAAAAACCAGTTAGTCTGATTAACCGCGGTTAGCCTAAAAACCGGTTAACCGCGGGTAGCCGCAACCAGGTTAACCACGGACAGCCGTAAAACTGTTTATTCCGAATAGCCAACATAACCGGTTAACTGCGAATAGTCAACAACAACCGGTTAACCGACTAGTCTTCAAAAACTGTTTAAGCCTTATTCGGTAATAACCCATAAATTAGTGAAAATGTATATCGAAATTGGTATATTTTGTCCTTACGTTTGAGATACTACTTGTATGGATTATTTGATGCACAAAATTTTATTATTATAAACGTTATAACTACTTTATTAAAAAAATATTACTTCTTTTCTTAATTTTAAATTAAAAAATATGTATTATTTGGTAAATTATTTTTTGTCGTTAGAGAGAATGTTATTTTTGTATTTCTACATATTTACTTTATGAAATAAAATAATAAACCTCTAAACTTTTGTTCCTATTTATTTGTATCTGTTTTTTTTTTTTCATTATTCTCTATCTACTAATGTGACGCAAACTGATATAAGAGTAAATTTATATTTTTGGCGATCAATCTATTATGCAGTTAAAAGATTCCTAGTGGTTAGCCGTTTAATTGCGGGTAACCGTTATCTAGCGGTTATCCGGTTAACCGTTTACTAGCGGTAGCCGATTAATAGTGGTTAGCCGGTTAATCGCGGTTAGCCGGTTAAACGCAATTAACCCATTAACCGCGGTTAGTCGGTTAACCGCAATTTGTTGTCACGGTTAACTGGTTATTATTTTCTACGGTGTTTGACAGCACTACAATATACCAGGCATTTATCGTATACAAATACAACAATCTAACAGTTTTCCGTTTTAAATACTCGTATATGTAATAATCAAAGGTTCTCTACTGAATTCAAAAATTATATATTATTATATGTTACTTATTGCCCAAGAGCAAGGATGCTGAGGTGGATGAGCGGCGTGACAAGGAAGGACAAGATCAGGAATGAGTGTATAGGGAGGACAGTCAAGATGGGACAGATGGAGAAAAAGGTACAGGGGAGCAGTCTACGGTGGTTTGGTCACGTCGAGTGAAAGGACGAGAAGTACGTTGGAAAGCGAATGGAGCACCTGAAGGTGGAGGGGAGAGAAAGGCCTAAACTCAGATCGAGGGATAAGGTGGCGGAGGATTTGCGGGAGAGAAGGTGGACCCCGGGCGACACTTTGGACCGGAATGAATGGAGCAGGAAGCTGAGAGAGGGGAATGCCGACCCAGCGTATACGGGAGAAGGCTATGGCAAGAAGAAGAAGAAGATATATTATTCTAATCAGTAGGTTCTCGCACAAATTAAATACTGTAATGTGGAACGCCCGCCGTCGTCACCGCTGTCGCCACCGCCGTCGCAGACGCGCCGCCTTCGCCGCAGCAATGAGCGAGTGTCTATTTATAGCGATGACGTAATCGCGCTAGCAGCCGGGCGACGTAAAAAGAAACAAGCCGCGACATGTTTATTTACTTCCGGTCGCCTGAACCTTTTATGTTCATTGTTATTATGCGGTCGAATATTCTAGTGCTCCCTGGAAGTTAATGGTAGCTGTATAAAAGGGACGAAGCTATGCAGTATAGTGTCGAGTGGATGAATCGGGTAGTTACTGGTTAACTGGGATAGTTGTGGATGTGAATATTAGGTAGTGTAGACGAGTATTGGGAAGCTAGTGTACAAGGACAGTAACGGCGAGTCGGGAAGCTAGGTATACGGGGACAGTAACGGCAAGTGGAAGTGGATTCTCGGCAATGGTGTTGAAGAATTGTGGCATACGGACAGTCGGTGTTACTAAGGCTGTGTAAGTGAGAGAGTTACATAAATAGACAGATATTAAGTTGAAAGGTGTGACTTCTGTCCGAGCAGTTGAATATACAGACACTGTTGAGTCAGTTGAGTATATAGACGCTGTGGAGGTCGGTAGGAGGACAATTGAACGTGATATAAATAAAGAAATGACATAAATAGTCGAAATAAATAATTAGTAAGATCGTATAAATAAAAAGTCGTGGTAATTGTTAAATAAATAAATAGTGTTAGTGTTATCTAGTTAATTATAGTTTTAGTCTTAATTAGTTCTTTTTAATAATTGTGTTTGGACACGAATAATAATAATAATAATAATAATAATAATAATAATAATAATAATAATAATAATAGTAATAATTGTTTAATAGTCATTTTCATTATAATTTAATAAACACTTATTTTAATTAATAATAATTGTCTAATATTTACGCTTCACTCAAATAAATAAATAAATAAATAAAAACGTTACAATACTTTACCGACAAGCTCTATACTAGTACGAATCAATCATGAAACTGTTATTGCCTGTCTACTTACTTAAGAATTTGGCTTGACTTCACTGAAGATGCCGTCAGCCCAGTCTCTGGGCTCTGGGTCGCGGTAATTAAAAAACTAAATAATTCTTAATATTTTGGCAAATATAATTGTGATAAACAGCCATAATATAATAATAATAAATTAGAATATGGTTCTGTCCCCGAACCCGTAAACTTCCTAAAAAATTGCCAGCTGTGGAGATCAACAAAAAGCTGGTTCACTATAAGTTCAGACAGACTATACTTAAGTACAGTATTTTAAGCTTTGGCCTTGAAAGGCTTATAAATAAATAAAATAAATACATCATCACGGCTTATTACCCATTGCTGAGTGTGCCAATCTGCTTTGTACACAGATATCGGTAATGATCATATTTATAATTGATTGACTGATTAATTACAAATACTGATTTATATCATATTTGAGTCAAATACAATTTTAAAAGTGTATAGATTATATACAACGCATGTTGGATATTAGGGTGTATTCTCTAATAAAAATGTTAATTTTAACATGCCTTTAAAAAAAATTTTTTTAACATGACTGTTAATAATAAATACATTTTTTGGTATTCTCTACGCGAAAATTTGACACTGCTGTTAAAATCATAAATTTTAACATGTCTGTTAAACACCAGAATAAAGTGAACAACAAAACAGAAAAAAGGTACGTCTTTGCTAAAGTAATATTGGTAGTAACCACAACACCAATAAATAAAGTGACCAGACGTCCCGGTTAATTTATGAGTAAGAACATATTAAATTATATGTATAAATAGTATTTTTATTCAAGTCAACAATCCGTAAAACATATTCTCTTTTCTAAAATGTTCTGCGATCTGGCAATTTATTTTTGTACATGAAAGGTGAAAAACAATGCAGCTTCACATCCCTTGACAAAATGTAACTTTCAATTAAAAGGCATTTGACCTTTTTTATTACATTATCTCACCAATCAAAGTTTTGGTACACGAGCCACCATTAGTTT
This sequence comes from Harpalus rubripes, assembly GCA_963082715.1. Lineage (NCBI taxonomy): Eukaryota > Metazoa > Arthropoda > Insecta > Coleoptera > Carabidae > Harpalus > Harpalus rubripes. Next base: position 39,704,678 of record OY720458.1, read on the forward strand.
GCAATCCTCTGAAAAATGACCCGGTTTTGCAATGTATAAATCTGGTCACCCTACCAATAAAAAAACATGATAAAAAAGTAAACAACTGTCAGTTTATGTATCACTTTGAAATTTTGGAAAACGAATTTGTCACTTTGACATTTTAGAAAAAATAATGGAAATAATGCTTCGGAAAATAAATAAAAATCTGCTGCATAATCATGTCTCATTTTTAGGTTCCATATGAAAAATGAATTATATTGAAATTGTAATAAATTATCATTAGGTATGTAAAATTTATTCTTCTTGATCCTCAGAATTGGCGATCCAAAATGTTAAGCTTCGTTATGGTGTAACAAAAAGCAAAGAAATAAGCAATTTTAACTGAATTTAATACTTACATTAAGAACTATGTTTTAAGAGACATTTAAATAGTGCTCTCGGTATACCATTTAAAGGTTCAGTTGTGAATCTTTCTCGAATTATGTTAATTAAATATTCCTACTGGCATCAAGCTGTAATTAAATAAAATATTTCGTAAAATAGTTGTATATTGTACTAAATATCACCTAGATATTTTTTATCATCATCCACGGTAATTTTCTTTCGTTTTCTATTACATTTTTCTTAATTAGAAGTGCAACATATTCAAATGCTGTTATAATTTTATTGTATGAACAGATGTTAAAATTTTAAAGGCGTCGATTTGAATGACGTTAAAATATACTGTTTTAACATCTTTTTTTAACACGTGTGTTAAAATTTTAACAGATTGATAGTTACAGAATAGAAAATATATTTTAACAAGTTTTTTTTTATGGGGTTTCGTGACCGCGTGCCTGAGTGTCAGGTCGCGAATGTGGGGAACCGGGTTCGATCCCGACCGACGCCAAATATTTCTAATTTTAAATAGCACAAAATTGACCCCTGTGGTGCACTCTCCACGCCAGCAGTGAGTGCCCGTGAGGTGACGCCTGGTAAGCGCCCGCACGGTGCAAATATTTCATCATTACCGCATCTGTGTACAAAGCAGATTGGCACACCCAGCAATGGGTAATAAGCCGTGATGATATATTTATTTATTTATTTATTTATTTAAGTTTATTTTTAACATACTGTTTAAAATTAACAGTTTCCTTACAGAATACACCCCATTATAGTTTTAAGCCTTCAGCACACGCACCCGATAAGTACCAACGATAGCTAAAATTTATATTATTTTTGTAATTTCAACACACAAGCGCACGTAAAGGCCTGAGAAACCATTCGGTTAAAAAACGAGGTATATGGCCTTATCGACAAAATAAGACCCAGTAACTGTTAAAATATTATAAAGTAACTGTAAATTATGTTTTTATAAATTATTAAAAGATGACAGAAATAATAGAAAATTATACTACCGTTTGGTTCCAGAATGTGTATACAGAATGTTACTCAACTTGAATGGCATATAATACTCAAAATTCTAAAATTTAATTTTGAATTTTTTAAAGCAAACATTTTGGGCCACTGACTAGGTAATAGAATATTTTCTATTATTTTAACACTATAATAAGAAGTAATTAATATTGGTTTTACATATAAGACATTACATAATTAATTTATATATTAATAACAAAATATGCAAACTCAGTGGTACTAAAAATGTAATACAAATAAACTATTCTTTAAAAAATAGGTATTTTTAGTCGACCTTAACAGAAAATTGAATTTTTCGTACGCAAAAGCGACCAAAAATTGACCGTTTTTCGGCCGCTTTCATTATTATCCGATTTAAGGTGGCGCCATCTATTATTTCGAGTGTTAATAAAGAGAAAGTAAACGTTTTTGAAGGAGTCTCGGTCAAAAAGTGAATTTTTTTCGGCCGAGTCTAAAAGTAGACGAGGTCGAAACAACACTTTTTGGCAGTGGTACACAAAATAATTTTAGTCGACCTTATAAAATTTACAAATTTCTTAGATTTTATTTATTATTTATTGACATAATTATTTATAACAACTGAACAATTGTACATATTTGTGACTCCTTCAGAAACGTTTACTTTCAATTTATTAACACTCGAAATAATAGATGCTACCTTAAATCGAATAATAATAAAAGCGGCGCCGAAAAACGGTCATTTTTTGGCAGCGAAAAATTCAATTTTTTGTTAAAGTCGACTAAAAAAATATTTTTGTTTTGTGACCAGCATGTTAATGCTATATGTATTTAAAGTTAAGAAATTCTCTGTATATTGTGGATCATAGCATACTTTGCATTAAGTTAAGGTGGATAAGAAGATAAGTTATTGACTTTAATGTGCTTTAGTTTAATACGAGAAATGCAAGTATTCATAACGCTACAATGGTTCATAAAATTCTGTAAGTACCGCGTTACCATCTGAACATGAGTAAACAGTAAACACTATTCTAATTAATAATAAATAAAAAATTACTGAATATCTCAAAAATTAACACAACGAAAGTTATAAGAAAAAGAACCATTACCTATTGAAAGTAGAAGTACTGATTGAATAATGTATGTAGAAAGATTGGCAATGCTGTAGTAAGTTTTCATAACAGTTTTTTTTACCCCAAACGGTACCTATTACCATCTGTAATACAATTATATAACATACATATGTAATGCATGTCGTACTCGCACTTGCTGCACGATAACAACATTATTCTGAGAAATTTAATTTAATTATAAATTTATTTTTACCCCATGCGATTTAGAACATTTCACGACTTATTTTTAACATTTCTGATAAAATTTCAGTTATTTAACAAAGAAACAATTTAATATGAACCTTCTCATGACTATATACTAAAATAATCAAAGATGGCAGCAGAATATCTAGCACACAAATTATTGTATTAAACAAATCATCATAAGGTTGACAATCTGTAAGTATAGCGGGTGTAATTTTAAAAACGGGGCATAGGGCTATAACAGAGGAAACAGTTATTTAGCTGCCAAAAGTTTCTATATTAATTTATAGGAAAAATAATTGGAGCATATTATAGAGAAAAAATTACGAATTTGATACCAAACACATCACATTTCTTTTTCATATAAAGCCACAAAATAAATATAAAATTTTGCGAAATTAGGATAAAATCTCATTAACCATGACAGTCGGACATAGGGTAAAGGCGGGTAAGAGTACGCACATTTTCTTTTGTGGCCTGTAAAAAAATTATTTTGAAAAAAATACTTATCATTTATGAAAATATATATTGTTTGTACATTTGGCAACAAAATTAAAATTATTCTAAGTGGATTCATTTATTCATATTTTTAATATTAATGAAAATAAACAAAATGGGAAATGCGTACTCTTAGACGTACATGAATCTAAGAGTACGCAGCTATTAAGCCAAAGAGTACGCATATTATTCTGGTACACATTTGTCACATTTAAATATTTTTTGACCAGAATATGTGGTGCAAATTTCATGCCAACAAAGTTTGCATAATTTGCACTGTATCCAGTCCATTTCTGGGGGATCCTTGTACTGTAAATTGTCAAGCATTTTAACATGTTCAGCAAGCTTCTTTTCCATATCTTGATTGAAAACAGGCTTATACCTGCCTAGAGAATCTGGAATTGTGTCTCCTTTAAAGCGCTTTCTAAAGGAGCTTCATGTAAATCTAGTGATATTGCAATATGTCGTTTAGATTCACCTTTACTAATTCAATTTTTTTCCTGCATTAATTCAGGAGTAAATTTTAATTGTCGATTACTTTTTCGTTTATAATTGCCCATCTATAGTGCAAAAAAATCAAAATGCAGGATAACAAAATAATATATTATTTAAACTAAGGGTACGCATAACAGTACGCATGCGTACTCTTAGTTATAATTTTCTGCGTACTCTTGGATTTTACATATATTTTATTAAATATTAATTTTACTATAACACGTTAGATACCTCTGCAATCGCTTCTGCGTACTCTTTAACTACAATGATAAAACTAAACTCTCAATAAGTAAAATAATGAATATGTTAAGCTGAATTTAATCGACATTACTGTATAAGTAACCCAAAATAACAATATAGAACACAAAATTTTTGTTTCTTGTCTACTTTATAATTGTCTTACCTTAGAAAGAAGATTTTTTGTACTCAAGATGGACACATAAATACGTCTTGTTTTGACTGTTACACCAGCTAAATGATATTTTCAATTCCAAGATATTGATAGTGCGTACTCTTAGAATGAGCGTACTCTTATCCGCCCTTACCCTACTGTTAGAAGAGTTAGTCCGTCAAAAAGACAATTAGATAGTTAGGCAGTTAGTTACATAAATAGACAGACAGTGAAGTGAAAGGTGTAAATTATATCCCGGTAGTTGAATATATACAGACGCTGTAGAAGTCAGTAGTCGAAATAAATAATCAGTAATATCGTGTAAATAAATAGTCGTATTAATTGTTAAATGAATAAATAGTTTTAGTGTTTAACTAGTTAATTATATTCTTAGTCTTAATTAGTATTTAATATTTGTTTAACGGTCGTTATTATTATCTTTCAAATGTTTATTTATCGTTTTAATAAACATCTATTATCTATTTTAATTAATCATAATTCGTTGATTTTTACAGTTTAAAAACGTTGCAATATCGTAGAATTGTCCACGATTTTTATTCTTTTGTGTGTTAATCTTAATAAAAAAATATTAGACTCCATATTTTGGTATTTTTTCAAACAAATAATAATACACAAGAAAAAAAGTTATGCGAAATGATCTTAACCCAAAAATAAAAGATATTTCTTGTTCGCTGTTAGATAAAACTATAAATGACAAGGAACGTACAGTGAATGTAGCATCAAGGGACGGATATTTTCATTAATTAACATTGTTTCGTAAACTGAAGTCCTAAACAATTTCTAAGATTGCAAATTTCACTTTTGTTTATCATGTTGGAAATATATTAACAAGTTACAAACATCAAACATGTAAATGTGCGGCAATAAATCAACAAGAGACTCAAGCATATAAATTAGCAATATTTGGATTATGAAAACATTTATTTTTAATATAACTTTTTTAATAAAATATTTCTATCCAAGTTTCATTACTGAATTGATATGCAATATACTTTTTTTTTTCAAATGTTTTGCCTTGAAAATCCCTTTTATAGCAATCATTGTTTAAACTTGATTCAACAAAACGGTTATTGCCATCAAAATTTTTCTTTCCATCTACGACATCGCGCTAACATCCGGTGCCTGTTTACCTTAACACGTTCACTGCGGTGAGGGTCATTTCGTCCCAAAACATTTATTTTCATTTTCAATCTAGCAGTTCGTACATTCAGTAACTAAAGGAAAGGTTTGAAGGTTGAGAACTAATATTATGCAGCAGCAAACGTGTTAATATTGTTGTATCCCTCCATTTATTACGCCACTGTACAATATGTACATGTTTAATATGCACTGTCATCACATCACCAATAGGCAATAATAAGGCTGGAAAAATTTCGATAAATATCGATATCACTCTCCATCGATATCACTTTTTTGTGATATCTAAATATCGATATTTTATCGATACATTTCGATAATTATTAATAAGATAAATTTATCGATATCAAATACTTTGTTTCCCTAGTCGTAGTCAATGGGGGAGTTTTCGAATTTTTGATTCTTTTATATGTTAAAATATTTTTAAATTTAAAGCGCTTTTACTTTTATATTTTGTAAAATTTTAAAAAATACCGGAGAAAAAAATATTAAACTTTTGCAATATTCTCTTCCCGCCGTTACGGCGTACTAACATCAACCATGTGCGAATTAGGTCTCGACATACGTGCGCTAAACGTGCTTCATAGAAAGAGACAGAAGCAAAATATGGCTACATGTTTATGTTTACATTTGACAATTTAATTTCTGTATTTATCGTATTTTCTAGGTTTTACATTTACATATTTAAAATCAAATAATTTGCTTTTTGCGATTTGACATTGAAATTGACGTTTCAATATGAAAAATAGAAGACATACGTTCATGTTTTCATTGTAAATTCCTACCTCCATGGTAAATTATCGTAGCGGACAACTGGGGTGAACCAAAGATGTCGCATACGTCATCGTATTGCGAGCGATTTAATAAACGATAAATTTAATATCGTTGGAATAAAAAAATACGCTATATTTTATTACTTTTATTGCATTAATAGTAATATTGCATGTATACTATTGTAGTAATGTGGAAAAATCATTACATTTCTACATGACTGAACGCCCCCATTACTGCTTGAATGCTTGTATAGACTTTTTAAAATTTGATGATGCCGAATTTTTAAACTCCTGTATTCTGAGCACATTTTGAGAAAGTAATAATAAAAAATCAATATTACTGTCTGTTTTGTTCGAGAATTATTAACTCATTTCTTTGAGTATATGATATGATAAAACAGTTAATAACACCGTATCAAAAAACATAAATAATAAAAACGGTAATTTATAAAGGTATCGCACATAACAGAAAATGATATCATGTTATCAAAAAACTTATAACTTCGTGTAACCGAGGGTCTAAAAGGTTTTTATAATTTATTACTTCAATCATTTCACTTTTTATTTATCACTGAGTGAGCTGGTATTTCCAACTTGTTTAAAGACAGCGAACATTTATCCTGTTATAAATCAGATGATGTTACAGATATCCTTTCTACGCTATTAATTCTTTATATAATATTTAAATTGATGTAATATATAGATTTCTCATATGCATTTGACCGAAATAGTCAAAAAATTCTTTTACATAAACTTGATACTAACTTTCAATTTTATATTCACTTTCTCACATTCATATCTTCAAAACTATTAATTCACTTCGAGATTTTAGGATGATCTAATACGAAGACATTAACAATTGGCATATTAGCTTGAAATCAATCTTCTAAATTATTTTTCAGTAGAGGATTCCACCATTTTTTTATATAATTTCATCACAAAGAATAAGTAAAACTAAGACTATTGGTGAAAATCCGGTGAAAAAATTCCAATTAATAAGCGAGTTATGGTCCCCCGAAGTTTGAAAATATAGACGTCACGAATATGTTTTTATATAAAACTGTTTTCTTCATGGATCTAAAATGTTCTTGAAATGTATGCTATTTTTAAATAATATTTATAAAAAACAAATTAATATTGTAACACTGTACAAGTCCACATGCTTTATAATTGCAAGTGTATCAAAATTATTAAGTTTAATGCAAGAAATTTTTATTCAAATAAAAACTGTTTGTGAATTGCAGTACTGGACTGGTAGCCACGTGTCCGCTATTTGAATTTATCTACTTCCATTGGTAGTAGACTCCACCCCCTAACTCGGTATTCGTTATATATTTATAGGTGATCTTTGAGTCGCCAATCAAAATAATATGTATGGATTTCATATGAGTGACGAACTGGTAAAACAATAACCACCTTATTTCCGAAGTATTTCAATTATATCATTTTATTTCTTTATTAATATTCATTAAGCATCTACTTTCACAATTTTTTTACTAATTTCTCTTAATTCGATTGAGCTGTAATCCCTTATTACAGAAAATGCAAAAACATGTCGATCTCTTATCTCTTGTAGGCTGTCGGTAGATCACACATACCACTAAATGTATATCGGTAGAATTCCGACCCTATGTTCCAAAATGAATTAATGGGACATTATACCGTGAGTTTCAGCTAAGATGCAATATTTACTATTTTGTCATTAATGTATTACTATGGATACTAATTACACATTCGGTACCGTTCCAGATAAAATGCAACATTGGTTTTTAATGTTAAATGAACTTGTCATCATAATTTACTGATTTATATATAACGTAAGAAAATAAATTATTTTTATTTTCTTCAGTTCGCGCATTTTGTTCTTGCCCTTTTCGTATGATTCTTATCTAACATCCATCAATTATAAATTTTGTAAATATTCTTGTAACTCTAAAAGGATATGGTCTAGGACGTTCAGGAGATAAATTAGCAAATATTTCTCAAACTATAACCAGCATTGTACCAAATAAACATTCAATTTTTTTCTTCTTTAGCAAACATCTTTAATGTGTGACAACAAGTTCATTTGACATTGACGACAACATTGACAACCTATGTTACATTTTATCTGGAACGGTACAGTATGTATAACTAGTATCCATAGTAATATATTAACGACAGAATAGTAAATATTGCATCTTCGCTGAAACTTACGTTACCAGTAGGTATATTAGACTTTTCACAAAAATCGAATTTGCCGAAAAATAAAAATACAAATCTTACTTTACAATCGTTCATTGTAAGATTCTGATATTTTTTCTTCATACATAAGCATAAAAACAAGGCGTTTAATGTGAAATTTTATATTACGGATTAATCGATCCTGTATTAAAAAATAAAAAACGTTTAAACTTTTTCATTTTTGGAGAAATTTTACATTTTCCAATGAAATAAAATTACAAAAATAAAAAAGGAAATGATGTTTAATAGTTATTTTTATACAAGACGATAAAATTATATTTTATCGATGAACGGAAAGTGAATTATTTTTCATGAGTCGATAATTAAATTTTATCGTCGTGTATAAAATTCTATTTTTTTCTATTGAAAATTTAATAAAAAAAATCAAATTAGAAAAATAAATTATACATTAAATTATTTTTTAAGTACAATTTTAAAAATTAATATAAGTTGTGGTTCTTTTGCAAGAATAGATCTTTCTGGTAACATTAATTCTACAATTGAAGTTGTTATTAACACAAACCATCAAAGATTGTAATGGATTTAATTTAATTTAAATAAAAATGTAAGTACTTTATCTATCCTTGCAGGTAAAGAAATATTATCTATCTTTGCGGTTAAAGTGCTACTTGATTCACTATTCTAGATAAAAGACCACTTTACAGGGTTGGCAAAAATCATGATTTATTTAAAAAAATCACGAAATCTGCAATAAAATCCCAAAGAATGCATTTGAATTTTTGCTTATACGTAGTATATAACACGTTCACGGGCGCCTGTTTAAACTTCAAACTTAAACCATGCCTACCTAAATAAAACAAGTTAAAATATGTCTTGCATGGCACTCTGTAAAGCTTAAAACGGATATTTTATTTTACGTTTATCTCAATACAAGAACCTATTATATCAATAAATTTAGCCACATTTGATGCAGTATTTAATTCTGAACATTTGTTTTATTTACATTTTAGTTCTAAAATTAATAAGGCAGAATTTACAAAAATTTAAAAACTTTACCATTGTATTTCCTATGGTCCATAAAAAAGTAGACACCCGGTATATATGTATATATTTTTCTATAATATTACCATAGTAGAATTTTCTTTTTGTTAACTCTGTAGGCATCTAAAATAATTTTAAATTGATTTTCTGACAAAAAATTTATTATTTTATAAAATTTGATTTAAATCATATGATTTAAATCATGCCAACCCTGCCACTTTATAATCTGGTATAGAAAAAAATAATGTTAGAGCTTCTTTGATTCTTGCTAGAAACAGAAAGAAATTGTTACCTACGTTTTTGTTTGAAAAGGGCAAGGAAGCACGGACTGATTAGAAACGTTACACCCTTACATTTTTGGTTTGTTTGGTTATTGCTAAAACCTTATATGTGAATTTAAAACTACCCGTGCACTGAAGATTTGAGATTACTTTTATATTTCAAATTAAAATAAAACTTTGTATTGCATGGCAATTTTTTAATTTTCATTTCAAACTCAGGTGACTACTTTTTAATGCGACAGTAGTACAATAACTCCTTTATTATATCTAGAAGTATTATCAGCTGTCTAATGTGATAAATTGGTCATGTCGTTATCATGTACATAAAATACAACAAAACCAGAAATAGATAATGAAGGTTTAGTTTTTCTGCTTGTATAATATTTGTCACTATACATACATATATTTCTTATTTAAATATTCTCTTTTTTATTATACTTTAATAAATATATTTTGTCATTGATTTTTAATGAGAAACGAAAAATTGTTCACCACTAACAAGCCCCAATACAAACAATAATTTTGCATAATAGTTGATAACAATAGTATATTAAAGACCGTGTTTTATAAGACATGTCTTATAAAATGAGTTCTTTATACTATTTTTTATATTTTGCACCTTCTACAGACTAAAATATTTTTAAAAAACTGTTAATATTAAACCGAGTTGATTTAGGGAAATTTGTAAGTGAAATGTTGTAGTTGGTTACATTGAATTGACCACTTTCAATTATTATTTGAAATTTCATGTCATTTCAATATTTACGAACAAATTTAAATGAATTTAGTGTAATCATGGAAGATGAAATCAGTTGCACTCCGCCTGAGCTACGTAATTTAGCTCAGACTACAGTAAATAATCAACTTTCTAAAAAATCGCGCGGGATTTATGAGAAAGAATTTGCAAATTTTGACACATGGTGTAAAGAAAATAATGTCAAAGGCGTAACAGAGAATGTTTTGATTGCTTATTTTGAAATGCAAAGTAAGACGAAAATATGTATTATTATTATTACTATTATATTCATTAAATAAAGTGATTAATTAAGTAAAAGAAATTTTGAGGTTATATTGAAATTTCTTATCTTCCAGCTTTGACGTTTGACAATTTAACCCTTTCAGCCTCAGTGTACAGGAAATTTTTATTTTTTCTTATATTTGAATTAAAACTTGCTTTAAAATTAATTAAAAATAATTTTCTATCGTTCAAGGTTCAATCTACAAATTTTTAGTACTACGAGGTCCATCTATGTGGACTAATTCGAACATTATATTAACATTTACTTACTCAATTTGTGATTATATTTGTACATTTTCATGTAAATAATCTTCCCTAAATAAAAAAATAATAATAATATCGACATTACATTATTAAAATGAATTGTCAATTAACTAAAAATAAATTAGGTAAAAATGGGTTAAGAAACGTCATCTAGTACCAACCGTCTAAAACAAAAAATTGCGTATCGAAATGAAGGTCATTACGATACGCAATTGCGTATCGTAATGACTTCATTATGAACGCAAAATATAAAAACAATATTATTGATTGTATACAGGGTACGAGGGGCAAGTAAAAAATAAGGTTCCCAACGCTGTACACTCGCCGCCCGAGATACTAGGAGAAATCCGGCAACACCGCCTTCATTGTTAATCCCCCCCACTCCATTCCAACTACCTGGAAGATCACTGCGAAGCTTAGTGCCAGTCTAACAGCCATCCGCGATGGAGCCCGCAATCGCCGTCACCGCCAGGTGTGAAATCCGTTCAGTGATTCGATTTTTAAACGCAAAGAAGCTTGCACCTATTGAAATTCATAGACAGTTGGAAGAAGTTTATGGCAAAGCTTGCATCAGCGTCCAACACGTCCGCAAATGGTGCAGGGAGTTCTCTGAAGGACGCACAGACGTTCACGACGAGCAAAGGAGCGGGAGGCCATCGGTGTCCGACGAAGTCGTGGCGAAGATTGAGCGCATTCTCCTCGAGGATCGAAGAGTAACGCTTCGGGAGCTGGCTGATCAGGTTCCTGAGGTTTGTGAAAAAACCATCGACAACATTGTGACCGAAAAACTTGGTTATCACAAGGTGTGTGCGCGGTGGGTCCCGCATATGCTTTCAGAAACCCACAAAGACAATCGCGTCAAGTGTGCCGAGGGGTTTCTTCGAGAATGCGCCGAGAATACTGAAGAATTCTTGGACTCCATTATTACGGGAGATGAAACGTGGTGTCACTACGTCACTCCGGAAACAAAAGAAGACTCGAAACAATGGCGCCATCCCGGGTCGCCGAGGCCGAAGAAGTTTAAGCAGACGCTATCCGCAGGAAAAGTGATGGCTACGGTGTTTTGGGACCGAAAAGGCGTCTTGCTTACCGAGTTTATGCCTAAAGGGACCACAATAAATTCGGACAGGTACTGCGAGACGCTAACGAAACTCAAAAGAGCCATCCAAAATCGCCGGAGAGGAAGACTGAGCAAGGGCGTTAGGTTGCACCACGACAACGCGCGACCGCATGTCTCTCGACAGACCACCGCCCTACTGGACAAATTCGGCTGGAAATTGCTTGATCATGCCCCCTACAGCCCTGATCTTGCTCCCAGCGACTTCCACTTGTTCCCGAAATTGAAGCAACACTTGGGTGGACAACGCTTCAGTACAGATGAAGAGGTGAAGGAAGCGGTCACCAAGTACATCGGCGGCCTAGCGGCGGAGTTCTTCGAAGCGGGTTTTCAGAAGTGGATAACTCGTCAGAAAAAATGCGTTGAAAGATCTGGCGACTATGTAGAGAAATAGTTTGAAATACAAGCTTTCAGATGGTATACATATTTATTGCAATAAAAAATGCCTTACACCTGAAAAAATTTGGGAACCTTATTTTTTACTTGCCCCTCGTATATTAGACGTTTGTCTATATTTTGTGTCCACTAAAATTTCAATACACATATTGCATCAATATTATTAAACAATATTCCTGCACAACATTATTGAACGTCTAGGAGCCACTTCAGTTTTTGTTTTATTTATAGCCTCGAAAAGTTTCCAATATAAGCAATGTGACACCACCTGTCCGGTGTCCAGCCGGACAGTCCGAGATAAAAAATTGTCGAGTGTCCAGTTTGATAGATCTTTCGTTCCAAACTTACATTTTTTAAACAATTTCAATTTAAAATTAATATAAATGGGCACGATTCAGAGTTGTTTTTATTTTCTCCAAAAACGTTGCAAAATGGTAATTTTTTGCATTAGACGTGAAGATTCAGTCACTTCCTTCATTAGGCAATACCAATACGTCATGTGCGAAAGATTCAATTTTGCAACAAATCGCATAGGTATATGGGTTAATCTAATGCTGTTAAGATTTAGCTTTTACAAGAAAAAAAATTAATATATTAGAGATTAGGTGTCACTATTATGAAAAAAAATCGTATAATTTATAATGTGTAATAATAAAAAAATATATAACATAAGTTCATAATAAATACCTTATAAAGCCCAAAATAACAAATGGGTCGGGTTTTTTAAAACTTTGTCAGCGTTGTCACGATTAGTAGCATATTTATTCAAAGAAAAAAATACTTTGTAAATAAATTAATAAAAATATATATGCCTTTATTCATCAGTTTTGTGTGAGTATGATTTTTAAAATTAATTACTACATTTATTCTCTAGAATATTGGAAATAATTTACAAGTCTCACTTCCACAGCGGATCACATTTGTCAATATGATGAAATAATTTAAATTTTTCTTTTGTTAGAAGAATCTAATGGAACTACTTTACTTTAAAAATAGTATATTTTATTTTGCAAAATAAGTATAACAGATAAACGAACTATATTCATTCCAAAGATGTCTAGACGATGAAAAACTGTATATAGTAATACCATTGAGAATACTAGTACCAAATAAAATCTTTCAAATATATTGCATCAATGTTACTAATAGTAGGTATATTAAAACACAAGTATAATAAGGCAATCTGTTAACGCACGAGTCCAAGTTTGGAAAGGACGAGTGAGTTAACAGGCCTTATGATACATGTTTTTATACTATTTTTTTCTATTGAGATAATTTTATCCACTAAGGCACTTTGAAAACGAAATAAATTTTGGCAAAAAACAGATAGTACCTAATATCTTTGGAACTATGAAGATTTTTCGAAAAAATAAAACAATTTTAACCTCCCGCAGACCCCCCTCCCTGTCATGTTTTGGCTTAAAATATAACATATCAAAATTTCAAACCATTAAGGACCTTTGAAAACGAAATAAATTTTGGCAAAATATAAATAGTGGTTAATATCTTTGAAACTATAAGGATTTTCGAAAAAATAAATATAGTTTTACTTCCCGCAGACCCGCCTGTCGTATTTTGGTTTAAATTATAACATATAAATTTAAGGCCCTTTTAAAAAGAAATAAATTTTGGAAAAAATACATTGTGCTTAATATCTTTGTTACTATAAGGATTTTCGAAAAAATAAAACAAATTTTAAAACTGTCGTGTTTTAGCTTAAAATATAACATATCAAAATTTCATACCATTAAGGCCCTTTGAAAGCGAAATAAATTTTAGAAAAAAATAGATAGGGCTTAATATCTTTGAAACTATAAGAATTAAAAAAAAAAAATTTACCCCCCGCAGACCCACCTGTCGTGTTTTGGCTTAAAATATAACATATCAAAATTTCGAACCATTAAGGCCCTTAGAAAACGAAATAAATTTTGGACAAAAATAGATAAATATCTGAAACTAAAAGGATTTTTGAAAAAAATAAAACAATTTTACCTCCCGTAGGCCGCATTCCGCATTGTCGTGTTTTGGCTTAAAATATAACATATTAAAATTTCAAACCATTAAGGCCCGTTGAAAACGACATAAATTTTGGCAAAAAATAGATAGTTCTTAATATCTCTGAAACTATAAGGATTTTCGAAAAAATAAATCAAATTTTACCCCCCGCAAACTTACCTGTCGCATTTTGGCTTAGAATATAACATCAAAATTTTAAACCATTAAGGCCCTTTGAAAACGAAATAAATTTTGGCAAATAGTAAACAAATGAAATTTCACATTTTGACAGTGTTGTGAATTTTGTGATTATTTACATTAATACATTGAATCAAACCATAGCTATCTACATAGGTGGCTATGACCAAAAAGTGCGCTTGCTTATAGATCTTCTAAACGACGTGTTTTCAGTAATAAACAGTGCTTTTTTAGACTCATGAGAACACGGATATAGAAAAACAATGTTACTGCACATTTTGAACGTGTAGGATAGTAAGATCCACTTCAGTTTTTGCTTTATAGCCTCTAAAAGTTTCAAGTGTACAATCGATACAACATACCACCTATATCCGAAAAAAATAATTAGTTTAAGTACTAAGTATATGTTCTAAACCGTTATTACTAATTTCATGTTTTGATTACAACACATAAGTTAAATATAGTATACTTAATACTGTTCACTATCCTTTTAAAAGGACCCTAGACTTATCTGTCTTATAGGGTAGAGTTTTTGTTATAGCAGCCGTAAGTAGATTTTTTTGTCTTGTGGAGTAATTTTGTAATTTCATTATATTAATAAAATTAAAAATATGATAGTGAAGTGTAGTGAGGTGAAGTGAAGTATAGTGATGTGAAATGAAAATTTGTAATAATTAATAAATATATCATGGAATTATCAACGACCTGACCAAACTAATGAATGTAGATAAAGATTCTAGAAAATAACATAGGACAGGATAGGATTAATTTCAAAATGGTAAATCAAAATTGGATAATAGAATAAAGGATAACACTTCACCTTAACATGATGATTGAAATGATCGGCATTTAAATTCAACTACATGATAAATAAAGACAACATTAAATTTAATATTTTTTAAATTATATTTATAATGCCAAAATCACAATAAATTTAGCTTTCCGCACTATAATTATTGTGGTATTTAGCGTTTTTAATGATGTTGCAACTATATATAACCATTAAACTTAAATTCTTGAGGGGCCAGAATATTAGGTTACTATTTTAGGTATATTTTATTTATATAGTCCTTTTAGGACTTTTTCGCTTTCGGATATTCATTTCTTTTCAGGTTTACTATCGGACTGTAATAGCATCAACAATACGCAAAGAAATCAGCAATAATGCAAAGCCGGTGGAATATACCAAATATGCAAGAAGAAATAAGAACATCAATTATCCCGAATAAAACTGGAAATCATGCTTCATGTAGATGTCAACGGAAGACTTTAAAATTAAGAATTTCATCCGGGATATGGAATTCAACTAGATATCTTTTAAATTTATGGGGTCTCGTGGCCGCGTGCCTGAGTGTCAGCTCGCGAATCTGGGGAACCGGGTTCGATCCCGACCGACGCCAAATATTTTCGAATTTTATACGGCACAAAATTGACCCCTGTGGTGCACTCTCCACGCCAGCAATGAGTGCCCGTGAGGTGACGCCTGGTAAGCGCCCGCACGGTGCAAATATTTCATCATTACCGCATCTGTGTACAAAGCAGATTGGCACACCCAGCAATGGGTAATAAGCCGTGATGATATATTTTTTTTAATTTTTTTTATCTTTTAAAATTCGCATTCATTTTTAAGGACAATAATTGCAATGCTATAGGAAGAGAATGACATCTTCACAAAATTCAAATAGATGCATGTGGTAGAATCCCACGTCACCCAACCTAGATTTCCATTTAAAAAGTTGGAGAGTCTATTGGACGTTAAACAATTTTTTATGTTTTATGTTTGTGTTTGTTGGCTAGTGTGCTCTGAGCAGGGCCGACTGCTAGTGTGTATTGACGTGTATGTCCAAAAAACCTCTGACTGCGTAGGTCTGGCGAATCCAGGATTCAGTATAGTACAGGGTAGTCGGCTCGATCAAAGTGTTAAATCAAGTAGTCATAAGTAGATTTTTTATTTTTTTCGCAGGAAGGGGGAAGTATGTAGGACAGAAATATAAATTTAGGACTTGTCATATTCAAATAGTTCAGAAACCCTATAAAAGTGATCAATGTACACAACTTTCGACCTTTTCGCATAACTATAAGGATGAACTTTAATTCGCATAATAATTCGATAATTCCATATATGATATTGTAACGTGTGAGCCCCGCTGCTACGCTGAACAAACGTCTAAGTACACCGATGACGCAATCGCGCTAGCAGCCGGGCTATGTAAATAAACAAGCCGCGCCGTGTTTAATTACTTCCGGTCGCCTGAACCTTTTGTGTTCATTGTTATTATGCGGTCGAACATTCTAGAGTTCTCTGGAAGTTAATGGCAGCTGTATAAAGGGGACGCAGATATGCTCGGGAGCTAGTTACATAGGGAGAGTCATAGAAACATTCACATGGACAGTTAGAGAGTAAAGTGTTAGCGAGAAGCACAGCAGTATCGTGGTGAGCATATGCAGTATAGTGTCGAGTGGAGGATTCGGAAAGTTACTGGTTAACTGGAATAGCTGTGTGAAAACTCGGTAGTGTTGACGAGTATTGGGAAGCTTAGTGTACAATGACAGTAACGGCGAGTCGGGAAGTTACTGGTATACCAGGATACCTGTGGAAGTGAATACTCTGTAGTATTAAAGAGTATTGGGAAGCTAGGTATACGGGGACAGTAACGGCGAGTGAAAGTGGATACTCGGCAGTGGTGTTGAAAAGTTGTGACATACGGGCAGTCAGTAAGGTGAAATGTGTGACTTCTGTCCGAGCAGTTGAATATACAGACGCTTTTGAGTCAGTTGAGTATATAGACGGAGCGGAGGTCGGTAGGCGGACAGTTGAACGTGATATAAAAAAGTGATATAAATAGTAGAAAGAAATAATTAGTAATATAGTGGAAATAAATAGTAGTGTTAATTGGTTAAATAAATAAATAGTGTTAGTGTTATCTAGTTAATTATAGTTTTAGTCTTAATTAGTTTTTAATAATTGTTTAACATTAGTAATAGTCATTTTCATTATAGTTTAATAACCCTTTATTTTAATGAATAATAATTGTCTAATATTTACACTTCACCCAAATAAATAAATAAATAAAAACGTTACAGTATGATGTTTGTTTGTGTACATTAACTTTTATAAAAATGTTTTCCTTTGAAATATAAAAAGAATATGTTGTTAGATCGCAGTTAATTACAACTACTTATAGGTTTATCAAAAACATGACAACAATAATTATAAAACTTGAACAATTAAAACAATAACAATAAACAATTAAAACAATAACAATAAACAATCAAAAATAGTAACCAACTTTTACAGAAAATTTGAAATTTGTTACACTAAATAGGTACATTATTTCAAATTTCGAGGATAGTAATCACTGACAACAGTTATTTACTTAAAGCGTTTAAATCAAATCATTTATTGTTATAAACGACAATAATTGCTGACTGGCATTACCACTGGCGACATTGCTGTTTGTTTACAGTACGGCGACAGCGTATTGCGTCTTGAAATGCAATGTGCTTATATAGATACCTATAGACAAAAAGACTTTTCAATTTTTTTTGCGAATTTATTTAATCGTATAATTCCGAAACTTTTATTATTTTGATATATGTGAAATTATTGATTTATTATACATATTAAATTTCGCAAATTATATATTAAATAAATAAATTAATAAATTTTTAAAAAATTACAAATTTTATTCATTTGTAACAGCATTGTAAATATAAATACATACATTTATTTGTTTATAATAATGAATGAGCTTGATGTTTTTAATTATTTAGAACTCACAAATATTTCATCAAATTTTTATAAGGGGCGAACTAGTTTTACAATTGCTTATTTGTGCTAAGAATGTAACAAAAAATATATTTTTTTTTCACTTGTGTGCAAACAGTATCACGGGGCCTTTGCAAATAAAAATCCTACCTAATATAAGTATGTTTTTTTTTGTAATATTTACATTATGAATCATGTAAGAATCAATAAAATATTCTTTCTCTTATGAGGAGTAGTCTGAATAAAATAGTACTGCCCAAACAATGTACTAAATTTAACTTACAACGTTTTCCATTTGTATATTCAGTGCGAACATTTTGCAATGAGTGCATAACTCGTTTTTCGTTTATATAATCAGTGCGCACTAGCTGAGTTTTACATGTTTCATTTATACTTTTCAAGTGAACTGAACCTTACTCCTTACTGAGTGCGCACTCTTGCACTCATTATGATCTTGCCAGTGCTGCCAAATTAATATATTTTCAATATCATACAAAAAAATGTTCCCTTTTTTGTTTAAATCGAACAAGCATGTAATTTATAGTTCTATGATAAAATTATTTTTTTACATTTTATGTTTATGTAGGTATAAAATTGTTTTAAAGTATGATATTATTTAAAGTTGCAAAAACCAGCCATGTTGTGACGTCAACGGTTCAGAACTGTAAGTTCAGTCTCATTTCATAGAGACATATGAACACAGAATTTTGATTTGGTGATATCTCTTTATCTATTAATTTTAGAAAAAAGTGTAATAGAGAAAAATGTTCAGAATGAAAAAGTGTATCGATGAGTACCAAGTTTGTTCTTCAATTGTTTCTTATGTACGAGTTAGCAGCAAAAGAAAATACACTAATTAAGGCAATTATCAGAGTGCCATGAAAAATAAGACAATTATTTATGTTTGTTGTTTTTGACATATCTGACAGATGAGACATTTCTTTTGATTTTATTATTATTAGAATAATAGGAAGACACTCTAGAAGTAAAAAACTAATCACAAATTCTAATAATAATAATTAAATCAAATGAAATGTCAAACATGTCAGAAAGATCAAACATAAATTATTGTTTTATTTTTCGTGGCACTCCAATAATTCCCTTAAACCGAGGAATTTATTTTGTTTCTAACTTGTACATATGAAACAAATGGACAACAAACTTGGTACTCATAGATGCACATTTTCATTCTCAATATTTTTCTTCATTACTCTTTTTTTCTCAAATTAATAAGTAAAGAGATATCGCCAAATTAAAATTGAATTTCCTATGTTCAGGAAAAAAGTAGACACCCGGTATAGACTATAAATAAATAATAATAAAAGAAATGGTATAATATATTAATATAACATCATTCTAGGACGGCCTAAGCTCAGATGGAGGGACAAGGTGGCGGAGGACTTGTGGGAAAGAAAGAGTAGAGTCCGAGGGACGCTTTGAACCGGAATGAATGAAGGAGGCAGCTGAGAGAGGGGAATGCGTAAGACGGGAAAAGGCTATGAGATAAAGGAATTCTATTCATTTTTATAAATATAATTTTCATTTGGTCTGAAGTTATCCACGCGATATATCAGCTGTAAAGATTTGATATTAGACGTTAGAAGTTTGTTTAGATATAGAAACGCACGCCAGACATTAAATATATTGCAAAATATTCTTTTATTCTTTATTTTGGTAAGTTAATAACGTTTCACCGACATGTTTAATTTCGTAAATCTAAGGTTATCTTTAAATGTCACTTTGACGTTTAGAAATCAAAATGGGCGTTGATGAACCGCTTACGTCACTGGCCGAAGGACGAAGCAAAATACGGGTCTATTATTTTTCATTACTCTATCGATTAAAGTTAAAAATGCAAATCGCGCAGGACCCCATTGTAACAACTGTACTTACAATGGATGTAAAAAAATATGTTTGTTAATAATAGAAGAATTATTGGAAATGTACGTATGTAAATATATACAAATAAACAGTTGCGGTTGTATAACCTCTGTATTTGACAGTGACAGCTAACTAACTTACACTGAACTTTTTTTACATGTTTCATTTGAAATGCACTACAGATGTATTATAACAAAAACTGTCGCCATGACGTCATTAGCTGCAATAAGTCTAAAAGTAAATATAAAAAATAAATGGATAACACTATTACTCATATGTACGTTTTTTACTTCTCTTGTGCGCAGATTTGGAACGTTATTTCGGCCCGATTGTATATTGAGAGTTTAAACCTGGTCTTACCTTAAACCAAAAGTAAACCTCAGATTTTTAAAAACTTGTACAATAGAGGTTTAGTGCTACGCTTAAGTTTGATTTAATTTAAACCACTAAATTTAACGGCTAAAGCTTACGTTCATTTGGAACTAACCCAACTTTTATGTTATGACCGCTAGTATGATTTACTAATAGTGGTTTTTATTCTCGTATTTCGAAAAAGTATTGTTGCTGTATAAAATATGGAAAGAATCATCGCTAGACAACTACAAAAAGGCATCATACATTATTGCATTCAAAAATACTTTTGTAAATTTTGGCCAAGTTCACCAATAAAATTCCTTATTTGGCGTTAAAGTTAGCCACCCTTACGCTACACAAAAATATCTGCAGGTAAAATTTTATCCCGATTTAATAAGCTTTATTATTTAGTCATTCAAAAATGAGTTACCATTTTTATTGAGGTTAAAGTCAACATATATCAACTGTTAGCAGTGTCAGCATTGTAGAGTCACGCTGAATTCTACAAAACGCGCATGTGCAACTGCTACTAACCACATGAAAACGTTGTTCTTTGTGGTTTAGTTAAGCTCAATGTAACCACGATTTACAACAAATTAAAATGCTAAGCTTAAATTCAGTTAAACTTCGGTTTAGTTAAGCTCTGCATGATTGAATTCTCATTTGTACAATCGGGTCTTACAAATCGAGTAACGTTAAGATGCCTTGTTATATACATTTTAAATAAATAAAGAATGTTAAATTATATTAATTTATTTAGCAATACGAATTATTTATAAATCGCGGGGCCCTTGAAAACGTAGGACCAGGAGCGGCTGAACCGTTCGCATCTGCTTCAAGTTGATCCTGACAATTTCCCACGAAATAATTGGGTACTTAATTTTTAATTTTACAACATGATGCATTTATTATTGACAAATTTGTGTTTACTTGTACAGTCAGTAATGGAAAAAATGTAAGCATGAGGCGGCTATGTAATTTTGTTTTTACAAAGTGTTTTCATAATTAGAAGCATTACATAAACATGTGCAAGTTGGACTGGTTTACCAGTTTGAATTTTAAGTATTCAAGTTTTTCGCTTATTTACAAACAAGTTTTAGTATATCGAGACCAATGAAGAGTACAATTTTTTTTTCTCGTCACATACTAGAAAACAATGAGTACTTAAATTTATGGTTTTAGTTCCTTTAAAATGACAAAAGTTACCCTATTGGGAAATCATTTGAATGATGTTTCGTTATTTGAGAAAAAATACATACAGAGAAAACCGCACACCGTTATTTTTTATTTTCTTTATTACTAAAGATAAAGATACAAAATTATACTAAATAACAAAGTTGAATTAGTTAAGAGTGCAAAAATATATTTTTTAAACTGACACGCCATTTTGATAAAATATATCATTCGATAGTTCTTTTTTTCTGAATTGAACCATGTAAGTATTTTATATCCTTACATAATAAAAATATTGAGAAAAATACGATTAATTTAAAACAAATTTTATTTATGTATATTAGTTTACAGTAGGCTATGGATGAAAAACACTGTAAATAATCTATAATTTGTTAACATAATATATTGTAAACAGATAGTTTTTCACATCCTACTGTACACTAATATTACTTTAATATCAATCGCATTTTACCCAATATTATGTTTATTAGATACTTATGTTAAATATATAAAATATTTAAATGGTTGAATTTAGAAAATAAAACGATATTGTCTTCAATATGACGTTTCATTTAAAAAAAATATCTGCATAGAAAGACGCACCACAGATATTTCAATGTTAATTTTGAAATATTCAAATATTGGCTCTCCTAATTGTTTTCCAGCAAAAAAAATAGTTTTTTGTAAAGAACAATATTCTGCATCTAAAGATATCTTAATTCATAATTTTCCTTTATGCGGAACAGGAAAAATTGTATAAATGTTAATTTTAATTAAATCACTAGTGCCATGAAATAAAAAAAAAAACAAATACTTACGATTAAATACATTTGACATTTCATAACAAACAACATCCATAATAAAGCACAAAAGAATAAATATTTTATTTATTATTGTATAACAAACAACAATTAAAATTAATTATAACAAATGTTCAAAAATGTTTGCATCTACTGCTAAACAATATCCTAATCTGTCAAAAAATTGCCGTCTTACATTTGACAATTGGTAGGCTGATATTTTATTACATTCGGCTCTAATACATTCTTTTAATTCAATATTTTCGAACGGGCCACAATAAATTTTAGACCCCAAACAAAAAGTCAAGTGGTGAAAGATGGGGTGCACTAACTGGCCATTTAATAGAAAAATTTGTTCCAATTATTTTATAATTAAAACTACAGTTTAAAAATTTCCGCGCCATAGCACTATTATAAGCGGGACAGCCATACATTTGAAATCAAACTTCACGGTCATCTTGCACAATTTCACTGACTCCTAGAAGTTGCAAAAATCGTTTACTGGTTAAATTTTCATTTAAAACAAAGGTACTACAATATGGTGACCAAGAATTCGTGACCACACATTAATTTTTTGTTGATATTGGGTCCTAGTAAATAAAACGTCATTCACCAATAGGGGATTCCACCATTTTTTTTTTTAATTCCTTAGGAAGTATAAGTAAAACTAAGACTAGTGGTGAAAATTAGGTGAAAAATTCCTATTAATAAAGGAGTTATGGTCCCCCAAAGTTTGAAAATATAGATGTGACGTCACGAATATAAGTATCTATATAAAACTATTTTCTTCGTGGATCTAAAATGTTCTTGAAATGTATGCTATTTTTAAATTATATTTATAAAAAATAAATTAATAGTAAAACACTGTAAAAGTCTACGTGCTTTATAATTGCAAGTGTATGAAAAATGTTAAGTTTAATGCAAGAAATTTATATTCAAATAAAAACTGTTTGAGAATTGCAGTACCTGACTGGTAGCGATGTGTTCGCTATTTGTATTTGTCTATTTCCATTGGTAGTAGGCTCCACCCACTAACTCGGTATTCGTTATATATTTATAGGTGGTCTTTGAGTCGCCAATCAAAATAATATATACGGAATTCAATGAGTGCCGAGCTGCTAAAACAAAAACCGCCTTATTTCCGAAGAATATCAAATATATCATTTTATTTCTTTATTAATATTCATTATTAAGCATCTTACTTTCACTATTTTTTACTAATTTCTCTTAATTTGATTGAGCTGTAATCCCATATTCTAAACATTTAGTTCATTATTTATGCAGCGTAAATGTACATTCGTCAGTGAAGCAAATATTTCTTACAAACTCGCGATCTGAATTTGCCTTTCACATCATTTCAAAACAAAACGCGCTTCTCTTTTCCATATCATCTTCAAGTAGTTCCTGGTGACAGTGATTTGTAAGAAAGAAATTTATCTTTTTTCAAAATATGTAATACTGTTGTGTGGTGATTAGCAAAATTATCCGCAATAAGTTTCCTTGAACTTATGTTTGGATTTTCGATCACAGAAGCCAGTACATTAAATTTGTTTTCATTTTCTAATCGACTTACAGTCCTAATGTTCCCGAATTTTCAATTTTTTTCATCATTCTGTGTATTTGTTACAGTAAAAGTACATAGTGGGATGATATGCACATTGGCGATAAATGTAGAAACTTGCCCAAAACTACTTTCGATTGCAATTCAACCAAACACAACAATAACCTCACCTAACGCACAAAAGTCACAAAATGTCAAAACAGTAGCTACCGGATTTGTACATTTGTTTTATGTTTATTACATAGCACTAGTGATTTGATTAAAATCAACATTTATTTAATTAATTTTTCCCGTTCCGGATAAAAGACGATATCATTACATGCAGAATTATCTCCACAAAAAACTATTTAACTGTTTTGCTGAGAAATAAATACGAGACCCAATATTTGCATATTTCAAAATGAACATTGAAATCCCTATGGTAAGACCTGTACAGCTGTTTTACGTTCGTCACAAGACCATGCCGGCAATAGTGCGATTCAATAGTCCACAAATTTGCACCGACATTGATACACAATAGACCATATTACTATCACAATGCGCATGCTCAGAATGCACCAATCATATGCTTGGAAGTACTCGCAGAAATGAAACCAATGTTATCTTATGGGAAAAATTGTATTTTTAAAGCAAAATATTATTTTATGTAGACGTAAATTAACGATAATTTTTTTCTTGCAAGTTTCATTTCATGTTTAACTACTGGATTCTGCCCTTATAATATATAAATAATCAATAAAATAAACATAAAAACTTAAGCGCCTGTTTACTCTTCTGTCACTGACAGATAACCCCAAACTAATGTTTTGTTGTTGTGATTCTTTTGTAAAGTGCGAAATATATATTTTTTTAATTATGCCTGTTTACTATTGTTGCTTTCTGGATTGTGATTTGAATCCATTAATTAAAAAGGAATATCTTTTCCTATTTTTCCTAAGAAAATTATAGAGAAAATAAGTTAGTATTGCCAACTTAATTGGAAAAATTAAAAAATAGTTTGTCACCCTGGCACGCTTTTTTCATTTCATAAATCTGCCGGCAGAGGCGCTATAGTTAATAATATGGTCTATACTGATAGTTATTTGGATAATAACATTAGGTGAGACGTGTTATCAGTGGCGGCTCGTAGTATATGATGAAGGGAGAATATTTAAGTTTAAAGGCCTAGAATCGAGTCAACTGGGGTGGGTAAATATGAAACATAAAAATATTGAGGTAAATGTGAAACACTGTCGCCATTTTATTCTGGAATAAACTAAATAAAAAATTTGTTAGCAAGACTCTCGTTTTATTTATATTCTTAATTTAGTATTTCTTATTTCAATAAAACAATCGATAAATATTATTTCGTATAACTTGAAATAAGCTCATTAAAATTTCATTTTGGCTTGGAAAACAACGCAACGTAAAAATGAAATTGTCTTAGTAAATATTATAGAAGGAAAAAGAAACTCATTTAATTATAACTCAAGTTATAAATTATATTTGGACATCATTAAAAACATTGTACGCATGGAATTCGAAGTAGAGACGAAAAATAAAGTAGCAATAATGAGAAAAAGAATTTAAACTACATGAAAATAATGTATCAACTAATGATAAAGTGATATTGACCACCGGTACTAAAAGAATATTTTGACAACTAAGTTTAGTTGTATGGTTTAGAAATGTTGTAATACAGATTTTAAAATACTTGACAATAAATAAATATTTTAAATTTAACCTTTATTTTCACTTGCGTACAATATTCACTTTAAATTTGAATTTATGTAAATCTAATCAAAGGTATTTAAATGTCTATTTGTATTTTCTCCAATAAACGTCAATCGAACAGACAGGTAATTTCAATTTTGCTGCTAAATAAAATAGTATAAAAATTTAAGGAATGTTCCATTTTTATCCTAAAATCCGGTTAAAATTGGAAAACGATTTTTCTCTTTTCATGCTAACCTCAATTTTAATTATTTTATTATAATGGACTTAATTTTTAGTTGGCTTTGATAGGTAAAATATTTTATTTTTCTTTGAAATTTCTATCTTTTAGTAGTCAATACTGAAAATATGACAGCGACCTGTTCAATAGCTTAGTACTACTGGTATAGTCTGATTTTAAACTATACACAGTGTTTTAAAAATTTGACCAGACGGAACGAAAGTTGAAATTGAAATTTCGTTGGGTGTAAAACCGAGTAGTTATTCTTAAAAAAAACGAATTTTCTATCTGTTTTACAATGAGATCTTGAAAATCGCGCAGTTATAGAATATTTTTATTCATAAGGTTTTAATGGTTCAGAAATTTTCGAAGAAATGATTGGGTAAAAATGCTTTATCATACGCGACGGTAATAAAATGGGTAGCTGACTTTAAATGGGGCCGTACATGCATCTTATACGAACATCGCTCTAAGCGCCAAAAAGTGCTACAACAGAAGTAGTTACCAAAATTTATGATTTGGTGTTAAGACAAACGGCTGAAATTGAGTGAAGTAACTATGCTCTGTTTTAAATGTGATGATCCTGACGTCATCAGCCCCCGAACCAAGAACCAACAACCATGCCCATGCGTGACTTTAGGTCTGTTCGTATGTCTTACTGACTACGTTTATCTCGATAATTCAAGCGGCTTAAAGTATATTATGACTAGAAAAATTCTATTGGTTTATCTCAGCGGATTAAAAATAGGATTGAGTTATTTTCAATCTTCTTTAAATTCGTATCGTCAAATATTCGATCATGCAGACAGACAGGGAGAGGTATATGATCTAATTTCATATGCTGGATATATAAACCCCCAAAATCTAAAAATTGTCATTTTGTTGAATGTCTTCTCTTTCAAAAACATTAAAAATATATTTGTTTCTTCATTACTCCAAATATTTCGCTTTTCGACAATTTTACTAAGTTTTATGTTGCGACTTTTATAAAATAAGGTAAAATGCAAACAGCCAACAAATGATATGAATTTAGTAACACTACAACATATTGCGGATGTGTGCATGCGTAGTTACATTGTTTGAAGCTTCACTGTTTATTTCGACAGAAATCAAGCCTCTTCATAAGTCCAAGCCTGTGATTTTATAAGCTTGACTTGACATTTTCAAGCGGCTTGAAATATTAAGAGGCATATTTACCCCTGTGCTAAACTATGAAGCGAAAATTCAAATAAATTGTTTCTGTACTAGAACTATTAACATTTTGAAAAATTCAACACAACACAAACCTACTTGCTATATTAATCTACATTTAAAAAAATAATTATTCAAATCTATTAGTATTTGACTTTGATTTTATAGGCAAAACAGCATTTCTCGATTTTCCCATAAAATCAAAGTCAAATACTAATAAATTTCAATAATTATTTTTTTAAAATGCAGGTTAATATCGGAAGTAGGTTTGTGTTGTGTTGAATTTTTTAAAATGTTAGTAGTGCTAGTAGAGGAACAATTTATTTGAATTTTCGCTTCATATTTTAGCACAGGGGTAAATATGCCTCTTAATCTCGATCGTTTATTTCCAAGATTAGGGATTTGGGATTTACTATATTCAAGCGGCTTCAAACGTCGAGATAAACGTAGTCTATGTTTCTACTCCGTGCAGAAATCCGCGTTCATTTGTCACAGTTCATAACTTGAATTTTGTTCGGTTTCAATCGAGCAATTGCTCGGATTTGCTTAGATCATGTTTTTCCTACCCCGAGTCGCGAGGAGAAGTAAGAAAGAGCAAGCAAGAATTGTGGATAATTTTAACAGTTGTATTGTGTTTTTTGAGTTTGGTTTATTTACATCAGTCCCTGCCATGTATACACGTGGTTGGCGGAGTCTATGAGAAACATGACGTGTAAAATTTGTGATATTGAAGGCACTGCCGAAGAAATTAAAAGACATTTCATTTTCTATTAAAACATCCATGTTTACCAAGTCAAGTTTACCAAACAACAAAAAACCAAACACTTTTTTCAGTTCTAAAATCAGTTTTGACAAGCTCTTTAAATTTAAGTTCGTTTGTATACGCTCCGAGCAATTGCTCAAATCTGATCTAAGCGAATAAGTGAAAAATATCAGAGTACTCCAGCATGTTTATAGAGTAAGACAAACGAACAGACCTTTTGTCACTCACATTCTGAGTGACAAAGACAGGCACAAACATGAATATTCATTCCTAGCCCAGAAACAGATGACATGAGGATCACCACATCCAAAACTGAAAGTAATAGTACAAACATCTCGAAAGAGCGGTTCCACTATATTTTAAGAATTAAGTACAAAAAAGCTATAGATAAGATGGGTTGCTTACAGCTGATCAAAAACGTTTTCAAATTTAAGTCACCAAAAATGTCTGGACCATTTTACAAAAACAATACAACCAATTTTATGGGTCAATTTATAACTACAGGCGAAACTTGGGTTAATTACTAAACCCCAAAGTCTAAATTAAAATGAAAACAATGGGCAGAACATGGTTGCTCATCTCCAAAGAAAGCAAAAACCGTAAAATCAGCTGGCAAGGTGATGGCATTAGTTTTCAGGGATGCCAAAGGGATTCTTATGATAGACTATCTTCCAAAAGGGCATACTATAAATAATGAATATAACGCTATAATCTTCCAGCACAATTGCACCAAAATATTCAAGAAAAAGGGTCAGGTTTAGCGCATAAAAATCATCTTTCATCAAGATAATGCACGGCCTCACACTAGTGTTACAGCAATGGTTAAAATCAAGAAAATAAAGTACGATTTGCTTCCACACCCATCTAATTTGCCGATTTTTGTTCCCTATGATTCCCATTTATTTTCTAAGCTAAGTATTCTTGGGAGGGGAGATATTTTCAAGTGATGAGGTAGTCAAATACGCCGTAGAATCTTATTTTGCAGACCTTCAGGAAAGCACCTTCCGTGATGGGATTAGTGCATTGGAACATCGTTGGACTAAATGCATTGCACTGTTAGAAGACTATAGTGATAAATAAATGTCAATTTAAAATCATCAACAACTTTCTTATTACTAGGCTAACTACTTTTCATCCAGTCCTCGTATAATAATATATTTTATATATAAAGTTATATTTTTGTTGCAATTTTATCCTAGTTGATTTAAATAAATAACAAACAACACAGCAAATACGGAGACAATTACGATAAAAACCATTTTGCACCATTATTCATTTTTTGTTATAGCCAGATTTACTCTCTTATAATTTGATTCTCTTTGATCAGCATTAGTTTTTTTTTTATAATTGAAAGAAATTAATGATTATCATCATTCATAAAACATTTACTAATAGTTGCAATTTGTAGATTAAAATTTAAAGAAATCGAAAAGTTTGTATTATTGTTTCGATAAAATAAATGGTTTAATTAAAAGTCCTGTTACTTTACTTTTATAATACTTTTACCAACACACTAGATTTTGCCGTACGAAGTGCAAAAACAATAACAAACTATTTTCCAGGGGAGGTTGCGATTTCGGTAACTTCCGCGTCATGCTTAATACCAGGGTCATGGTGTCGGAGTCGAAATCAGGAATTCGAGTAATGGAGTCGGGCAATTTTGAGTGGAGTCGAAGTCGGAGTCGGCATTAAATCTCCCGACTCCGACTCCAAATTTTACAAAATATAAATTACTTTCTTTACTACTAAGTAATTTATTCTACAATGAAACAACAAATAAATTACTCTCATGAAAAAAAAAACAGTTTCAGTGCCAGTGGAACGAACACACGTGACGTCACGAACTCATAGCACGAATTCAAAAAAAGTATCTTGTTTAATATAAGGAATTTTCACGTAGAGATTTTATTAATCGTCATATCCAGGGCTTTTTTGTAATGTAACGCGCCGATACGGCGTTCCGGCACCTATTTTCGATGGTTTTTGAAAATTCTTTTATTTATCTTGATATTTTTCTGGAATTATGGAAATATAAATTGCGCCACCAATTGCCCACTGGTCATATCTTTTTATAAAGTTTCATAAAAAGCAATAAAACAATGGTTTATGGACCCATTAGAGTCGGAGTCAGGAGCCGGAGTGGAGTCGAACATTTAAAATTTCCGGAGTTTGAGTAGCAATTTTTTTACCCGACACCCCTGCTTAATACGAGTAGAAGCTAACCGAATGATAATGCCATACGTGATCAATATATATATATATATATATATATATATATATATATATATATATATATATATATATTTTAAATTTGTTAAAAATTAATAGAATCAGGGAAAAACGGCATTAAAGCCTCTATGACGTATGTGTGATATCAGACATTTGAAATTTGTAGAGTGAAACTGGGTTTATGCAGCATCTAAATTATAAAATTTAATTAAGAAAATAAATCAAAATCACGTCGTTTATGCAGTAAATTAAAACAGAATTTTATATTTGACATTTTGTCAAACTAACTTTTATAGGTAAAATTTCGGTACGTTATAAAGAAATAATTAATAAAATATATAGGTAGATATGCAAATTGTCAACAGGTCCAATGGAGGATTATGATTTTTACGTCACACGCAAGAAAGAGTGCGACGATGTAGAAGTTGAAAAGGAATATCAGATTACAAACAAACCATCGTCATATTTAAAGTTCTGTCTTCTGTCACTTGTGATGTGACATTTGAGTTTTACATAATTCATTGCCGTCGGATGGCTTAAAGACCATACAGTAGGATTGGCATGATTTAAATCATGATTTAAATCAAATGATTTTTTTTTAAATCATTGATTTAAATCAAATTTCATAAAATAATACATTTGTGTCAGAATATTATTTCATTTAATCCTGTTGAGAGGTTTTTTAATAAAAAAAAATTTAGATACCTACAGTTAACAAAAAGAAAATTATACTACGGTAATATAATATAAATATATATACATATATATCAGGTGTCTATTTTTTTATGGACCATAGGAAATACAATGGTAATTTTTTATATATTTGTAAATTCTGTCTTATTAATTTTAGAACTAAAGTGTAAATACAAAAAATGTTCAGAATTAAATACTGCATCAAATGAGCCTAAATTTATTGATATAATAGATTCTTGTAAGCTTTTTACAGAGTACCATGCAAGACATATTTTGACTTGTTTTATTTACATAGCCATGATTTAAGTTTAAAGTTTAAAGACGCGCATAGACGCGTTATATACTACGTATAAGCAAAAATTCAAATGCATTCTTGGGGGTTTATTGCAGATTTCGTTTTCGTTACGAAATAAAATATTTATATTGCTTTTAAAACAAATAAAAAGTGCAATAACACAAACATGTCTTTATAAATAAAAAAAATCATGTTTTATTGGATTTTTTTAAATCAATGATTTTTGATTTTTTTAAATAAATCATTTTTCCGACCCTGCCATACAGTTACTTCATATGGCACTATTGCAACTGTCACCATGACAGCTATTTGTTTGTAAAATACCAACGGAGTGAATTGAGTAACAAGTGTAAAATATGCTTCCGTATGACCCTCCTCGCTCTTCTCTGCAGATACTTTGTCGTCGTACATTTTCATGGGTTAACATTTTAACTGTAAGCGCGTAAACATGAAAACATCTGTTATAAGTGCGCGATTGACGTAGGTTAGGCGCAAAACTAAACAATTATAAAATTAAAGTAAAAAGTTGGAAATAAACATTATCATTGATAACAATAATTTTCTCCTAGTTAAGTTTTACAATTTAATTTAATTAATAGAAACAGCAATATTAGAACATATTCCAAAAACATTTGCACTGTAAAGCTACGTTTCCAGCTCTTAACATAGTCACTGTTTTAGTCTTTGTTTTTGTATTTTGTCTTATGTATTTGTTAGAAGATATTGGCCATTTCCAGCTGTTAACATAAGCACAGTCTTAAGATTTTGTACTTATAATGTTTGTTCACTCAAAAAAGGAACACATATATAAAACTCTTTACAATGCTTCAAAAATTATATAGTTATTAATGATATTAATGATGAGTAGTAATCATTACTCAAATTAAGTAATAATGTAATTATTTTGTATAATTCCAAAATAACATTTGAAATAAAGCACGAAATTAATATGGTGAACGAGCCACAATATTTCTAATATTCCACTTTAAAATTTCAATATTGTCTGTATATCCATAAGATATGATATAATTTTATTTGTACTTATAATATAAAAAATATGATGTTTTTTCTTTCTGTTGTCCATATTTATATTATCTCAACACAAAAATAATAACATAACCACCAAAATAATGACAGATACAACGCGTAGAATTACTGCGCAACACAAAAAGAGATAGCGCTTAAATCACTTATCTCTTGCAAACTTTGTGTTTATGCGCTATGACAAAGACAAAGACTAAAGACTAAAACAGTAGCTGGAAACGCTCAAGCCATTATACGTATAACAAACTTTCAAGGTTATGACAAATAACAAAAACAGTGACTATGTTAAGAGCTGGAAACGTAGCTTAACACTCGAAAAATATTTCAATATCTACCCCAAAACACATATCAAACCTCAAAAAAAAAATCAAACCACTTGAAACTCCAAAACAAAATAAGTAAATACCTTTAGCTAAGTACGGCTCGCATTATTGGTAGCCTGACGTACTGACGTCAGGCGATGTTTATATTTTAATAAAAAAAAACGCTATTAATTATTATTTATAAAAAAAAAATTAAAAATATTATATAAATATTTTCTCTATATTTGCTCCAAGGTCAAATACCTAATTATGTAGTGGTAATGCATTAACTCTAAATATATTTTTTAATTAAATTAATCTAGTTTACTTCCGAGCGGAGACTGAGTCTGCACTGAAATTGCCCACATTTTAAGAATACTACACAAAAATAAAACAATGGGATATGTGACTATAATAAAATTTTAATATATGGATCAGAAAATATAAAAATGAACCACTATAGCAATTATAATAATAAGAACTAAACATTATTTTGTAATAATATAGATATTTGCAATTGAATGTTTTGGAGAAGGGATATGGAGACTTTAATATGGCCTGAGTTTATATATCTACCGCTATGAACTTTTATGGCTATGGCATATTGTCTGTGTTTGTCTACCACGCTTGGGCCTTGGCGACATCACCATACAGCAAATTTTTAATAATTTATTTCTCGTAAAATGAAAATTATTAATCGATTTTTAAAAAATATGGATGTTTTTTTGGTCAAGTATTCATATTATGTAAAAATCAAAATTTAGTCATATACCATTAATGAAAAAATACAATACCTACTCGAAATAAATATGCAAATAAATAGTTAAAAATTCTAAGTGAAACAAAAAAAATATGGTAAATTTTTAGTTTCCTTTTTTTGTAGGTGGATTAGCCTCCACCGATGAGCCGCTACTGAGCATTACTGATAGGTGAATATTACGTATAGCATTACAGGAAAATGTAAAAAGAGTATTACATATAGCATTACAGAAAAATGTAAAATGTTTTTAAATTGTATACTTATAAACCAATTTAACGAAAACGATCATAATTATTTCTGGAAGTTATGTTTGAGTATAACTATAAATAAAATTAATGACTGCAATCCAGTTGCGTCATTTCGCGCATATGTGATATTAACGGTACTTCAACAGAAGAATA
This sequence comes from Harpalus rubripes, assembly GCA_963082715.1. NCBI lineage: Eukaryota > Metazoa > Arthropoda > Insecta > Coleoptera > Carabidae > Harpalus > Harpalus rubripes. Next base: position 39,738,308 of record OY720458.1, read on the forward strand.
ACATGTTTTTTTAAATTGGCAGTAGTAGTCAAAGTCCTTTAAACAAAATTTAATTAACAAAGAGTTTTCTACATGAAGTGTTTAAATTTAGTGGATTTTACATTTGAATCGAATAATAGTTTTAAAAATTTCGAAATAAACATTTTATTTCTATATCACATTAAATGATATAAAATTACATCAAAAACTGATTACCTACAGATAGTGAACTACCATTAAAAAATTCTGTATTTTCCCGGAAAAATTCCTTCAATTAGAGAGATTTTTTTTCGGAAATATTATACCTTGACGTCTGGTCTTTTGCTTTGCATGCTTTTGCCTTGTGCTTACTGTTTACTCAGTCAACAAATATTGTGGTGCTTCGCAATATTTGAAATTCATTACGATATATTAAAAAAAATCTTGGAAATTTCCCAGGAAATTTCTCCTCATCATTCAATTTCGGGAATTGACCCATCACTACCTACAGAACTTTTCATTGTTTTTTATTATTATTATTATTATTATTATTATTGTGCGGTTTCCGGGTTTACAATTGTAAAGGTGGCTTTAGACGATCAAAGATATACATCAATTTTTCCAACTTCTTATTGTAGAGTAAAGTCGGTGAATGTGGAATAGTCATCTAATGTGGAATAGGCACTTTTTGAAAAAATGGTACACGACATCTGTGATCTAATGGCACAAATGCACGTGTGTAGGGGAGTTATTACCCACATAGAGACACCAACTTAACTGCATTGTGCATAACATCAAAAACCTTGAAAAATAGTATGAGTGCCTACCGAACTTTTTACGCAAGTGTAAAGATATGTAGTTTTATTACTGATTGTGTAGTCGAAAATACGATTTTTTGCAACTGCAGTATGAATAGGGGTTTGGGGATGTAGGCTAGATTTAAAAAATACTTTTCAAACTAATACCTAAATGAAATTCGATGGCGGGAATTTAAAGTCAACAAATCCGCTAATGTGGAATACCGAGGGGTATGCCAACGTGGAATATTCCAAATTAGCGAAAATGTTATAATATGAGTAGATAACTGTTCTAGGTTTAGAAAAATGTACCAGAAAATCATACATAGCAACAAGCAAACATGCAGAAGGCAATGCGGAATAATATAGTTTATTTTGTTACATTCTAAGAGCATACTCATTTTATTATTGTTTATATTTTGAAAAGAAGGAATAAATAATTTAAAGAACATTTTTGCATTGTTTTCTGAATTTTCTTATGCTGTGAAAGTAAGTATGGTTATGTGGTATGTAATCCACGTTAATGCACTATGGTATTCCACATTACCGTCCCTTTTTCAACAGGTGTAAAAATTTCAATTTTGAAGAAAATTGCTCTTATAAGTGAATTATTCTAGATAATCAACCTGCAAGTGTTACTATTTTGTAAAGTACATTTTAAATGACCTATATACAATATTTGATGATTAACCGCCATCTTTTCGCATGTTTTTTTCAATGAAATAAAAATGGTATTCCACATTCACCGACTTTACCTATAAAATTCTGGAACTTTATACGTTCAAAGAAATTTAAAGTTCGATGTTCAAACCATTTGATCAAAAAAATCCAACTTAAGGCATGTCTAAATATCAAGGTCATTTATTTCAAATTTTAATTACTTCGAGAAATTATTTCATCCCAGGTTACATGCACTGTATTTTGTAATGTTGACATAAAGATTTTTGATAAATGTCATATTTGTTTTTGTTTTGACAAAATTTCATAGTATTTTCTGCAAAGAAAACTGAATGTGCAATATTAAAACTTACACTAGAGACAAACCAAACGACAAATGCGAAGATGAAATATCAAACCAAAATAAAATGTAATTATAGCCCACTTATAAACAAATAATGTTCATATAATTTGAACGTGTAAAGCGTAACCATTTGATCAAAAATTATGTTGTAAATATTTGTCCAATAAAAGTTCAATTTATTTGATCGTCTAAAGCCACTTTACGGTTATTTATACCCCAGTATGGTACGTATTTACAATGAAGTTTTTATACATTTCAATAAGTGAGATATTTCACTTATATTTTATTAAATATTATCTGTCCCGTAAAACATTATGTAATGCTTTATACATAAAGATTTAGAGAATAAAATTCTGAATTTTTAAATCAAATCAAACTATTTAAATTTACGCTTTGGTGTCCAAGTAAACTTAATTTAAAGACAAGATTTAGTATACGTTATTTCAAGAAATAAGTGTTGATTAACTGTCAAATAAGTACATTTGACATATGGCTTGGTTTGATTGTATATTTGACGTTAATTTTTTTTAAATAAATCCAACATCAGAAGTGTAAATTTAATCATTATTCATATATTTCAAATTCAATATTTTATCTAAATCTACGTATAAATCACTCTACGGGACAAATAGTAAATTTAAAAAAAATCCCATGTTAAACGCCTATTTCACGGATTCTCATGTTCCTCTGTATAGAAGTTTAACATGGAAAAACAGTTTTTATTTGCGCATCGTTTTATTTTATTGCAATAATTTTAAACAAAAATGCGTCAAATAAAAGTTGTAGAGCATAAAATTCCGCATGTAAATCAATGAACAAAATTCATTTCGTATGTTTTGTAACCGCAGAAATTATATGAAAATTTACAAAATTACAATTTTATAACGCCTAGAGCCATGGACTTAAATTAAATTAGCAAACTAATGTATCACACACTTGTCACGTTTTATCTGTTATAATTTATTTTTTGTGTGGAAAAGCGTATAAAGTATGTACATAAAACAATTACTATACTGTGACTACATTTAATAAAATTTAGACAAAGAAGCTGCATATTATTAGAATAAACTAAATTAATTTTAATTTAAAATAATAAATTGACAAATCTGTCAAATTTGTCTTTTATCGTTGTTATCACGGCAAATCAGATTTGAAAATATGTATCTAATATCTAATTTAAAAATATTTAATTTTGTTGTAAAAAAAATAATATAAAACGAAATTATTAAATAAATCTGATGTAAAATAATTTTACCTTTCGATAGATACTTTTACCATTTATTTATATGAAAATAGAAAATAGGAAAACGAATAAATGTGAAATGCAATGTTAACCGCCTATGTACACATAGGTAAACCTTTCCATCCGACAGATGATACTTAGTTGTTTTAATTAGAATGGATAAAAATAGTTTAAAAATAGTGAAAAATATAGATAACTGAAGTATCTATTAGTTTCACTGCGAGTGCGGTGTAGTTTGGTACTTTGGATGTTTTTCTTGACATTGCATACATTTTTCGATGTTAATAACTGTATGGCAGATTATAGTCGGCACTTGGTGGAACATTTTAGAATATTAAGACAATAAAAAAACCAAAGCGTTAATTATTATCTTAATTTTTCAATGTAATTTTTTATCTCTTCTTTTAAGGTTTTCATTCTGAGATCGTTGTTTATGATGGTATTTCTTAAATGCTAAGATGCAGTACGGAATATTAAAATTTTGGCAACGACATGCTTCGACAAGAACAGAGATGTCCTAATCTTAATGGCATAATATGTCAATCTTTTTGTCAAAATGACAAAATTTGTTATTATTTTATTTTAAGATAAAATACAAATTTTAAATTCAAACATGAAACTGCAATAATATTGCATTTTGTATGTAATAGAAGAAGCGCAATATTGTTTATTAAATTTTTTATACAAATCTCGTAATACAACCAATAAAAAATTGTTTAATTTGTGTACATATTTCACTCTCAATGGGCACTCGTTATTGGTTAATGGTCTGACACTCCAACTGAGTATTTACTGAAATGCTTTATATTGCTTGTACTCACACATATTTGGCAAATACATACGTAAAAGAATTTATTTTGTGTCCAAATTAGAAACTTTTAGAAGATATAAAACGTAAACTAAATGTTGATAAATTTTCAAACTTCTATGTATAATTTGAAGATCAATGTTTCACAACTTCAACATACCAACATTGAATTTTATTTTTTATTCCCCAAAAGGTATCGCCATCTCTGCAAAATAATTACCTACATTATACATACATTTTAATGTATAATTTTAATAACAGAAAAGTGAGCACTGTGGTGCACTCTCGACGCAATGATTGCACGTGAGATGACGCCTGGTAAACGCATGTACGTGTACGGTACAAATAGGTCATCATCATTACCAATAAATGTGCATAAAGTAGATTGGAAACAGCAATGATATATTTATTTTTCTACAGTCTATATGCAAAGTAGCCATTTGCGCTCTCTTTTGTCAACGCAAAATGTCATTTTGCCGCTCATGCGCGACAAAGTAGAAAAACGCTCGCTGTCCAAATTTCTAACTATACAATGTTGAGAATTGTCACTTGGCTACATTCTTAATGGAAACGTTGAATCAGGAACAAGAACTAATGGCACTGTAGTTACACATTTACCACCTTCACAAGTCAGTCTGACATATAACTGCTCTGCCTCTATATTACATAACCAAACAAATTGCTGCACTGCTGTGAAAATAAAAAAGGGCATTTATTTACAAAAAACGAAAGGATAAAATGCTTACATCTTACATTAGATTGAAGCAATAGCTCAAGAAGTATGGAAAAAAACGATAAATTAAATATAAAATAAATTGTGTGAACAGTTGTGCTGCCACCTACAAAAGTTTGGCGTGAACGCTCCCAATGGACATCCACTTTTTCACTGCACTAGTTTAATGTACTTGATACAAATAAATTATACAAAAAACTTATAATATTCATTACAAAATTGACATTAATTTTTTGAAAAAACGCTGAAAACAATATCTTTGTCATATTTGAATACGTTCCTATCTTCACTGCAAAACTATTGACTAGTACTGTAAATACAAAGTGTACATTTTTGTTATGGTGGAGGACTGTAGAAAAAATCTTGTGTGTGTTTCGAGCGTAAATGGACATCAGCAATGTCCCATTTTGCGCTCTTAATACACAAATAGCTATTATGTACGTTTCTCTAAATTCATAAATGGATGAATATTCATAATGTATATATTTATTTTATTTCAAATATATTACAAATGCCAACATTGTACTTTTGTAATAGGCAATACGATGAGTGAGCGCTGTACATGTAAAGTAATAGTATTTAATGCTCGGGCTAGTGGTACCTAAATTTGAATATGTGTACTAGCCAAGTGGCCAATCAATGTGTTATATAGTCATAAAAATGCTAAAATATCAAGAATTTAATTTACACTTGTGCAATTTCACCTTCACATAAATCTAAGCACAAAAACTTAACTAGTGTTGTTAGCCAGAAATAGAATTAAATGTTCTACTGGTTACATTAGAATATCCTCTTTGTCGCTAGATACACAGACTGTAATACGATATTATTTTATATTAGCAGAAGACCTTGTATCAAGAAAAAATTTGGTCACTATGTAATCCAACAAAAGGATGTCATCTTTATGTAATTTTAAACATAAAATTCAAACATATGTTCTCATTTCAGTCTCCACTTAAATCGGCTATAGTTTAAATTATTAAATTTGGTAGACGTACAGTTTTCAGTATTCGTCAGTAGGTGTCTCCAGTGTTACCAGTCTGTTAGCATCATTGACATTACATCATTACAATATTCCTCTGGGACTAAATCTTAAAGCACATGAGTGAAAGTGTAAGATAATATTATTAAAGTTTATTTTGGTAATAAGTATAAATAAGCTAACCTAAGAGACTGTAACGCTACAGACATCTGGTGATAAGTAGTAGTAGGTTTTCACATACCACTCATGATTTAAAAAAAAATATGCTAAGTTTAATAAAAGTCATACATTAAAACAGCAGAAAATCAACCTTTCCAGTGCATGACTTATTTTTGTAACAAGTTGTGAACAATATCGATACTTGTAATGTTAATAATATTAATGGAAGATATACAGGTGTTCATTTTATTTTGTCCTCTATTGCTATCTCGAGAACGTTAAGAGCTACGAGGTCGGTTAAATTAGCAAACAATTTCTATATCATAAGACTATTAAAATGAGCGAAACATTTTTTTTTTTAAACCAATGGTTCCCAAAATACCGCATGCAACTTTCTTATTTTAAATGGGACACCTATACAGGGCATTTCCTTTAAAACAACCAGCGCTTTTTTGAGCGAACTAATGACTTTAGAAAAAAATGCTATATACAAGAAATGATCAAGAATAAGGGGCTAATTTATTAATAATAACAAACCGAAAATTTGACCAGTGGTTCTCAAACGGCAGAACAAAATTATATTTTTTTAAATGGTATCCTATATAATTTTTTAGTCCATTAGATAAAGATTTGTTTTTCTGATTTCAACGATATAAATATGGTATAGGGTTGTATAACAATTATTTCGAGAAAAATGGTATTAAAAATAATGTTATAATATTACATACAATAGGCTATGCAATACACAGGTATACGTCTGTTGCCTAGTTACGCTAGTAGTAAACCCATTTTTTATTACATTATTTCTAGTTTTTAATACCATTTTTCTCGAAATAATTGTTACACAACCCTATGCTTTATTTATATCGTTGAAATCAGAAAATAATATTCTATTTAAAGAGCTAAAAATTATATAGGGTGCCATTTAAAAAAATATACTTTTGTTCTACCGTTTGTGAACCACTGGTTAAATATTCGGTTTGTTACTATTGATATATTATCCCCGTATTCTGGATCATTTTTGGTATAAAATATTTTTCTCTAAAGTTGTTAGTTCGCCCAAAAAAGCGCTGGTTGTTTTAAAGGAAACATCCTGTATATTTTTCTATCTTTGGAATCTACGTAAAATTACGAATTCAACGATACGCTTAATGTGAATTTTTATTGAAGAAATAAATTACAAAAATGTAAGAGAAAATTATGAATAATTTACCCTCGAATTTATCATATCAGGTAGGCTGTGATAACAAATTGATTATTTTTGTAACAAAATACATAATTTTACAAAAATAACTTACAATTTAAACAATTGACTTCAATATTACTCAATATTATCTCAAATGTTTTCACAGCTTGCCTGATATCATGGCTTAGTTGGTTAATTATTCATAATTTGCTCTTATTTTTATATAATTTTATATAATTTACTTCAAGCATATCGTTGAATTCGTAATTTTACGTAGATTCCAAATATATAAAAATATATAGAGTGTCCCATTTAAAATAAGAAAGTTGCATCCCGTATTTTAGTAACCACTGGTTAAAAAAAATTGTTTCGTTCATTTTAATTGTCTTATGATATAGAAATTGTTTGCTAATTTAACCGACCTTGTAGCTTTAATAGTTCTCGAGATAGCAATAGTGGACAAAATATAATAAACACCCTGTATAAAGTAATAAATGATAATACAAGTGTAAATCAAATTATATGAATACTGAAAATATTCATTACAATCCAGAAATAGAGAAACAGCATTTTTTTACAAATTGGATCTTTGTATATATGGCAACTGGGTGTAACACGAAAAGCGGGCCATCCGCGTTTAAAATGGGAAAACAGTTTTTCCTTGCGCAAAAGTGGCCTAATAATTTTGGACAATAATGCTTGAAATAAATGTTGTAGAGATTAAAATTGTGGATCAAATTCAATAATCACATTGTATTTTTCACGTTTCATAATCGAGCAAATAGAATTTAAAATTTCATAAAAGTGACTTATTTATAGTGTTAACGGTGGTATTGAAATAAAATCACATATAAATATAATGACATTTCACCTGTAAGAAATTATAAAATATAATGATACCACAAACAGTGTTTCTGACAAGTAAAATGTCATAACATTTGTTTGTGATTTTATTTCAATAGGCTAACAAAGCACAATAAAATTAAAATTTTAAATTCAATTTGCTCGGTTACAAAACGAGCAAAATTAAATGTGATTATTGATTAAATTTATCTGAAGCACTATAGTGTAAAATTAATAGGCCACTTTTTTGCGCTAAGAAGGTTTTTCCATGGTAAACGGCTATGGCCCGGTATTCGTGTTACATCCTGTATTATAATTTGCTATCTTAATTTCGTTCCAAACACCCTCTCACTTACAAGACTGAAATTTTATTACAAAAAGTGCACGCGGGGTTAGATTTACCCCAAATCGCTATATTTTTATGTTCTACATAGTAATAAAATTATTCATTTAATTAAAAATGTTAAAATAATATACCTAGGTACCCGTATTTTTAAAATATGTTAAATATTAATAGAAGAAGAACTGCATTATCATTTCTGTGACGTCACCGTAACGCCACTTGCGCGAAATAATACATGCAATGAGAGAAAAGGAGATGGATAGAGACCTCTCTCCTTCGCTCTCGTTGCTTGTATTACTTCACACTGATGACGTTACAGAAGTTTTAATTCCGTTTTTCACGAATTCTATTAACACTTAATAAATTTAAAAAAATACGGGTATGTTATTTTTAATTCTATATTAATATTTACTCTAAATTTCATCAAGGTCACATACCCCATTTAAATGGAAGAGGAGACAGCATTTATTATTACTAAAAAGTTATGTAAATAATGATGGAAGCTGGGTTCAAAATGACGCCATTATGCACTCGAAAGGCTAAAAGAGAGTGTTTAGAAATTAAGAGATTTTTAAACTCTGCCTGTTAGTGTTCTGAAAACTAGTAGCTCTAAAAACAATAACGTATCTTACAAATATTAAAATTTGGATGTCATGTCAATTTTAAATAAAACGGTACTATCAAATAGGGAATAATGGGGGCTAAAAAACTGATTTCCCAATTTAAATCCCTATGCTAGGTTTTTGAATGAACATTCTCTATACGTCATAGTCCACAGAAAGCAGGCCGCCCCCAATAACTTCTTTATTAAACCGGAAGTGATATGTTTATCATTTATACATAAAAGTAATACTACATATGTTAAGTTTACGCATATAAATTTTCAATTAGACATCTTTATAAATAAACAAGTTAATAGGGGTGGCCCGCACACATTGTAAATTCCTTAAAATTGTACAAAACGCTGGCATGTTATGAACTAGTTCTACTGTTTACAGTAAGCGAAATTATTATTTTGCAATATATGTTACGTACTTTAATCATATTAGTCATATCATGCACGATAGTTTTCTTATAACATTTTAATTGTAAATTTCTGGAATGAATGAATTATCTCCTTTCCAACTATGTGAACAGAGTAAACATAAAAACAGATGACGACACTATATCATTCAACATTGGAATATTCGACACGAAACAACGCGGCACTCACACCCACGTCTTGACTGTAGGTTATGTTAGGTCAGATTATATTAGGTAAAGTTAGATAATGATAGATAAATTAGGTTAGCTTTGTTTATACGCTAATCGCTAAGTACAGATTGTGTTAGGTAAAGTTACAGAAATCTTAGCATTTGACAAATGTCACCTAAACTTACTAGCATAATCTAGCCGAGCTGACAAGAGGTCACAACCTCGAATTTACCAATTTGAATAAAACTTTGTAGATAATATGTATTTACGTTTTGTATGATATGAATGATTAATTTACTGTTTTACATTTTTTAATGCACAAACATATTTTTAAAAAAAGTGGAATGACTAAAATTTGAATGCAATTTCGCCAAAATAATAACTTTCTTTTTTTGTTCGAGAGGAATAAAATAAAATAAATAGTATTTATATTCCTCTACCTCTATTATCCTCATTTCATCTACTACTGGTACAATGCGTAAATACAATTATTGTTCTGCCATTTCTTGTATAGAATTGTTATACTCACTCAGTTTCCGGGTGGAAATTATTCTTTATTAGTAGCATTCGATGTGCTAAAAACCTCATCGTTTTTTTTAAATGAGTAAATAGCAAATGAAACGGCTTTAGTAAGCTGAACTGAGTGATTTGTTCATATTTAATTATAGCAGTGTTAAATTTAAAAGGAAAATGGCTAATAATGTAAATAAATACAATGGATAATATTGTTTTATCAAATTATATTTATTTCACTATTTTAACAGATTTTTTATGTACGTAACTTAACTTTTAACAATACAATACAGACAGACACCATTTAATCCGAACCCATGGTAATCCGAACAGTAATCCGAACATGTAGTAGACGGAAAGTGATCCGTACAAGGAATCTTTAATTCGCACTGTGGAATAAAATTTCTCCTAAAGCAACAACTACCACGTTATTATTTTTAAAAACCGAGAAAAAAACTATCAAATTTTGCTTTAGTTTCCACACCTAAATTGGATGTGGTAACCATTTCAGCCCAAGGTTGCAACGGGTGCACGTACATACATTGTTTATTAAATAATACATAATACTTCGGCGACTATGGCGATCAAAGACGGAATGAACGAGAAGAAACAAAAATTTATGAAGAATAATACAACCTTTTTAGTTTATGTTCTGTATTTGAATTAATACCCGACGATTCGGCAGCATATACTGCTACCTTCTTCAGGAAAAATACATAAATAAATAAAAACAAAACATTAGCAACACAAGTAAGCATGGTAACAACGTTACAATATATTTAATATAGGACGCCATGCTCGACTAAGTTCTAATTCGTCGCAGTGATTGAGATTGTTATTCTTGGTTTTATAAATCTCTATGGCTTCTCTAATTAACCTGTTGTTGAGGCGTGCAGGTCTTGCAATAATTTTTGTTTCTTCGAATTTGATTTGGTGTAATTCTTCCAGGGCATGCCCTGGAGTCGAGCATGGCTTCCTATATTAAATATATTGTAATTTTGTTACCATGGTTACTTGTTGCTAATGTTTTGTTTTTTTTTTATTTATGTATTTTCCTTGAAGAAGACAGCAGTATCTGCTGCCGAAACGTCGGGTATTAATTAAAATCCAGAACATATACTAAAAAAGTTGTATTAATATGTGCGTTCAGTTTAGCACATGCGGCTAGCGGCTTTTTCATTCTGAACGTACTGCGAAGTTCAGTTTTGCTCAAGCATCTAGCGGAAACCTCGAGCGCTTCTGAAAAGCGTTGGATTGTTTAGCTAAGTTCAAAATGCGGGAATTATAAAAGCTGACTGAGTGTTTATGAATAGTAGAGCAATGGAATTTTATATATCTCGCAAATTCTGATGAATTGTTATATGTAAACGAAAAAAGCATGCCTATAATGACTTTATTTTATTCCATTTTGGCAAATGTTTAAAAAATTATTTTTAAATAAATTCAGTAATGAAGCATTCGTTTGAAATGTAGAGCTTCTTTCACAAATTCCATTATGAATATTTTTATTCTCAAATCCTTTTAAAGAAATGCTACCTAGCTAGCAAATGTCAAAATTTTGTCTTCAATTCTGTCTAGCATTTTGCTACAACTTTGCGCTAGCAGTATATGCTATTTACGTGTGTTGAACGTACCCATTCTTACTGTATTCTGAAAGATTTTTGAATTTTAAAAATTTATGACTTTTTCAGAATTAATTATTTAGTTATTTTTATTCAACATGACGCTTACATCCTAATTGCAGAATAATATTACATAGCAATATGAAGAGGTAATGTAAATACATGCACAAAAAATAAGTATAATTACGTTTTTTTTTCTTTTTCTTAATTTCAGCCTTATTTGTTCTCTGAGGTGCTGTAATAAATATTTCAATATATTCTAAATTGACGTTATTTTCATTTATCCATACAAATTCAGCAATCCTAACAAATCGTTAGTCCGAAACCCCTCCCCCCCCTTACATTTAGCATTTCGGATTAAAGGGTCTCTACTGTATATTATCGACATCTAAATAATTTTCTGTTTTATGGAAGAATATCAAACAAATGTTGATCTCTAAAAATCATAAATAAATACAGCAAATTAAAATTTTAATGCATAAGCAAGGCGGCGGGTAAGTTTGCCTCCGCTATGCCGATGTCAAAAACGGTTGTCAAACTGAAATGAGCTGAGATTAACTGAAATTTGTTGCAAATCGAACGCTACTATTAAAAACTGTTCACACAGTTTTACTGTACTTGCAAGCTGCACTTTTTTACAAATTCGTCATTTCAAGAAAACATACTCGGTTTAATCTTCATATAGGTAGTCAGACAATAAATATAGGATATTCCAAGATTCAACAACCAAACTTAAAATTTAAAAAAAAGATCTAAAAATAAAGTGAACAAAGTTCATGTATGCAAAATCTTGCAAATTCTTCGTTTTAAACATATTTGCATGAGAAGAGCATAAAAATAGGTTAAATGATGTGTGGCGTTTCAAAAGTTCGCGTTCTAATACTAATATATAATATATCGGCTTGGCACACATCTCATAGCTCGCAGTGACGTCACCCGAACCATGTTCCGTGCGTTCGATTCCCGTCGATCGACAATGTGTGATTTGTCGTAAAATATAAATACAGCTACTTGTATTTATCACACTCGGATGCTATAAGCTGGCCACTTATACATCTTAAATAGATGTAGCAATGGCTGAAATCCAATCGGCAGTACGGCAGTGGTAAAACACTGCGGCTCGGTGAGTCCGATTGAAGGTCAAACGGCGACAGCTGTATACAAACCCTAAATAGAAATAAAAAAGAGTTGGGCTAAGTATAAATGCGTCATCATTATCAAAATCTGCGAATTAAAGCGTAATGATGTACCCAGAAATGTGAAATAAGAAGTGATTTATTTATTTATTTATTTATTTAATTCTTATCGTAAATATTAAATAAAATGATAACGATAAAAAATATGAAAACATGTCGATTTATAAACATTCTCTGGATTTTCCTAAATGATTCATTTATAAATACCTTTTATTTTTCGCTAATATAGCAAGACGATATTCTGGACTTTGAGCTTCTCCAGTAACATACTACATTATGCAAATATTACATATGTATACCACATGGCTCAATACTATATTGAAATATTCAAAGTAGAACAGCTATGCTGTATTTATAATTCGGTCTGAATCAAGATTTCGCAGTAATAAAATCATTAGAAGTTAAATTTCAAGTAACAAATATATTTTTTATCCATAACTGTCAAATAATATACCCATAATTCAATCGATTTTTATCAATTAATCGCCTTCGTTACTGTTGCTAATTGAATAATATTGACAGTTCGATGGAATAATATTATTCCTCGTCAAATTCAAATTCTACCTTTCAAAAAATACAAATCAAATATTACATTTAATAAAAAATTCTTTCCACATAAAATGCTAAAATTACACTAGTTTTGTCATTTTTCATACTGTTATTTTCTTCTCAAGCTTAAACTGTAGCTGAATAGTCGGTTTTATGATTCTCTGTGAAATGTGAAATCACTTCATTATTTTGTTACAACAATGATAACTAGATTTGTCTATGTAAACAATTTTTTTTTTGCATTTGTCAGTGAGAAATGTTTACTTATTTTTCAATACAAATATGTCAATGATATGTTATTATTTGACAATAATTGTGGATAAAGTATAGTATTCTATTCGCATGTAATAGCTTTTAATCATTCGACTAATTTATGATTGATAGCATACATTACATGCTCATTGAATGATATACTATTATTGCAATTATTCGTTTTAAAAACAATAAAATTTAAAAACATTATAATTATTTAACTATCAAGAAGTGTGTTAACAAAAGTGATTAGTACTCGAGATGTTTCATTACAATATTACTCCGTTGATCATATCTTATCAAATAAAAAAAAAAAATAGGTTAGTAATGTTGACACATTAGAGATTGTTTATTAATGGTGCCTATGCCTTATTAGGGGTCATTAACAATAAACGATTTTGAATACAATAATGAAACCTAAATAAACGATCACCGGAAAAAATATATTACTAATAATTTAATATTTAATAGTTAACTAAACTTCTTTTTCCTGCAGTTATATAAACATTAATATAGGATAGGGGCATTCTTTACTGTCTGCTTCAGACCTTAAAACTGTATGTTAAAGACTATCAAATTTTTAAATAAGTTATTGGTTTTTAAAATATTCGAGTTTTTAATAACTAAATAAAACAAATAATACTTGCTTGAATTTATGATGCCACGCCAAATAAAAATGACAACGTTTGATTGAAGATGAAATATACAGTGTGAACACTGAAACCCGTGTCATAGGCGTTTAATATGGGAAAACAGTTTTTTCAAATATCATCTGTCCCGCAAGACTATAGTGGGAGTTTTTGATATGGTTAGAAAGATTATTTAATTTGGCATCGAAGAGTATCTAATTATCCCTATTTTAATGGCTTATTAGTGAAATATTTGCAAAAGTATAATGCAATTGAGCAGATATTACTTATAATTTATTAAAAACAGTAATCATGGAAACGTATTCCGTAGCTGAATTGGTTATAGATCGGGGCACCGTAATTATTTTTCACAAGTTCAAATCCTGTCCACCTTATATTTTTGTTTTTTTTTTTTTTATTTTGTAAAATGTATTAGATAAATTATAAAATTAAAATCTGAATTGTTTGGTAAATCAAGTATTTTATGGAATAAATCTACGAGAAATAAAATAAAAAACTATTGTACCTAAAGCACCTTATAAAATTAAAATTAATAAAAAAAATAATGAATTCTATAAAATACTTGATTTACTAAACAATTTATGTTTTAATTTTGTATTTTTTTAAATAATACATTTTATGAAATAAAATAAAATATAATAAAAATTTGAGGCGGGCAGGATTTGTACTCGTGAATAATTATTACGATGCCCCGATCTAACCAATTCAGCTACAGAATACGTTTCCATGATTATTGTTTTTAATAAATTATAAGTAATAACTGTCAAACTGCATTATACTTTTGCAAAAATTTCACTTATAAGCCATTAAATTAGGAGTATTTAGATACTCTTCGATGCCAAATTATATATTCTATCCAACCAAATCAGAAACTCCCACTATATATAGGCTTGCGGGACAGATGATGTTTGTAAAAAACCGTTTTCCCATGTTAAACGTCTATGTCACGATGTTGAATGACATAGGCTACCAGTGGCAATCATAATTTCCCACATATTTATGCATATTTCGAATTAATGAAAATGAAAGTCATGCGGCAAAGTTCATTTTAGTGGAAATCATTAGACTAGTGCTAAAATAGTTAAATAGCTAGCAAACGTTAAAAGTCTCATAACAGAGATATGTTAAACGTTCATCTCAAAATCAGATTCTTAGCACTACGGACTCACATCGTGATAAACGTGCGTGCAGTTCCAGTCAATAAATGAAAGCGAAAATATTTGGAAAATGCCATTTTCTGCAATATCTGGGAACATTTGAGTGAATTGTTATATACTGCACGACTTTTTCAGCATTCTCCAACAAAATAAAAGAATAAAACATATTTGAGCGAGCTTTCTGCGTATTCTGTACAATTTTTTACATAACATTCATCTTCAACACATCAATACATCATGACCACATGTGCCATGATTACTTTAAACTTTCCTAAAGAATTTATAAACAACTTCCAAGCACATGTGGAAGACTTCAAAAAAAATACAAATGAATAAAATTATAAGATCTTGTGACTAAGTGCGTTATGTAATTTGAACTTGAAATTATAAAATTAATCCAAAAGTGACCTTTGTGGTGCGGTACCCACTCCACGACAGCACTCGTGAGCCGAGTAATACACGGCCGCGCCGCAGTGTAACCAAGAGGCGTAAGTTTTCGCATCGCACTTTAATTTTTTCATTTATGTCGACACCGATGCGTCTGTAATGCAGCCATGCATGGTGCACCAAGACGTGTGGCCCTGCTTGTTTGATAAACGAACTAGGTACGGCCGTACTGTGCTCACGGTGTGCGGTCGTGTTTCATAATTTATCAGTATTATTTTTATTCCGGAAGCACCCTCAACGGTAGGTACAGATAAAGGCTGACACTAAGTAACTAAATTAAATTATCACCTTCTAATGTAAAATTTGAAATATGTTTAAATTTGTACACTACAACTATTGTATTTTTATTTTTTGTCTGTAAATTAGTGCTGTGCTATAATTGGGACATGTTCCTGTGACATGGCCTATCATTATAAATAAAATAAATAAATAATTATTTCTTTAATTTTCTTGATATATTTGTAAACTAGAGGCTCAGGGGCTCACAAATCATGGAATTTGGCTCGATATGGGGTCTCGTGCGAGGTCTCGTGGCCGCGTGCCTGAGTGTCAGGTCGCGAATCTGGGGAACCGGGTTCGATCCCGACCGACGCCAAATATATTTCGAATTTTAAATGTGGTGCACTCTCCACGCTAGCAATGAGTGCCCGTGAGGTGACGCCTGGTAAGCGCCCGCACGGTGCAAATATTTCATCATTACCGATATCTGTATACAAAGCAGATTGGCACACCCAGCAATGGGTAATAAGCCGTGATGATATATTTATTTATTTATTTATAGTAACGCTTCCAGGTTAAGCGGAAGTGAGATTAACTTTCATATTACAAATGGGACACCTATATATTTTATGTCCCTCAAGCTGATACAGCCATTCCGACAAAATTTAGTACTCATGAATTACTAATTCAAAACAAAATTTATTAAGCTTGTTTTTTTAAAAAAATACATAGGGTGTGCAAATAGTAATAAAATATTTACTCGGGATACAGGGTCCAACAGAACTAATTTTTGT
The DNA here is from genome assembly GCA_963082715.1 of Harpalus rubripes. Taxonomy (NCBI): domain Eukaryota; kingdom Metazoa; phylum Arthropoda; class Insecta; order Coleoptera; family Carabidae; genus Harpalus; species Harpalus rubripes. Next base: position 39,754,974 of record OY720458.1, read on the forward strand.
CCAGCATTAAATTCCAGCCTCTCCTTCATCTCAGTTAAAACAACGGTTAATGTAGTTCTTACCGTCCTTGAAAAATTCCTCTTATTCAAAATGTATAAATCAAAATAAATTTCAGCAAAAAATATTGTTACCATTAGTACATTCATAAAACATATACAAAGAAAGCAAAATATGATGCATAACATAAAAAACAATCATTTGAGCTAATTTATTAAATAATAAAATTATCAATTAGTAAAATAAAGACATAATTGATTATCATTTAATGCGGCAACACTGATTCATGAAATAATAATTAATCAAAAAATTGACAATCGATTATTTAGAAGAAAGAAATCGTTTGATTAATTTATTAATAAAGCTTTTGATTAGATAATCTATTATTCAGCGAAGTTTATTTTATTTAATAATATACTGTAGAGAAAAATGAAACTTAAAAAATTGGGATAAATATGAAACACTATATCGTTATTTACCCACAATACTCAAATATGAACATGGAAAATAAAGAATTTATGTACTTATATATATATACACGAACCGAGGTACGAATCTTGTTCTATGTAAATTATCAATTTACGATTTCTTCCTTTTATATTGCTCTCTATGAAAATAATTGAGCGAGTTCATAAAAAATTAAGTTTGATTTAATAAATTTATAATTTTTATTGACATATGGCGAAGTATTACAGATATGAAGTACGGAGGAAGTAGGTTAAATTAATGTTCTTCCTAGAATAAAAAATGTTTTTCAAATAATATCCAGATTATGAAACAATACAGAATTTTGTTTCTCTTCAATGGAGGGTTATGATTTTGACGGCACACGCCAGAAGGAGGGAAATGAGGAAAAAGTTGAGATGGAAAATCGTAATCAAACAAACCATCGCCAATTTTACAGTTTTGTCTTCCGTCACTTATGATGTGTTTTGACATTTGAGTTTAACATAATTCAATATCTTCCAGATAGCTCTGGAAACTTAAATAATTTCACATTTGTCATGAATTCTTTATCGGGAATCAGCGGAATCACAGACGTAAAAACTATGCTCACACTTCATATTTGGCATCATGGAAATGTCATCATGACAGCAATTTGTTTGTATTATAGCGCTGAGTCACATGTGTATTTCATCGTAGTTCTAAGAAAATATCAATAGGTGGCAGCACGAAAATATGTCCCTGTATTTTTCCAACAAAGAGATTGTGTTTGCTTTCCAACAATGTACCTAGCTATAATTATTTTTGTTCAGTTGTTTTAAAAAGAAAAGAAAATTATCAATTACATTAATACGCTAGTTCATTGCTTAAGTGCAACAGTTCTTGACCATACCGAAACCCAGGTTCGAATTCAGGTAGGAATAGATGTTTGTAAATGTTTCCAACCTTTATTAAATATCTTTTTGACAGAAAGTTATAAAATTAAAAACAAAGAATGTGACAATGAAACAAATTAAATCGTTAAGTATTATCAAATGTTTATTTTTAAATTGATTTTCCTCATTTTCCTTTTAACTTACTCATAGCAGAATTCATTTGTAAATCATATTCTGAGAATATCAGAGCATGCTATGACGTCTCTGCATATAAAAATAAGAAAATTAACTTGACTATGAAAAGAATGAATAAAATTTTGAGAAGTAAATTAGGTAATAAACAAATAAAAGCACACCTACATAACGGAGAAATGTATATATCTGACTAAACGTGGCCTGCATGGATCTCGAGAACCAAAAGATACAAAAAGTCAGTTAAATTAGACAAAAGTTGGCCCATTAGGAAACCATGGCAATGATGTATTATTATTCGAAAAGAATGCATAAGTTACTAGATATATGCAAGAATGTAAATGATGCAGCTTTTTTATTTTTGCAAATAACATTCAAGTATGCAATAATGTAAAATTTTGGTTTGGGTTTGGGTACTTTTCTACGATCTTTCGAAGAGCGATGCTCAATTTTTTTTTATCACTATCGCTATTGAATTTCCATTGAAATGTAACAATTTATATTAATAAATGAAATCAAAGTTGTTATCAGAAAATAATACCGCTGCAATTTTTTTCCTTTTGCTTTCCATTCCAACGTTATACAATTTATCCATGTGCATTTGTTTCCAACAGCTAATATACAACATTATTAAATTTATAGAGTTATTCGAGGGGTTATTTGAAACACTGTATAAATAATTTGAATAACGAAATGATAATCTCTTATATTTGTCCAGATCCTCGTACAGGGTATACTCTTTCAAGACAAAATAGATTGAGTTTAGTTGACTTTGACAGCATGTAATTTGTTAAGATTATAACGATTAAGAAACAGAACCATACTCAAATTATATATTGCCGATCACAAAGTTGATAATTAAGCTGACATTCTAGTATTGCTACAAATATTTCTAAATTTCTTATAATGCTACGCTTATTGACAAGTAAGTAGAAGGGTTGAAAACTATTCTACCCAACCTTATTAGTTCTTTATCTTTAGTACATAACAGGTATATAGTACCTAATCAGAAACCGGTATATGTATATACAGCAAATTTGATGTTACCTGTTTTAATCGGGTATATCTTTTGTAAATCAAATAAATAAATTATATGAGTTCTATCCATAATGGCAACTGGTCAAATATTTGATATAGCCTGATTATAGCTCACTGACTTTTAGGTATTATTGTCCCAAATTTAAGCAGATAGAAACACAGAAATGTGTTATAATATTTTTAATCGAGTACAATGTTAATTAGACAAAAACAAAACATTGAGAAGTAATACACAATAAAAATAAAATTCATAAGAATCAAAATATACATACATGTTGTCAAAAAATAACATAAATATAACATAAAACATAAAAAAGTATAAATACAAGTAAAATTTAATACTGACCGACACTATATCAAATAACGCCTGCATAAGCCGATGTTTGGCTATATATTTATATATTCAATCATACGGTATACAACTTTACCAAGCTCAGTAGAAAATGAATTTTTAAATTATTTGTACAGTTTAATTCGAAGATAAATACAATTCTTTGAATACACCCCTTATGAACGGGTAACGGCCTCTTCTGATGAACCAGGTAAAAACCGCAGATTATGAACTTAAGTCAGTGCACTAATCTATAAACAGGTATACATCATTAATGTGTTTTATTTATTATTTTCCGGAAATAGAAATTAAATGGGAAATACCTATTATGACTCACTTTTTTCCTTCATAAAACAATTTGTTGCCAAATTTTACCCTTTCTATTTCATCAAAAACTTAAAATAACCTCAAAATATCAAGCCAGGTTCACATTGGGAAAATTAATAATAAAATACTACTATTCGGATGGAAAATACAAAACCTGTGCAAAACACTCTTAATTAATTAATGACTGGCCACTAAAAATTCCCGGCAATTTATTTTTCTAAATATTGTATTTTATTAACCATGCACTTGTAGATCTTTTTACGAGTCTTTTTACCTACACCTTTACACCTACACAGTAAATAAAGATAAATATTTTTTGATATATGTATTTTTTTAACCATAAATTAGCTGAATATCATAAAACTAAATAAACGTAAATTAAAATTTAGATTCATGTCCAAGATTACTTGGCAAAAACTTTCCAGTAAAAATTCCGGAATTTTACCCAAACCATTCGATTTTGAAAATTAACTATGTCCTAATCATTAAATAAATATATTTAATGTTATTAGCGTGACAATACTTGTACCAATGAATTGTAGTTAGCAGTTATTTTATTTTTTCTACATGATACATTAAAATTGATGAGTACATGTTTTGTAGTGTCGTTTGAACATGTCTTTCCTTGGAATTGTACCTGCAGTGATAATACACATTTTTACCTGCCTGGCAGTTTTTGCCATTTAAAATTTGACCCGGATTAAAACTATGCAAAATTAAATACAATGGAATTTGGATAATCCGAGTACAAAAATCACACAGGGTGCCCGAATTAGTGAGGCGTTTAGATAAGTACTTGTAATGTTTTTTTTTTTTTTTTAAATAGTAAAGATTAAATGAGCCGAATAGTTGAAGTTTGGTACTTTTGTTAGTTCACATATCTTATATAATAAAATTATTGACGTTTCATGATAGGTTTCCAACTGCAGTAATTTACATACATAGGTCCATACATAACAAAACGAAAAAATAAACCTCGAAATAAACTAAAAGGCAAATATGTATTTGAATCAAAGACGTTCAAATTATTATGAAGGCACTATTGTATAGTATAGCGTAACAGCGAGGTAACAGCAAACAGCATAAAATAAATAGGTATTTGATCTTGTTTTCTCCAATTGTGTTTTATTTAAAACTGCAAAACATGGTTAAATCTGAAGCACGCCTTTTTGTATTTTTATATTCAATCAATTCATATACAAAGTTTTTTTTTTGTTACATTTTTACTTCGGTTTTCTTTATTTCATACTAAATTTCAAAGGAAAATATGATTGTTTCAACAAATCAGATGTTTGGAATACTTTACTCCATCAAGATTACAAAATTTTAGGAAGTAAAATGATGGCAGTATTTTATAATGCTTCAGTTCCGAGTTCAGTTCGGAATTCAATACCAGTGAAAAAATTTATTCAAAATAAGAAGATAATTTATTGAAACAGTAAGCAATTCAAAAATGACTGGCGATATTAATTCGAGTGAATAATTTAATAAATAGAAGCCCCAACAGTGTAGGAACCAGGAACCTTATAAAAGCTAAAAATTGCCAAACCCAACATTAGTTCATTAGACTTATATAGGTATTTTGAGCTTTGAGTATCGTAAATATAAATGTCTTCATTAATATACGAAATAAATAATTTACCTTACATTAATAAAATATATTAAAGAATACAGTTTTCAATAAAATTATATTCTTTGATTCTTATATATTTACCAAAATCTATAATCTATAAATTTGTTTAATTAATGTAATATATTATACCAATCCCTCGACACATAGATCATTAAAATTGTTCGAAGCTGATTTTGCCAAATTTACATAACTAATATATATAATTGCAGATGACTATTTTGTAAATAGTAATTTGTGATATAAAATTGATATCACATGTCAGCACACAAAATAGATTTGAGTAATATATTTCCAATTATTGATAACAGCATCTTACTTCACCAATTAATTATGCTATAGAAATCCATGTTTGAGGCATTGTAACCTGTGTGCTTCAATGGTCAATATTGTGATTTTTTTACATTTTGATTTTGCAAAATCATTTGTATAGCAAAAAAATTGATTTGTCAATAAATAGAGACGACACAATGACCATAATTTTTACAAAATTTAACGTAATGAGTTGTTTTAATTTTTTCTGTTCTGAAGGGGATCGTCGATCGTAACTTTTTATTTTTGCAATATCATTGTTCTTATATCTGTGACAATGCTCTAAAATTGTTGATTTTTGGTTAATTTTGAAGTTAATTTTCTGAAGACAGAATAAATATTGTACAATTTTAAAAAGTAACGTACCTAATTTCATGTTTTCAAAGAGCGAGGGTTTAAATTTCATTACAAATGAATGACAAATACAGCCATAATTAGTAAAAAACTGAGAAGTGTTTTGTGTATTTTCAACGCTAAAATATAAATAAAAAGTTACAGACATAATATCAAGTTTTTTAAATAAATATGATAAAAATAAGTTACAAATTCGTAACAGATTTTGTATAATTAGCAAAAATTTAGAGCCTCTTTTCGTTCATTTGGAAAAGCGTAGATGATGGCCTTAAAACACTTGACTATTTTTGGTAGAGATCACGATCACCTATATACCACATCCTTCAGAAGAAAATGAATTATATTGTTTTATATTTTCTCAAGTCTCTGGCATCATACAATCGAAGGATACTTAGAAAAAGTATCTACCTATTTAATCCCTACGTCCATTCCACGAATGGTATGAATTTACGTGCATATTAATTGCTTAAATACAAAAAATAATAGACATCAGTAAGAAACATTCATAATTATATTGCATACAAAACAAGTGAGAAATATCGGAAGTGAAATAATTCGAATAGCTGTCTCATTACAAAAATATGTACAATGCACATTTTTAACCTATATACTGCACAGCAAGTAACTTAGTTGTATAAATTTAATTATCATTCTGTGATCTATCTTAGTACAATTATTTATACCTGAAAATATGGATATCTTATTTTTTCTATTATAGAGATAAACACATAAATTTCATTGAGCGTTTCACTTGAGATTTTATTGTAAACGTCAAATGATACACAGGCGTTCATTTTGAACGTCACTTAAAAATACCGTACCATTAAAGGTTAAGCTAAACTTATCGAAACTACCATTACAAATAAACAAACTTACTCACCTCTAATGCTTTCGTGTATCCGAACAGGAATACACAGGTCAGTAACAAGGGTATCCTTAAATGCATTACACTGATTGTTAACACAGGAATATCCCGAATAACAGTTTTAACAACAGAATTCAAGACGAGATATATACACGCACAGACTTGCAGTAGCAATGCACCCAGCAGTCCTTTCTAATCAATGAAGACATATGAAACTATACTACTACTGCGCTGTCATATACACGCACGCGTACTTTTCATATCCGTTGCTGAACCGCGCATTTTGAAAATATATCTTACATAGTCCCTTATGAAATAGAAATCTACTATTATTGAAAAATTTTAATATCAAAATTAATACAGTTCAGAAATAAAATATATCTACTAATATGGCAATTTGGATACAGTAATTAGCTTGAGTGAGCAGGTTTCTCAATAAAAAAGACACATTTCAACTCGAAGCACTCGGCACTTTCTTCCTAAAGATTTAAATGGTTTACAAATTACAATAATGAATGATATTTTTCTTATCTGTTAGCACATAACTCCTTTCTTACTTGTCTACTTTGATTACTTAAACTTTTTTATTGTTTACCATACCATTTAGTATTTAATTTACAGTTGTTAGGCTTCAGGCTGTTATATAGTTTTCCTCTGTTCAATTTATATTCTACTTATTATGACGTACTATTTTCCATACGTATTTTCAAATATGCCGTATTGTGTTTCATTTATTATGTGGACTGTAAACCATTTTGGCTGAATTATAACATAATATTCAGGATCTAGAACTATTAATATGTAGTGCAAAGTATTATTTCAGGCTATGGCTATTAATAAGAACCTTTCTATATTTTTTTTGTTATTTTTAACTAGTATTGCTCAACAATTTACAATTTTTTAAATTTATTTTACATCTTCTTTTGTGATAATTTACAGGAAATAAAACCTTATTTTCTTATTTTTAGTTATATCTGTGTCTTCATTTTTCAGGCTATAGTTAATAATAAAAATTTATTATTATTTGTAACTAGTATTGCTCAACAATTTATAATATTTTATTTATTTTTTCACATCTTCAATTATAATAATTTACTGTCAATTTAAAACTTTATTTTTACATTCGTAAAAGTACATTTCCGTTAATCTTTTAAGTTATATATCCGTTCCTTAATTTCTTCGCTTTAATATAAAATATACGCACAAAACTGGATCAGCTGAATTAATGATAACATCCATGTTCATCTGATTAATTAATATTTCCAGCAGCTTTTTCAGTTGATCACGCAGTTCAGTTAAATTTCAATATTTCTTGTTCCTAAACTTTTTAATGAAATGTATTTGTTCTTGTTACAATTTTTGCCTGGCCATAATGCATTTCTTTTCATATTTATTAAATAGTATGTTTTAATTATATCAACTTTACTTATTCCTTTTTTTAAAAAATCTGTTGAGTATCTTTTTGTAAATATTGAGTATCTATATGGTTACATGCTTACAGTTTTGCGAGTACTTGATGATTATTTTCTTTATAAAAACAAATTAGTTTAAAAAAATTATTGTTAATTTGCTTACGTTAAGCTCAAAGGTCTATGAATATTTTATGAGCATATTTTTTCTTTCGGATGAAAAAAGGTTTATATATTTGTTAAATACAGAATGTTCATTAAAAATCTGGCCATTGGCGTTTAACATGGGAAATCAATTTTTCCTTGCGCAAAAGTTACTAAATAATTTTATACAAAAAATGTTTTAAATAAAACTTATAGATAATTAAATTCTACGCTCAAATCACTTAACAGATTTAATTTTATAATAACGTTTGGTAACCTGTAAAATAGAATTTGAAATTATATAAATATTGCTCATTTGTAGCGATAGCTATGGAACTGAAACAAAGTTACAAAGAAATGCTTATCGTTTGAACTATCAGAAATTCGGTTTTCAAATAAGATACAGACCATTCAATTCTGTACCTAAATCACTACACAGATATTATTTTAAAAATCTAACACTGAAATATCTACTATTATTATTCTTTTTTACATTTTGTGACCTATAAAATTAAATTTCAACGGTATGAATTTCTTTGTAATTATGTTTCAATTCCATGGCTATCACTATAAATAACCAATATTTGTACAATTTGAAATTCGAGCGTGCAAAATTATATATATATATATATATATATATATATATATATATATATATATATATATATATATATATATATATATATATATATATATATATATATGTATATATAGTTATTTAGAACGTAAAATGTAATTATCTACAACTTTTATATAAAACATTTTTATCTAAAATTAATTGGTAACTTGCGCAAGGAAAAATTCATTTCTAATTAACAACCTGTATATGCAGACACTGGTGCTTTATCTTCATAGTATTTTATGTTTTCATCTACATTTCTTTAAATAATAAGCTTTTAATTTCGAGAACTTGAATTCATGAATCATTTTTTCATGTTTTAAACAAACTATGAATCGATAATTTTAATGTACTTTTTAGGTTCATTATTCAAAAATATATTTTTTAAAACACTTTATTTATTATAAGTACATCTAAAGAGTTAGTTTAATACTAATATTAATCTACAAATGTCAAAACACCAAACTTCAAGCTTAAAACAAACACATTATGTAACGGTCAAACAATTGGTGTCAGGTGTTGTTATCTTTAAGGTTTGGTCTCTATTTCGCTCACACGTTGCTTGTGGCGATTAATAGCATCTTGATGGCGTTTAATTTGCTCTTCATGGAAAGTAATTTCGTCATTCAAATCTTCTTTAAGTTTTCTCAACTGTTCTGTTTGCTGATTATAAAGAATAACAATGTTAATATGAAAATGTTTTCAAATATTCGTAATAATTACCTGTTTGTGAAAATATGACTCCTCTTGCGCAGCTTCCATTTTACCAAATGCGCCACCAGCTTCTCGAATGGATCCACCACCACCGCCACCCTTGCCAGCTCCACTACCAATGTCACCTAATTGACTACTAGAGTAACTAGCTTTATATATTTTGCTAAAAAAAAGATACAAAAATATAACAATTACCTCATGTCAATATTTGAGAATGGATTTGTCAAAAACACAAATTTTTGTAGCCAGTTATACCAACTACATTTATAGCTAAACTGCGATTAAAATATAAAACAACAACGTACATCTAAACTATAAATAAACCTTAATATGGGCCGGTATTATAAACGTCCAGTTAAATTTAGGTCGAATTTTTGATAGCAATGATTTAATTTTCTAAGAACATCGTAATAGAATCGAATTTGTTCATTTTATCAAATTTACTGTAGAACTAAATTTAACTGCACGTTAATACCGGCGCTAAGTATTTAGAAATGACGAAATCGGTCAAAATGGAGATAAATATAATAATTCTGAAAATATGTAAATGTAACGAAATATACCTGATCAAACTTCTACTTGTGCGAGAAGGTAACATTTGCAAAAAATTCATTATTATTTATTTTTATATTAAACCAACGCAATATGCTATAGTCACAACACCAAACAACTTATGCCGTTCGATTTCGATGACATTCAATGAATGTTCCAGTCACCCCTGGAATCATATGAAGTTGTATACATAATCCGAAAATTCACTACATTCCCTAAAAATTGTTTAAATATAATTCAATAAATTTTAAATTATTTCAAGATAAGCAAGCAAAAATGAACCACCAAATATCACTGAGGGTAGCATTAATAATTCTTAATTTATAAATGCAGTCTTTCATTTGTTTATTTCAAGTACGTGAGCCATTGATAATAGATGGCAGCACGCTTAACTTTGGCATACGTCACGTCATAATAGTGACCCCGGCCCGAGGTCATTGCATATTTACTTATCCATAGAAAATAGATATACTGACCTATAGAAGGTGCACTCTCTGTAGAAACGCAAGGAGTTTAGATGTACAACTACCGCGTCTGGCGGATGCGCCGAGAAATCAAATTTTGGAATGAATCATGATGTATTAATATTTGTTTTTAATGCAATTTCAATAAGGAGAAAAAGGAAACAAATTGAAAACTGTTCATTTGATTTATTTATGCTATTTTTTTTACAATAATTAATAGCATTTTAAATTATAATGTCATATGAATTTTCTTTAGAAATTTTTCCTACTATCACATAATTAATAAGTTTTGTATTATTATAAAATAAAAATCTTACAAAAAATTCGAGACACTGCTCGTATAAATTATGCTCGATACAAGTGAATACATTATTAGGAATTTGTTCTGCTATTATTCTAATAATAATTCACCGTAAGTCTATTTATGACTTATGTACTTATCTACCACCATTCACGAAAGCTGTTGTACAACTGTTTTAATATATATATATATATATATATATATATATATATATATATATATATATATATATATATATATATATATATATATATATTAGTGCTGTCAAGAACCGGAAAAATTTAGAACCGGGTACCCGGTTCCAAAACTATCCTGGTACACGGTTCCTGGAACCGATCTTCGATTCCGAGTAGTGGAACCGATTTTCGGTTTCGGGTAATGGAGCCGATCTTCGGTTCCGGTTCCTAGTAGTGGAACCGACCATCGGTTCCGGTTCTGGGTAATTTCAAATTAGCCTCATCATTCTTGGAAATAAACATATTTTCTGAGAAATATTATTGAATGATATTAAAAAACTATCCGGGTACCCGGTTCCTGGAACCGATCTTCGGTTCCGAGTGGTGGAACCGATTTTCGGTTCCGGGTAATGGAGCCGATCTTCGGTTCCGGTTCCGAGTAGTGGAACCGATCATCGGTTCCGGTTCTGGGTAATTCCAAATTAGCCTCATCATTCTTGAGAAATAAACATATTTTCTGAGAAATATTATTGAATGATATTAAAAAACTATCCGGGTACCCGGTTCCTGGAACCGATCTTCGGTTCCGAGTAGTGGAACCGATTTTCGGTTCCGGGTAATGGAGCCGATCTTCGGTTCCGGTTCCGAGTAGTGGAACCGATCATCGGTTCCGGTTCTGGGTAATTTCAAATTAGCCTCATCATTCTTGGAAATAAACATATTTTCTGAGAAATATTATTGAATGATATAAAAAAACTATCCGGGTACCCGGTTCCTGGAACCGATCTTCGGTTCCGAGTGGTGGAACCGATTTTCGGTTCCGGGTAATGGAGCCGATCTTCGGTTCCGGTTCCGAGTAGTGGAACCGATCATCGGTTCCGGTTCTGGGTAATTCCAAATTAGCCTCATCATTCTTGAGAAATAAACATATTTTCTGAGAAATATTATTGAATGATATTAAAAAACCATCCGGGTACCCGGTTCCTGGAACCGACCTTCGGTTCCGAGTAGTGGAACCGATTGTCGGTTCCGGGTAATGGAGCCGATCTTCGGTTCTGGTTCCGAGTAGTGGAACCGATCATCGGTTCCGGTTCTGGGTAATTTCAAATTAGCCTCATCATTCTTGAGAAATAAACATATTTTCTGAGAAATATTATTGAATGCTATTAAAAAAAATCATATGTAATTTAATTGAAAATATCTGTAATGATGTGTAAATATTATTACACCAAAGGCAAGAGGATGCTAAAAATGTAACCACATAATATAGTAAATACGGTACCTACGTAATGACAATAGGGGCCATAAAATTTAAGGGATAAAGCAATAGATATTTCCAAGAATTCCACTTATACCTACTTATACATTCTGTTCTAATCTTTACATTTTGATCTCTCAGTTATGTAATATAAATGAATATTTCTTATTTTCTGGATTTCATAACACCATTTAATACATTTCGAAGTAAAAATAGCGTGCCTCATAATTTGTACAAAAATTTGGTTATTATTTTAAAATGCCCATTTGAATTAAGAAACCGAAAGGGGCTACAAAGTACAAGTCCTATAGAAATTTAAACAAAGACACCGGTCGTGCAGTCGGGGAAAAAGTACCTGGTTTTTGCACGTGTTCTTCAGAGAATTGCATTATATCAGTTTATAAGAATATCTGATACCAACTTTCCTGAATTGTTTACCTGTTCCTATTTAATAATTTTAAAAAATTAACTTTCAAAATCATAACATATTGATTCATAATACGTAAATCTAATTCACGGATTGTACTAATGTATATGTTATTAGCTTCATAATCGAGATTCACCCTTTTTCGGTCCCAAAACCGGAAACTGATACGTTTCGGTTCCAGAACCGAGAACCGATAAGATTCGATTCGAGAACCGATGAGATTCGATTCCAGAACCGAGAACCGATGAGATTCGATTCCAGAACCGAGAACCGGGTAGTTTCGGTTCTAGGACTGAGAACCGGGTAGTTTCGATTCCAGAACCGGGTAGTTTCGTTTCCAGAACCGGGTAGTTTCGGTTCCAGAACCGAGAACCGGTAGTTTCGGACTCGGAACCGAGAACCGGGTAATTACACATTCAAATAACCGGGTACCCGGGTAATTTTGGAACCGAACTGAACCGGAATCGGTTCCCACCACTAATATATATACACGGTGAGTCTGGGAAGACGCCCCCCCCCTTTAACTTTTTTATTATAAGTTATAGAAATAAATGGCTCATATAAAAGTTTTATTATTTTACATATACTATTTGATGGCAGATGTAGATATTTTTTACAAGATACGACTATCAACTTTTATTTTTCAAATGGCAACCTATAATTATTTTAATAAAATAGAAACCGCCATTTTTTTCTCTTTTCAACGATGTATTATTTTTTATTAATGTATTTGAAAATTTTTGAGAAAAATGAGATAATTTAGAAATATTAGAAATAATTTTTAAACAAATATTATAAGTGGCTATGTTTTTTTATGTTTACAAAATAAGCTAAATTAAGTAACAAACAAATGTATACTTTTTGGCATTAATTTAATTGTTTTACATTGTTACGTTTTGTTTATTTTCACATAGCCACCTATAATATATAATATATATAATATAAACCTATAATATTTGTTTAAAAATTATTTCTAATATTTCTAAATTATCTCATTTTTCTCAACATTTTTCAAATACATTAATAAAAAATAATACATCGTTGAAAAGAGAAATAAATGGCGGTTTCTATTTTATTAAAATAATTATAGGTTGCCATTTGAAAAATAAAAGTTGATAGTCGTATCTTGTAAAACTGACTTTATAAAAAATATCTACATCTGCCATCAAATAGTATATGTAAAATAATAAAACTTTTATATGAGCCATTTATTTCTATTACTTATAATAAAAAAGTTAAAGGGGGGGGGGGCGTCTTCCCAGACTCACCGTGTATATATATATATATATATATATATATATATATATATATATATTAGTGGTGGGAACCGATATATATATATATATATATATATATATATATATATATATATATATATATATATATATATATATATATATATATATATATATATATATATAGAGGGCACGGAAGATCACGTGACCTATCATATGTTTTGTCCCTTTCTCACCTCAGACTCGATCTTCAGCTCTGTCCCATGCTAACTTCAGACTGTACTTTCGACGCAGTGCGCATGTGTCAATTTGAATAGGTGTCATATTTTTCTAGCGGTAAATTTTAAGAATGAGTTTGCGCAAGCGTGGAATTTGTTGCCATTTTGTTATTTGGCGGTTCTTGTGCTTGTGCATATATATATATATATATATATATATATATATATATATATATATATATATATATATATATATATATATATATATATATATATATATATATATATATATATATATACAGTGTCCCAGTTAAGGTACTTATGCATTGGGATCTCGAGAACCGTAAGAGCTACGAGGTTGGTTAAATTAGACAAAAGTTGCCCCATTAGGAGACCATTTTAATGGTATTTTGTTAGTTGCGAAAAAATACATAGGTCACTAGATCTACGCGAAAATGTAAATTTTGCAGTTTTTTATTTTTGCAAATAACTTCGAAGTGTGAAATTATACTGGATTTTGGTTTGCACATCTTTAAGGCACTTTTTTATGTTCTTTCGACTGGCGATGCTCAATTTTTTTTTATCAATGTTGGTTTTCGAGGATTGATTTCTAAGTTTTAATTTTTATATGGACGCCATATTGGAAATTTACGCCATTGAAAAGAGATTTTTTTTAGCTTTACAATGATATAAAATAGTAATAATTTATTTTTATAATTAACAGAGAAATTAACAAAAAATATTGTTAATACTAAAATTTAATTGAAAAAAGTAAATCGAAGGCTGCTGTTTAAGAAAGTAACTATTTAATAAACAAATAATGTTAAAAATACAAAAATAATTTACAAAAACTTTACAATAAATTTTCTATTAACCCACCATTTCGTTCTACGCACTTCTGCGCCCTTCGTTCAGTTCCTTCTATAACTTTTCTCAGCATTCTTGGCCTAATTTGATTTAGAATTGTTACTGTGGCATTTCTTAATTCATTTTCATTCTGATATTCCCCAATAAAAAGTTTTAAGTATCCCCATAAAAAAAATCTGAAGGTGTTAAATCTGGAGATCTAGCAGGCCACTTGATTTCGCTGTTGGTCCCTATCCATTGTCCTCCAAATCTAATATTTAAATATTGTACTGTAAATTTTAGTATTAATAACATTTTTTGTTAATTTCTCTGTTAATTATAAAAATAAATTATTACTATTTTATATCATTGTAAAGCTAAAAAAAATCTCTTTTCAATGGCGTAACTTTCCAATATGGCGTCCATATAAAAATTAAAACTTTGACATCAATCCTCGAAAACCAACATTGATAAAAAAAATCGAGCATCGCCAGTCGAAAGAACATAAAAAAGTGCCCTAAAGATGTGCAAACCAAAATCCAGTATAATTTCACACTTCGAAGTTATTTGCAAAAATAAAAAACTGCAAAATTTACATTTTCGCCTAGATCTAGTGACCTATGCATTTTTTCGCAAATAACAAAATACCATTAAAATGGTCTCCTAATGGGGCAACTTTTGTCTAATTTAACCAACCTCGTAGCTCTTACGGTTCTCGAGATCCCAATGCATTCGTACCTTAAATGGGACACTCTGTATATATCATAAATTAAAAAATTACCTAATATTATGCATATATTCATCAAAAATATTTAATATTATTATACTTTACATTAATAATTTTCTTATTTTCTTTATAAACATTTTGTGTCTGATGTGGCGTCAAAATTTTGTATACTGAGCACGAGAGAGACTATACAAGATCGCAAATTGTGGCATCATTTGAAATTATTTCTAAAAAATTGGAAACTTATGTAACATGAAATATATATTTATGTAAGTAGTTTTAAGTGTACTTTTAGAAAAAAAAAAAAAAAAATGGAAAATGTGGTACGACCCCATTACGACAATGAATACGGTATTCCGGTATTATGGAATTCATGCAAAATAGTAACTTTTTTTATAGATAAATAGGAAAATATAATAAAACATGTGTAGTAAACAGCTTTCAATCATAATTTGATGTTAGAAAATTGGAATTATTTTCAAATCTAGAAACGTCCTTGAATATTATGACGTATATTCGATATGTTATTGCTCATTTCAGGTTAAATATATGCGGTTCGAAACACAGATGACGCTAGTAGCTAGTACGTGCGTATATTTTGTTTTTGATAATTTTTTCATTTTGTTTGCGATAATAATTATATGTTCCTTTGATATTTGTTTGATTATATACGTTTTCTTGTTCAAATGTTTTAAACAGGCAAATGGGTATCTATGTGTCTATAAACACGTGGGTCTAGGAAAGCGCTGAAGTTCCGTGCAGGTGTCAACGCAAGCGGATGATCGTCATAAGTGCTCCATGATAGAAAATTTGAATTCGATGAAATTTGATATATATATACTGTTTCTGTTCAAAATTAGATATTCATACTCCTACAGTTTTGAACTAATGAAAAAAAAATGAAAAAATCCGGAATAACCTATTTTTGACATATGTATTTTGATATTTCACTACTAAAAAATTATTCATTTTTAATTTTCAGGCAATATATAAACTTATGACATGTAATAATAAGTCAAATCAATATTTATTTATTTTCTTACGTTTAAATTCCCTTCTAAATAAATTGTAAGTATGTGTGATTCAATAAAAATAAATTGTACGTGATGTAGCAAAATAACAAAAGAATGTTGTCACGGGTCCAACAAACAGACTGCTTATCAAAGAAAACACATACTAACGTATGCTGCTTATTTAAGTGATTACCTGCAGAACCATCTTAGAATATATTTTTAAAAAATCATTTATATAAAATAATACATGACAACCATAATATAGGTTTGTACAATATTTTTATTGTACGTATACTACTTTCATATAAGACACAGGAAATAGGACGCAAACAGACCGTCATGTCTTCGAAGCAGGTCATGAGTGCGTTTGTAATTTCATTTTTATTATTTTACTAATTCTTTTAGAGTACAATTATTTAGAACCATTCCTGTTATAAATCAAAAACTTGTGTATTTTTCAATAAAATACTATAAATTATTATTTAAAAAATTATGCTAAAATGACTAATTCCAAGATTTATTAATAAGATTCAAGTAGGTTCTTAAAAGGGAACTCGAAAAAGATGAACAGAAAGCAAACTATAAAGCAAGCCGAAAATACATTTGCATATGTATCTTTTTTTCTGTACTATTTTACATTTGAAGGTGGCTCTTTAGACGATCAAAGATTTACATCAATTTTTACAACTTCTTATTGTATTAACTCTGGAATTTACACGTTCAAAGAAGTTTGAACGTTCGATGTTCAAACCATTTGATCAAAAAATCCAAGTTGGTTGTGAGAAAACAAAAAAATGGGACTTTTTTTATGGTCTGAGGGATATATTGCATAAAATGGTTGGCAACATTGTTTGTGGCATGGTATTTTTATTCAAATTATTTATAGGTTATAAAAATACTAGCTACAATATTTTAAAATGATAATCTAACTTAATAAAGCATAAAACTTTGTTTCCAGATAATTTAAGAACAATAAAGTTAAATTTAAATCTGCTACATTTTGTTTGCTTCAACCCTTTCAGAAAATTAATGACTACACGTGGTATATAGAAAGTTAATGATAGTTATATAGAAAACGATGTTTATGAAGCATTGAGCGCGGAAGGTATAAAGAACAGTAATCGAGAGTCGTGCTCGTAGCTGATTGGACGGGTGTAGAGCTATATAATTAATTTAATCATTAGTTAAATTAATAATAACTGAAACATCTTGGTTGAAATTAAAATATTTTTTTAAATAAATCTATGTCTGAGTTCATTGTACTAGGAATAGTATGTGACATAAAATAAAAACGTGATTGAAAGGCGAAGCCAAAGATAGAAATAGTTTTAGATACAGAGTAGTTTGAGTTCAAGAATAAAAGTATTTTGACTCATAAGTTGACGTATTGAAACATTGAAAGTATTTGGTCTTGGTCCTTATTTATCGTTACAGAATTATTTTCCTTTTTGTCATATATTTATTTAATACTAAAGACACTTTGAATAATTTCTAGCATGTGAATAAAATATTTAATGGCAATTGTTTTTATGTACGGAAAAATAAATAAATATTATATCTCAATTTGACCTTACTCAAGTTATATGTAAATATTTTCACATATAAAAATTCTTCTACAGCAAAGATGAAATCATTTGTTTATTTTATTAATATTTTACAATTATAATATAAAAGACACGATAAATAATACAGTTATCCTTAAAGACACTAAAATGTTTAGAAAAATAATGAGACACAAGGGTAATGCACGATTAATATATATACAAGGATTATAAAAATTATTGAAATGCTAAGAAATTTTATATTATATAATAAAAAACTTTTGTTAAATATAACAAAACACAGTACATTCTTAGTTCACCTTCACAAAATTCAAATAACATACTAATTTTGAGTTAAATAACAAATGTAACGAAGATTTTTACAGATTACAAATATATTTGCAAGCTGTTTTGCAGAATACAATTAAAATTTATATTTTATTTATACTAACAATGCATGTATTATTCATGAAAGTCGTATATATTGTATTAAATACACCAGCTTTACTTAAAAAATAATTAATTTACATAAATAAAATCTGTGTTTTTAATCATTTATCACAAGTATAACGAAAACAAAGGCACTGAATTTTAAAAATTAATTTTACATTCAATGTAATTAATCTATTGGGTAAATCAAGATTAAAAATAGAAGCAAGCTGGTGTATGTTAAAAAATAATAATTGTCAAGCATTCTCATATGTCTTTCAATTCAACTGGCATATCATTTTTGGGATGTTTATTTTCAAAATGTTGTTTGTAGGTCTTTGGGTCCGGCATCTGTGCCTAAACAAAAACCAAAATATATTTATTAATATACTTCATTTATGAATTATTTCATAAAAATATATGAATACTGCAACAATGCATTTTTTAAAACGTAGCAGGTAATTAATAATAAGCATTTTTTTGAAATTCTGTTGACAGATATTATAGTATTTTTATAATTTAGTTGCATGAACAATACAGTATTTAATTTTCTTGTTTGTAAAAATTTGACATTCAAAATATTTAGAACTATGCCATAAATTTGTTCTTTAATATTTTGCGTTCATAACTCAATTGCGTATCGAAAGAACCTTCATTTCGATCCGCAATTTTTTTTTGTAAGGTTGGTACTATACTAAATACAACGAAGAAACAGAGTAATCACGGCAACTATATCAGCAGTTCACAAGTTATATGTCAGCAAATGCGTATTAAATTTACGTATTGTAAACTCGGCTCTTGCCAACTTTCTTCTGTTTTCTTCTCAGCCAATAGCGGCATCGCTTTCTCAAATCACGTGAAGATCACGCACATTTATTACTCTGTTTCTTCGTTGAGTTTAGTATAGATGGCATTTATTTATTGTCGCCTAAATGGCAACACCAGCTATCTCATTTTTTGGACGAGTTGTAAACCCATTTCTTATTCAAAATTTCGCAGGAAATCGATTCGGCAGCTCAGTTTTTCGATCCGGATAGCCGAAAGTGCGTGAATCACAAATATTACAATAGTGCCTGACAGCTCGTTTTGTCAAAAAAATTAAATAGCCGGTGTTGTCACTACGGTGACGCTATGTTCATAAATCAGAATTGATATAAACTTGCAAATAATGAGGCGCGGGCGGACACGTGATTTTGACAAGTGCTTGTAGGGCCCCACAAGGTTGCCAAGTATACTGCTTATGTATAGTTTGTTTCAAGATATTTGCAAACGTACCTGCCTCGACTTACGCAGCGGGTGGCTTCTTAAATGGGCTTGATGGATAACAGAACAGGGTTGTAACAAAATATTTGAAATCCGGCACACGAAATATTTGTGTGGAATTTAATGTTTCACTTGAATTTTAAGAAATACGGAACAAAGAATATGACATTACATCAAATTTTCACAAATTATACATAAAAGCAAGTATGTTAATTGCGAAAATACTGCTACATCGTTTTCCCAAATTTTGCTAATCCTCCCCTGACGCATGGGATAATAAATATCATGCTGTTTTGCGGTGTACCGCGTCATTATGAAGGCAGATAGATTTGCAAATATCTTGAAACACACCATACCCGACCTGTGTTGCCAAATCAATTTCAGCGTAAAATTAATAAATAAAATTGTAAAACTACTTTTTATTAATGACTATCATGTTATTTTATTTTCTGACACATAAACTTAATTATAAAAATGTAGTGATTAGTGCGGCCATCTACGATACAAAGATTTCTCGGCGCGCTAAATTTGAGAAAACCACCACTTCATGTTGAACGCTCTATTTTTATAAAAATTTATTTAAAAATTAAGTTTAATGGGTCAGTAAATAAAACAACACGATATTCATTAATAATTAGTTTTACAATAATTGTATTTATTAATTTTACACCTAAGTTGATTTGGCAACACAAGCTGTATACTTGACAACCCTACAAGCACTTGTCAAAGTCACGTGTCGGCCCGCGCCTCATTGAATAAATGTCAATATAATGTTACCAACTACAGCATTACACATAAAAATTTCCCTAGATCAACTAGGTTTTATATAGTTTTTAAAAGAAGCAAAATATAGAAAATAGTATAAAAACTCATTTTATACGACTTGTTATTTAGAAAACTCGCCTGAACTTGTTTTCTATATTTCGACGCGTGCGAAAAAACATGTCTTATAAAATTCGTTCTTTAATAAAATATCATTTTCAATAATAAAATGAAATTACAATTCAAGAATAATGTCTGTTGACGCATAATTGTACGTATCTAGAAAAATGATTCTTTCACAAGCAAATTTATAAGTGTTTTATATACATATAATCCTAAAAACAAAATAATATATTTAACCTAAAATAAAATCAACATACCCCATAACCAGCAATCCGATCGAAATGATCGATGTTTTTGAGCGATTCGCAGGGGAAAGGAAATATCTTATTGCAATCATGAATTTGGTGGTGGGGACGAATGATCATAAACCGACAGAACGAATACAATTAGAATGAGATTACTCAATTTGATTTTTTGCGACCGAAAGAAAGTAGCAATATATGTTTCACTTCCTCAGTACAATTTGTAAACTACAATCCTTTATCAAAATTCGCCAATATCTACTGCCACTCACTGCATAAGCTATAAAATTCAGTACAAACGTTGACGATAGTAAATACATATATATGAAATATACCACCGTCACATTGCACTTGGCTGGGCAATAAATATTTATGTCAACTTCAAACTACTCAATTTTTTTACTTAATAATTTTTGTAAATCCGTGACTAATAAAAAACATAACATCATTACTCACGTGAATTTTTATAATGTAATACTACCGTTAATGTTCCTAGAATGACTAGACAAACGAAATTTAAACTTCGTGCTTAATGAATTAGTTGTCATTTATTTAAACAAAATTAAATTTTAACGACAAATTGTGACGGCAGAAATGAATGCATATTTCTGTTGATTTAATTGTGGAAAAAATTGTAACATCTAATACAAATTTAGACTATATTTATATAACAAGTAGCTGCAAGTAGTCGAAATAAGAGATGAAAGAATTCTTGTTCAGAAAACCAATAAAAACAAATAGAAAACATGTAAGATCTAATATTGAAGTTCAATTGGAATTCAAATTTTAGCAAGCATACTGAGTGATTTCTTACCTTGCAAACGGTACAAATATGAACAAGGGCCTTTTGGGCTGCTTTTTTCTGATCACTTGAACTATGACCCTGTTGCTTCTTTAATTTTGCTGCTCTCTCTGCAGCTTTTGCTTGAGATTGTAATTTTTGTTGTCCTCTGGCCATATTTAAGTAAAATTGAAATAATAATGTAGGTATCCGAATTAAATATTTTCAGATGTCCTAAGAAAATAACAATATGTTTATTTCCTTAGCATGTGAAATGAAAGTAGGTAATATATAAATATCAATACAATATTTCTAATATATAGTACATTACCACTGCTATTATCCAGTTATTTTTCGTCAAACTTTCCTATATTAAGTAAATATTATTCAAGAATTTTTAATAGAAAGCAGAAATAATTATGAACTTCTCGTAGTTTACAGAAAGAAACACTGACGTTTCACGCTTGAATCTAAACCGGATATCATATAGTTATACTCATGGCAACCAACCACAGGAAGATTAATAAATAAAATAACAATATAGTTTAAGATACATGTTATAAAATATAGTCTAACAGAAATAACTGGGGTTGAGAGGCGTTCAAAATTTATTAATTATACAATTTACATTTTTTAACCATAAATAGCATCCTTTGTGAAATTGAAATAATACTTTACCAATAATTAGCAATGCACAGAACTATTACAATTTATATACATATCACTTGATGATATTGTATTATTAAATTATTATAATAGATTATGAAAATTCACCTCATCCTCATATTTAATTATAGTGTACTGGCGACACTGTACATATCGTGACCGTTTTCTCTAGTTTACAGCAGATTCAAACAGCATGGTTTTAAATGTCAGATTAGTGTTGTGGAAATTAAATTTGGTTAAGTTAGTTAAACAATAATGAAAAGATCTTTATTTAACAGGTTTAGAGTTCTATCTTTAACACAAGTTAGGACTTTGGGCAACAAAGAAGTAAATAATAAAATCCGGAAAGCAGATTCTCATTTACCAAGTTAGTGTAATAAATAAAAGTTTATTTTTATTATAAAATAGAACATAGTTTTTCAGTATACCAATAGTAACAAAACTAACCCCAGAATTTATGTGTGGGGTTATGTACATACTGGAGCTTTGGGTTTAGCCAGTAAAGACATTACTACTAAAAATGAAGTGAAATCCCCAAAACGACTGTCTTTTGCAGAGAAATATATTGTACGTATTTATATTAAATTTTTAGTTCCACAGATTACAAATGCTGTCAACGAAGTTATTAAAATCAGCTGATCCTATTGCCAGTATTGCTCCGTTAGTTAATTTATTTTTTAAACATCAGTAATGAACACACATATTACTTTTATTATTTATTAAAAAGATTATTTTTTAAAATATTTGTATTTCTCCATTCAGAATATGAAAATATGGAAATGATAATTGCAAATGACAGAGGCAATCAGGTCAGCTGTTTACAAGTACTGTCAAAAACAGCTGAGTTCGTACAATTTAGGGTACGTTCCACTTGGCGACCAGAACGCTCGCAACGCTCTCAAATGAGTTCCACTTAAGGCCGTAGTCGTTCCTAAAAACGTCACGGATGACGTCGTTAACAACGACCGCAGCATGGGTCGGTGCGGTCGTTTGGCATTTTGCGTGCAATTTTTAAAAATGTTCACATAAAAAGGTTCATTTTTACTTTCATGTGTGTGTGACGATCCTTTCGAATTCAATAATTCCAGTACTACAATTCCAAAAATTACAATTTTTTCATATTTCTATTATTTCATATTATGAAGATTTGATTAGATTTTGGTCACCCGCGGAAGTTAAATATCATTTTTTTAATAGTTTACATTATTATAATTATCAAAGAATATTTTATTATCTATACGATTTGCCTGCATTTTTTCTTTATATTTAATGTATTTAGAGATAAAATATTATAAAGATATTTTATAAAAGACAGAATAAATTATATAGAATTGACGGAAGGTAATGACGCTCGTCATATCAGATTTTTTATTTTTTTCATCTATTTCTACGCAACATCAAAGCGCCAATGGCAGCAGCAGCCATCTTGTTGTTCACCAACGACCACAAGCCGTTCCACTTGCGTTCCCGACCGCGGCGTTTGCAAGCAAGTGAAACGGGAAAATTCGCGGTCGTGGTCGCCAAGTGGAACGTACCCTTAGGAAAACGTACTCTATGATTCCTTGCCGTATTGGTTCACAATTTTGTGTTATTTTATTAGCTTACTATTCTTCTTAACTTACAGCGCAGATATTTAAGATTGTACTTTTTATAAAATATAGACTGAAAAAATTAAGTTTCGGGTGCTCGATTGGGTGTTTTCAAGATTTTTTTGTTATTCATAAAAATGTATTCCATTTTTCCATCAAATAATACTTGAAAAATCAAAAATAATCAAGTTGATTAAAATTGCTTGTGTTGTGACGTCTCGTCTTCAGTAGAGATATACAACGAAGGACTTTATAATTTTAAGTTAAAGTAATTTTATCGTTCAAGTATTAGTAGAATAAATTGGGGATGTCTTCAATGCCCGAATATTCAAAACCAGAATATTTCAAATCAGAAAACTCTTCGCCAAATTAGATATCTAATAGGTATATGGAAGTAAGCGATGTAAACTATTCTGAAGATAGTGATGAGATGATAGCATTGAGATCCAAACTCTTTTTTGAACGAATCACGTGAGATACTGATGAAATTTAATCATCACTCGATGATAATACCTTGCAACATAATCCTGTTACTCCAGCGTGGTCCTGCAATATTCAGCAGTTGCATAGATTTCCATTTACAAGAAAATTTGGTTTACAAGCCGATAAAATATCTGATAATAAAGTTAAACCAATTGATATATTTTCAGCATTTACAACTAAGATATTTTGCAATTGATGGTAACTGAAACCATTCATATGCTAAAGAACATATCGACAATAGAAAAACTAGTCGAAGTAGGAGAATACATACAAGTAGATGCAGATACACAAACGTACCAAAAATGAAAAAGTTTTTGGGATTAATAGTTTTCATGCGTATTGGCAACGAAAATGACCAATAGAGGCTGCACCGATTTTAGAAAATGGCCGGCGAGAAGAGTAATTGTTAAAACTTGTATAGTGTTAGACAGGGATATAAGCAAATAAAGTTCATGTATTTTTAAATGTAAATTGATTTGAAGTGCAGTATTATTTAAAGAGCTCTATGACAACCGTAAACACAACAGTTTGATTTGATTTTATTGGCAAGTTCATAATTTTGCCACCCTACACATTTCGCTTCTTGCTTTGGCCGATCATGACCCGGCGTGTTCGGACGGATAAAAAGTTGAATCCCCATTTTTGTCATTGTAATAAACAAATACAGAGTCAATCAATAAATACACTGAGTCACAAGCATTTATCAATCAACTAAACACTAATTTCAAACTAGCGCCTAAAAAAAAGCGTCGATCTGAAAATTACATAATCAAACCAACAAATTCATGTGAATACCTGAGACCTATTATTCTTTTTTATAAAATATGGAATATTTTTTTTATTATTTATATATGCATTAATAAGATACATATTATAGTATTCTTCACGTAAGAATGGCACTGCGCAATAATAATTCGTTTTTCTATTTCGGTGTCTTTGTCGTTATGAATTTATAAATACTGCAAACACGTTGTAAAGATTTATAAACGCACTGTTTTTGGCGCTTTTAGTTTTCTAGAGGTGGTACGACTGTTTTCAAAACTGACAGTTGAATGACATAACATGAAATTTTGTCAGTCAGTCGCGTTCTTTTTACCACTTTTTATATGAGATCTCAGTTCGTCTCAGCTCACCTCAGTTGCCTCACTAATTTTGATCTTTGAGAGCGAAGTAAGAGGAGTTCCTTCCCCCTTCCCGATTCTTAGTCACCTCTGGAGGTTGTGCTTGTTGAGTTTTTAATTTTAGATGAATGGTGGGGATGATTTTTTTTTAAATTATTACTATTTGTTTATTCCTATAATAAATATTATTATTAAAAAATAAATATGCAGACAATTCCGTGGAAAATAATATAGCAAAGATACGCAAATTTCATAGAATTGAAAATTATGTGGAAGTTATAGTACCGTACAATTGAAATAACATTTTAGAATGTTATTATATAATCGACAGAATAACGGAAGCCCAAATAATGACCACTCATAGTTTTGGGCGATCCAAAATAACACCTGAAAATATCGTGGTTGACCGTTGAAAAGCTACTGTCAAATTCAAATGGAGGGTTATACAGAGGTATATTTTCGGGCTGCCATCTATTGGTATTTTCCTTGTACTACACTTGTGACTCATTTCACTCCGTTGCTAGATTACAAACAAATCGCTGTCATGGTGACAGTTGCAAGATGGTGCCAAGTATCAAGCGAGGGTATGGTCTTTGCAATTGTGACTCCCGCTATAATTATATAAAATACATGACAAATGTGAAATTCTTTAAGTTTCCACAGCTGTCCGAAGACATTGAATCACATGTAAAACTCAAATGTCAAAACACAAGTGACAGAAGACAGAACTTTAAAAATGGCGTGGTTTGTTTGTAATCCGATCTTCCATCTCAACTTCTATATCGTTGCATTCTTTCTTGCCTGTGACGTCAGAATCATAACCCTCTATTTGTACACACACAGAATACATCTAGCGACATCAGTCGTTCAAGTTACCAACAAAATTTGTCTTTTGTAGTTTTTTTACTTCATAAAAATCTCATTTCCTGCCAAATTATCTCATTTTGAAATGAGATGAGATAAAAAGAACGCGATTATGTGAATTTTCATCTGTGAGGTTAAAATTTTCAGTGGGAAGCGCTACCAACATAAACACGAAGTCATATTTTTGATATGTCGCAATTTTTAGAAATCTAATATAGAATTTTAGAATTACCTCAATAGAAAAAATATTATAAAAACATGTTTCATGAGGCCTGTTATCGCAGATTGTCTTATGAAACTTGTTTTTTAATGTACTATTATAGGTAGATCAATAATTCGCTCTTAATTTGTCTGACACTTACTAGGAAACATGGGCGTAACTAGAAAAATTTTCTAGGGGGGGCCAGGCCCTTTGAGTTCGAAATGCAAAGTAAATAGGAAGTCTCATTTTGTCGTATGTACGCATTAAAAAATGTATTTTGAAAATCACTGTTCTAGAATATTCCAAAAATTATTGAATCCCATTAAATTCTAGAATATTTCTGAAAATTCTAGAATATTCTATAAATTTTTGGCAATTTTAAATGAGTATATAAAAGGCGGGTGAGCTCAGTTTAGTTTTAAATAATGACACAAACAGATAGAACTATCTGGAACTTTCAAAAACATTCTAGAACGTTAAAGAATTTTATGGAAAAGGAAATTCTAAAACGTTCTGGAACTTTATGAAAAATTCCAGAATTCTCTCGAAATTCTGAACTTTCTGAAACATTCTAGAACTCTCTGGAACTTTATGAGAAACCTTATTAAAGTTTTATGTGCATTTTAGATTATTTTGGAACATATAAGAAACTTTTCGAACTCTACGGAATATTTAAGTATACCAATGTGGATTGTTTTGAAATTTTCTACGTGAAAACTCCCAGGCATCGCTGGTTACTTTAGCTAGTGATTAAATACAGTGAATTTAAGAATAATGTGGTTAGGATGTAAAGTACAAAACGCTTATTTTATTGTTTAAAAAGAACATAATTTGTCGAATAATTATTGCTTAATTAGAATTTTTCAAATCGAAAAATTACTAAATTATTTACTACTCACTTAAATTCCTGCCGATTAATCAATTTACACCACACCATTCACAAAATTATATCAATAATTAAAATATAAAATAAATACACTAATATGTATTTTTTCCTAGGGGGGGCCATGGCCATTCTGGGGAGGGCCGCCCCCCCTGCCCCCCCCCTAGTTAGGCCTATGCCTAGCTTTCTTTATTGCACTAAGAAAGGCACATGCAAACAAGACCGTTATTCTAGTTGTTTTCGATAGTTTTTTTATGACATTATTGATAAATCCCGTAAATCAACACTGTATACGAACATTGTTGACAGTTCCAAATTATTTCCTGAACAGAGTTACGACACACGTCGTCTTATTAAGAGATTCTATGACCTGTGTGGCAAAATGTTAAAAATCAAACAATTTTTATTGCGCAATGCCATTCTTATGTTTGCGACACTAACTTTATTATATTCCATTGGGATTAAGAGAGAATTTGAACTTGTGAAAAATTAAAGAAAATAATAAAAAATGTAAGAATTAACAGAATATGAGGGAAATCCGAAAAGTTTTGAGCCTAACATGGAAACAAGTATTTTTTTTTGGACAAAGTCGGTTTTATTTTTCAACATAGTCTCCTTTTAAGTCAATACATATTTTCTAGCGATGCTCCAGCCTGTTCCAGTAATAGTTGGTGTCTTGTTCTGCAAAATAGATTTCTACGAATATGAAAATCTTCTCGTTCGATTAAAATCTCTGGCTGTATCCATGATTATCAAAAAAAAAATGTCGCCATCATCTTCTCTGCTGATGAAACAATCTTCGTCTTCGTACACCTATCCCAATCCACTGTCTTTACAGTTCTTCGTCTCAGGAGTTTAGTGGTGGATCCAAGTTTCATCATCAGTTACAAATCGTAGCAAAATTTTCAGAGGTATCTTTCAAAGAGGTACAATTCATCGTGGGTACAAATGGCTTAGTCAGCCACAGACGAAAATACAGGCTGTTCCACAACTTCGGGTACAAACTTTAAAGGCATAAAGTACTGACTAAAATGAGTAAAAATAACTTAATCAACATGGGTCCGATCTATCATAGATATAAGGCAGTGAAAAATGAGTTTTTACGGGGTTCACGTTTCAAATAACTTCTTAACTATTATAAATTGAGAAAAAAGTTTCATATAAAATTTTATTGTATTTTTAAAGTCTATTTACAAGCATAGACACAATTTTGTTGAATCACTATCTTTGTCAGTTTTTCTATCTAATACAAAATTTCCTCTCTCTCGGAAATAGTTGAAGATCAGACCTATGTTGATAAAGTTTTTTTTTTACGCATTTTGGTCAGTTTAAAGTTTGTACCCGAAGTTGTGATACAGCATGTATAATTGAATGCAAAAAAATGTTTCACTTTTCATTGGGATAATTTAATTAATTAATTGGGATTAATTAAATTAACTCAACTTTTGGTGGTTTATATTATTAAACATCATAATTTTGTACGTGTTTGTATTTTTACCACAAACAAAATATATTTCGTCATGTTTTTACATTATTATGACTTTATAACCATTTCGGGACGAAAAAACATTTAATCATCTCTAGAAAGTAATAATTTAAAACTGTAAACTTTTTTTTCTAAACAAGTACAAAAATTGATAAATTCCAACTTTCTAGTGTAATTATCAAGATAGTGTGAGAGTTGTACCAAGGTATTTATAGGTCAAACATGAAAGATATGGATAGTGCATCATAGAAGCGATGAAAAATCGGTCTAAAAAACGTGTGATTTAGTAGTTCTTGTTATAAAATTTAGTATTTGGTTGACTACGACCGCATATAGTCATTTCAAACATATAGGTGTCCCAGGAAAGAATAAATACCTATTAACTAATAATAATAGGTACCTATATGATGCTTAACATATTATATTCTTTGAATAATTTTGACTTTATTTAAAAGTTCTCTTAATTTTAAAGAAAAAAAATCTGATGTGGCCAGCACATAACCTCTCGCCAAATATTTTACATGATTGTACGCATAAAACGAAAAATATTTTTAATACAAATACATATATTCATGTTTCACTACAAAATAATTCTCACATATATTTGCAAAATCTATGGGATATTTTGATATAAATTATGTACAATACATACATTTTCGTTATATTCAATATCCTGAAATTTTCTTTTTTACATTCTTTTTCTTTATATTCGTCATTTTTTCGCAAATTCCTTTTATATTCTTGTTCACGTATATCCTTTTGCGTTGTTGACTTCTTTTATTTTCATAATATTCATAATGATGTATAAATATTTTTGACAGTGGCATACAAATATTTTTGACAGTGACATTTATGTGTCAATTACAAACATTTGAATTTCTTGCCTTGATCTGAGAATTTTTACATCAAATTATTTTATATGCATTTCTTTATCTCTAAATCTATAGAAGATATAATATGAATTTATATTTATCGAATAAAGAATTTCACGTTCTTTAATATAAGTATTTACATAAATTTTCGATAAATAATATTTAGATGATTTTTTTCTTGTAACTACTACTTCCGGTTGTCCAATTGTTACCAAAACTTAATGAACTCTTCCCATTATTGTTAGATTGAGGAATCCGTAGTTAAAAATGTCTTAAAGTCTTATAGTATTTGAGAAATCGTGAATCCAACATCCACACACACATACGGACATCATCGTAAAAATGTTATAATCGGATTCTAAGGACCTTAAAACGTGCTTATTCACTAAAATCTGGATATGCGATTTTTAGCATGAATACAATACCTCTCTTAGCGAGAGGTAATAAAAATGTACTTACTGTTATTTACATTCTATAAAATGTACCGTTTTCAATGTAATGGAAGAAACAAATTTTCGGTCATATTGATGAATAATTTTTTATTCAATATTTATTAAAATTATCAATAACTTAGTCCTTCTGCTAATAAATTTTATTAATAATATAAATTACAGTTAAATAAAAGAAGAAAATTACTAAAATGTAATATTTTGAATTCATGAAATCATGGATCTCTTGATAAATACTCATTATTTATACTTGTTTACAACTTGGCTTTTGTTTTGCTAAAAATATTCATAGGTTACTAGATAATGGCGGCAAACTAAATTCGTCGATATTTAATTTTGAAATTACTATCAGCAATCGAGAAAATTGTTTCAAATAAAAAAGTTAGATATTTTTATTGTCTATCTAGTGGCGTACGAAAATAATTTTTTTATTGGTAAATTTTCGAGATATAACAAACTTACTTTTTATAAAATGGTATTTGATTTTTAATTTAGAAAAATACTTATTTATTATCTTTTAATTATTATAAAGGGTATTGTATTTTAAATGGTAGCCGTCGAAATCAGAACACCCTGTATAGAGATTTTCTCAAGAAATTCCATATATATATATATATATATATATATATATATATATATATATATATATATATATATATATAGTTTGTTTACATTATTCATGGTTAGTTTATATCATTAATAGTTCATTATTACGGACTACAAAAGTATTCGTATTAAAAAAAATCGATAATGTTACCAAAAATATTATTTAAATTTATTTATCGCGAAAACGGTGAATTTTATTGAATATTAATAAGAATACCTTTTATCTTTAAAATTGAGATGACTTTTAAATGCAGTATGGAGTCAAAAAAAATTTATTAAACCCAGTAATCTCTACAAGATAAATGGATAGGAAATGGGGCGTGGTTTAGTGTCACCAAAAATATATATGCAGCTGCGCTACGTTAGCATAGGCGCCGTGTACTTCATTTTATAATTTTACTCTTTCTTAATAAATATTAAATTAAACTATGAAACCATGGACCTCGCTGGGATTCGAACCCAGAGCCTCCCAATCTCTAGCCGGGCGCTCTACCAATTGAGCCACGAGTTCCCGTTGAAGTCTATGAATCTTTCACAAGCCTTTTTACAAATCGTAACGAGTACACTCTCACAATTTGAGAGATAAATACTCAACGCTAACATTGCGCAGTAAATATTATATTATTGTGAACTTTAAGCCGTCACACACACGTAGAATAATTATTTGAGATCCAACCTAAATGTTTAAATCGTAGAAATGGGCTTTAGGATCCAGGACGATTTGTAAAAAGGCTTGTGAAAGATTCATAGACTTCAACGGGAACTCGTGGCTCAATTGGTAGAGCGCCCGGTTAGAGATTGGGAGGCTCTGGGTTCGAATCCCAGCGAGGTCCATGAATTTTTCACAATTCTTTCTTCGTTTAAATAAATTTGTCCTGGATCCTAAAGCCCATTTCTACGATTTAAACATTTAAGGTTGGATCTCAAATAATTATTCTACGTGTGTGTGACGGCTTAAAGTTCACAATAATATAATATTTACTGCGCAATGTTAGCGTTGAGTATTTATTTCTCAAATTGTGAGAGTGTACTCGTTACGATTTGTAAAAACGCTTGTGAAAGATTCATAGACTTCAACGGGAACTCGTGGCTCAATTGGTAGAGCGCCCGGCTAGAGATTGGGAGGCTCTGGGTTCGAATCCCAGCGAAGTCCATTAATTTTTTACAATTCTTTCTTCGTTTAAATAAATTTGTCCTGGATCCTAAAGCCCATTTCTACGATTTAAACATTTAGGTTGGATCTCAAATAATTATTCTTTAAATATTAACATATGAAATAAATTCATATGTAAAATAAGTACAATTGGTGAGATTCCTTGGTGACAGCGCCTGATTACAATAGAAACCACGCCCCGTTTCCTATCCATTTATGTTATAGAGATCACTGATTAAACCCTAAAAAAAGTAAAGTATTTTACTTAAAATTATTGAAAAAATATATATTGTTGAAGAATTATTGATATGATTTGGTGTCACACATGTATATTTGGTTATATATTTCATAAAAAATAACTGAGAACCAACAAGCGCACTTACATCAGCTGTTTTAAATAAATTTGAAGAATATTAATATAAACATTATTTACCTTAAAAGTAGATATACAGAGTGAACACGAAATGCGGACCATATAGGTTTCAACATAAGAAAATAGTTTATCGTTGCGCAATAGTGGCCTATTAATTTTAGACAAGAATGCTTCAAATAAATATTTTAGAGAATTAAGTTCTGCATCTATTTCAATAATCACATTTTTATTTGCATGTTCCATAATAGAGCAAATTGAATTTAAAATTTTATACAATTACTCCTTTATAGGGCCATGGACATGAAACAAAATCACACACAAATGTTTATCTGTCAGAAACGCTCAGTTTGAGTTATATTGAAAATGGGGCATTTTTCACAAAGAAA
This sequence comes from Harpalus rubripes, assembly GCA_963082715.1. Classification (NCBI taxonomy): domain Eukaryota; kingdom Metazoa; phylum Arthropoda; class Insecta; order Coleoptera; family Carabidae; genus Harpalus; species Harpalus rubripes. The sequence continues at coordinate 39,787,716 of OY720458.1, forward strand.
AGTTACAAATTATTATTTTTATGCAAATTATATTTTAAAAATTTTGACGGGTAAAACGTTATTATATTTGTTTGTCATATTGTTTCAGTTCCATGGGTAACACCTCGGGTAACACTATAAAGAAGTATCTTTTATATTTTTTTCATTTTTTAATTTTATTATATTTAATTGTAAATTACTTTTTTATGAACCAGGTAACAGATGTAGCTTGTGGATTTGGTTTTACTGTATATTCTGTTAAATCTTCGAACCAAAATAAAATATTTGGTACTGGAATTAATACAGATTCACAAATTGGCTATCATAATCAGAAAGATCAAAATATTATCACTTATCCATTACCAATACTATTACCTCTACAAAATGAAACAGAAATTTTAAAGTTATCTGCTGGTCGTGCACATCTGTTAATTTTAACAACAGAAGGATTGTTTACGCTTGGAAATAATTCTTATGGACAATGTGGAAGGCCCATTATAAATACAGAAAAATATTCTGGTAGCTCGTTAAGTTACCATATTTCCCATCCTAATGGATCAAAAATAGTTGACATACAATGTGGACAAGATCACAGGTGAATATTTAAGATACTAAAATTTCTCATAATTATTTTTTACGTTATTAGAGCATATTTAAGAGGATTGTTGAAAAGAAACATATTTGGAGGCTGTAAAATAATTTTTATTTAATGAATTTAAAAATGAGTCCCTACGGCAGTTTGCGGAACCATTCTCGAACATCAAACTCTACCTTATCGTTCGAATTGAACCGCTCTGCCGTTTTAGCGTTTGTTTCAATGGACCAAAAACATAAAAATTGCACGGGGGCAAGTCGAGACTGATGCTCAACATTTCTCTAACTTTAATGCGCATATTAGCTCTTACAGCAATAGGCTACTCCACCTTTTTTATAATTTTTCCTGAAAGTATACGAGCCCAAACTCATATTAGTTCGGCCGGTTAACATTTTCAACTAATAAATTATAAAAACTACCTAAATGGAGAGTTGACTAGCTTAAAATAGAGATTTTAAACTTACAAAAACTGAATGTTATTCCGCCATTTAATATTGGGTTTGTTACATCGGTTTTATTATAGCGTTTTCCATTTATATACATATTTAGTGCTCACTCTTTTGCACTGAGTGCATGAATCGTTTTCCATTTATATTACCAGTAACTAACTAATAGCACTAACCAGTGATGTGCCATTGGAAAGTTTCATATTGAAATTTTAATTGAAAAATATCAAATTGAAAGTTTCAAACCTTAAGTTTCCTGAAAGTTTCATAAGCTACACTGCGCATGCGCCGTCCAATTCTCTGCAATAGTTGCGCAGATGATATGCATGCGCCTGCACTTATCTACTTGCAAGTTATGTTTGGTTAATCTACAAGCTGGAACTTGTATATTTTTCAAAAATAAAATTCAGTATTCAGTACAGTTGAAATAAATACAAAAGACAAGATACCTTCTATTTTAAATAGTTGAATACTTATTTATTTTTTTTAAAAAATATTACATTTTGAAAAATAAATTTTTATTTTGTTTTGAAGCTTTTGTTTTTCTTATTTATATTCAAATTAGTTAATTTGAGATCCAAATATTTCAAATTCAACTGACAAATGTTAAGTTTCTTGAAATTTTAATGAAACTTTTATTGAAAGTTTCACTGAAATTTTAAAATGAAACTTTCATTGAAATTCATAATGAAACATTTTGTGAAACTTTCAATAAAATTTTCAGTGAAACTTTCAGAAATATAAGTTTCCCAAATTTGCACATCACTAGCACTAACTGAGTTTTACGTGTAACAACAACTAGTGCCGAGCATAACGTGATTGCCAGCACTAAGTGCAAAACTGGAATGGAAAACACTATTAGTAATACCAGCTTTAATTTTATTAGGCATTATACAGGCTGTAACATCACCACCGACCACCGTCATTATTTTCTTTATTATTGTAGTTGCAAAAAATACTATAGAACAAAGTTATAGGAGAGCAAGGGGGACATTCCAGGAAAGAAGAAAATATTTTTTTAAACCAGTGGTTTTCAAGTTACAGCACAAAGTTATATTTTTTCAAATGGGATTATAGATATTTTATATGTCTATTCGATAGTGTATTTTTTTTCTGAATTTAACCATGTATTAGTTTTATATCCTTACATAATACAATATTGACAAAAATTCAAATGAAATTTCAATAAATTTGATTTTTATAGTTATTTTTTAGTAGACAATGTATGAAAAAAATTGAGTCTAAATTAAAACAAAACAAACATTTGTTAATAACTTTATAAATAGTGTTTTATTTGATTTCCATCCTAAATAATTCAAATTGACTGATAGCAAGTTTTGTTTTTCATACATAGCCTACTGAAAAATAACTTAAAAAAATCAAATTACTTTAAATTTCAATTGGATTTTTCTCAATATTTTTATTATTTAAGGATATAAAACTAATACATGGTTGAATTCAGAAAAAATACACTATCGAATAGACATTAAAAAATTAATATAATCCCATTAGAAAAAATATAACTTTGTGATGTAACTTGAGCACCACTGGTTTAAAAAAATATTTTCTTCTCTAATGGGATATCCCCCTTGGTCTCTTACAACTATATTCTATAGTATTTTTTTGTAACTATAATAATTAAAAAAATAATGGCGGTGGTCGGTTTTGGTGTTACACCCTGTATACAGAAGCCCTGCACATTTTTCTGTAAATATTGTCTCATATGTATTACAAGGTAGATTTTACTGTACGCACTGGATTTTTACGAAGTTGTTTTTCATTGTGCCAAAAGTGAAGGGTTTCGGTAGAAGCTAAATCTGTACTAGAAGATGACCCTTAAAATGTCGGTTTTAAGTGTATATTTAAAGTAGCTGAAAGAATTTTGTAGAAATTTTTAACTGTTTGTTATAAATGACGATTAAATGTTAACGCTGAAAATAAGAACATTAAAACATATTTATCACCCAAACCAGTATATATATTATTACAAAAAAATAACAAATCTATATGACCGTCGCCTGGCCAAACCCAGTCACGCGGAATCCTCCACACCGTGATTATTTCTGGAAAATAATTAACACATGAGAAATACTCAGTGAGGAGTCAATCATTCACAAAATGTACACGCCTTCACACACCATACACACATGTTGGCAACCACGGACAGTACCGTAAGTTACTACGGAACCTCTGCCGCTTCGGTGGTGATCCAGAGACAATCCTCTTAACTAACGGGATCAGATTACTACAGCCCTAACTGCTGCTACGCTGACGACCACAGATGCGAGTCACTACAGCCTTCACTGCTGCTACGCTAGCGACCCTCGGGTCACTACCGAACCACTGCCGCTTCGGTGGCGATCTGGAGACAATCCTCTTAACCTACTGGATCAGATCACTACAGCCCTAACTGCTGCTACGCTGGCGACCACAGATGCGAGTCACTACAGCCTTCACTGCTGCTACGCTGGCGACCCTCGGGTCACTACGGAACCACTGCCGCTTCGGTGGTGATCTGGAGACAATCCTCTTAACCTACTGGATCAGATCACTACAGCCCTAACTGCTGCTACGCTGGCGACCACAGATGCGGATCACTACAGCCTTCACTGCTGCTACGCTGGCGACCCTCGGGTCACTACAGTATACCGCACTGCTAGCACACACTCAATTTTTACAATCGCTAGAGTAACTCTCTCACCTGAATCACTACAATATCGATGTTCTCACACTGAAATCTAGCAATAAACTGAAATAAAATACGTGAATGCCAGTATCATTATATGTAGCTCTTATCCAACAGCATCGGTTACGTACCTAAATAGCTAATTAGAGACAAAACATAATAAATTTAATAAAAATAATCTTACGCAAAATAATTACTAGGACAAGTTTGTGTAGATTTTTATAATTTGTTGAAAATGTAAACCGGCTGAATTATTATTAAAAACTGTTTGAGAGGCGTGACTAATGTTAGCTCGTCCTCTATTTGAAACTGTTTACTTTCATTGTTTATACACTTACGCGGTCTTAGGTGATCTTCAGTCGCCAATCAGAATAATTCATAAACATGACATTATACTATAACAAAAAGCCTCCGTATTTACGAAGTACTTTAATTAAACATATAATTTTATTTCTTTATTAATATTCATTATTAAACATATACTTTCGCTATTTTATTTGACTAATTTCTCTTATAGACACTTACAGAATTGACGTCACACGCAAGACAGAGACAGAATACCTCGATACAAACAAACCCCTCCCATTTTCGTTTCTATCTGCTATTCGGATTTATTTGTATTGCCATAACCTTAGCAACCATTATTTCCAAGCATTGCCGCTAGATGCGCTATGTGCAAATTGCACTTGTGCAAGTGTCTATTCGATTGAGTTGGAATAGCCTATTTCCGTTTGTCTCATATTCTATTTGATGTTGACACATAAGTATGTTTTGGATGGGCTATTGTATTCTCTCCCTTGTCGAAATTTATTGCATCGTTCATGAGAATAACTATAAAACCAAATACAGCTTTAATTCTGGTATAAATTTCCATTGACTATCGCCCTTGAAAATTGAATAAGTGCACGGATTTGGGCGGATTTTCTTCCGTAAATGCCATTTTCCAACTTAATCACAACGCTTATAAAGAAGGAAACTGAAAATATTTTTGACAAACGCGTCACTAGTACTTAAATAATCATAAACAATTGAATTCTGTTCTGATGCTGATGAAGTCACGGGTACGCAGTTCAAACGTGTTTCTATTTAATAATCCTTGTACATTTAAAATGATCTTTAATCAATTTAAATTTTAAACAGCTTCTTCTTAACTGAAAAAGGTGAAGTCTTCGGCTGTGGCTGGGGAGCAGATGGTCAAACTGGACTGGGTCATTACAATGTTGAATCACAATTCTCTCCTTTAGCTGGTGACATCAAAGGAGAAAGAATTGTCAAGATATCTTGTGTAGGAGATTGTGTTTTAGCAATAAATGGTAAAAGAAATGAATTTAATTCATACCAACATAAATTATTATTATTTTTTGAGCAGATAAAGGAGAAATATTTGGTTGGGGCAACAGTGAATACGGACAACTCTTGAGCAACACAGATCAGCAACAAATTAATATACCGATTAAATTAGAAAATTGCAATAATATTGGTAAAATTGTAGACATTGCTGCTGGTGGATCATTTTGTATGGCATTGAATGGTATGTAAATTTACATTTTATAGTCTATCTATAATGGGGTATTCTAGTATAATGGAATTTAAAAGAAAGAACTAACTAATTTTGTAGTATACAGGTATCCGGATTTCGATTTCGGTTATATGGGACATGTGGTGCGCCTTAGATATGATTTTGTTTTGATAAAAATTCTCATAGGCGGAAAACTGAATTTGGTCGATATTTTCATTTCGAAATTACTTCTAAACTTTCAGTAATCTAAAAAAATATTTCTAATTAAAAAGTTAGATATTTTATTGTGTAACCAGTGGCGTACGAAAATAATTTTTCTATCGGTAAATTTTCGAGATATAATACAAAATGGTTATTTATTTTTTTCTATTGGTATAAGGATCTTTGTGTTTTAAATAAATTTTTATATCATACCTGCTATACCTACTTACGTGAATTTGAAAATACAGAGTTAAAATTAAATTATGATACGGGGTAGTTGTGAAATAAATTAAGTAAAATAAAATACTATTTTGAAAAGCTAATGAAATTACCTACAAAAAATAACACATACCAATCGAAAGAGAAAAAATAAGCATTTTTTTGGAGCAAAAATCAAATATGGATTCCAATTAAAAAATGTAATTTCGTGTTATATCTCAAAAATTTACCGATATAAAAACTATTTTCGTACGCCACTGGACAGACAATAAAAATATCTAACTTTTATATTTGAAACATTTTTCTCGATTACTGATTGTTTAGAAGTAATTTCAAAATGAAAATATCGACAAAATTCAGTTTTCCGCCATTTTCTAGTAACTTATGAGAATTTTTGTCAAAACAAAAGTACATCTAAGGTGGCCCCTCAAAGGCGCACCACATGTCCCATTTAACCGAAGTCGTATCTCTTATAGTCTCCGAGACCCCAGTGGTGGCCTTCGAAATCCGGATATTCTGTATATTAGAAAATAACTAAATAATGCAAAAATACACAATTTTTTATTAACTCAATTTTTTTATACAATCTATCCGTATGCGGATAATAAGTATTTTGTTTGAACATCAGGATAATATTGACATAAAATAACATGCAGAGACTTTTCCAATGAAGAATCTCTATTAGAAATTAATTAATGCATAGTTACATTATTGAACATATTATTTTTTATAATATATTGAGTGCTAAAAAAATGGTAAGATATTTAATGAGCATATGATAGAGATCAAACTAGTTCGAAAAATCGTAATACATAAATATAAATTCGAAAATAAACCATTTCTGAGATATGGTAGGTTTAGTCTAATAATTTATTCTAATATCAATTTAATTTAATTAGGTAGTTAATATTTCTGAGATATGGTAGGTTTTTATTTTTTACACAGGCATTAACAGTTAACTAAATGGGGTCTTCCACTATTTTTCTTAAATATTGTTTTATGATACTCCATCTAAACTGAAAGTGATTTGTAGTTTTAGAAAGTCTTTATTCTTATTCGTTAAGCCGTAATATTTTTTTAAATATTCTGTGACGTAGATTTAGAGATGTTCTCAAACAGTGGACTTTGCTAATAACTGGAGTCATATATGTAAATTGATTTTTTTCAACACTTATAAAAATATACAGGCTGTTAAAGATAAGGGTAATTTTTTTGAGGGTATATACAGGGTGTTTCCTTTAAAACAACCAGCGCTTTTTTGGGCGAACTAATGACTTTAGAAAAAAAATGTTATATTCAAGGAATGAGCAAGAATAAGGGGCTAATTTATTAATAATAACAAACCAAAAATTCAACCAGTGGTTCTCAAACGGCAGAACAAAATTATATTTTTTTAAATGGTACCCTATATAATTTTTTAGCCCATTAGATAGAGATTTTTTTCTGATTTCAACGATATAAATATGTCATAGGGTTGTATAACAATTATTTCGAGAAAAATGGCATTAAAAATAATATTATAATTTTACAATAGGCTATATAATATACAATACGTCTGTTGCCTAGTTACGCTAGTAGTAAACTCATTTTTATTACATTATTTCTAGGTGTTAATACCATTTTTCTCGAAATAATTGTTATACAACCCTATGCTATATTTATATCGTTGAAATCAGAAAATAATATTCTACTTAAAGGGCTAAAAATTATATAGGGTGCCATTTAAAAAAAATATAATTTTGTTCTACCGTTTGAGAACCACTGGTTAAATATTCGGTTTGTTACTATTGATACATTATCCCCTTATTCTTATCATTTTTGGTATAAAAGCATTTGTAACACGGTAAAATATCATTTCGTTTAATAATAGTTACAATTTTAGTTAATTGTTTTATTTCAAGCCACAGTCATGGCTCACTATTCTGTTTCCAATGAGGTGTATAAAAAAGTGCCCGCCAGTTTACTTCTTAATAATGTAACGTATGGATTATTTTACATGATTGTAAAGCAAATTTGATTTACTTTTCAAATTTGTAAAAAATATAGTAAGTTCCATTTGAAATTTCAAAGTAGATATTAATTACTAATAAACCGGAAGTGGTATCAGGAATGTAATATTCGTCATCAAGTAGCGTACATGTTGCTGTATAAATCATATTTGAAGCTTTTTTACTTAAAATAATTAGGGGAGCAGGAAATTACGAAAATATGATTTTACATGTTAAATCCTTATGTTCGGGTGTTCGAGTCACCAACCTGTATATATTTTTCGATGTGCTGATTCTCAATCAATTTTTTTTTAAAAATTGTGAATATGGTTTACTTTTCATTTAATTCTTTTTTAGTGCGCCACTGCCACCATACAATTTTTATTAAAAATAATGAATTATCTAATCACATAACAGAAATTGAATAGGAAATAAATTAATTCGTAATTATTCCCTATTCATCGCCTGTTACGTGATTAGATAATTCATTATTTTAAATAAAAATAACATTTTGCAGTAACGCTGTAAAAAAGAATTAAATGAAAAATAAATAATTATTGTATTAAAAACTCAATTTAAAAAAAAAATTAATAACTTTTTTTAAACTTTGATTGTCTTTTAATATACAGTTTTAAGTTCTAGTTGTAATATAAATGACCCATGTTCTAATTTGTTACTATGGTGGAGGACTCCATTGTAACGCTATGAAATATGTTTGAAATTTCTTCCCTTCTGTTAAACACACGTATTTCCGAAAAAATGAACTAAGAATTCTATCAAGAAGGTCGGGCATTTCTAAATTTCTATAGTCAAACAGGTTACTATTAACTAATTAATTAAATTGGCACAATTCAGAATAAATGATAAGATTCCGTGACAACATTAATGTTAACGAATTGACAAATGCAGAACCTTTTTGATTTGTGAGTCCGGTGGTCGTGCTAAAAACTGATAAGTACGAGGCCTGTCTAAAAATAATCCGACCTTCGCCTGGGAAAAAATATTTCGTACCTGGCTGGGTTGGGACCCTAATTCCTTTCAAAGTACTTCCCTTATGCCCCCACACATTTAGCCTTCCGATCCTTCCACTGCTGGAAACACCTTTGGAAGCCTTCTTTTGGTATGGTATGCAGCTCCGCCGTCGCGTTCCGCATTATCTCTTCCCTACTCTCAAAACGGGATCCTTTTAGTGTCCTCTTTAATTTCTGAAACAACCAGAAGTCGTTGGGAGCCATGTCTTGGCGAACGACTGGAATTTCATTTTTCAGGCATACGCATGAAGGTGTTCTCCTCCCTATCGTCATAATTTTGCGCGGGAAAATTGAAGGTCGGATTCTCTTTGGACAGACCTCGTATGTAAAAAAATGAAAACCTACCATATCTTAGAAATAGATCATTTTTGGATTTATGTTTATTAAGACTTTTCGACTTATTTTGATCTCTACTATATGCTCATGAAATATATTCCATTTGTTTTTTAAGACCCTTTAGTTTAGCGTGTAAAATATGTGACGTGATCTCCCTCCTGCCGTTTCTCATAAATTTTGTACATTAGTGTACTGTAAAACGGAAGCTAGATGGCGGCCATAGATAATCTTTATGCTGATATTTACATGCATTTTCTTGACCTACAGTTATTTTTAGAAATTTGGAAGCAAATTACATAAATGTTTTTAAACATTATTCAACATATATATATATATATATATATATATATATATATATATATATATATATATATATATATATATATATATATATATATATACATACACAGATATATATATATATATATATATATATATATATATACAGGGTGTCTCACAACTCGCGCCCCAGAGCGAATGAGGAAACACGAGACTGCACTCGAATGTATAATTTCGAAGAAAAAAAAATCGAGCTTAAAAGATAATCGAGAAAAGACGTCTTAAAATTGACCAATCAGAGACCTACACCTTTAACGTGTGTTTGCCGTAATTTTACGTTACTAGGGTTTTATACAAATCAAATCTTCTTTAAAATGTGTGGGCGACTGTAGTTTTCGAAAAATGTCAGTGTCAAATTAAATTTGGCAAGGTGAATAAAAAAAGGTAAATTCTTACCATGTATTCAGCCGCTGATCACTTAGAAATGATTATAATTTTCGGAGAATGTGGACGTAACGCCAGGGAGGCAACACGAGTCTATTCGGAACGTTTTTCGGATAGAAATCTTGTGGATCTAAAGTGATGACACCTTCGCTAACCTAAATTTGTTGACAGTGAAAAGTCAACTCTAAAGTGTCAAAATTACAGTAAGTCAAACAAATTTTGTAACTCACTAGTAGTATTTTTAAAACCTAGCAACCAGTTTTATTTTGTAATAATATCATCACATCTCAAGATATCCTGCCGGGATTTATGGATTAAAAAGTCTTGTAACTCCGTTATGCAAGCAGCCGCAAATTATTTTCTTCTATTTGTTGGCAACCTATTGTCGTCAGCAATTGTTAGTTTCGTCTGGGACGCGAGTTGAGAAACACCCTGTATATATATATATATATATATATATATATATATATATATATATATATATATAATAATTTCCTTTTTCCGTCTATCCATATTTTTCATCATCTATGATTCCTAAAATACAGGGTATTATGTAAGTAATGTGCCATAGTTCATGGCATGGTAAAGAGAATTTAAAAAAGTTATATTCTAAAATATATTCTTCACAATCTGCCAAGTTGAAAAAGTTATGAGACTGTAAAGTCGACCAATGGATGTATTACACAGTAATAGAGGATTTTACTGGTGACGTCACACGATTTCATTTGTCCAGCTAGTTCTAACTTCTGCCGATAGCGCAACTATCTAATATTAAAAGTGTTGAACTGTGATAATACGATTAATTAAAGAAAATGAGATTGAATGTTAACGAATGAGCTCCCATTTAAAATAAGTTATCTCCCTTATTTTGAGAACCTCTGGTCGAAAAAATATATTTTTCTTGTTCTTTAAATTTTTCTTGTAAAATAAAAATTGTTTGCCCATTTAACCGTCTGTAGCTTTTTTAGTTCTTGAGATAGCAATGGTGGCCCATTTAAAATGAATTCTCTGTAGATATTATTTTATTTTTATTTATGTGAAATATTTATATTTATTTTTTAGATGAAGGATCCGTATTCGTATGGGGTTACGGTTTATTAGGCAAAGGACCAGAAGTACAACAATCTCATAAACCTCTTCTAATACCTTCTATTCTCTTCGGCAGTAATGAATTTCAGTCTGATTCTAAAGTTGTATCAATAACTAGTGGCATGGCTCATATGGGAGCTATTACTAATTTTGGAGACCTTTACATGTGGGGTAAAAATAAGGGTGGTTGTTTAGGTTTAGGTCATAAAAATGATCAGTATTTTCCATTAAAGGTGATATTTCTAAAATAGGTAATCTAGAAAAATTATGTGTATATTTATTTATTTTTCAGGTTGCTATTGGAGCTACAGTAGAAAAAGTATTCTGCGGTTTAGATCATAGCATTGCTATATGTGAACCTTTTATATAAGATATTGTATTGTTTATTGTACATAAGAAAGATAAGTGATTAAAGATACTTCATTACTTTCACAGTAAAATTAATTTTCACTTGTTTATGTTCACACTTCTGATATATCATATAACTGACAAAAATAATTATTAATACATAAATTAGTTGATGCTGTCCGTATACAATCCAATAAACAGAATTAAATGTAGGGTTATACAGAGGCATATTTTCGTGCTGCCATCTATTGATACTTTTCTTGAACTACGATGAAATACACGTGTGTGACTCCGTTCACTCAGTTGCTACAAACAAATCGCTGACATGATGACAGTTGCAAGATGGTGCCAAATACGAAGTGATTGTATAGTCTTTGCAACAGTGACTTCCGCTATAATTTTATAGAATACATGACAAATGTGAAATTCTTTAAGTTTTCACGGCCATCGGAAGACATTGAATTATGTAAACTTCAAATGACAAAACACAGCTGACAGAAGACGGAGCTTTAAAAATAGCGATAATTTGTTTTTGTTTGTAATATGGTCTTCCATCTCAACTTTTACCTCGACTCTCTCTTGCGTGTGACGTCAAAATCATAACCCTCCATTGTGCAATAGTTCAGTTTATTTTTTCATTATTCGTATAAATTTTTCAAAATTCATATTTTTCCTATTAACATGCTTCTTACTTAATAATAATACAGACCTACACTTCCTTCATAAAGAAGTTTTATTTTGGTCTTCCACTCTTATTTTTTATTATTTTAAATAAAAATTCGTTTAATTTTGAATCAATTCGTAGTATTATAAAGTCTTAATTGTATTTAGTTTCACTGAATTTTATTTTTAATGTCAATATAATGTCACGGCTACAGCGACACCTATTGCTATCTTTTTCTCGCTAATTTTGTCTACTGCGCAGCCACAAAGTAATGGCGTATTCATTACGTGCCTGGCGTATTCTGACAGTGAACGGACTCTAAGCGCTGTAAGTACGCTTGATGTTGTTTACGCCATTGCTTGCTGAAACAACGAAAGTGTTTAAGATGGAAGTTGTTAACGTAGTAAAGGTTTTTTTTTTAGAGGAAGCTAATGAATTAATCAAACTTAAACGAAGAATCAATCAATATTTCTGAATCAGTATCATCGCTCTCACAAATGATGGAAACTGTTTCAATCAAAACTATTTTTTTTTCTTGGTTAATAATCATTGTGCAGTTTATATACACGCTGTCAAATGACAAGGAAGAAGCAAGAGCGATTACGAATCGTTAACGCCTTTGTTCTTATATAAAAATGCCCCCCTCCCCCCATTTTGTTTTTTCAAGTATTTTATTATTTTATACCTTGTTACCTTGGTTCCATTTAAGCCATTCGTATTGCAGAGAATAGGGAATAGTTCTGATGTCTCTGATTGGAGACAAGAGACAAGTTTACTTAAAACTGGCGCTGATGCGAACGCCATCTGCTGAATGGCTCAAAAGGAACAGAGCATAGTTCTAAATAATAGCACACAATGAATTAGAAATAAAATCATTTACCTAATACTAAGCTAAAAAATAAGTTTAGTGAATTAGGCGTAGAATTTAATTATCTACAAGTATTATTTATAATTTTTTGTCTAAAATTAATTGGGAACTTTTGCCCAAAGAAAAACTGATTTCCAATGTTAAACGCCTATGGCTCGCTTTTTGATTAACACCCTGTACCTTTGGGTAATCTAATGAAAATATGTTCCTCTGATTAGGGTTTTTTTCCCAAATATTTTTGATTACAACAAAGAAAAGCTAGATTAAAACAAAGAAAATTTAATTACAATAAAGAAAAAGTTTAATTAATAATTACGCAAAGAAAAAAATGATTACAATATTATTTTCACTGTATAATGTTAAAATTAAGAATTTTTGCTTTTAAAGTTTTTCTTGGAGCGTCAAGACGGCCCAGAATTTTTTTTCATAGGGGCGCAAGATTCCTAGTTGCGCCACTGATTGACATGATAAGTATACTCAGTTTCTTAATAAAATAAACTACATATTTAGGATAGGATAGAGATGTTTTGCTATAAAAAATTAGGACGGCTTTGCCGTCCCCATGCTTGGCCGCCCTTGTTCTGGGCACAAAATGAACACCCGCTAGGATCGGGCCAGCGCGCCAATCAATTCGGACCATCTGTGAGCGGACTGAACACTGTAAGCTATGATAGCATAATCTGGACCGCACCCCTCACATTCACGTCTACAAATAGTTTTATTCTATAATAATATTGTCAAATAAGTCAAAGTAAAACTGAAGTGATCAGTCGAGTGTGGCAGTATTTGTGGTATTACCAACTGTTCTGTTTATAAGTACATTATCTTATAAATGAGAAATTATTGTACCTACTAATATAATTATTGTAAAGAAATGGGGTTAAATTTGCAGATAATTACTCATATTATTTATTTTCATACTTTGATATTTAGCGATTTCTCGTAAAAGGCAAGCCCAAATTACCAGTCTGTTGGCAACACTCCTGCGTGTTAAAATAACACACTATAATTTTTTTAGTGTGTTAGAATTTTTCTGATATATGAACGATATTGTCAATTTTCGCACCTACATAGGTATATAATCGTGTAGAAACAATATGTATCTTATGTGGCCGTGAGAAAAAATATTTACATTCCTATTAAGCAGGATGAAGCTACTAGACAATAGTTTAAAATAAATTTGAGTATGTACTAATATACATATATATGAGTTGTGATATTTTAATTTAGTAAAGAAGTATGTATATAAATGTAAACTAATATGCAATAAAAATAATTGAATTATAATGTTTTAATTTAATTTTAATTTTTTTTTAATGGGGTTTCGTGGCCGCGTGCCTGAGTGTCAGGTCGCGAATCTGGGGAACCGGGTTCGATCCCGACCGACGCCAAATATTTCCAATTTTAAATGGCACTAAATTGACCCCTGTGGTGCACTCTCCACGCCAGCAATGAGTGCCCGTGAGGTGACGCCTGGTAAGCGCCCGCACGGTCAAATATTTCATCATTACCGAATTCTGTGTACAAAGCAGATTGGCACACCCAGCAATGGGTAATAAGCCGTGATGATATATTTATTTATGTTTTAATTTAATCTATGATTTTATTTAATACTTTTCTGTTTTATTTAATGTACCTACCTTAATAATAGCTTCTAAAGTACCTATTTATTTTTTATGATTTGTAAAGCTCCTTAAATTAATGACTATATTTACAATCACAATATTTATTCCATTTTTGTTTTCTTAATTTTAAATGTTTATTTTCAGTTAATAAAATATCTTCAGAATTTAGAAGATGTTTTGCAGTTTATATAGTTTCGACATCTGTATTATATTGACTAGGTTTACCTGTTGTTACTATGCTTTACGAACACCGTTAACTCGTTTTAGAATCTCGGTATTATACGAGTAATCTAAGCAGGAAAAGCAAATTCGAATTTCGGTATTATACGAGTAATCTAAGCAGGAAAAGCAGAACCAGGAAACCTGCTTTCTGTGTGAATCTTTCATACACAGCCTATGCCCTATGCCTATAGCGTGCCCTACATTCACACTATATTCGGAATAAACAGAGATGTATATCTGGGAATAAAGAAGACAGTTTTGCCTTTGTGACGGTAACAACGTTTTGTAATTTTACTGACTTCGTTCATATCTTGTAGAATGTCCTCCTCGCAGGTTGCACGGCATTTTATCCTGAGACTTTTGAAATTTAGCTCTGGCGCTCCCATTTGTCATGAAATAACAATAATATATTCACAACTATCGAAAGTATAGTACATTTCATGCTGATTGTATGCAAGTTATCGAGTCTCGACCCTTAGCGCAAAGCTTAGCGTAGATGGCAGCATATAGACATTCTCCTAAGTACGTATTACAATGTACAGACTTTTGTAAGAATACACAGATATTATTGTGTGTAACCGTGACTTTTCATGGTTGTGGCCGTTGTGGCACATTATATAAACACAAAATATAGAATAATATACTATAGGTGCAATAAAACAAACGTTTTTAACAAATACGTGGTCTAAATTTATTATTTTAATTTTAATTAATAGTTATGTTTGACGCTCGTTTGACGTTTCAAAGTCTTTTGAAGGTTAATGTAACTAGCCCAGTAGCGAACCTATCGGGAGAAATATTGTGCTAAGGCTCTCCTCACCTTGATCTTAGCCATATAGGGGGGCCATAGGTGACCCAGCATCCAGTCGCTGAACTCAACTTCGAAGAAACAAGGAAAAACACCTTCATTTAGCCACACGCTGCGCGTATGAGAAGCGATATGACGATAAAAATTTTCGACTGCATATAAATATCCGCTAATGGTAAATTAAAACGCAAATTTTGATGAAATGGTGCAATACATTCAAATTTTTTTTTATTGTATTTCAGATATATAGGGGCTTTATTAGAATTTAGATTATATATTATAAGACAAAAATATGTAACACAAGTTTAAAATCCTACAGTTCTTATGGGGCCAAGGTTCCACAGTTAGCGCCATTCGTAATGTATCAGTTTGCGACTATTGTCGATAATACTCGATAATTTCGATAAAACAAAAATTTTACAGTACGAACCAGTACTACAAAAAAGGCTTACAACACAAATACACAAACAGACATCGATAACATATAGAAGTACAATAATTTACTATAACAATTAAAAAAGCACAAACATAGGCGCCGGTTTTTGACAATATGTATGGGTGCTTCTAGCCAAGGATGTAGATAATTATATAAAAATAATTATACGATAATGCTACGGGGTGGAGGCTAGAAGAAAACAGCCCAAGTCCAAGTGACCAAGCACCGCAGACAATTAATTTTTTTAAATACAATTCAAGTGATTTTACTTCAATTTGATTTATGTTAGTACAATTTCAGTTTCACCAATCGCTACCCTCACAATAAACTAACTCTGGGAATCCCCGAACTCCAAAACGCATAACATCTTGTCTACGGTCTACCAACTTCCTTCTTACTTTTTACACTTTCTCGCAACAGCACTAACTTGACCTACGTTTCAAAGTTTTGTTTTACCTTCATATTTTGGATAATAGACCAGAAAAGTAAGTAACATAATTTCAATCCCCGTGTATTTCTTGCCAAGAAAATTTTTGCTCAACTTTAAAGGCCGAAAAATCTCATAAAAGTAAATCTTTTATGCAAAGTATTATATGTAGCATCTAGACCGATCCTTTATCTCCAGATTCGTACAATAATATTCACATGAACTCTGCACAGTTTATAATTATTTAAATAATAATACAACACTACAAAATTCATTGAACGTATGTCTTAGTTTGATCGTGCATGCTTCATCTTCTATTGTGCTGTCCTATTTACTGGTCGGTCAACGACATACGGTATCCTTGCTTGCACCAAGCATTTTAATTTCTAATAATTTTCTTACTTTACCTTTTCTACAGGTTTAAACTGTTGCAATCTATTACTGAATAAACAAACTATCGAATTCTTAGCAAGAGCTGTTTAATTTATTTTACAAAATACCTTTTTTTTGTCTGTAAAATTAAATTCCTATATGAAACCTATACTAGGGAATTCAAACTATGAACTCGCGCCAAAGGCAAATTCTAACCTAACTATTCTGGTCTATTGCGAGATTGACGATTGGCAACTCTTTTTGCGCATTTCGGCAATTTTGGTTTGTTTTGTTCCTCGCTTCTTACTTGGTGGTTAAAGGAAATTGAGTGCCTGTGACTCTATGTTATGACTTACTCAATGGTGCAACTAAATCGCTATGTCCAAACGTCATTCATTTAATAGCAAACTGAGTTCCGCTGACGCGGTGCAACGCACGGTAATAGATAGAAATAGGCACAAGCTGTGACTAAATAGGGATTTATTGAAAATTCGTAACAAATAATGCACATGGTCATTGTAAGGTTTAAAAATAACAATTGGTATTTGAGCTTTTTCATCGGTAACTCGGAAATTGCGTTTAAATAGTAATTTTGAATAAAAAAAACATCAATAACTGAGTATACTTTATGTGTGCTCCGCACCCCTTACAAATTTGGTATGCATTCGGCGCCTATGAGCAAAAATAGATAAATAAATAAATAACAATAAAATTAGGAATTTAAAAAAATACAAGTCATTCGTTTATATTGTCATTAGTTTTTATCAGTCAGTATTGTAAAGTTTATTCATCGTTGTTACTTCTTGTCCGTACGTTTTAATTTATTTGTTTGTTGTTTTATCTTACTTATTTATTCTTTTATTCATTTTTGACAATACCTACTTTATTTATAAATTTTAAAATGCTGTGTTTTTATATTATTACAACTATTTTTGATGTTGAATGCATTTTTTATTTAAAAAATTATCCGTATTGTAACCATTGTTAATAAAATTGTAGAGCCCTGAAGATGGTCATGGTATTATAACGGGGAGGTGCCGTCGTCGCCGCCGCCATCGCGGTGAGCGAGTATCTATTCTTAGCGACGACGTAATCGCCACAGGAAACTTAACGACGTAAACAGACATGTTTAGACCTGTTTAATTACTTGGGTGGCGTGATCCTTTGTATTCGATGTTTTTATCGTGTAGAATGATTGAGAAGGTTCTCGAACAACGACGCCGAAGTATATTAACCCCGTTAGGGAAGGCAGCGGACATTCTGATATAGACACGCATTGTGAAATGAATAGTTGGTGATATAAATAAGTAGTCGGCGAGTGGTGAAAATAAATAAATGTAGTTTCATAACTAAATAGTGAAATAAATATTGTTTAAATAAATAATCTTAGTGTTTAAGTACTTAATAGTAGTCTTAGTCTTAATAGAGGGTTATGATTTTGACGTCACACGCAAGAAAGAATGCGTCGATGTAGAAGTTGAGATGGAATATCAGATTACAAACAAACCACGCCATTTTTAAAGTTCTGTCTTCTGTCACTTGTGTTTTGATATTGAGTTTTACATGTGACTTAATGTCTTCGGACGGCTGTGGAAATTTAAAGAATTTCACATTTGTCATGTATTCTTTATAATTATAGCGAGTCACTGTTGCAAAGACCATACACTCGCTTGATACTTAGCACCATCTTGCAACTGTCATCATGACAGCGATTAGTTTGTAATCTAGCAACGGAATGAAATGAGACACAAGTGAAGTACAAGGAAAATACCAATAGATGGCAGCCCGAAAATATACCTCTGTATAACTCTCCATTAGTGTTTAATATTTGTATAATTATAAATAAAAAGTTACAGTATGACCGAAACGTCGGTATGATTCATTAAAAAGTGACTGCAGTTCCAAGTAATTTCTTCAACCTTTGTATTATAGTTTTATGTTCATAAGAAAATTCAACTGATTATTGTTAAAATATTCTGTATTGGGTACGTGTTCGTATAGTACTCTACTGTAGAGTACACTCGAACTGAGGTGGAGCTGCAATAAATAAGAGCAACACATCTGGGATCATTATTACAAACATACACACAAATTCATAGAACAGAACATACATCAACCGAGTCAATTTTGACTCAACAGAAAAAACTGGTACATATTTTACACTGTTAATTTTCAATTTAAAGACAAAATATTTATACAATCATATAGATGGCTTAGCACATCGTGTTAAATAAATATACCTAACATTTTCTTAAAAATTTTACTAACCTGACTTTAGTGTTAAGGTTAGGTCAGTTTTAAAATTTAAGAGGTATTTATATTAAGAGGTAAGTATCAACCGTAAGATCATAGACACAATAAATATAAAATTTGTTATATGATTTAACCACAACATACATACGATACGTATAAAAGTTTTATACAGTGACCTCTATATACAGGTCACATAGAGGTCACTGGTTTTATACCTATAGACACAAACTATTTCACAACTCCTTTTTTATCGTATGCAGATTTGGTTGCATAGATCTTTGATAAAATGGATTACCCCATATTGATGCACTAGGACGAATTGATTACCGTAATCAGATTACGGAACAAATATCTATGGTATTTTGGGCCATGACCTTTGATCCTACAGGGGTTTTCACACCTGTCATGATTATGACTAAACCCTGTTCTATAGTCCTAGCCCATGTTAATATTATGCTCATATAAATAAAAACAAATAGAAGCAAGGCTTGATTAAGGTCTCCAGTGCTTTTTTCTACACACTAAATGCGATGCGCCGGCGTCCCAAGCTGCTGTTAATATGAATAAAGGTACGCCACTCAAAATTTGTGCACTCTAGCCTTGTCAACCTATTCGATAATTCGAAACTGAATAGTGAATAGTGGGTAATATATAATGATATCGCTAGCTGTACTAGAACTAAATGAATTTGTGTTGAATTTGATTAAATTATAATTGCATCTATGATTTGTTTAACTAGTTTCTAAATTAGTGTTATTAACTACTATCTACAAAGTTGTAGTAGGTACCTATATTTAAAAAAAAAAACAGTATACAGATGTTCAAAACAACAAAATCAGCGGTATTTTTCGTTTCAGATTTTTCATTTTAGTACACTTTGTGCTAGCGGTTCACGTTATATAATTCCAGAAAAATAAAAAACATTAGTTCAGTTGCGCGAATAATTCCCTGAGCCACCATCGCACATTCCCATTGGTGATTACAGAATTGTACACTAATTTGTGACGTCACAACTGGTATAGTTTTTTTATTAGACGGATTGTACCATATTATATTTTTACCTAAAAAATAATTCTTTATTTATATTCACTAATGCGATTTATAAACATTAATATATTTGCAAATTCTTTGTAAAATTTTCGCATTTTTGTAGGTACTCTTATTTTCAATACCAGTAAGTTAATATCCACTTAGAGAATTTAATCAATTAAATATTAATTTTATATTTGAAGTATTATAGAAACTATTATTGTTATAAATGACGATTAAATGTTAGCGCTGAAAATTAGAATATTAAAACACATTTATCACCCAAACCGGTGTATACAGTATTAATACAAAAATAATAACAAATCTAGATGACCATCGCCTGGCCGAACCCGGTCACGCGGAATCCTCCTTCACGCCGTGATTATTTCTGTAAAAGAATTAACACATGAGAAATACTCAGTGAGGAGGCAATCATTTACAAAAGGTTCAGGCATTCACACACCGTACACACATGTTGGCAACTACGGGCAGTACCGCTAGTTACTACGGAACCTCTGCCGCTTCGGTGGTGATCCGGAGACAATC
The DNA here is from genome assembly GCA_963082715.1 of Harpalus rubripes. NCBI lineage: Eukaryota > Metazoa > Arthropoda > Insecta > Coleoptera > Carabidae > Harpalus > Harpalus rubripes. Next base: position 39,808,126 of record OY720458.1, read on the forward strand.
CTCTTAACCAACTGGATCAGATCACTACAGCCCTAACTGCTGCTACGCTGGCGACCACAGATTGTGGGTCACTACAGCCTTCCCTGCTGCTACGCTGGCGACCCTCGGGTTCACACGAGCGGCCACTACGGAACCACTGCCGCTTCGGTGGTGATCCGGAGACATTCCTCTTAACCAACTGGATCAGATCACTACAGCCCTAACTGCTGCTGTCGTTGGCGACACCAGATGTGGGTCACTACAGCCTTCCCTGCTGCTACGCTGGCGACCCTTGGGTTCACACGATGCGGCCACTACGGAACCACTGCCGCTTCGGTGGTGATCCGGAGACATTCCTCTTAACCAACTGGATCAGATCACTTCAGCCCTAACTGCTGCTGCCGTTGGCGACACCAGATGTGGGCCACTACAGCCTTCCCTGCTGCTACGCTGGCGACCCTCGGGTTCACACGAGCGGCCACTACGGAACCACTGCCGCTTCGGTGGTGATCCGGAGACATTCCTCTTAACCAACTGGATCAGATCACTACAGCCCTAACTGCTGCTGCCGTTGGCGACACCAGATGTGGGTCACTACAGCCTTCCCTGCTGCTACCGTTGGCGACCCTCGGGTTCACACGATGCGGCCACTACAGTACCCAGTACTGCTCACACGCACACTCTCAATCATACACATGCTAGATTAACTCTCTCACCTGAATCACTATAATATCGATGTTCTCACACTGAAATCTGGAAATAAACTGAAATAAAATACGTGAATACCAGTATCATTAAATGTAGCTCTTATCCAACAGCATCGGTTACGTACCTAAATAGCTAATTAGAGACAAAACATAATAAATTTAATAAAAATAATCTTACGCAAAATAATATCTGTGACATTATGTTGTGAAATGCTGTCTCTTAGCACTTAGCATCAGTAAATTCCACAGTACGTTTTTATACATTTTCAAAACTAGATGGAATGATTGAATTTACAAATATATACGATAATGATGAAATTTGAAACATTTTTCTTGTGCCTGATAATTTCGAAGTTATTAAAAAAATACCTATTGACTTTAGTCATGTAAATATAGAGTGAGGGGGGGCGAGAGAGAGAGGGCGGAGAGAGAGAGGGGGGGAGAAAGAGAAGGGGTGAGAGAAAGAGGGAGAGTGAGGGGGAGGGAGGGAGAGATGTTTAGATTATGGATTTTTGGGCGCCAAAATTTTTAAATTTTATCTTTTGGTGCTCGAGTAAACTTATTTAAAGCTGAGGTAAAAATGGATTTATTATGTGATTATTTCAAAAAATTAACGTTGAGTAAACTCGAAACCATTAACATGTCAAAAAATAGTATTCGACTGTTTTTCGACGTTCATTTTTTGTTATATAACTGATAGGTACTAATACTCAATCTGTTTTCACCACGTCTTTAAATTAAGTTTATATGATTATTAAAGCCATAAAATTAAATATTTTGACACTACAATATTCAGAATTTTATTCTCTAAAACTGAGTGTATAAATCACATCATAAAGTTTTACGGGGCAGATTATATTTGAAAATAAAATCTTTTCTTATGTTGTGCGTTGTGTAACACGAAAAGCGGGCCATAGGCGTTTAACATGGAAAAACAGTTTTTCTTTGCGCAAAAGTGGCCTAAAGAATAATGCTTCAAATAAATATTATAGAGAATTAAATTCCGCATCTAATTCAATAATCATATTTTATTTTCCGTGTTTTGTAACAGAGGAAATTGATTTAAATTTTTGTATAAAAGTTACTTTTTTATGTGTTAGCCTTGATATTGAAATAAAATTACAAAAGTAATGATATTTTCCTGTCAGAAACGTAGCTGTCACATTGTGACATATTTTACCTGTCAGAAATGCTCTGTTATTATAAAATGGAGAATTATTAACACAATGGAAAGTAACAATTTATTAAGTAGGTAATATTATTTTGATGCAAATTATATATTATATTATTATATAAATATCATTACATATAACACTATGAAATAGTAATTTTTTAAAAATTATAAATTCGATTTGGTGGGTTAGAAAACTTGCAAAATAAAATCTGATTATTGAATTAGATACAGAATTTAATTATTTAATTATTTGTTTAATTATTGTCTAAAATTAATAAGGCATTTTTGCCCAAGGATAAACATCCATGGACCGCTTTTCGTGTTACACCCCTCAAAAAGAATCAGATCTTAATTAGAGAACAACATCTACCTTATTAAATTTTTTGGATCACATTTATAACGCAATAGAGACAGGCAGTAATATATATATATATATATATATATATATATATGGCATATTTTTAGATCTGTCGAAGGCCTTTGTCTGCGTAAACCATGGAAAGATACTAGTTATGGCTTTGTTTAGAGGGAGCTGTGCTGATTCGTTTCGCTCATATCTCTGTAACAGAGAACAAATTGTGTTTCATGATAGTCAAAAGTCCGATCCTCTACCAGTGAACTGCGGTGTTCTACAAGGTTCCATTTTGGGGCCAATATTATTTATATTATATATTAATGGAATAATAAATATGCTTCACAACAACAATTTCATCTTATATGCAGATCATGTTGCTTATCTATCGTCAACAGTCTATGAAATATCAAACATTGTTGACATCTTCTTGGTTCGCTTCATTAAAACTTGCACTTAACGTTAATAAACCGACAATGATTAGTTTTTCTAGTACTAATAGAAAAGATAACACAACTATAAATTACAATGGGCAATCATTACTAAATGTTAATAACACCAAAGTTTTAGGATTGCATATACAGGATACAGGATAACCTAAAGTGGAATGCACATGTAGATTCCATTTGTGGTACCTTATCTTCTTTGTGTTGTGTAATCAGAAGACTAAAACATATGACAGATGTGCATATAACAAAAAAATTGATTTTTCTAAATTTAATTCCATATTATGTTACGGAATAATTTTCTGGGGAAATTCTTCTTATGCTACTGTGTTTTTAAAATTCAAAAACATGCTGTGAGAAACATATTTTCATTAAATAAAAGATCATCATGCAGGGATATTTTTAAAACAGAAGAATTCTTAACTTTACCTTGTATTTATATTTATAATATTATTCTTCTCATTAAAAATAACATAAATAAACTGCCCACAAATAGTGATGTACATGGCTACGAAATTCGTGGAAAACTAAATCTACAAGCACTAAAAATTAGGCTAAATAAAACAAAAACTAACCCAAATTATTATGGATTGGCATTGTACAATAAATTGCCCCAAACATTTAAAGATATTACCGACCTTAATAAATTTAAAATAGAAATAAAGAAATTTTTAAGCGTATTATGATGTAAGCGAATTTTTAAGTGATAAATACTAATTGTGTATTTCTGTACTGTACATTTTGTCTTTAGCATTTTACATTTTATATGTTTTGACTATTCTTATACCGCTGTATATGGTCTTTGGAAAATAAAATTATTATTATTATTATTATTATTATGCCTATATAGCGCCACTCGATATAGCTTCCTGAAGAATTTATACACCTTGAATAACATATGTTAAAAATAACTCATGGAAAATATATAAAATATGATGTATTATCGGAATAAATAAAACATTATGTACGTATTTTTTCTTATAACAATACTAACACTTTTATTGTATTGTCAGCCACACTTGCGGTTAGCGGCCGGTATTTTGACTTGAATGTCTTAATTAGGTCATATATCCAGGGCCGGATTGGGAAGATTCAGCGGCCCGGGAAAATTCTAGCATGATCGGCCTCATCTCCAGTTTTTTTTTTTTTAATTTATAATTATATTGTCACAAAGTAATAAATTAGTTTTGGTGTTGGATAATACGATTTTTTTGCCTACATAGAAATTGAACAGTTATAAAAGATGTTGAAATATAAAAAAACGCTCCTAAAAATAGTATTTAAAATATAGAACATTCTGCAATTAAGGAAATAACATTTGGTTCGTTTAAAAGTTGTAGACAATATTAAATTATTAATAAATGGAGAGTGAGGAAAATTCTGAAGCAAAAAAATTATGTGATCAAACCTAATCTTGAAAACGAAGAAAATAAAGCATTGAAAGATAACACAAACAAGATTCTACCCGCAGATAATAGAAATGTTACAGTAATATTGGATTCTAATTTATATGACCAGAAAATAGAAGAGCTTTTGAATCAAGGAAATTATAAGAAACTTGGAAAACATTCTACTACGTCTATAGAAAACAAAGTGTACCGTGCTCTTAAGAAATATAAAGAATTATATTCCGTTTAGAACAAGAACAGATCTCACTTCATATTTTAGCAAGCTCCCACACCTGTACGGGGGGCTTCCAAAAATCCATAAGAAAGATTTAAGCATCTCAGAAACCCGTCAAAAGTTCCATAAATGCTCCTACATCATATGTGAAAAATTCAAAACATTTTGTAAAACTTTTGAGCTAAATACAATTACAACCACAAAATCTTTTTGTCAGCTTTGATATTGTAAGTTTATTTACGAGAAATTTTTAGAAAACATCAAAACAAGGCTTGAAAAAGATATCAACTTAAAAGATAGAACCGACTTGCCTCTTGATGGTATTATGGAACTTTTGCAGTGCTGCCTACAGAACTCATATTTCCAAGAAAAGAATAGTTATTTTGTACAAGAAGATGGTTTGCTGATGGGTTCTCTTATTATAGCCAATTTATACATGGAATTTGTTGAAGAATCAGTACTAGATACAGTCAATTAAACTTTGGCTTAGATATGTCGATGATACTTTATTTTAGGTTCACAATGGGGAAAAAGTCTCATGGAGTCCCTCCGTTCTTGGATGATTTAACAGAGAAAACGAACCATAGACTAATAACATCAGTCTACTCTGCCGTAAACCAACACATCAACACTAGACAATACCTTCACTATAATTCCAATCATTCAAAATCTACAAAGTAGGAAATTATCAATATTCGAGCTCGGACTATATCTGCAACACAGAAAGAAATTTTGCCAAAAATTAGAAAATTCTGAAAACGATCTAAATAAGAACTGTTACCCGGTGAAGTTAATTAGATGATGCTACGTACTCAAATTTTAGTTTGTAATCACCGAGCGGCGGCCTCAAAAAGCCGAGGCCTCTCGGGAAATTCCCGATTATCCCGACTGGCCAATCCGACCCTGCATATATCATATTTTTGCATTTGCATACATTACGGACTCGATTGAAGGTACAAAAACAAATATTTAAAACTTTTTTTGCAGAAATACATACTCTGATAGTGCATATCTTGCCAAGATTATTTAGATTACTGATGTATGACTATAGCGCAAAGATATTTAAAAACACTAGTATTTTTTGGATTTTTGTTAATTAGGAAATGCTTCATATTTTATATTTTATTTATTGTTTACATTTATTTATCATTATTTTAACCGTATCCGAGTGATACACAGAAATAATACATAGATATGAGCTGATTACTAAAATTCAATGAAAACATGTGTTATCAATTCTTTCCAACTTACGAGTTACCTACTACACACAATAATTATCCTAATACATATATGGTACACTTTTATTTTATGCATATGCATACATAAAATTATATTAATACTAGGTAATAATAGTATATTAAAGAACGTGTTTTATAAGACATGTTTTTTTCGCACTCGTCAAAATTTAATTGACAAGTGCGAAAGAAAGTCTTATAAAATGAGTTCTTTATACTATTTTTTATATTTTGCGCCTTCTACAATAACATTTACTTACTCAATTTGTGTTTATATTTGCAACCATTTGTACATTTTCATGTAAATAATCTTCTCTAAATAAAAAAAAATAATAAAATAATATCTCGGACACGAAAAGAGATATCGACCTGTGGTTTTAAAATCTTAAATCTACACCCTTCAAACTACTTAAATAAAAATTTTCAGAATTTTTAATTTTTTAAAAATTTCCACCCTTTTTTAAACCACACCATCCTCATACCCAAAAATGGGTGTGCGGTACACCTTCAACGACTTCACCTGTAAATTTTCTCGTACCAAAAAACATAAGTATACCCATTTTCATCAAAATATTCCAACGGATACATTAATTATAAAACATTCCTTAAAATTGTCCCTAAATAAAAAAAAATAATTTCGACATTATATTATTAAAATGAATTGTTAATTAACTAAAAATAAATTAGGTAAAAATGGGTTAAAGAAACGTCATCTAGTACCAACAGTCTAAAACAAAAAATTGCGTATCGAAATGTAGGTCATTACGATACGCAATTGCGTATCGTAATGACTTCATTATGAACGAAAAATATAAAATAATAATTTTGTTAACTTCTCAAGAATAATAATTAAAATTGCATGTCACAAAGAAAAAAAAATCATTTTGTTATTTATATAAAGGATAATTACAATACATTAAATTATAAATTTATACTAAAATTCTTGTACTGAAATTCACAGATAAATAATCGCATAACGCGGTGGAAAATTAATTTTAAGCTGCACTTGATGTGTGTTGATTTCTGTCACTCTCGTTGTCTCGTTTATTGGCAGAGCAGCACTGTAGCTCAGCGGGAGACAAGGCGTGTAGCAGTGAAGTTTGTAATTAGTTTCATCAAACTAAAAATGTGATTCACTTAAGTAGTTCTAATAATTTCTGCTATATTTAATTATTAGTATTAATGTTTTAACTTCAATGTGAATAAATTTTACGTTGTGTAAATAAACAATACGTTTAATATTAACGTGAAACTGCCTTAATTATTTGTGGAGTGATGTATTTTTTAAGTAATTAAATCGTAATAGTGCAACTAAGACAGTGAAATGACGAATCCAATCAACTTAGAAGAAACTTACAATGAACTCAGTAAATTGTTGAAAGGTACGAATTTTTATTAGATGAACTTGTATACCCTTTTCGGAAAATGAAATATTATGTTATGATATACCTAGATGCCCTTACCAATAATTTTTTTTTTTTTGAATTGCGAATGCATATAATGTTCTCTTCGTTCCAAATAAAATATGATATTTAATATATATTTGATAAGACAGGAAATGCATATCCGGTATTTATTAAATGTCAAAGATATCAGAGGTTCTTTATTAAAACCGTGGTAGTAAGTTCAGTAATGAGTAATGGGTAACTACATAGTTTTATTTGAGAATAATGTTAATCTATTTTTGGAAAGTAAGCACATGTTATTTGTGTTTAACATAAAATAGTATAATGCAAACATGAATAAAATATTCTAAATAACCTATCCTAGCCTAATCATTCTTATTATTAATTAATTAAATTATTTACCCGGATTTTGAAACTTGTATAATATTTTATGAATACTTATTTAAATTTATTATTAATCTCGTATTCATAGTTTTATTATTTACCTAATAAATATATCATAATACTTTATAACAATTATATTTTTCCTATCTAGGCAGTGTATTCAATTTAAAATTGCCAACATTGTTGGCCGGTTACACCAATATTATAATTGGGAATTAAACAAAATTAAATTAAAATCAACACTTATATAACATCTTTTATACGTATAAAAATGTAGATTTTAATTTAATTTTTCTTTAGTTCTCAATCAAATATTGCAATCGACTATGATATTTTGAAAATTACAAGAACTGCTATTTTGGTTTAACAAATGGTTCTTTACCTGCGATTTTCGAAGGCTGTGTCTGATGTGCATTTGTCTTTCCAAAAATTATCATTGGCTACTAGATATTGACGAAAAACTGATTTTAATTATAAATATATGAATACCAAAGACTAATAACATAAACTTATATTATTTAAACGGAATCAATTTACCTTTTAAAAAATCTTTTTTTATTGATATAAAAGTTACATTGTTTTTAATTTGTTTTACATATATAAAAAAAATTTAAAAATCATTATTTTTCATGAAATTAATTATTAATAAATTGAAAGTTATTTCAAAAGAAAAAAATCTTCCAATCAGTATTTTGACATTATCTACTACCTAGCCTGTGTGAATTTTTGAGAAAACAAAAAAAAAACTCATCTGAGACGACTTTCAAAAGGCGTACAAAAAGTCTTATTTAATCGATGTTTTCGAATTCCTAATGATAGTAGTTGTAAATGGAGCATAATGTATATTTATTATGGATTATATGATTTATTTGGGCACTATTCATAATGTTCGAGCAATGTAATAATAATAAAAATGTTTGTAATTTATTACGAAAAATTAATTAACAAAAATTGAGCTTAAATTAAAACGAAACATAAATATGTATTTGTGAATAACAAATATTGTTCCATTTGAATTCAATAATATTGTCTTATAGTATTTTATTGTATCTTTAATAATATAGAAATCATTTGAGATATCTTGTTTAGCTGTTACACCCTGTATATGTATATGTATATGATATATATATATATATATATATATATATATATATATATATATATATATATATATATATATATATATATATATATATATATATATATATATATATATTATAATTCAAAATAAAAAAAAAATACTATGGGACATATTATAGGTAGGTACACTAAAAAATAAACAAGTAATACAGCTATTTTATTTATTTTATGGGGTATTCATAATTTCATCACAAAAACAAGACATTCAAATTATAAAATAATTATGCATTATTTTAAATAAATATAATATTTTGTTGGGTTTCATTTTGGCTTTTAAGTTTTAAAATAGCAGCTAAGTGTAAAGCCATTTAATTTACCAACTTTTTGGTCATCAATGGCGTAGTATTGTACCATTTTTTGTAATTTATTTTTTAAAATCTTTTTTTTCATTACACTAGTCTTGTAAAATAAAAATTGCTAATTGACAAATTAACCTTCTTTTAGGTTTCATAATTCGCGAGATAGCAATGGTAGCCCATTTCAAATGAACATTCTGTATAATCTAACGTTACCTAACCTAACCTTTATAATGTTTAGAATATGCATTCATTTAAAGAAACGTGAAAAAATATTATAGTATTTGCTACTTTGCCCGATTTATCAAGCATTTACATTTGTAACTAAAACGGGAACAAGGGATACACCACATATGAATAGATTTATTTATAATTTATTTTTTCAACATAGGTATTCGTAATTTCTTTCTTTATTCTTCTACTTCTTCCATTGGCGCTACAATCCATTGTGGGTTTTGGCCTCCTCAACTACTTTGCTCCATCTTTTCCTATCAGCACCAACGGTCTTCCATCCTCGTATCCCCATGACTTTCAGATCTGCTTCCACGTCTGTGAGCCATCTCTTTCTCGGTCTTCCCATGGCTCTTGTTTCGACTGGTTTCCAATCTGTTATCTTCTTTGTTGTTCTTTCTAGTTCTGAGAAAATGTCTCGTACCGCATTTTCGTTTCTACCCAGTATTACTATGTCATCTGCGTAGACTGCGATTTGCCTACTTTTGGTACGTAGAGTACCCGTCGTGTGTATTTTCTCAATTGCGGAATGCAACATTAAGTTGAATAGTAGTGTGGATAACGCGTCCCCTTGTCTAACACCGCTGTTAATATTAAACAGCTCGCTTTTTTTATTTTGTATTACGACTGCCGCCTTCGTATTATCAAGGGTTAGTTGCACTAGTGTTACTAGTTTCTTCGGAATCCCTAATAGGATTAACTTCTGATACAGTATTTTCCTGTTGATCGTATCAAAAGCTTGACGAAAGTCTATAAAGAGACTATATATATATATATAAATATCAATTTTGTGTTCATATCCCTTTTCTAGAATTTGCTTCATTATATGAATTTGATTAATTATGGACCGATTTGGACGGAAACCACATTGATAGTCATCAATTATTTCCTCTTCGTACACGTTTATTCTTTTGTGTAATAAACAAGATAAAATCTTATAGGAAACATTTAAAAGCGTGATTCTGCGGTAATTTCCGCATTCTTTTTTATCGCCCTTTTTATGGAAGGGATGTATAAGGCCATATTTCCACTCAGTTGGAATCACTTGGTTGTCCCAGATTAAAATAATGAGGCGATGGATTCGATTGTGTAACTCTTTTCCCCCGTTTTTTAATAATTCAGTCGTGATGGAATCACTACCGGGTGCCTTATTGTTTTTTAAAGATTTTATAATCTCTTTTATTTCTTCAATTTTCGAGGGTTCTATATAAGGTTCTGCTGTATAATAATAATAATGCTGCATTTCGTCAATATTGGCTTTACTCTCTGTATTCAGCAGTTCCTGGAAATATTCTTTCCAGCGTTCTAGGATAAATTTTTCATCTGTAATAGTATTTCTTTCTTTGTCTTTGCACTCGTGCTCGCGTGCTTTGTATTCAGAAGTTTGGAGCTTCACGTCTTTGAAGAATTATCTGAATTGTTTATTGCTATTGCTTTCTTCTATGGTTTTAATCTTTCCATTAGGAAATTCCCTTTTCTTTCTTCCACATAGTTTCGTCGCGATTTTCCTTTTGTCTCGATACTATGCGAAATTGCTTCTACTTCCTCTATCCTCTATGCAAGCATTTCTTCCTAGACTCTGCATTATCTTTCATGGTTTGCACGCATTCGTCGTCAAACCACTCGACCCTATGTGCATTCTCTATCATTTCTATCTCGCCTAATTGATCATCTGCCTTTATAATACAATCTTTAATATTTTCCCACTCCTTTTCAATGTCATTTGTAGGTTCTATTCTACTCAATTCGACATTGATATTCTCTTGATACCTTATCCTCTTGTGTTCTTCTTCTAGTTTTTTTGGTTTATATCCCTTTAGCTTTTGTACATTACTTAATCGTTGCCTTATCACCGCTATAACTAAAAAATGATCAGAGTCACAGTTTGCATCTCTGAAGGTGCGTACATCTTTGACAGAGGCGCCCATTTCTGAGACACCATAACATGGTTGATTTGATAGAAGGTGTCTCTACCTGGTATCTTCCAGGTGCCCAGGTGAATTTTTTCGTGTTCAAAACGCGTACTACTAATAATAAAGTTTTGTATTCCAGCCAATTGGCATAGTCTTTTACCATTTTCACTGGTATTTTGAAATAGCGTATGTTGTCCTGCAACATTACTATATTGAACTTCTGTGCCAATTTTAGCATTAAAATTACCGATAAGTGCTACCATACCGTGATTTGGAACATTATCACATTCTTTTTGTAGGGTATCATAAAAAGTATCGGCTACTTCTTCTTCTGCTTCCTCTGTTGGGGTGTATGCGTTTATAATGATAAGGTTTGTGAATTTCCCTTTAATTCTTATTTTGGATATTATGTTATTATTTGTATTAACTGGCGCAAATCCTAATACTGCTTTATTAGCTTTCTTACTCAGAATAAATCCAGTTCCGTACATACCTTGTGTCTCCCCTCCCAGGGCCGTATCCAGAATTTCATTTCTGGGAGGGGGGGGGTTCTGGTTTTATATATAACTTTCAGGGAAATTCTAAAATGAAAACCATATTTTGGCATTTGCATATACCATTATTTAAGTATAAAAAATAACAAAAATTAGTCTCTTTCATGACAAAAATAAAAAGGAACTATGGTATTTAAAATATTTAAACTTTATATAACAAAATCAATCTTTCTTGCTTTTGACGAAAACATATCTGGAACATCTTCATTGGAAATGTTTATTTCCCGATGTATATTCATAACTGCTATGCTATAATTTTTGTATTTCATTTTACATTTCGGAGGGGGTTTGAACCCCCAGATCCCCCCCTTGGATACGGCCTTGTCCCCTCCGCTGTAATAGAATGAATAGGATCGTTTATGTATAACACCATTTCCACTCCACCTTACTTCTTGTAGTGCCGAGATATCTAAGTTGTACGTTTCAAGTACATTTGCAATTTCTTGCATTTTTCCCGCGTTCAGCATTGTTTGCACATTTCATGTGCCAATTCGCAATTTGTCTCTTGTCCGTTATCCGTTGCTTATTTCGTTTCTGTAGAATCTGTCCGGCGCTATTTAGTTGAGTATTCGCAACAAGATTTTTTTTGACAGGGATGGGTTGTTATTGCTAGCCCATCGCTCAACCCCCAACCTGGAGGACCAGGGGTTTTCTGTTGGGGTCACTTTCCCTTAACCAGGAAATCCAGTTTTAAGGCGCTGGAGCCTCGCCCTTTACCCTTCCCAGGCCACTGCATAGCATTGTGCAGGGGTCACGCGACAAAACTGGTTGAGAACCACTTGCCTAGATATTTAACACTGTTCCAATCGACGCCACGTCGAATTTTTAGTGCAGACAAAATTTTTACCAAAATTTTATTTTGTGCATTTAATATTTTAAAAAACAAGTTGCACTTCAGTTCATTTTACTAATAAATTTCAATTTTATTTGTATTGGTACTATTTATAAAGATCCTTGTATTAGTATATCAATCAAAATATTCTTGAACGTAGAACATTTTAGATATATGTTATCCAATTAAAAATAAAGAATTATTTACATTCGAATTTGTAAATTGTATCTCTGTCAAATTGAATTTTCATTTTCAGATTTATGCAGTTTTTTAAACACGGAAGTAAAAAATGGATCATTATCATCTGACGCCTCAAGTCAAGCGCAGAAACTTTTGCAAAGGATACAAAAGCAAGAAGAAGTTGTTTCCAAAATTGCAGCAATACAAGAAAGTACTAATTCAAATTATCCGTATTTGCAAATGCAGCGACCTGCGATAGTAGAAGGTAAACATTTTTTTTATTATATTGACATCTTGTACTTCATTTAGATTTTATATTTTTATATAGAAATCATAGACTACGTTTATCTCGACAATTCACGCGGCTTCAAGTATATTATGACTTAAAAAATCATATAGAGCACGGAAGATCACGTGACCTATCATATGTTTTGTCCCTTTCTCACTTCAGACTCGATCTTCAGCTCTGTCCCATGCTAACTTCAGACTATACTTTCGACGCAGTGCGCATGCGTCAGTTTGAATAGCTGTCACATTTCTAGCAAGATATCAAATGAGAATAAAATGAAGACAATAAGAATCAAATAGGTTTTTATTGAATTCTTCAATAATATAATATAATGAAAGATAACAATGTGATCATATGTATATTCATAAGTATTACGATCAGGATGTTCTTAGTCTTCATTCTTGTTTAAAAAGAAAATATTACCAACAGTAATTGACAATTTATAAATTTAGAGCTTCATCAACGACCTACTATCAAATCCGAGTAATCGATAATATGTCAGCAAGTGATATTCTCATAAACATAAACGGCCACGAGCCACAGACGACGTCTCTCTTGTTTTTCACATGTAACCTACCTACCACACCTACCCTACCTATACAAATTGCCACTTGTTACTTATGTTCAAATATTATTAGGTTTTAAATATTACATCGATAATCGGTGCTTGATGGGATAGCAAACAGTTTTATATTATAGTCCGACGACAAACTTGCACCCAACAACGCACTGGCATCGTTTGAAAAATAATGACAACACCCACAAACAACAATAAAAGAAATAACAACAAACAAGATAACAAAAAGAAACAAATAATAAAACACTACAATGAATAACAATAACACAATCAATCGATATATGCACAAGAACCGCCAAATAACAGAATGGCAACAAATTCCACGCTTGCGCAAACTCATTCTTCAAATTTACCGCTAGAAAAATATGACAGCTATTCAAACTGACGCATGCGCACTGCGTCGAAAATACAGTCTGAAGTTAGCATGGGACAGAGCTGAAGATTGAGTCTGAAGTGAGAAAGGGACAAAACATATGATAGGTCACGTGATCTTCCGTGCTCTATTGGTTTATCTCAGCGGATTGAAAATAGGATTGAGTTATTTTCAATCTTCTTTAAATTCGTATGGACTAAAAAAAGATAGTTAAATACTAGACAGACAGGGAGAGAAATATGATCTAATTTCATGCTGGATATATAACCTCAAAATCTAAAAATTGTCATGCTGTTTGTTTTCTCTTTTAAAAACATTAAAAAATATTTGTTTCTTCAACACTCCAAATATTTCGCTTTTGGACAATTTTACTGAGTTTTATGTCGCGACTTTTATAAAATATGGTAAAATGCAAATAACCAACAAATGATATGAATTTAGTAACACTGCAACATATTGCGGATGTGCGCATGCGTAGTTACATTATTTGAAGCTTCACGGTTTATTTCGACAGAAGTCAAGCCGCTTCATAAGTCCAAGCCTGTTATTTTATAGGCTTGACTTGACATTTTCAAGTGTCTTGAAATATTAATCTCGATCGTTTATTTCGAAGATTGAAAAGGGATTTACTGAATTCAAGCAGTTTGAAACGTCGTGATAAACGCAGTCATAGTAGATAGTGACATATTAAAAATGAAATTTGAAAACTGTTCCAGTGCTGATGAACTGAAAAATATTAATAAAAATGTACTTAAAAAAGCATAATTTTATCACACTTGTATCTTCTATGTTATCCTAGTATTGTTAAACACATTTATTTTTTATATGCAAAAGATCAAATGGTGGATACTTTCTCATTTTAAATAAATAAATACAAATATATCATCACGGCTTATTACCCATTTTTAGGTACCTATACCATTTTCTTCTCTTTGTAGTTTTTGTAAATTTCAGTAATGACTATACACCGGGCGTAGAACTGAAATATGTTATACAGGGTGATTGGCAAAATTTCGGCACCAAGAATATTTCGTTTATTTTGGGAGATACAAAAATATTAATAAGCAAAGTTAAACTAGATAAAGGAGCTCATAAGATAATCGTAGTAAGAATTCTGTATCACTTCCAGTATCAGCGGAAGTGGGTACAATTTTAAATCTAGCATGGGTAATCGTTATTTTTATATATTTTTTTTCAGAACGTATATAAAATTAGCTTCACAACAATACCGAAATGGCGATCATTTATTTTCAAAATACCGGGTGTCTACTTTCTTATGGACCATAGAAAATACAATGGTAAAATTTTCATATTGCTGTAAATTCTGCCCTATTAATTTTAGAACAAAAGTGTATGTACAAAAAATGTTCAGAATTAAATATTTCATCTAACAAGTCCAAAATTATTGTTTACATGCGTTTCATTCACGAAAGAGAACCAAAATGAAAGTGATAATTTTTAACTATTTACAGAGTGCCATGAGCAATAGTACAAAATGTTAAACAGTTGTATTGGTTGAGTTTGGCAGATGATATCTGTTATAAAGTTGTAATAATTATTGAATTCATAATTTTTTTATCAGCAAGCATGAATACATTTACCATCGCAGAAAAAACTCGATGGAACAATATTAACAATTAAATATCAATTAATAAACTTTTATTTGTCAAAGTCAAACAATACGACTATTTGAATTGTATATTTTGTCTTGCATAGCACGCTGTAAAAAGCTTAAAGACGGATATTTTATTTTACGTTTATCTCATGACAAGAACCTATTACATCAATAAATTTAGGTTCATTTGATGCAGTATTTAATTCTGAACATTTCTTGTATTTACACTTTAGTTATAAAATTAATAGAGCAGAATTTACAGCCATATGAAAATTTTACCATTGTATTTCCTATGGTCCATAAAAAAGTAGATACCAGGTATATATTAATAAAATTTCATGCAAAATAAAACATAGCAAGCTATGAAACGAGTTTATTACCTACCTTAAAACCTCTCTCCATAGTAGAAATGTTCTAACAGAATTTTTTTATATTCTCCGAATATTAAAGTCATATCAATTTTTAAATGGTTGAAGTAAAATTATAACATTTTGGTATCGTTGTGAAATTAATATTATGTACATTGTGAAAATATACAGGGTGGTGACTCAAACATCCGAACATAGCAACATAGGGATTTAACATGTAAAATCATATTTTCGTAATGACCTGCTCCCCTAATTATTTTAAGTAAAAAAGCTTCAAATAAAAGTTGTAGAGCATAAAATTCTGGATCAATAAATAAAATTAATTTTGCGTGCCTTGTAACCCAGAAATTAGGTATGAAAATGACGTAAACTGCCCCAAAAATAGCGATAGCCATGGAATTGAAATAAAAATTAACAAATGTTAACGGTTTATCTGTCAAGTTACGCTGCGTTTAGTTTATTTTTATTATTACTTGTAATTACTGTTGAAGTGAACAATATTATATAAATTAATTTTAAATTTTAAAGAAACAATAAAATAAAATTGCTATATTTTTTTATTTTTTTACCGATAATAATGTAATTAAATTTTTTGAGGAAAATGATCGTTATATCGTGATGTCACCACAATGATAGTTATTGTTATAGTATGAAAATGTCGCTATAGCCTGGACCATGCATATTTTACCATTTTGCCAAATACGGGATTATTTTCATTTTTAATAATTAATAATATTGGAGTAGCTATTACTTTTTATAAAGAGCTGAAGGAAATTAAATTCTTAAATCAATTTTTATTATAATTTGTATTTTATTTATTGTAATCAACACATTATTGTAATCAGTTATTATTACAAGGAAATACGAATGATATGGATTGTTGATGGCGACGGAATTGGTGTATGAGGATATAAATTCGCAAATAGATCTCGCACTTGTCTTATACTATTAATACTGTAAGATAACTTATTGATTATGTAAAGAATACTAAAATTTATTAAAGAAAAGAATACTAAATTACATAATAGAAAACGATTACAAATATCTCAAATAAATAAATAAATAAATCTTCCAATCCTCATTCCCCGGATGGTCCACACTTCTCCCCACGAGCGCCAATAGGCTGCAAAAGATAAAAATAGATGAGTATATTCTCAGTGAGTACTTACGATCCCCGTAAATGCTCCAGGCTCGAGCCCAACTTTTGGGATTAGGATAGGATTAGGTACCAGTCCCAGCCGCACTGTAGACTCTTCCTCAGCCCGCAAGCGAGGGAACAGCTGAACCACAGAACAGCTCTTTCTCAACACCGCAGCGTGAGAGCAGCACTCATCTCCGCAGAGAATGAGATAGTCCCAGCCACACTGTAGACTCTTCTAGTCCCAGCCGCACTGTAGACTCTTCCTCAGCCCGCAAGCGAGGGTACAGCTGAACCACAGAACAGCTCTTTCTCAACACCGCAGTGTGAGAGCAGCACTCATCTCCGCAGAGAATGAGATAGTCCCAGCCACACTGTAGACTCTTCTAGTCCCAGCCGCACTGTAGACTCTTCCTCAGCCCGCAAGCGAGGGTACAGCTGAACCACAGAACAGCTCTTTCTCAACACCGCAGTGTGAGAGCAGCACTCATCTCCGCAGAGAATGAGATAGTCCCAGCCACACTGTAGACTCTTCTAGTCCCAGCCGCACTGTAGACTCTTCCTCAGCCCGCAAGCGAGGGTACAGCTGAACCACAGAACAGCTCTTTCTCGACACCGCAGTGTGAGAGCAGCACTCATCTCCGCAGAGAATGAGATAGTCCCAGCCACACTGTAGACTCTTCTAGTCCCAGCCGCACTGTAGACTCTTCCTCAGCCCGCAAGCGAGGGTACAGCTGAACCACAGAACAGCTCTTTCTCAACACCGCAGCGTGAGAGTAACCACACATACTCGTAATAACCACAAAACCATAGCACTCACCGTTTCACAAAGAAGTAAATGCACCAACTAGACGTCGTCGCTTCGAAAACACTAGCACAACTGGCCGATAATAAAATGAACAGTCATTTAATATATATACGATCATGTAATTCAATTTAAAGCTGAAATAAAAAATTAAAGAGAGAAGTAATTAAACATAATACTTGCATAATTCAAAATAGCGCTAACAATTATTTTCACTTATTGTATAATTGTCGGCTTGTCGGCCATGTTTTCAGTTCAACAGTAATTACAAGTAATAATAAAAATAAACTAACGTAGCGTACTTGACAGATAAACCGTTAACATTTATTAATTGTTGTTTCAATTCCATGGCTTTCGCTATTTTTAGGGTGATTTACTTCATTTTCATACCTAATTTCTGAGGTTACAAGGCACGAAAAATAAATTTTGTTGATTTATTCAGAAATTCAGATGCAGAATTTTATGCTTTACGTCTTTTATTTTTTACCTAAAATAAATAGGGGAGCAGGAAATTACGAAAATATGATTTTACCCTATGTTCGGGTGTTCGAGTCACCACCCTGTTATATATACAGAGTGTAACAGCTAAACGAGCTACCTCAAATAATTTCTATATTATTAAAGATACAATAAAATGCAATAAGACAATCTTATAGAAGACCAAGGGGGACGGACATCCAACTAGAGAACGAAAATATTTTTTTAATCAGTGGTTCTCAACTTGTTGCAATAGAAAGTTATATTTTCTTAAATGGGATTATATATATATATATATATATATATATATATATATATATATATATATATATATATATATATATATATATATATATTAAAGGAAACACCCTGTATATATATACTCGTCGAGAGCAACAATATTTCTTAATAACTTTTTTCGAAATCGCATATTTTTTTAGCATTTTTACCACCCCGTAAGTTGACGAGTCGTTCCAAATATTTACACAGACATTGTAATTACCTATGGTGAAGTTCTCAAGGTCAACGAAGTTACACGAAAATCATCCTCTACGTAATATTCGTGTTGTACCACTTACAATATCTTCGAGATTATCACAGTTTGATGTGTCACATATGACAATTGAAATATTTTAAAAGAGCAACAGTTACTTCCATACCATGTGCAAAAATTTCATTATTTCCAGCATTTCAATTCAATTTTGCGAATGAGTTGTATTGTTCACTGAAAGGGCTGGATATATTAGAGAAAGTGTCTTCAATAATGCACAATACGCTTATCTGGTCACAAAAATCCTCATATTGTAAGAAGGAAACACAATTTTCAACAAAAAATATCATTAATTGTTTGGGCGGGAATAAATTGACGAGTCATTGGTTCTCATATAATCCCACCTCGTTTAAATGGACAAAAGTATGTACTTACATTTTTTGAATAACGTATTTAAACTATTATGATTTGCCGTGTTGACTCGTTGACACGAAAATTCATTTCATAACCTCCATAACTAGTATACTCTTCCCACGCTCTTACTGTATTCACCCAAGTTCAAAAACTGTGTTAATACACAATTTTATATTTTTGTTATCCAAATTTTAAATTTCTTTATTTTACAAATTGTACTATTACGAATTTATTAATAATAAATATGTTTTCCGTTGATCCTTTATTAATTACTGTGTCTACAAGTATGCAACCACCACCCGACAATTTTTGTGCTGTGTACATTGAACTTTGATTCAGACAGCTGAGGGCAGCAGAGATTTTGTCAGTGGCGGGTATCGAAATTTTAAACAAATCTTTAAAGAATTTTAACTCAAAAACTAGAAAATTCAAATAAATTTGATTTTTATAGTTATTTTTCAGTAGGCTACGTATGAAAAACAATTGACTATAAATTAAAATGAAACAAATATTTCTTAATAACGTTATAAACAGTGTTCTATTTGATTTATATTCTAAATAATTCTAATTGACAAGTAGAAGTTTTTGTTTTTCATACATAGCCTTCTGAAAAATGACTACAAAATATAAATTTAATTTAATATTTCTCAATATTTTTGTTATGTAAAGATATAAAATGATTATACGGTTGAATTCATAAAAAATACTCTATCGAATGAACCTAAAAAATATATACATATCATCACATTTAAAAAAAATATAACATTGTATTATAACTTGAGAACCGCTGGTTAAAAAAAACCATTTTCTTCTCTAATCGGATGTCCCCCTTGGTCTTCTATAAAATTGTCTTATAGTATTTTTTGTGTCATTAATAATAGAGAAATTATTTGAGGTAGCACGTTAAAAAAACAAAAGCACATCTAAGTTGACCTCTGAAAGGTAAACAAAAAGTCTTATTTAATCGAAGTTGTAACTATTATAGTTTTCGAGATAGCAGAGGTAAACCCCGTAAAAACTCATTTTTCACTGTTTTATATCTCGGAAACTATTTAAGATCGGACTCGTGTTGATTAAGCCTTTTTTATTCATTTTGGTCAGTAATATATGCCCTTTCATTTTTTCCCGAAGTATGATTACACCCTGTATAAAAATACCGATTGCTTCTGTTGGATTTAAAGTTGTACCTACTTGCGCTAAAACCGGGCGTGATAAAAAATTCTTACTACGATAATCTTATGAGCTCCTTTGTCCAGTTTAACTTTGATTATTCTTATTAACATTTTTCTCCCAAAATAAATAAAATATTCTTGGTGCCGAAGTTTGGACGACAGAAATGTCGAAAATATTTTTTAGGCTACTATTACATAAATAGTTGTCTTACGTATCCTTTGGCAGCCGTAGACAGTCACTTTTTTGACATCTGTCAAAGACTATTCTACGGCCGGTTTTACTTTACGGTCGCTATAGTATATAGCAGATTTTATAAAATAAATAGTAAAATAAATAA
The DNA here is from genome assembly GCA_963082715.1 of Harpalus rubripes. Lineage (NCBI taxonomy): Eukaryota > Metazoa > Arthropoda > Insecta > Coleoptera > Carabidae > Harpalus > Harpalus rubripes. The sequence continues at coordinate 39,828,634 of OY720458.1, forward strand.
ATAAATAAATATATCATCACGGCATATTACCCATTGCTGGGTGTGCCAATCTGCTTTGTATGCAGATATCGGTAATGATGATGATATATTTGTACCGTGCGGGCGTTTACCAGGCGTCACCTCACGGGCACTCATTACTGGCGTGGAGAGTGCACCACAGGGGTCATTTTTGTGCCATTTAAAATTGGAAATATTTGGCGTCGGTCGGGATCGAACCCGGTTCCCCAGATTCACGACCTGACACTCAGGAACGCGGCCACGAGTAAAATGTATACATAGTCTTATATCACGGTTAAATTGCTATTTGATCCACTATGTTGAGTGGCCAAAAGCACTCTTTAAAATCTGCTAATTTTGCTATAAAATAAATAGTTATTTGAGTACCATGTGCGCGAAATAATATGTGTTTAATGCACGAGAGTGAAAGTTTTATGACGAAACTTTGGCCGAGTCAAAAAATCATTCGAGATTTTAATCTTTACTGACATCATGTCAACATGACATATAACAGTTGAATTTTCATATTAGTTTTGACTAGTGATGTGAAAATTTCTTGAAAGTTTCATTAAAGATTTCCCTATAAATTTTAATGAATAAAAAATAAATAAATGAAGCTAAATAAAAGTTTCATCTAAAGTAAATTAACGTTTGTCAGTTAAATTTGAAATATTTGGACGTTTTTATGACAAAATTTCACAAATTCACTTAAACAGTACTGAGTTTTATAAACAATAAGTATATATTCAACATGTAGATTTACCGAACATATAAATATAACTTTCATACTTTCAATGTAAAGCTTTCAAATGGCACATGACTAGTTTTGACGAATTTAATTTTGAACCTTTTTTGGCAATTGTAGAAAAAATATGTATATTTATTATGAATATTATGTCCCTGGTTTGATCCTGACCAGTGTTGTGACTGATCTAGATCATTTGATCTAAAACACTGATGTAGTTCATTAAGTATGGTTTTTGATCTGATCTAGATCCTTTTACGTATTCAGATCTTGATCTGGATTTAGATCTAAAAACTATAATCTATGATCTTAAAGCCTTAGAATTAATAAGTTCAAAAGATATTATAAAATTTATATAACTCAAATACAATGCTATCCTACCGTCATCTGTACCATTGAAACTTAGTGAAAATTAGTGTTGGCAGTCAAATATTACTTCCTAGAAGATGCAATTTAAGTAACAGTTGATTTGAATCTTTTGAATATTTTTAAATGGAAGCTAGAATAAAATTGGAGAAGACGAAAATGAATGGCCTGTATTAATATATTTCAACAATTCTAATATTTAAAATTATTATTGTTTCTGTTTCTACTTTATTCATTAATATAGTATTGTTTAAACTAAGTGTGTAGGTATTTAATTTTTCTTGCGAGGTGTACAATATAAGGCTAGGTATATATTCTTTCTAATTTATTTCTTTTTTGTAAAGAAATAAAAGGCATTTGAAAATCGTTACTGATCTTTTTTATGATCTAAGAAAATCAGATCCCAAATTCCTGATCTGATCTGTAAAATAGATCCGATCGCAGAAATTTACCTATGATCTGATCTAGAACATACGAATTTTATAGATCTTGATCTTGGTCTAGATCATTTATAATTTGATCTCAACACTGATCCTGACGGACACCAAAACTATTTCGAATTTTAAATGGGACATAAAGTGTCTCCTTTGATGCATTCTCCACACCAGCAATAAGTGCCCGTGAGATGACGCCTAGTGACACATCCAGCAATAGGTATTATATGCCATGATGATATATTTTCTTTATTTGAACAAAACAAAAATCTAAAATAATAATAAAGTCAACATAAAAAGTCCGTCGTGTACACCATAGAATATCTATAAATATAATAAAACAAAAAATTTCCTTTCATACGAGATTTGAAAGTAAGGGTCAGTTTCATTACCGATATCTGCGTCACAAAGCAGATTGACACACCCAGCAATGGGTAATATGCCATGATGATATATTTATTTATTTATTTTATTTATGTAGAAGCTATAGAGTACAGGTTTAAGTGCCGAATAGATATTGAATTCCTCAAATAAAATTGTAATTAATTACAAAAAAATGTTATCTTTAAAATCATTTGCCACCCCCCGAGTGCTGTTGCTCAGTTGCTGGGCACCCTTGACACCCCTCCTTGGCTCGGCCATGATAATGAGGATGTTCACTTGAATACCTGCATAATCAGCCAAACATAAAGAATAAAAAATACAAATTAGAGTTGAAGTTTGAAGTACTTAATTGGTGAACAAGGAAAATAAACGAAAAATCATTAAAAAACATATCTTACAACTCATATAATCTAATGTCCGGCCCGGCAGATTATTTTATAAAACATTCTTGATACATATGCTGTGGACTGATCGTTTAAATGCTATATTTACATAATGGCTGGGTTTTATTAGTAGTGTGCAAAGAGAAATAGTTTTCGGGGGGAAAAAGAAAAAAAGCATGCATGTATGTACGAGTTACGAATGCGATTATGAAGTAGACGAATGTATGACGAAGGATGCTGCTGCATAAATGCTTTTATTCGGGTTTCGGGTGCTTATTTTAAATGGGCCACCATTGCTCGAGAACTATAAGAGCTACAAAGACGGTTAAATGGGCAAACAATTTCTATTTTACAAGATACATTTAAAGAACAAGAAAACAAATTGTTTCGATCAGTGGTTCTTAAAATATGGAACCTAACGTTTTTATTTTAAATGGAAACATAAGTATATTTTTTATTTGCTCATTCGTTAGAGAATTTAATTCATTGATATATGTTTAGACTCTTACATAATAATTTTGAAAAAATCTATTTGAAGTTTTATATTAAATTGATTAAAATACAGGTTGGTAAAAATCATGATTTATTTAAAAAAATCTAAAATCATTGATTTAAAAAAAATCAAATAAATCATGATTTTTTTATTTTTAAAGACCTGTTGGTGTTATTGCACTTTTTAATTGTTTTAAAAGCAATATAAATATTTTATTTAAAATAAATAAATATATCATCACGGCATATTACCCATTGCTGGGTGTGCCAATCTGCTTTGTACACAGATTTCGGTAATGATGACATATTTGTACCGTGCGGGCGCTTACCAGGCGTCAACTACGGGCACCCATTGTTGGCGTGGAGAGTGCACCACAGGGGTCAATTTTCTGCCATTTAAAATTCGAAATATTTGGCGTCGGTCGGGATCAAACCCGGTTCCCCAGTTTCGCGACCACTCAGGCACAAAAACGAAATCTGTAATAAAACTCTAAAGAATGCACTTGAATTTTTGCTTATACATAGTATATAACGCGTCCACGCGCCCCTCTTTAAACTTAAAACATGCCTACCTAAATAAAACAGGTCAAAACATGTCTTGCATGTAGTGATGTGCTACTAAAAAATTCCCGCAAGGAATTTTGTTTTTTCCCGGGAAAGTTCCCGGAAATTCCTGCAACTACTATTTGCAGGGAAAAATATCTTAACTTTTTTTCCCGGATTTTTTTTTAAAATTTTGTTTTATGCTCTGTTCCATTTAAAATTTAAACCATTCAGTAGATGGCACTGACAACAGCGCAAATCTGAAGTAGCCGAAATTACATTGGGTAAACTTGTCTCTTGTCTTGAATTTCAGCCAATCAGAGAGGTCAAAAGTATTCCCTATGCTCCGCAATACTAATGGCTTAAATGGAACAAGGTATAGATAATATTATACCATGGCGCCTGTTATTTTGCTTTGCGTGTTTGTGACTTATGCCTGCCTGTTACCTACTCTTACTCCGTCAACAAATATTGTGGTGCTACGAAATATTTGAAATTACTTGGGAAATTAAAAAAAATACTTGGGAATTTCCCTGGGAATTCAATTTCGGGAATTGACCCATCACTACTTACATGGCACTCTGTAAAACGCTTAAAACGGATATTTTATTTTACGTTCATCTCATGACAAGAACCTATTATATAAAAAAATTAGGCTCATTTAATGCAATATTTAATTCTGAACATGTTTTGTATTTATGCTTTAGTCCTAAAATTAATAGAGCAGAATTTACAAATATATGAAAATTTTACCATTGTATTTTCTATGGTCCATACACCCGGTATATATGTATATATTTTTATATTATATTACCATAGTTGAATTTTCTTTTTGTTAACTCTGCGTGTAGGTATCTAAAATAATTTGAAAAAATGTATTAATTTATAAAATTTGATTTAAATCAATGATTTTTTTAATCAGTTGATTTAAATCATGATTTAACTGTTAAAATATGTCTATAATAAGACTGCCACGAATGGAAAAAATAAATACAAGTTATTTTTTTTACATAGGTACAATTATAATAATTCAATGAATGAAATACGTGAATATTTTGTGTGTTGACATCTCAGTTGGCATTTATGATTAATACACAGAATAAAATATTCATTTCTTTCTGTCAGAAAAAATTAACACATATTCATTTTGTTTCATTTTCTTGGCTGTGGGTGGCATTCTTATTATAGACATATTTTAATCAAATTAATATAAAACTTCATATGGATTTTTATCAAAAATAGCGATATGCAAGAGTCTAAAAATATTATACTGACACTGGTAGAAACAAATTTTTTTCCTGTTCTTCAAATTTGTCTTGTAAAATAGAAATTGTTTGCCCATTTAACCGTCTTGTGTAAAGTTCTCGAGATGGTGGCCCATTTAGAACGAATACCCTGTATACAAAACGACAATTACTGAGAGAAACTACATTAGAGACAGTTAGCTTGTGTCATAAACAAAATCGGGTAGCATTCGATAAAGTGGGCGGTACTCTTGCTCTTTAGTAACACACTACACAATAAAGTTTATTATTATTATTATTATTATTATTATTATTACATTTTATATTTGAAATGCATTTCTATTAATTTTGTTCCATTAATGGTCAGTATTTTGTAAAATAAAGGGCCAGTAATTATGGAATGGCGGCGTCAGAGATCTGAAACTGTGGTGGGCAAAATGCTAATATCCTCGATATTTTAGAGACATAAAAATATATTACTCATCCAAACTTAAATTGTAAATAGGAAAGATATGGAATTTCAGCGTAGCTTCTATCCATGTTGTACATAATATTAAAAATAGTAATGTTATAAATGACGATTAAATGTTAGCGCTGAAAATTAGAATATTAAAACACATTTATCACCCAAACCGGTATATACAGTATTAATACAAAAATAATAACAAATCTAGATGACCGTCGCCTGGCCCAACCCGGTCACGCGGATCCTCCTTCACACCGTGATTATTTCTGTAAAAGAATTAACACATGAGAAATACTCAGTGAGGAGGCAATCATTGACAAAAGGTTCAAGCATTCACACACCGTACACACATGTTGGCAACTACGGGCAGTACCGCTAGTTACTACGGAACCTCTGCCGCTTCGGTGGTGATCCGGAGACAATCCTCTTAACCAACTGGATCAGATCACTACAGCCCTAACTGCTGCTACCGTTGGCGACCACAGATGCGGGTCACTACAGCCTTCCCTGCTGCTACGCTGGCGACCCTCGGGTTCACACGAGCGGCCACTACGGAACCACTGCCGCTTCGGTGGTGATCCGGAGACATTCCTCTTAACCAACTGGATCAGATCACTACAGCCCTAACTGCTGCTGCCGTTGGCGACACCAGATGTGGGTCACTACAGCCTTCCCTGCTGCTACGCTGGCGACCCTCGGGTTCACACGAGCGGCCACTACGGAACCACTGCCGCTTCGGTGGTGATCCGGAGACATTCCTCTTAACCAACTGGATCAGATCACTACAGCCCTAACTGCTGCTGCCGTTGGCGACACCAGATGCGGGTCACTACAGCCTTCCCTGCTGCTACCGTTGGCGACCCTCGGGTTCACACGATGCGGCCACTACAGTACCCAGTACTGCTCACACGCACACCCACAATCATACATATGCTAGATTAACTCTCTCACCTGAATCATTATAATATCGATGTTCTCACACTGAAATCTAGAAATAAACTGAAATAAAATACGTGAATACCAGTATCATTAAATATAGCTCTTATCCAACAGCATCGGTTACGTACCTAAATAGCTAATTAGAGACAAAACATAATAAATTTAATAAAAATAATCTTACGCAAAATAATATCTGTGACAGTTCGGCCATCCTGAAAAGTTCCTCGTCCTCGAGGAATCAATCCCAAATTCCTGCAGCATCAGCATCAACATCCGAAGCGCTGTTGTCTTCCGACAGTTCACGTGTACTTAAATATGGTTTCATCCTGTCAATCGCCACTACGTTACTATATTCTCCTCTTCTACTTCGATTTGTACCAGGCAAATCTTCTACTAAAAATCTATCGTTCAGTAGAACTTTCTTTATTTGGAATGGTCCTTCATATGGATGGAGTGAAATGGAATTGATAATTTCTCAATTGGATTCAATAGTTCTGGCTGCTTTCCTATCTGTTGTTTATGGTAAAAACATCTGATACACAAGTCAGTGTACTTCGCGAATTTTCTCATTCCAGGAAACCAGTAAATTCCAAAATGTCCAAACTCATCAAGACAGGAACGTACTATCTGCAGCCGCTGTCCTCTAGGTACAATCTACTAGATTCAGGACGCGGTAATTCGGTAAACCCATTCGTCTCGTAAACAGTAAATTTTATAAATATTCCTTTTGTAGTTAGTTTCCGGTGGTTTACTTAAAATGTTCTTGATAATTTTCAACTTGTCATTTTGCCCGGCGTGTATCCAGTCAGCTTGTTATATGAAAAAATTTCAAATTCTGCAGAAAGTCTTTCTCCTGACACGGGGTTTCGACTTAGCGCATCGCCGTGACCCATTCGTAATCCTGGGCGATATTCTATATCGAATGAATATTCCTGCAGTTCCAGCCAGCATTTTCCAATCCATTTAAAATGTATTCCCAGCAGATATACTGTAAATTACTTTAAAGTTTCGACTACTGCTAAAGTCCCTAGATTATACGAATGATACTTCATTTCCGTTGGTGAAGTTTGGCGACTGAAATAAGCAACTGGGTGGAATTTACCTGTGTCCAATTTCTGCAGCAGGGTTCCTCCTAATCCTAACTTTCTGGCGTTCATGCGCACCTCTGTATCGGCTTTCGAATCGTATAGTCGCAAAAGTGGTCGTTCCGTAAGCTTTTCCTTTAGGTCTTCAAATGCTTTCTGTTGTTTCGCTTCCCAACACCACCGTGTATCCTTTCTCGTTAGATTAGTAATCGGTCGCACAATCTTAGCGTAATCTTTAATGAAATGTCGAAAATAACTTGTAAGTCCTACAAACTGTCTTACTTGACGCACATTCCTCGGTGCCTGAAATCCGGTGACGGCTTTTATTTTCTCCTTTCCAGGTCGAACTCCATCGCGACCAATCTGAAATCCTTAATAATTGATGCTGCTCTGAAAAAGAAACATTTCTTCATATCCAGTGTAAAGTTGTTTGTCCTTAACAAAATGTCAAATAGTGTCGTCAGTCGCTGAATTCCCTCTGTAAATGATGATGAGCAGATGATGTCATCTAAGTAAGCCATGGCGATGTTGTTACGACATGATCCTAGAACTTTGTTGTCGAGCCTCTGAAAAACTGATGGTCCATTAGATAATCTAAAAGGGAGACGATTAAACTCGTAATGTCCGTCCGGTATTACAAATGCAGTTTTGTACTTCGAGCTCTGCGCGATAGGCACCTGGTAATATCCTGACGTCATATCTACAGTTGTGAAGTACTTCGCTCCTTGCAATTGGTCTAGTTGGTCATCAATTCTTGGAAAGGGGTATCGGTCGTTTACTGTTACTTTGTTTAAATGCCTGTAGTCTATACACATTCGCGCTTCTCCGTTCTTTTTCTTCACTAGAAGAATCGGTGCTGAAAAGGGTGAAGTAGATTCGCGTATAATGTCGCCATCAAGAAGCTCTTGTACTATTCCCTGAACGTGTTGTCTCTCTGGAATTGACAATCTGTACGGCCTGTAAGTAATGGGTGTATCATCAGTCATTAAAATATCCACTTCGGTCGCATTCGTGCATCGAATATCCTTCACAGTTTTTACAAAACATTCCCTTTATTCCTTCAGCAGACGTATTAGTTGTTCGCGTTGATCCACACTTATATCCATTCCCACGTGTAGTTCATCCTACGTAAAGTAAATTCCTTCATTTTCTGCGCTTCTGTATTATCAGCTTGACACTTCCATCTTCTTGTTATAATTATAACCTTCTGAATTGTTAATTCCGCATGCGATCAGTTCAAGACTGGTAAAACACATTCCATATCTTTGTCTGCTACTACAATTGTTCGCGGGTATACGTGCTCGTTTCCTTCATTGTTATGCAAGTGGACCCCATATTGACGTACGCTTAGACAATTACCTCTTACCTCCGCAGAAGTTGTTAAAATGTTCCTTTCTGGCAGTTGTGGTTGTGGCTTTTGTTGACGTTGAACATGCTGATGTTGACGTTGTTGTGGTCGCTGGTTCTTACTTCCACTGAATTCGCCTCCATATCGTCCTGCACAATTCGATACTCGTTGCCGTTTGTTGTTATAATGTGAGCGTGTATCTCCCAATTTCCACAAATAAAACAACAAATGTTCTCCATTCCATCGTCGTGCTGCTGCGTAGTATAGTAAGGCCACTTATTCTTCTGAAAAGTACGATGTAAATCGCGTTTAACGGGAGTAGAAAGGTTTCGTGTCGCTAATTTATCTTCGATCGTCTTCAAAAGTAATAAAAGAGACTACGGCTTCTTGCATTCTCTGATAAGAGCAAGTGTTGAGTAGTGCCAGCTTCTCATAATAATATTGCAACATGGGTTCATCCGGTTTCTTGTTGCGAGCAATCATTTCTTGAAGCAACTGAAAATAATTTTCCTGTGACGGAAATGCCTTCAACAACATAGCCTTCCATGTCTCCCAAGAATGATTTATTCCATGCAGCGCTTTATACCATATTTCTGCATACTTTCTCAAGCTAGATGTCACATACATGATGGTAGTTATTTCGTCCCATTTATGCATAGCGCGTAAAGTGAACATACATACTGAAATTGTTAGGTAACGCCATGTTGTAATGTTGTTCCAGTTTCGTAATCCAGCTAAACATAAACGTAATCAATATCCTAATTGTTCCAAAAGCTGTGCTGGTGTGATCCCAAAAGCTGAAAGTTTATATGTTCTCATCCCACTTCTGAAATGTTATAAATGACGATTAAATGTTAGCGCTGAAAATTAGAATATTAAAACACATTTATCACCCAAACCGGTATATACAGTATTAATACAAAAATAATAACAAATCTAGATGACCGTCGCCTGGCCCAACCCGGTCACGCGGATCCTCCTTCACACCGTGATTATTTCTGTAAAAGAATTAACACATGAGAAATACTCAGTGAGGAGGCAATCATTGACAAAAGGTTCAAGCATTCACACACCGTACACACATGTTGGCAACTACGGGCAGTACCGCTAGTTACTACGGAACATCTGCCGCTTCGGTGGTGATCCGGGGACAATCCTCTTAACCAACTGGATCAGATCACTACAGCCCTAACTGCTGCTACCGTTGGCGACCACAGATGCGGGTCACTACAGCCTTCCCTGCTGCTACGCTGGCGACCCTCGGGTTCACACGAGCGGCCACTACGGAACCACTGCCGCTTCGGTGGTGATCCGGAGACATTCCTCTTAACCAACTGGATCAGATCACTACAGCCCTAACTGCTGCTGCCGTTGGCGACACCAGATGTGGGTCACTACAGCCTTACCTGCTGCTACGCTGGCGACCCTCGGGTTCACACGAGCGGCCACTACGGAACCACTGCCGCTTCGGTGGTGATCCGGAGACATTCCTCTTAACCAAGTGGATCAGATCACTACAGCCCTAACTGCTGCTGCCGTTGGCGACACCAGATGCGGGTCACTACAGCCTTCCCTGCTGCTACCGTTGGCGACCCTCGGGTTCACACGATGCGGCCACTACAGTACCCAGTACTGCTCACACGCACACCCACAATCATACACATGCTAGATTAACTCTCTCACCTGAATCATTATAATATCGATGTTCTCACACTGAAATCTAGAAATAAACTGAAATAAAATACGTGAATACCAGTATCATTAAATATAGCTCTTATCCAACAGCATCGGTTACGTACCTAAATAGCTAATTAGAGACAAAACATAATAAATTTAATAAAAATAATCTTACGCAAAATAATATCTGTGACAGTTCGGCCATCCTGAAAAGTTCCTCGTCCTCGAGGAATCAATCCCAAATTCCTGCAGCATCAGCATCAACATCCGAAGCGCGAAGACATTTTTTTTGTTGACAATGTAAAATATGGGGTAGGTGGTGAAAAATTTAGAGCGGGTTGCTACCTCAATTGTCCATCCTAGGCGCCGTCACTGAAGTATGAATATTTTCTTTAGGTTACGGTAGCTTAAATTATAGTTAGGTTATTAGGTTAGTTTCAAGGACGGACTAACTCTTTGGACCGACCCGGTAAAATAAGAACGTAACCGGCGTCCTCTTAGTGAAAAATAAATAAATCACTAATGTATAAGTTATCTGTAGTTCGATTTCTTTCGAATCTTGAAGACATTAAATTTATTTTTTGATAAATAACTATGTTTTAATTCAAAATTTTATTTAATTATTATGTCTATAAAACAGATTAATCTATGATTAAATTTTACTTCTAAAGTACTTAAATTTGAGCACATATTTGTACTTCTCTTTCATCGATACGTTCACTTGCGAGATTGATTCTAATAATCTTGTTTACAAGTTCTTATTTTTAATTAATCATATGCTGTAAAGGAAAACCATTTTCTTCTTCCCAGTCACTATCATCTTCTGATCAACGTATACCAAGAACCAAGAATTTTTAATTAGCTTGACTGCACTTGAGCCCAGCATTCAGCCATTACAAAAACAGTATCTTTTAACGGAATATTTTTAGAGATTAAGTAATATATTTTCTAGAGTTAGGACCTTTTATGAGGCATTTATTTACAGATTTTCACGTTTTATTTTACGTTTTGATCCATAGATTCGCTAAATTTGTAAAATTTAGTAGTAAGAATAAGCCAATAAATAATCTGGTTATCGTCACTCGAAAATTCCTCATCCATGTTAAGATGAGAAGCGTTATCTACAGTAAAAATCGCGTTTTCTTCTAATTTATTCTGCCTTAGTTTTCATCTTACACTTGGCACAAACTCTTTATAGAACTAATCCTTGAAAATTTCTTTAGTGATTTCATGCGCTATTTTCACTGTAATAGCGTAGAGACACATATGTGTTTTTAAATGATCTAGGATTGCGGGATTTACGAATAACTAGAATTTTGAGCTTATGATTGCCGTTTGTAATGCTGCAAACCATAAAGTATTTTTTTTTTTTTTTGTTAATTTTATACGGGTGCTTCATTCTCGTCAGCATGAACCAAAGTCTTGCCAGGGAGACAACGCCAAACTAATTCGGATTCGTCTGCATTATAAATTTTATTGTTACCTGAACCAAGATCTTTTATTTATTATTCTTGCATCTTCGGAATGGTTCTAAAGCTGTTTCGTCACTAGAAAGTTTTTCACCCATTATTTTTAAAGAACGTATTCCAAATCATTGCTGATACACTTGGTACCAGTCTCTGCTGGGTTGTAACTGGGCATAAAAATACATTTTTCAGAAGCATGTCTATGTCTCTGTTACAAAAACCAAGAGTAGGTACACGATATCCTCCACTTTTGGTTGATTTCCTCGAAATCGTGGTAGAACTGGGCATATTTTTTTTTAGATTTTTCAGAAGCATTTATACAGACAAAAAATAGATTCTAGGCTCACCGGCCTCCCACAAGTCGCGGCCTCTCGGGAATTTCCCGATTTCCCAGTGTCTGTCCGTCCCTGGTTAGTTTGCATTAGGTTTGGTTAAATTAGGTTATATTACGTTACATTTTACAAGGAACTTACCATTTAATACTGACCATTTATTTAAAATACATATAGTAAAGTGGCCCATTAAATAGCAGCTTTTTAAATATTCCTTTCCCAGCGAATTTGTCTCTTATATATCTTGAGAATTATTGAGTTGTAATAAAATCTACCATGTTATTTTACTAAAAAAAAACTATTTAAAATTTATTAATTTTTTTAAATGTAACATCTCTGCCTTTATGCTCATTAAACCCAGCTGTGTGATCTTGGAAGATTCATTAGATATTAAAAGAGATACACCAAATATTTATAGTACTGCCTAAATTTATTCATGTTGTATAAAAAAAATACTATTGTATTTAAAGACTTCCTCTAGTAATATAATTTGATGTTGATGTATATTATTTATTTTTTAGAACAACTGTCAATATATGTGGATACAGACAATATGAATGATGTAGAAGAAGAAATATATCAACTACCTCTAAATGACGACGATTCTTTCAGTATGCCACGTCCTTCATCTATGATATTCGAAGACTTATGTCCATATCTAGGTAACGTATATGCATTTCAATGATTATAAAGTCTATAAAAATTTATATTTCAGAATTAACATTAACAAAATTATCAGAAAGAGCAATAAAATATGGACCACTTCTTAGAAAAGAAAGATATTTTATAATTGAACAAAAAAAGCAATTAATCGTGGGATTGGTGGGATGCTGGTTATTAATTTATAATGCAAATAAGAAAGATACGAAACCTTTTCAAGTAGTAAATATGACAGAATATAGAGCACAAATGAAAAAGGAACCTGTTTTCGAAATTGTTAGTGACGATAAGAAAGCATACGAAGTAAGTTGTGTTATTATCATGTATCTATACTAGATAAATGATGCATTGTTCTCCACCGCAATTTCTGATGATGTCATGTATTTATAAATATTTCGCTGGGGTACTTATCTATTCCAAATTTTTTTGTCGGTCATAATGTACGTCATATACTGACTACGATTAATATGTTACTTACAATTAGTTAATGATGTCAGAAATAGTTATTCACTAGTCTGAGGTCAGAGATAGTCGCCAAGCAAGGGTGAAAAGTAAATTTGTTACCGCTTTACGTCGATTTTTTTCTGGGACTAAATATAAAAAAGAATCGAAAAAAATTGAGGATAATTTTTAAATATCTTTTAAAAACAATTATAAATGTGCAAAATCTTAAAAATTTAAAACAATATACTGAGTGATTCTTTGAAATGACCGTCTTTGACAGTGGCGTAACTAGGATAAACGGGGCCCATGTGCAAACAATTCTTATAGGGCCCCATATACCAATATGTAATTAATATTTTTGTGGCCTTATTTACCATACTTATAGCAAGCGAATAACGATTTTCTAAACTTGCGATTTACGTTGATAATTTTGTATCATTATTAGAAGATCTCTCGAGAAAATTGAACAAAGCTTAAAGCAACATTTGTTTCAATAATAGTCTCCTACATCCTTACAAGATATTATACCACCCGGCATTATGTCTAATACTTTAGTCTGGTAGTTGTAATATTCTTGCGCTGAACCGCCCCGCACACGAACGCCGTCACTCCGTCACTGACAGAACCTGGCGTACCGGAGTACGTCCAATCTCCTTACGTTACCCCTCCCTGGTCAATGTTCACGCACACATAGCCATGAGCACACGGACTGCAATACATACAACAGTATCGCTTCTGTTGACGTTAGTCATGTATATATTCTGTGATTGGGGTCTCATGGCCGCGTGCCTAAGTGTCAGGTCGAATTGGCTCAAAATTGACCCCTATGGTGCACTCTCCACACCAGCAAAGAGTGCGTGAGGTGACGCCTGACAAGTGCCCGCACGGTACAAATATTTCACATTACCAATTTCTGTGTAGAAAGCGGATGGGCACACCCAGCAATGGGTAATAAGCCGTGATGATATATTTATTTATTTATTTAACCTGTAATGGTATATTTGAATGGCAAATTTAGAAAATCGCTATTTACTAGTTTTTTTATGTAAATGTTTGAAATTTGACTGAAATACTTCTCAACTTTTTGTCTGCAAGAGATAAAAAATTTAAATCTATATCTCAATATACTACGGAGCCACAGTTATAGAGTTTTAAACAGGATTCGTTTTTTAAATGCCACCCGGTGTTTATTTACCTTGTGGCATATATGTTACAGCTACATCTAGCAACCGAATATTTATAATGAATATTCGGTCAAGTTACCAGTGAATGGTTGAATGTTCAAAAGTAAATAAATAAATAAAGTGTTTTTTCGTTTTCCGTTTTTAAATTCATTTATTTTTCATTTTGATTATACAAGTTTAAAGTTTTTTACGTTTTTCAATATTTAGTATACTCTATACTTGTATAAAAAACGTAGAAAACTTTAAACTTGTATAATCAAAATGAAAAACACAAATGAATTTAAAAACGGAAAACGAAAAAACTCTTTATTTATTTACTTTTCAACATTCAACTTGACCGAATATTCATTAAAAATATTCGGTTGCTAGATGTAGCTGTAACATATATTAATTTTGAAGTTCAGTAATACATATTTAATTTTTTTAAACATCTCAATTATTGCGGGGTCCAAAATGTCGCGGGGCCCTGAATATCGCGGGGCCCGTGTGCCCGGCACACCTTGCACACTGGTAGTTACGCCACTGGTCTTTGATATCTCCCTTGTCATTAGAAATACAGCATAAATTTATTAACAGAATTTATAGCATAATGTAAAATTATTTTCACATATACAGGGTGTTGATTACGGCTCAGCGAGAATTGTTTTTCTTTTTTAAAATGGAACACATATATTTTCATATATTTTGAATTGTATTTTATTCCCTTATACGGACATATGAATTTTGTTTTAGTTTTCCACGGCGTTGCGAAGTTATTCCGTTTTTTCTCCAAAAAAGACCTAATACTCCTTACTAATAGTAAAAATTAAGAATTTTTTTTCTGTAAAACTATAACTATACTCTATGTTCTCATATGATTTAAAAAAATATATAATTTTACAGGCTGTTCAATAAAACGAATCAAATTTACTCAGTTTCAAATGGCTAACTCGTCATTTTCAAATGGAACACCCTATATTTTATTATTTAGTTGTGTTTTCTTTTGGTGTTATCTTTATATATTATTAAGGGCATCCTATGCCTAAAACCAATTATTTTGGAGGTTTTCACCATTTTTGTCTAAATTTATTTAAATTAAATCACTTATTCTATGGAAACTGTGTTTTTGATAAGAAACAATTGTAATAATGGACAGTCGTTTGCATTAGCCAATAAATAAAACTATTTATTATTAATATTAGTGCGATTAGGTTTTAATAGTTCTTCTTGCGAAAGATTCATATGAATAAATTATTATTACCTAATCGCACTAATATTAATAATAAACAGTTTTATTTATTATAATTTTCGTAGTATACTAGATTTAATTTAAATAAATTTAGACAAAAATGGTGAAAAACTCCGGAATTATTGATTTTAGGCATTGGATACCGGATACCCTTCATAACATATAAAGATAATACAAAAAGGAGCACAACTAAATAATAAAATATAGCGTGTTCCATTTGAAAATGACGAGTTATAGTCATTTGAAATTGAATAAATTTGATTCGCTGTATTGAACACCCTGTATTATTGTATTTTTTAAAAATTATATGAGAACATAGTGTACTTATAGTTTTACAGAAAAAGAATTCTTAATTTTTACTATTAAAATAATAGTACGCCTTTATAAAGCAATGCGTGTATTAGGTCTTTTTTAGAGAAAGAACTTGACAACGTCGCGAAAAACTAAAACAAAATTCATATGTCCGTATAGGAGAATAAAATACAATTCAAAATATGTGAAAATATATAGGTTGTTCCATTTAAAAAAGACAAACAATTCTCGCCAGACCGTAATGCAACAGCCTGTATAAAGGGTATTTGGCATAAGTCCGGCACCAAGAATATTTCGTTTATCTTGAGAGATACAAGAAAATGTTAATAAGCAAATTTAAACTAGACAAAGAGGCTCATAAGATGAGCATTGTAAGAATTTTGCATCACTTCCGGTTTCAGCGGAAATGGGTACAACTTTAAATTTAGCATAGGGAATTAGCTTCACAATGATATCAAAATATCATAGTTTTATTTTATTTATTTCAAAATGGCGACTATTTATTTTCAAAATAGGTATTAATAAAATTTCATACAAAATTAAACATAGCAAGCTATGAAACAATTTTATTACCTTAAAACAAAACAAAAATTTTTATCTACATAAAGTTGAAGTGCTCTAGCAATTTTGTGTGGTTTAATTGATTAATTTTGTACGGAATTTTATTAATACATATTTTGAAAATAAATGGTCGCCATTTTGAAATGGTTGAAGAAAAACTATGATATTTTGGTATCGTTGTGAAGCTAATTTTATTTACATTCTGGAAAAAAATATATAAAAATACCGATTTCCTATGCTAGATTTAAACTTGTACCCATTTCCGCTAAAACCGGAAGTGATACAAAATTCTTACTATGATCACCTTATGAGCCCCTTTGTCTAGTTTAAGTTTGCTTATTAACATTTTTTGTATCTCTCAAAATAAACGAAATAATCTTAGTGCCAGACTTACGCCAAACACCCTGTATGTCAAAATAATTTTACATTTTTGCTCCTTGAGTAGGCGAATAAAATCTGTTAATAAATTTATGCTATATTTTAAAGACAAGGGAAACATCAAAGACGGTCATTTCAAAGACTCATTCTGTATGTAAAATTATTTGAAATCTTAAAAAAATATATATAATTACATATGTATGTATGTATGTATTGTGTTATTGGGTACATACACGGTAATTCACATAAAATTATGAGTTTGATATACTGCGGACGCAACCCAAAATTCAAATTCCACAAATATCTAGATACAAAAAATTAACTATTTAGCTACGATATTTTGACATTCCCTGACAAAAATAGCAGTCAAACTGAAACAAAAGTTGCATTTAAAATTCGTCAGATTCGTAAAGTTATGTGAATTACCCTTCCCTGTATATTTACAGAATATCGAGTGATGTATATCATTTTCGTGTTTTCGAATTATATCGCAAGTCTTGGAATGAATTAACGACGTAAAGAGATACATTTGTTGTACATTTATATAATAATTTTAAATACAATACCAATATAAAAACTTTTATATTTGTACAAATGCTATTGTGAAGAACTAAAAAAATCTCTATTATAGTTAATATGCGTATGACAAAGGTATGATTTAAATATGGCGAACTTGTTCATCGAATTAAGTTTTCATATTACATACATATGTAAAACGTAATTATATTAAAAGTATAAATAAATGTTTAATATTATTAGAAGAAAACAGTTTTTTTTTCAAATATTATCTGGGACCAATAAAACTTTTTTCAAAAAAATTAAAATCCCGGCTTTAGTGATCGAGTAAACTTAATTTAAAGACGTGGGAAAAACAGATTTAGTATGCGTTATTTGTTTTTTTTTTCAAGAAATTAGCGTAGATTAACTCGTTCATTTTTTGAAATTATCGCATACTAATCTTTTTTTTACGTCTTTAAATTAAGCTTATTCAGGTACCACACGCATAAATTTAAAATTATACTTGCACTGGCTAGCAAATAAATTATGTACCTACACTTATTTTTTGCTGTATTGAGTCGGTCTTGAATTTTAACTAATCAATGTCACCAGTGTTAATTAAGATTAACAAGCCAAAGTTAACACAAAAAATACATACTTGGTTGTTCTTTCATATTTCTGGATCCTGGAATGTGCATACTTATGTAATTTAATAGTAATAAACACAATGTAGAACTTGATCTACAATAGATAAAATTTGAAGAAACGGGAATTGGAACAGCCTTAGGAATCCAAAGTATGAATTTAAAGTTGACGATTATTTAAACAAATATTTTTATATTTTTATTTGTCATGAATCGAACGTTTCGGAGATAAAATTTTCTCTATCATCAGCTATTAAAAATTTTCTAAATTACAATTTAAACAATATAATATAAAAATAAACCACTCACCAATATGGTAATAATATTCTTGTCGTTTTTACATTATGGATACATAGTTTAAAACTTTAACATGTTGTATATAAACAATCATTTTCTAACGGTAAGTCAGATGACCTCTACTGAAAATGTGGAGGAGACGTATTTTCAGTAGAGGTCATCTGACTTACCGTTAGAAAATGATTGTTTATATACATGTTAAAGTTTTAAACTATGTATCCATAATGTAAAGACGACAAGAATATTATTACCATATTGGTGAGTGGTTTATTTTTATATTCTATTGTTTAAAATGTAATTTAGAAAATTTTTAATAGCTGATGATGGAGAAAATTTTATCTTCGAAACGTTCGATTCATGACAAATAAAAATAAAAAAATATTTGTTTAAATAATCGTCAACTTTAAATTCATACTTTGGATTCCTAAGGCTGTTCCAAGTCCCGTTTCTTCAAACTTTTAAGGATCCAACTTAACCTCAAAAAAATAGATGAAATAGTTATATGATAGCGACAACTCCATTGGCAGTTGATTAAAAAATCGTAGTTACATGGCTAAAAAGGCAAAAACTTGATTATTAAGGTGTACGTGATTTTTTTGTAAGCCAGTGTATCTATTCTCAAAATTTTACGTAGAAAACTGTTTTCCCATGTTAAACGCCTATGGCACGGATTTCGTGTTCACTGTATATTCCGAATGTCTACTCTTTTTTCCGAACATAGGAATTTCAATGTTAAAATTTTGATTTGGCGGTATCTCTTTACCTATTAATTTTAGAATAAGAGGAAGATTTATAGGGCTATTCTGTAAGCATCGTTATGACATAACGAATCGTTAAAACATTATATCGTTATAATAATAATGAAAATCGTTTAATAGGCATATTCTATAAATGTTCGTTATGACATATGCATTGTTATCAATTGTCATATCGTTATTATAACGATAATCGTTAAACTGGTATTTTGTAAAGAATAATTTAATAATACATAACGAAAAAAAGATAACGATATCGTTATTTTTTAACGACTTTAAAAAGCAATCGTTACATAAACGTTTTGTCAATAATTCAGTATTTTATTCGTGTCAAAATCAAACTGCTATTATGTTAATTAGTGATCTCACAAACCCGTCATATTATAGTATTTTTGCAAAGTAATATTAAAATAATTTAATAAGTATATATTCCTAGCGTCTATCGCAAGCTTTACAATTTGTCTATAGATGGTAGTAGTAGCTCTAGCATAGCTCACAACAACAAGAAGAAAGAGTATGACAGCTGACAGGCTGACAGCTGACTTCTGCCAGAAGCTATCTAATCTAGAAGTTTTATGAGTGATATTGAATTATTTTATATAGTTAATTTAAAATTATAATTCGATTTCAGGAAATAAAGTTCTTAACTTGCTCTCAAGGTTATTATTTTTTAAAATGTGTTACTGAATACGGATACGAAGATAACGATTGTCGTTAAGTAGACAACGAATTTCATAATAGCGATTTCGTTATGATAACGATTCGTTAAGCGAATATTTTACAGAATAGACCTATTAATCTAGAAGTAAAAAAATTAATTACAAATTTGAATAGTCTAATATTAAAATCAAATGGAATGTCAAATCTGTCAGATATGTCAGAAACATCAAATATAAATTATTGTTTTATTTTTATGTTGATAAATCCAAGGTGTTAGTATTTGAAAGGAGTAAATTGGTGACTATGTGCAATGTGTTGGTGGATGGAGTGAAACTGGAGCAAGTGAATGAGTTTGTATATTTGGGTAGTATGATGTCAAGGGATGGTCGAATTGATAGAGAAATTGAAAGGAGAGTGAGTGCGGGGTGTAAGGTAATGGGTGCTCTGGGTACGTTTGCTCAAAACGTAAACGTATCTAGAGAAGCTCGTTTAAGTGTGTATAATGGAGTGCTAGTGCCTGCTTTGATGTATGGAAGCGAATGTTGGGCATGGACGGGAAAGCATAAAAAGAGTGTGACTCCCGTGGAAATGAGGTATTTACGTGGAGTATGTGGATATGTAAGACGGGATCGCGTGAGGAATAATTTGGTGTATGAAGAATGTATGGTTAGGAAGAATGTTGTTAAGAGAGTAGGAATGAGCCAGTTGAGATGGTTTGGTCATGTGGAGAGAATGAAGAGTGAACGGCTCGTAAAGCGTGTATATCTTGGTGAAATTGAGGGTGTTCGATTGCGTGGCCGTCCAGTGTGTAAGTGGATGGATGTGATTGATAAGGTACTAAAAGAGAGAAAGTTTCCGAGTGGGAAGAGAAGAAGAGCGTGTATGAATGCTATTATGAATGTGGCCGAGGCGAAAGAAGTGTGCTTAGACAGGAATGTGTGGCGAAGGATGATTGTTTTGTAACTATTATTGTGGTCCGGTTGCGGTATTTCGCTACCGAAAATCGGTCACTTTAATATGTTAAGAGTGAGGAATATATGTTGTACCTATGATGTCAGGTTAGTACGAATGTTGTTGAAAGAGAAACTGATTTTTTTTGGATGATGTTATTGTTATTCTTTCGGGTTTGTGCTAACCCACTAAGTGGGAAATGCGTGATTTTATGTATGTATGTATGTATGTTTTATTTTTCGTGGCACTCTGATAATTGCCTTAAATCGTATATTTTCTTTTGCTTCTAACTTGTACATAAGGAACCAATGAACAACAAACTTGGTACTGATCGATGCACATTTTTATTCTGAGAATTTTTCTTCATTACACTTTTTCTTTTTAAAATTAGTAGGTAAAGAGATATCGCCAAATTTAAATTATAACATTGAATTTCCCATGTTCGGGAAAAAGTAGACAGTCGGTATAATATAATATTTGTATATTTAACAATAAAGTAATATTTTTATAGTTTATAGCAAAATCGGCGAAAGATATGGATCAATGGATAGTAGCAATTAATTGCAAGATTCATAGAAAATCTAACACAAGAAATCTCCCTGATGTTCCAACAAATGAAATTTCGAAAGACAACATGAGAGATAACTTAAATAATTCTGATAGTAGTATACGTAACTACAACGAAGCTGAAATTTACGAAAATATTGATGAGATTCGAAAACAGGAATCTACAATACCACCAGTTGATGAAGATATTGACCAAGATGCTCCAAAATTGCCAGAAAGAAAAACAAATTATGCAACAAAAACGGAAATATCCACGTATAATAATATGCCAACAAATTTCACGTCAGTTTCCGAAGATTATGAAAGCGATACTTATGATCCTGTACAAAATGATATAATAGAAGAAGATGATATTTACGATGAACTTAAAACTGTTGATACGATAGATAGTCAAAACATGCAAATAAAGGATCCACCGGAAATAAATAAAAAGTCGTCTGAACCACTCTCAGTACATGATGATGATGATAATGAAGATGAAGACGACTGTTACGACATTCCTAGATCTATTAGCACAAATGACATATCAAAATGTTCACCAACGAATAATAATATTGAGTTTGAAGATGAAGATGTAGAATATGATGAATTAAAAATTGTTTCCCATAATGATAATGATACTTCAACACAGTGTAATGAACCAGATCTAAAAACGAACAACAAAACTTCAAAAAAATTTACATTCAAACCAATTATTATGTCACCAAAACCAAAATTGCAGGGAGGTACGAAATCAGAAAATAGCCAAGAAGAAAAGAATCCTACAAGAATTTTCAGTCTTATCCAGCAAATGGAAGCCTCGTCACTATTCAACAGAAAAAATTGATTATTTTAATTTATCATGTTACCGAGTATCATTTATAATATATGGCAGTTTTAGATAAAGCCTAATATTTACTTATTTTTATATTGTATTTTATGCCTCAGACTTTTTATAAAGAACATCATTTTATATTAATCTCTTTGAATTTTACTATTTCATGGTATATTGGTTTTATAAATCAGATATGTGAATTGTATTTATTAGAGTGGTAATTATAGAACATGTAAAGTTATTTAAAAATAATTAAAATTCTAGTTGAGTATATAATATTTATTAAATAATTTACGTATTCCTTTTTACCTTATACAGGTGAGCCTGGAGAGACCCCCCCCTAACTTTATTATTAGTAATAGAAAATAGAAAAAATGGTTCATATAAAAGTTTTATAATTTTAAATATAGTATTTTATGGCAGACGTAGATATTTTTTATAAAGTCAGGTTTACAAAACATGACTATCAACTTTTATTTTTTAAATAGTAACCTATAATTATTTTACTAAAATATAAACCGCCATATTTTCTCTTTTCAACGATGTATTAGTTTTTATTAATGTTATTGAAGAAATTCGAGAAAAATAAGATAATTTAAAAATATTAACAATTATATTTATCCATATATTCTAAGTGGCTATGTAACAATAAACAAAATATAACAATGGGAAATAAAAAAATAAAATAGATATTTAATTGTTACTTGTTTAACGTGTTTTCTAAATTAATAAATTAACTTTTAAATTAAATTTTCACATAGCCACCTAGAATATTATGAATAAAAATAATTTCTGAAATTTTTCAATTCTTATTTTTATTATAGACTATATAAAAAATATCTATATCTACCATCAAATAGTATATTTAAAATAATAAAACTTTTATATGCGCCATTTTTTTCTATTACTTATAATAGAAAAAATTAAAGTAAGGGGAGGGGCGTCTTCCCAGACTTCCTGTATTACAACACTATACGGGATTCTAATACTTTTTTATTTTTTTATGTTAATTTTCATATATAAAAATTGTTTCCTATTTTTTTATTTCTCATTAAATAATAATACCCGAAGGATCCAATATATATATATATATATATATATATATATATATATATATATATATATATATATATATATATATATATATATTTTTAAGACGTACTAACGAAAATATGTTAGAGCCTATTAAAAGTTGTAGACTCAGTGACTTTTTTGTTTTTGATTTGCACATGGGTCCATTCGTATACGAAAATAAGTGGCTCAGAAAATTATTCGTACACTTTTATCAGTAAATGCAAAATAAATGGGTTTCCAAAAAATAAATTCATTTTACCTTCCAGAATAATGCAAAAGAAAATAGTTGTAATTTTAAACAAAAAAAAAAGAATGCTGTGGTATTGTACGAAGGTAAGGTGAAAAAACAGATAGTAGGCTTTGATATCAATGAAATATTTTGTTATGATGTTGTTTCAAGTGTCACTTTTCAACGTGATCCGCAAAATAGTTTTTTTATACGGCTTTAACCTCCCGATACCCTTGGTAAGGGATCGTGATAAAAATCGCATATCGAGATTTTGGTAAATGTCCACGTTTTAAGGTCCCTAGAATCCAATTTTAACATTTTCACGATGATATCTGTGTGTATGTGTGTGTGGATCCTCCACTCTACCTCAAGTACTATCATTCAGAAAATTTTGAAACCTTGTATTTGTACCTTATTCTAATATGGGAAGAGACCATTAGATTCTGGTGTATATCAGATAACCGAAAATGGCACTTTACTTGAAGCTCAAAATAGATTTTCTTCGAAAAATACCTTCAAATGTTATTTTTTGAAGATTTGTGTTATTATAAAAATTAAAGAGTATTAAATTTTCTACAGATTTGCATAAATACTTTTTTAATATATTTTATGGATAAATTTATAAAATTATCTATAATTTTAATCCCGGAGCCTACGCTTTAAACAAGCAAGACTCCTTGGTTACACAGTTCATATCTCAAATGTATGTAACTGACAGATAAATGTCACTGTCAAAGAATTAATCATATCAAATTCATAATAGTAACGTTTTAAAAAGAAAATAGTAAATAGAACCATAGTTATATGGAATGGATCTTAATACAGTTTCCGCAATAACTAAATATGTAAGTATGTATATTTAAATTAATAAAAATTAAATAGCGGGAAGTTTGGTGTTGGCCACATCAGATTTTTGAAGTTGATGTGTTGTGTGTTTCGTTGTAATGGATAAATTGAAATATCAAGCAGTCTTAAAATTCTTCGTTTTAGACGGTTTAACCCCCAACGAAAATTCATCCAAAGCTGGTGAAGGTTTATAAGGAGTCTGCTCATTCATTTACAACGGTGAAAAAATGAGCGGCTAAATTTAAACGTGGTCGAATATCTCTTGAATATGATCCACGAGAAGGACGACCAAAAACTGCAACTACAAATGAAATCATCGAGAAGGTGCACAATATGGTGTTGGATGATCGGCGATTAAAAGTGTATGAGATTGCTGAAACCGTAGGTATTTCAGAAAAAAGGGTACGGTGTATTTTACATCAAGAGTTAAACATGAAAAAGCTTTGTGCAAGATGGGTGCCGCACTTGTTAAATGCTGACCAAAAGCAAATGCGAAAACGAAATTCCGAGCAATGTTTATATCGGTTTAAGAAGAATCCAACCAATTTTGTGCACCGATTTACAACTACGGATGAGACGTGTGTCCACTACTATACACCAGAAACAAAACAACAATCAAAGCAGTGGGTGGAAGTCGATGGCTCTGCATCAAAAAAGGCGAAGTCAGTTTCATCTGCCGGAAAGATTATGGCCAGTGTTTTCTGGTATGCAAAAGAGATTCTTTTTATTGACTACCTTGAAAAGGGTAAAAACTGGAGAATACTATGCAAATCTTCTAGACTCACTAGAAAAAAATCATAAGAAGAGGCCTGGATTGCAAAAGAAAAAAATTATCTTTCACCAGGACAATGTACCTGCTCACAAAGGTGCTTTAGAAGTGGGAAAACTTAGGGATTTGAAGTATGAATTGTTGGAACATCCGCCCTATTCACCAGATTTGGCTCCCTTTGACTCCCACTTATTCTCAAAACTAAGAAACAAAAATGGCTGGAAAGCGTTTTAGCTCAAATCAAGAAGTGATAGCAGCCGTAGATGGGTATTTTGCAGGCCTTCCGGAATCGTACTTCAGGCAGGGATGGAATCCATTCATTGGAAAAACGTTGGGCAGAGTGCATTGAGCTTATGGGGGACTATGTAGAAAAATAAATGCATTTTTGACCTTAAAAATATAGTCTTTCACTGCCATGTCGAGAACTTTTCACCTTGCCATCGTAAGAACAGTCTTTATATATCAGAAAATGAAGAATAAAACCAATAATAAAATATCAAACAATGTAAATTAAATATGTAAATTTTAGGTAACAAAAATTATAATTTAGTCTCCTACATATAAAAATTAACAATATTTAATATTTTCATTGCAAATAACTAGAAGAACAATGAAATATCAGTCTCTAAATGTATATTTTCATCGACGACGGAGCAAGGGAACTCCAAGCTTGAAAGTGGCCCAAAGAAACAAATATTTTTTTTTTTTGCAAAAAAACCCGTTTATGAATTTTTTTGCAGAACATCTTTTTCGAGTACCAGGTGGTATTTCTTCGTGCACTTATACTTCTGAAGTGCCTGCTATAACTTCTTCCCTCAAACGAGTTAGCATTGCCTACTCCTCTTCATAATTAATTTCTACGAAACATAAACATAAAATAGTATCGCGCAAATGTAATAATAATTTATCCATATATAATATTTTTGAGTTTATAACTATAAAATGAGAAAGTAAACAGAAAAGTTGTTAACCAAAAAGTGTTATTATTATAACAACGCGAGTCCAGGGCTCCGGGCCTCACAGACTTCATTTGTAATGAATTTGTAAATACCAGACGTACACCCAAATGATGAAGGTACTCGACTAGACAATTCGGGGAAAAAAATTGTCGAAAACCGACGAAAGTTTATTTGAATGCCGGGTCTCACAGACTTGGCGCCCGGCCCAAAAAATTAATTTGTTTTCTTTCGATATTTCAGAATCAAATGATAGTCATCAAATTTTAAAAAAATGTTTAATTTACGTTGTGTAATTGTACTGAAAACAAATTATATACAAAAATTAAGACACAAAATTAATCGTACACCTATAGTTATAAAATTATTTAACACATATAATACTACATTTTAATATTCAGTGGGATACTCATTGGCTTTAATTACAGCTTCCAATAGCTTATGCATTGATTTTATTAAATTAGATGATATGGAAGATGGAATTTTTGCCCATTCTTCAGTCAGATTCGTCCGGAGTTCATCTATCTA
Source organism: Harpalus rubripes (assembly GCA_963082715.1). Taxonomy (NCBI): domain Eukaryota; kingdom Metazoa; phylum Arthropoda; class Insecta; order Coleoptera; family Carabidae; genus Harpalus; species Harpalus rubripes. Next base: position 39,854,890 of record OY720458.1, read on the forward strand.
GTTTCGATCATAAATTCTCAATAGGGTTGAAATCAGGGGGGAGGTGTTGAATGTTTGAGCATTATCTTGCTGAAATATATAATCCTCTCCCAGTCCAAGTTTATCCGCAGAAGATTCCAAATTTTCTTTTAAAATTTATAAATAATTATATATTATATTTATTCATAGTTTCATTAATAAAACAAATTCCGTCAGCGTCAGCAGACATACGAGTACAGCCACACAAATTATTTGTATCTAACTTGGTATTTGATTTTTTCCAAACTGCAGGCTTAATCCAAGTAAATTAAATAACTCTATTCCAATATTCAGGGCCTTTATTAATATATTTTTTCGCAAAGTCTAGCCTCATTATTACAATACAATAGAAATGTACAATACATTTTTCATTAAAAGATTTATAATTTTTTTTGACCAGGACCGCCTATATTTCACATCTGTCCTCCATATTTATTAATGATGCTCGAAATAGTCCGAACTATAGAATGCGTTCATACAATAATTGCAACCAATTATTTAAGGGATTTACCCTGTGTTATTTGTTTGAAACAGAATTGCCTTTGGGCTAAAGTTGTTTGTGATATTTTTTTTAAATACAAAATATCACAAAGTGCTACATGTGCACACTATGACAGAGGTGTCTTTAATAAACATTAATATTCAACCTCTTTACGTCATTTTATAACAAGTATACGAATAATTTTGTGTCTCAATTTTTATATAATTTGTTTTCAGTACAATTATACAAAGTAAACTAAACATTTTTTAAATATGACTCATTTGATTCTGAAATATCGAAAAGAGACTATGATTATTTTTATGCAACACCATACTGTTTATATGATTTATCAGAACTAAATACGTAAGTGTTAATGGGTCTATAACGGACGCCACGCACGAACGAAAAATAAAAGTGAAAAGATGTCTATAACGGCCGCCAGCTGTTAAGAAGAAAATCACAGTATCGTGAAGAGCTTTATGCTAGTACGAAAAATTTTGAACGCCACACGGCCGATATGAAAATAATGGATTCGGTTTACAAACTTCAGCCACGTCCATTATTTACTTCATATTGGCGTAATGACGTAAATAACTATAATGAATTTCTTTTTTGGAAACCGTGTTTATTTTCATATTAGTGATAAAAGTAAAGTGTACCAATAATTTTGTGAGCCATGCACTGTATATGCGGTACATGCAATTAAATTACTATGGTATAGTAGTCAGAGCCGGATCTAGATATTTTGGCACCTGAGGCAAAACGAAAAATTGCTCCCTCCCTTCTCCCCCCAGTGTTTGAAAAAAATATATATTTGTGTTTTAGAAAATATATGTCGATCTTAGATCATTTTTAATCTACTTAAGTTTACTAAAAGATCTTTCGCACGAAGCAACCGTAACGGGAATCGATAGAAAAATTCTTAAGCTACTTGGAGTACGATTCTGTTAATCTATATTCATGTATAATTTTTAAAGGTCTAAACTAGAAGCTATAGTTACATTGGGAAGAATGTATAAAGTGTACATCTTAAAACTCGAAATTTCATCTGTCATTTCTAAGCATTTAATTCACTTATATTTTAGAGCTAAAATTAGCAGTTGAATTTTGCAAATCACACTCATAGCTAGTTTCTCACCAGAAAAAAATCCGAAATCTGTTGCTACGTTGTTAAGTTTTTCATACATCCAGTTTAAATGAAATATAAAAGCATCCAATGATTGATTTATTTTAATTACAAAAAGTTTCTGGTCAGAAAAATTGCTTCTTTCGCCCTGTGCTTAATACATATGCAACCTCTTTGCCCTCCACAGTATATTTGCATTCCTCAAACACACTTTCGAAACGATGATTCCTCATTTCTTGCAAACACATTACCAGTCCTTTAATAAGTTGAGATGCCTGAAGCACAGTTATATTTTTTGACTATACTACTTTATCTACTTGAGTTAAAATATTATCTAAATGCTGATTGCATTATTTAAATTCACCTGCGCGGTCTGTGCTAAACATAAATTCATTTAATGTAATTTTTATTATTACATATTGCAAATAAATAATCTTCATTATTGAGGTAGTTATCTCATTGAGGCGCTTTTATAAATAGGTAGTAAAAAATGCTCTTTAGGTCTTTTGGTTGGCGCCCCTTTAAACTTTAAACCTGAGGCAAGTGCCTCGCTCGCCACACCCTAGATCCGGCCCTGATAGTAGTGAAAGGGTGAATCTTAAATGTAAGTTAATTTTAAATGATTAAAAGGTTAAAATAAATTGACAAAACAAATAATACATCAGGTAGACGTCAAAATATTTCCTCAAACAAAGGCCGTACAAATGTCATCGAAACAGGACACAAATTCAACTATCAGGTAAGTTAGTTTTTTTATACTTAATTGATTTTTGTTTCGTTCTGTGCCGGACATCTCTATAACAAGTATTGAAGGTTGAAGGACAGAATTACTCAACAACAACAAGCGATAAAAAATAAATCTTGCTTATGGCAACTGCATAGCATAAATGATGAAAATATATTAGCTGTGGACATGGCATAATTTTTATGATTTTAGCAATTGTTATTAAATAACATATAATCTGTCCCGTAAAACTTTATAGGATGATTTATATATACAATTTTAGAGAATAACATTCTGAATTTTTGAGTGTCATAATTTTTAAATTTGCGCTTTTGATGCCCCAGTAATCTTAATTTAAAGCTGAGGTAAAAGCAAAGTTAGTATGTGTTATTTCAAGAAATGAGAACTGAATCTGTTTCGTATACCTATTTTTGACATGTGCTATCATCAGAGGCGTAAACTTTTTATTTTGGCCGTGGGTGCACCATTTTTATTTTAAATATGGGTACCTCTACCTATATATTTTTAAAAATGCAAATAATACAATAAAAATAACATACTTATTTTGTTATACATATATTAAATTATGTATACATTTAACATAAATAAAATTAATATCTATTACAAAAAAATAAAATAATAATACTCCTAATATTAATATACAGGGTATCTCTAAAACACGTAGACATGGCTTAAACACAGATTCCTGGGCCCAAAATAACACGATTTAACCTAATTTACCAATATCCGAAAAACCGAAAGTGTACCGTTTAGTAAAAAAAAATGCTTATAATGACAGAACGCTTTGTTCGGTTTGAATGAAACTTAGGTGTCACGACAATGATACATTCAATGGTAAACTTGTCTGTCTCTGCGTAAGTTGTGATATCTGTAACGATTTAGGCAGAAAAAAATTAAATATGAGTGACAGTGCACAGTGCAATTTTTAACATAAATTTCGTCTAGCAATCTATCCAAACGTCAAAAAACAAATTTTTTATGATAATAACCTTTGTTTATAGGTTGCCTATAATTTTCTTCGCAATATCCTATAATTAGTAACATATCCGTTTGTTCGGCTTAATAGTAGTATATTACTGCCATTATCATGACACGATTAAATAATGTCAGCTTACTCTTAAACAACTTAAAAAGATTAACAGCTCATTTTTACAATGTATGAAATATAATTAAAATATTAGAGCGAAATTATTGTGAGTGCTGCGCACCCACACTTTCACTTTCTGTGGATGCATGTGCGTCCGTGCATCCACGTAGTTTACGCCCCTGTGTGCCATATGCTTTGGCAGCATACTTGACATTCATTTTTTGAAATACTAAATTCATTTTTATCACATTTTTAAATTTTGGCATTCAAAAATTCAGAATTTTTTTCTCTAAAACTTTACATATACATGGGGTTTCCACCGTAATCAAAATAGTGAAAAAATAACACTAATAGTTATTTATGCAACAAGTGTGTAAAATAGTTGGTCGAGTGCGATCACTACTTGACAGGTAAATTAACCGAATTTTAATGTTGCCTAGCAATGCTTATTTAAATTATTATTATTAGGTATTTATTTATTCACTAAATAGGCGTTGCTAGGCAACATTAAAATTCGGTTAACTACCTGTCAATTAGATAATTAGGTAGGAAATAATAATGAAAGTAATAAAATTTATTAAGAAATATTAATTAATTTATTTAATCGTATCCAGCAAGTACATATAAACAAATATATAAATAATAATTCAAAAGGGAAAATAATGTTAAAAACCACTGATGATGATGTTCCTCGTAGGTGTAGGTATGTCTATAACTTGTTGGAAGATTAGCTGGTGTTACAGAATTTGTACTGTTTAAAAAACCAGTACCCAGGGCCGCTACGAGGACGCTTCAGCTTGGCCCATTTTATAGTAAATTTTATTTTTGACAGCTGTCAATTTCTTCTCCAAATTTTTATTCAAAACTTTAATTTCCAAATTTTGTACATATTTCCATAATCACTACGCAAATTATATGAGTACCATAACACGCAAAATTTAATAAAAGATTGAATTCACTTCCATCATTTAAAATTGTTAAAATAATCCAAAATTTAGTAAGAAACTGCACAAAGTAACAATTTAGATATGTATATGTTTTATATTTTCAATTGTTGAAATATTAATATAATAATATTAATATATACTGTAAATGAAACAAATGTTTTAACAGAATGAGTGCTAATCTAATTTTTAAGAACATTAACAAAAATTTTGACATGTATTCTAACCTAACCTAATTTATAATATTAATATTAAATGTACAATTATAGAAGACTAATCCACTTCTGTCTGAGATTCTTCCAAGTGTTTAAGTTTCATTTTGTACAGTATTATGACAAACATCACTAACATTTCGGTTGTAGGAAAAATGTTGTGTGCAACACGTGTGTAAATAGTATGTATAAGTAGTGCTGAAAGTAGGATATTTCACATGAGTGTGAAGTTTGGGCCACGAGCCGAAGGCGACTGGTTTAATCACACGAGTGTGAAATACCCTTTCAGCACGTGTTGTACGCGATACTTTTCCGACGACCACAATTTGTTGAATTGACATAACGGGGTGTTTTCTTTAAAACAACCAGCGGTTTTTTGGGCGAACTAATGACTTAAGAGAAAAATGTTAAATTCAAAAAGTGATCAAGAGTAAGGGGCCTTAAAACAGTAATAACAAACAACAATAACAAATTATGGCATGCACTGTTACCAAAATTGAAATTATGTTAATATTTTTATTTTTTAAAATAAGGCGTATTAGAACAAAAATAATAAGCCCATTATTAGTAACAATACAATTTATTACAAAGTAAAAAAAACAATGTAAAATTTACATAAGAATATTAAAACAGATTATGTTAACATCATTGCTATCAGAATTCACCAAAAATTATGTTAAAATCTGATAAATCAGGGTCCAACCTTCTTAATCCGTGTAAATTCAGCAAATTATATGCAACTGTCAAACTTTTAAATACAAATTTTTAGGTTAGTTCGCTCAGTTATCGCAGCGTGTGATAAAATCATATCACACAGTTGCGGACGCATCTGATTGGCTAACGAGCTCTCATATCACACAACATTGCTAGTGATGTGCAATGACCAACTTTCAGTAAGTTTAGCGTGGTCGTCGGAAAATAATATTTTTTTGTCTCGTGCTACATTTTCCGCATTCGGTTGTGCCTCATGCGTAAAAACATCACACTCGACCAAAAACGTACTACTTTACACACTTGTTACATAAATAACTATTTCCAATGATTTTTAAATGTATGAAAACATTATAATAATTTAATAATAATAATTCTATTTTACCTACATACGAGTACATTAAATAAATTCAATATCTTATTACTATGTAACAACAAATGGCAGCACATTCAAATTGCGACATTACATTTAAAAAAATATTGAAAGTGAGTAGTTATTATAAACGAGTTAAAATTGTAAATACAATTACTATTGCTTGACGTATATTATATTAGTGAACCATTTTCCATATTTTATAGATTTTTGTATTTCGTGGATTAGATATTTCTAAGAAAGGTATTTAGTAAATCTTATCCATCATCAGCATATTTATGGGATTGACTCTATAATGCCGTAGTCTATAATTACCTACAACTTGAAACACCGCAAAAAAATGTTTGTGGAAAAACCAGGGTACAAACATTTCACGAAAAAAGTCTTAATAATATCCAGATGTTCAGATTATTTAAATGAAGAAGGTGAATTGTGTTCCAAACCTGTTACACAAATACAGATACAAATGTAAGTCAACAAGTTACAGTTTTATAAATTCAAATGTTTTATTAATTTTTTTATACATTATGATTTAAAAGTAAATGAAATAATAAATAATGTGTTCTTCACTATTCAAATCTCACTAAAAAGCAAAACAATGGTTTAGGTTAATTTACTATTTAGTAATATATATATATATATATATATATATATATATATATATATATATATATATATATATATATATATATATATATATATAGCTAGATTCCGCCTCCCGGAGGTAGGTGTAGATAATAATTTCTTGTTAAGAAGAAGGCGGAATCTAGCTTGAGCTTGCACCATAAAATATATCCCGAGGTACCTGAGCACCATAACTTATATACAGTGTGAACACTGAAAACCGTGACATAGGCGTTTAACATGGGAAAACAGTTTTTTTTTTCAAATATCATCTCTCCCGCAAGACTATAGTGGGAGTTTTTGATATGGTTAGAAATATTATTTAATTTGGCATCGAAGAGTATCTAAATACTCCTAATTTAATAGCTTATTAGTGAAATATTTGCAAAAGTTCAATGCAATTTGACAATTATTACTTATAATTTATTAAAAACAGTAATCATGGAAACGTATTCCGTAGCTGAATTGGTTAGATCGGGGCAACGTAATAATTATTCACAAGTTCAAATCCTGCTCGCCTTACATTTCTAATTAAATTTTGTAAAATGTATTATTAAATAAATTATAATATAAAAATCTAAATTGTTTGGTAAATCAAGTATTTTATAGAATAAATCTACGAGAAATAAAAAAAATATTGTACCTAAAGCACCATATAAAATTAAAATTAATTAAAAAATAATGAATTCTATAAAATATTTGAATTACTCAACAATTTATGTTTTAATTTTGTATTTTTTTTCATAATACCTACATTTTACAAAATAAAATAAAAAATAATAAAAATATGAGGCGGACAGGATTTGAACTCGTAAATATTTATTACAATGCCCCGAACTAACCAATTCGCTACAGAATACGTTTCCATGGTTACTGTTTTTAAAAATTAAGAGTTGTTAGGACCTCTGGTATGGTTGACATATTGAGTAATCTTGACTACTCTGTTTAACTTTCACTTATTGTACTACTGATGATGAGAACTTAGTTCTCGAAATACGTATTTAGTTTTTGTTAAAATTAATTTTAAGGTTAAGGGGTAATCATAATAGTTTTAATTACTGTTTTTAATAAATTATAAGTAATAACTGTTAAACTGCATTGCACTTTCGCAAATATCTCAATAATAAGCCATTAACTAAGGAGTATTTAGATACTCTTCGATGCCAATATTCTATCCAACTATATCAAAAACTCTCACTATAGTCTTGCGGGACAGATGATATTTGTAAAAAACTGTTTCCCCATGTTAAACACCTTTGTCACGGTTTTCAGTGTTCACACTGTATATATAATTAGTATCATCACGACATATTACCCATTGCTGGGTGCGCCAATCTGCTATGTACAGAGATTTCGGTAATAATGATGACATAGTTGTACCGCGCGGGCAAAAAAAATTTTTAATAATATCAGTATATTTGTTACTGTAAATGCTCGAAAATCTGTAAATCCTAGGATTGACGTGCAAAACATAGCATATACCAATTTTATGTGGCAAATCGACGAGCAATTGTATAATTAATGTAAATTCGGGTACTAAAACATAGTAGTGCATTTTTATGTTGTATGTATGTTAGTTCAAGAAAACTGTAATAAAAGTGTTTGTGAACAAAAAAATGAAAGATGACGCTACTATGACCGTAACATCTATTGAGCGTTAGCCAGACTTGCGGCCCCTGACGCACTGTCGTGGCGGTAAAAATTGGCCGTTTAAACGAGCTACAATAAATACTGTTTTCAATATTTTTTTACAGAAAACCCCTTATAATATATTTTAAAAATTTATTCTAATACGTATAACTATTCACGAAGAATAACAAAAAAATTCAAAAATAGTGGATACCCCATTACCCTACAAACAATTACGGGACAGATAATGTTTGAAAAAAACTTTTTTCCCAAGAAACACCTATGTCACGGATTTCGTGTTTATAATGAATAAATTAAACAACAGAAAATAGGGGTACATAAATTCATAATACAACTTCAATAAGTGGATATTTATTTTGGAATAAAAAAATTTCCTAATATTTTCTATATAAATTATGTTCTGACGAGTGGACGCTTTTGTAAACGCTAAACGCCTGCGGACATTATTTTATCTCCAATAACGTAACAAGAATCTCCCATGAACGGATGTGTGTTTTAGTAAACGGATCTAAATAAATAAATTCATTAATTCCCAGTTTTGTATGTATTTTCTTTTTGGCTGGGGCAGCGACTTTGTATTTTATTAAATATGGCAGGACAAAAAGAGGAATAGTTGGTGATTGGAAAAGCGGCTAGTCTCCGAGCATTCAAAAGATCAAAAGTATTGCGAAAAGAGAAAAATTGTTTTGTATCCCATTTTTATAAATCAAAACTAAAATATATTTTTCTACCGCTATTTGCAACTACAATTAATATGTCAACCACTGCTTAGTTTAGATCAAGGGGTCATTTCAACTGTCTATGGAACGCCGTTTGACTTTTTATTCAACATTATATTCATATTTGTAATTGTTAATAGCACGTCGAACCATATTTTTAAATATTTATATTTTAATATGTTTCTTATATTTTTCACGTTTTACATATATCACAAACATATTTTTAAATAAATAAAAATATCATTGAGATTCATTTAATTTTCAAATAATTATTTAAAAATATGGTTAAATTTATTCTGAACCATTGTAAATATGTTTGCGATTCGAGAAGCAATTGATATTTTAAACATATTTTTAAGTCACATCCTTTTTCAAAAATTAAAAATTAAATGTTTTATACAGTGGTAGACATATTAAAAATGGTTTAAAATTTTTATAACATATTTTCAAATAGCAAACTGCATTTAAATCGTTTAAAAATTAAATAAAACATATTTTTAGATACATTTTAGAACTCGAAACATAATTTTAAATGCTCATTTAAGAATATGTTTGAATTTTAAATATGTTTCGAATTAGAAATATGGTTACAAACTTACTGATACATATTTTTAATTCTCTGTCTCTTTCTATTTCTCCCATATAACGCTATGAATACGAGAGAGACAGAGAATTAAAAATATCACAAACAAATTTTTAATTCAAATAAATCTGAGTTTGCATTGTGAATTAAAAATATGTTTTTAAAAAGATAAATCACGACCACACTAAACATATTTTCAAATACATATTGGAAATTCAACCTTATTTTTAATTGTTCGCGGGTTTATATTTGATTTACAAATATGCTTGAGAACATTTTAAGTAAATTAAATGAATCCCAATGATATTTTTATTTATTTAAAAATATGTTTGCGATATATTTAAAACGTGAAAAATATAAGAAACATATTAAAATATAAATATTTAAAAATATGGTTCGACGTCCTATTAACAATTAGAAATATGAATATCATGTTGAATAAAAAGTTAAACGGCGTTCCATAACTGTCGGTATCTAGTTTTGAAACATTTGACACGTACATGGGAGACATCAAATATCAGAGCTTGCAAAACTGTTGATGTTAGAGGCAATTTCATAAAGAAAACATGGAGTTAAATATCTTCTACAATCTTAAGAATTGTTTTGGTGCTAAAGTTTTGTTGGATTCAAAAAGAATAATTGTATTTTTACTGAAGTTTTTCAATGAAATGCACAATACATTTGCTCACAACACGTTTTTCAAACCTTGTCATAAAAACTGTGAAAGTAAATTTGAATCCAAAGTAAAAGACGAAAATATTACAATTAATTTCTTAATTTACAATGCTTAAAATTGAAAAATATATTTAAAAAAGTACATAATACTTTTTTTTAATTCGACGGGTCTATTTTCTTGTCTTAAAACTTAGTAAAATTGAATAGAAAAAATTGCGTACGTATTCCGCAGGTTAACATTGTTATCAAAATAATGTAGATATTTGATACCTATAATTATTGTATCTTGCACTTGTTGGTCGCCGAAAATACTTTGTATTCATTTGAAAATAGCACTTTTCATTAGTAGACTACATTCCACTGTTGATATGTTTTGCAAAATTTATATATATATATATATATATATATATATATATATATATATATATATATATATATATATATATATATATATATATAAAAGATGCGACTTCGGTTAAATGGAACATGTGGTGCGGCTTTGGGGGGCCATCTTAGATGTGCTTTTGTTTTGACAAAAAATCTCATATGTTACTAGAAAATGGCGGAACTGAATTTGGTTGATATTTTATCCGTAATCGAGAAACATGTTTTAAATAAAAAAGTTAGATATTTTTATTGTCTATCCAGTGACGTACGAAGATAATTTTACATTTTCTTAACTGAAAGCCATATTTTATTTTTGCTTAAAAAAAATGCTTATTTTTTTCTCTTTCGATTGGAGTATCGGTTTTTGTGTTTCAAATAATGTTTTAAATCATGCCTGATGTACCTACTTACGTGAATTTGAAAATATAGAGTTAAAATTAAATTATGAAACTAGGTAGTTATGAAATAAGTTATTTAAGTAAAATAAATACTATTTTAAAAAACTAATGAAATTACTGACAGAAAAATAAGAAATATCGTGAAATGAAAAATCTAAGATTTTAAGGGTAAAATAAATTTAATACACGGTAACACTATACCAATCGAAAGAGAAAAAATAAGTATTTTTTAGAATAAAAATCAAATATGGGTTCTATTTTTAAAAAATGTAAGTTTGTATTATATGTCGAAAATTTACCGATACAAAAATTATTTTCGTACGCCACTGAATAGACAATAAAAGTATCTAACTTTTTTATTTTAAACATTTTTCTCGAATACTGATAGTTTAGAAGTAATTTCAAAATGAAAATATCGACCGAATTCAGGTTTCCATTTTCTAGTGACTAATTTTTGACTAATAAAAGCACATCTAAGATGGCCCTCCAAAGGCTCACCACGTGTGCCATTTAACCGAAGTCGTATCTTTTACAGTTTCCGAAATCCCAATGGTAGCCTTCGAAATCTGGAATGAAAACACTTAGGCGTATTACAAAGGGATTTATTTTACAATATGCCTACGACATAGTTATACATATTTATTATAACAAGTTACTTTTGCATGCAATCACCTGATTTTAATTTGATAATAATAATGTATATTTTAATATAAAAACGCCTAGACGTATTGTAAAATGATTTATTTTACAATATACCTACGACATATTCGTATTTATAATAACTTATGTTGTTAGTTTTGCATGCAATCACCTGATTTTAATTTGATAATAATAATGTTTATTTTAATATAAAAACGCCTAGACGTATTGTAAAAAGATTTATTTTACAATATGCCTACGACATATTCGTATTTATAATAACTTATGTTGTTAGTTTTGCATGTAATCACCTGATTCTAATTTGATAATATTATATAGTTTAAAATGCATACGACACAGGGTGTTCATTTTATTTTGTCCACTATTGTTATCTCGAGAACTATAAGAACTATGAGATCGGTTAAATTAGCAAACAATTTTTATTTTACTAGACTGTTTTAGTCACTAGGCTCAATGCGTTATTGGTCACCCTGCATTGACTAGATAACTAAATTTTGTTCGGAAATGGGATCCTCCACTATTTCTTTTTATATTTTAAGTATCTAAAAATACGGAACCTAAATTTCTTATTTTAAATGGGAATACATATTTTTTATTTTCTCATTCGTTAGAGAATTTAATTCTGATTTCAAAAATATTATATTTTCATACCCTTCCTCACATATAAAGTTTTATATTATAATGTGAATTATTTTACACAGAATTAGAGTGCCCTGACAGAAAGATGTGAATATTTTGCTCTGTTAATTTATCACAAATATCAAATAAGACGCCAACGCGCATAAAATATTCACTTATTTCTTTCATGGCATTCTAATAATTCTATTTATGCAAAAATAATTAAGATGTATACATTTTTTCCATTTGTGGCACTGACTATATACTCATATTTTAATCAAATTAATATAAAACTTTAAATATATTTCTGTCAAGAACAATCGTTATGTGAGGGTATGAAAATTATATTGTTGAATAGACCAGAAAAGTATAACAGTCAAATTTAGGCGCTAAATTCAAGCTCAGTTCATAACGCTCAGAACATAATTTTAATCCCCGGGTATTCCTTACTAAGGAAATTTTTGCTCAACTTTAAAGGCCGAGCCGAGAAATCTCATAAAAGTAAATTTCTTATGCAAAACGTTATATGTAGCACTTAAACCGATCCTTTATCTTCAGATTCGTACAATAATATTCACATTAACTGTGCACACAAAATTCAGTGAACGTATGTCTCGATTTGATCCTACAACTTCGATTCGCTGCATGGCTTGTGTTGCACTTGTCATATTTACGGGCGGATGAGGGACTATCAACGACATACGGTATATTGACTTACACGTAGCATATTCATTTCTAATAATTTTCTAACTTTACCTTTTCAACGGCTTTAAACTGTTACAATTTATTACTGAATAAACAAACTATCGAATTCTTAACAAGAGCTGCTTAATTTCTTTTACAAAATATCTTTTTTTTTCTCAGTAAAATTACACTTCCATAAGAAACCTATATTGGGAAATTCAAAGTATGAACTCGCGCCAAATACAAATTCTAACCTCACTTTTCTGTTCTAGTAAGAATTATATTCTCTCATGAACGAACAAATAAAAAATATATGTTCCCATTTAAAATAAAAAAGTTAGGTTCCGTGTTTTGAGAACCACTGGACGAAAAAAAATTTTATTCTTTAAATTTGTCTTGTAAAAGAGAAATTGTTTGCCCATAATCGTTTTTGTAGCTCTTATAGTTTTCGAAATAGCAATGGTAGCCTGTAAAATGAACATCCTGTATAAATATAAATATGTACAAATAACTCTTGTGATCTATAATTAGAAATATGCGTGGATAATAAGCAATTTAATAAAATAATTAATAAAAACTACGTATTATAATCCAAGTTTTGATTACCACAAGTAGCCTATGTCATTCAATATTTCTTTCACTTTCTTACAAACACAATAAAAAAATAAAAATATGGCTTGGAATCATAAATTTAATCAAGTCAGTGAACTCTATTCTACAGTAGTATAGAGTTCACTGAATCAAGTGTTATTTGGTGTACCTGCTTCTGTTGTTTCGTTATTTTCTGTATTTATATACTTGAAAATGGATTCCGTATTTTAGAAAGGCGATAGCAGAAGGCTTGAAAGTACAGATGAGAAAATGGTATTTAAAACTATAAACTTTTCTTAAATTTTGATAGTCTTTAACATACAGTTTTAAGATCTAGTTTTAATATAAATAACGAAATAACCCATGTTCTAATGGGAAATTGTCCGTTAACCATGGCAGAAAAGTGGCCTAATTTATTTCTCATTGCTGGCTGCGTAGATACCCGTGTTGGTCTGGATTCATCGTCCTTTGAATGTCCTTGCCCTGTTGGTATAGAATTTTGGATTCATGACCCAATGGGTGTCCATTTTGTTCTTTTAGGCTGTGTCAGCTCCTAACTTAAATTCAAATAGTACAAATATAATTAAATACGTAACTGTATTAAATATTAGGTATTTATTTAATTTGAACATAAATTTTTCTTTTGAGATCTGTTTATAAAAGAGCAACAACTCGTATACCCAGATATGAGTGAAGATGTTAAATTTGTCAATATTAATTCATATTACTTGTCTTTTCTTCGTATAGCTGATTCTAGCTTCCCCAATCATACATTAGGGCTCCAAGTCGGAACGTCGCTCCCACGTTGATGATCTGCGAGCGTGTGCCTTATCCAGCACGAAAATATCATGCTGGTCGCCTCCAGCGAAGATTTTTCGTGGCTTAGGTCTGCAGGTATATACTTCAAGTTCTATTCGACGAAAAATACGCGCCAAATAATCAAATAAAATAAGAATATTAACAAATTTGAACAATGTAAACATAAAAATGGTTTTTGGTAATTAATTATAAGTAAATTTGATATAAAATAGTACATTAAAAAACAAGTTTCATAAGGCAATCTGTTAACGTAGGTATAGGTTCGTAGGTAGGAGTCCACGTTTTACAAAGTGCGATAATAGATCTTATGAAACATGTTTTTATACTATTTTTTCTATTAAGGTAATTTTATTAGTGTTTAAAAAAATGCAAATTGTCAAAAATTTGACTGGGTGTTTTTCATCAGTTATGTTGGTAACGCTTTCCGCTAAGAAAATTAACTTCACAGATGAAAATTCGTTGTTGACTGACAGCAATTTGAGGTTATATGTCATTCATCTGTCAGTTATGAAAGCAGTCATACCACCTCTAGAAAACGAAGAGCCAAAAACAGTGTGTTTATAGATCTTTTAACGACGTGTTTTCAGTGCGTTTATAGACTCATAAGGACACCGCGATAGAAACAATCAATATTATCATTTCTATTTCTAGAAAAGTAATAAAATGACATTATTTTGTAAATTTGTCAGATTTTTCGCAACACTTCAATATTATTATTATTGAGGAATAGTGCGGGTAAAACAATGTAATAATTATTATTCTTAGCGTTTAATTATTTTTTCTTTTAAGTCCTTCCAATTTTACCGGAAAAATGTAGTCTATTGACATTTAATAAAATTCTCCATTTAAATATAATTGTATATAAACAAATTATATAGTCGTATTACCGATATTTATTTTAATAAAACTGAGTAATAATTAAAGTTTTATTGACCATTAACAAAGAATATATAAACTTCACATAAATATTGTAAACAAACTATAAAAATGTAATTTATTGAGAATATTACATATTTGTAGTTTGTCTCTTCATTATTAAACTATAGTTTCTATAAATATTAAAATGTCTTATCAAAAGGACTAGATTAAGGCTGATTTTAACAAATATCATATTTAAAAAATCGCTAATATGATCGAAAAATTTGTTTAACTTTCATTAGAGATATAAAATATAATTAAAGTGTTTTCTTTATAAAAATTGTACAAACCCATTCGTTGAAGTTTGTCAAAATCAAGCAATAAACGAAATAAGGGTGTACCATTGCATATTGTTCAAGAACCATATTGGTCAGTAATTAATAACTTTCTAAACAAGTGCTATATATTCACAGAGATAGTGTTAATTCTGGCAAAGCCGAACTCTGGATGGTCGATTTAATGTTTTAAAAGTGTCAAAAAGGCCGTAAGAATTACGGAAAATAGGATCAAAATCTTGAAAAAAAAATTGGGAATAATTTGCTTAAAAAAATGCATTTTATTGTGCTCTCAACTCCTCAACGGTTTAAATGTTTTTCAAATTATCACTAAATTCGTGTTCTATGGGATTTATAATATAAATTAACTCAATTCCAAATCTTAAAACAGTTTGGACTCTGGACAAAGTTTTATGGGTCACGGGTTCACACCTGACCTTTAGTCTGTAGCCAATTTATGTTTAGGGTGAGACTGTCAGTTTGCCTTGGCGGCAATTTGAATGTTTTGTGTAACCAATAGATTGACGTTTAAAAAGTTAAGCTGTTTTTTTTGTATTCGCTTGAAGTTTTGTTGTGTTTTTGTTGTGCTGTATTTTTTGTCTGTTTTAGTGTGTTTTGTTTATTGTTCTTTAAATTTTAACTTATTTAATATTTCTTGTGTTTGTGTTGTATTTAAGTATTTGTTTTGCGGAAAACTGACAATTTCTCTTTCTTGGACACTGAATACAATAATTATATTATTGTAATCAGTGTCTTGGATCCTATGCATCCCACAATACACAATGACATTATGACTCTGTCGGTAAGGCCGCTCTCGAAAGTAATGCCAATGCTATTCTTATGTAAACTTTGAAAATTAATTAATAATTAAATAAAATTAATAAATAAATAAGATGAATATATCATCACAGCATTTTACCCTTTGTTGGGTATGCCAATCTGCTTTGTATACAGATTTCGGTCTCAGGTGTCACTTCACTGGCACTCATTGCTGGCGTGGAGGGTACATCACAGGGGTGAATTTTATGCCATTTAAAATTCGAAATATTTGGCGTCGGTCGGGTTCGAACCCGGTTTCCCAGATTCGCGACCAGACACTCAGGTACGCGGCCACGAGACTCCATTAATAATAATTAAAATTAATTATAAAAAAAACTACGCAATATTTTGAACTCTAACAACTTATACGACACGACCTGAAGTTGAAAGAACATCTTTACAAAATTTGGCGTCGATATGTAAATAATAATAACAATAATATTAGTTTATTAGCCCAACAGAATAATCCATTTATTGGGTTACGATGCATATAATATTAAAAATGACGAATAAAAAATAATGCGTAAACAGAAATAAATTAATTATTAAAATTAAAAAAACAACAACAACAATAATAATAAATTATGAAAATATGTCGTCAAAATATTTCTCAGCATAACGACACATAATGCTGAACGGTAAATGACAGTGGATTTAGATGGAGGTCGGTTGAACGTCTGTGGACGTCTTGATGCCAATCTAGGAATATAGAATTGAATACGGGATAGCAGGTCTGGAGCATCAACCTTATTCTGCAGCAATAACTTCATAAACCTAGCGCTAGATTCTTCTCTCCAAGAAACTAAAGAAGGTATATCATGCAATTCTGGAAGAGTGTCCTGCTCTGTTCCTCTGCTAGGATAAACGCCGTCTAATTTAAATGACAAGAATTTTAGGAATCTCCTGTGGATTCTGTCCAAGGTTAAACATTGATATTCGTAAGTTGGGTACCAAATTAAACCGCAGTATTCGAGTTTACTTAATAGAAAAGAGAAATATAAAGTTTTTATTAAGAAGACATCATGAAACGTTTTAGATATTTGTATAAGCAATCCAAGAGTTTTACTTGCAGAGTTACAAATATATTTAATGTGGTCAGTGAAAACGAAGTTGTTGGTAAAAATTATCTCTATGTCTTTGACAGAGACTTTCCGATTAAGAGCGAAATTGCGAACAGTATAAATATATTCGATTTTAACTGAACCACGAGTGTATGTGACAACACTACATTTATCAATATTAACTTGAAGTTTGTATTATTACACCATAAAATTAAATTATCTATGTTGGATTCTAAGAACAAAGCATCATTTATAGAATTAATATTGCAGGTGTAAATTTGCCTAGCGGTTATTCTTTCACTTTTATATAGGATGGTTTTGTACTTAATGTCAAAAATTTAAGGGTATGTAGTATGACATATGTAAATTACGAAACAAAAAGATTTTTTTTAAAATTCGCATATTTAAAGATAGTTTTCATTAAATTAACATTTTTGGTACCACTGGACCACTGGCAATGCATTTGCATTCTTCTGTAAATAAAAACATAACTTTAATACTTAATTTACGTAATTTACACAATTATTTTCGTTAAAAATGCTATTTAATTTAATTATGAAGAATAATATCTTATACAACTAATTTTGAATGTATTTTTGATAACCATATTTTTAATGAAATATGAATTAAAACATCATTAAAAAAAATCCTTAAGAAAAGTAGAATTTTCTTTTTTCGAATTAAAAAAAATCTTTCTGTTACGTAATCTACACATGTCATACTACTTACTCTTAAATTTATGACATTAAGTTCAAAACCATTTTGTATATAACATACATACATATTACATTTCTGTAGTTTATTTTATTATTTTACTATAGTTACTATAAATATTAAAATTATTATCAAGCGGACTGCTGATTTTAAGTAATATTTAAATAAAAAAACGTTAAAATAACCGAAAAATTTGTTTAACGGTGCATTTTATCGAATTTCAATAAGAGTACAGTTTTTATCAAATTGAGAGGACTTACAAATGAATCCAAAAAAATCATTAACTCTAAGAAACAATGTTCAATAGTTTTATTATTTTATTAATTATCAAGCAAGGAGTGTTTTTTTTTTAAATAATATTCTTATATGATGTAACTAAGTTTCATAATTATATCTGTAATCGTTTTTATTGAATTCATGTTTCAGTTTAGTCACGTTTTTCTATGAAGTTTATGTTTTTCTGCAATTGCAATTAATTCACCACCACTACCATCAGTTTACCAAAGAAGTCATGTATTATATAATAATAAAGAACAAAAAAGTCAATGTTACCTAATTAAAGTTTCTGTTAAACAAATAATGTCATGTGTACTTACATGCATATGAATTATAGAAAGATAAAAGAAAACAAAAAAAAAAAATTGGAAAAATATATTATAATAATAATAATCATAATTGACTCTATGTTTTAGTTTCACAGCATACACTGCATTTTTGGTCCAAATGAATTTAAAGATTTTTTAGATCAAGTTTTAAATACTTAAATTTTTGTACGATAAATATTCATTATCGGATATTATATTATCGGGTCCTTCACTATTGATAGCATTTTAGTCGCAGAATGAAAGTATATCTTGAAAATTATATATAAAAGTAAATCAGCTACACATCCTTACGATTGCGAATAATAACGTCGACTGAAGATAGAATGGAGAATAAAAGCAAATATTTAAATGTGAAGAAAGAGTTATTTAAAAAAATCTCTATAGGATGTTCTCCTTCAATGGGTCCTCCACCATAAAAAGATAATAAAATGTACACTTTATACTAAAACTATTACTCAATAAATAATGATTAAAATAAAAAAAACATTTTTTTAAATAATTACTTTGCGAGTTATTTGAAATTTGTATCAGTGACGTCACACTATTGCTATCTTTCTCGCGCAGCCTATTATAAATACCCCCCAACTAGCAGCCAACTCATGAAGCTCTTAAAAATGACGTCATAATGCGGCCAGCATGTAGTATGGGCGATGTTACTATAGCATGTAAACGTCAATTTGAATAATTCTGCTTTAAAAGTTGTTAAAAATTGTTCTCAAAGCAAAAATATTTATTTCATTTTTATCTCCTTTAACGAATTTTTGTCTACATGTAATTATGTGTCTGCCCTCACTATAATTTCGGGACTCAGCCGTTGTTTTTAAGTAATAAAAAACTTCCTTTAATTTCACTTTCATTATATATAACAAAATAATAAACTTTTTAAGAGTAAACATAGCTTTTCACACACACAACTAGGTTATAGTTCTTAGTTCATCTGTCACTTGGCTAGACCGCATTGTGACGTCACAAAACATGGCGGCAAAACAAAAGATAGTAATAGGTGACGCTAAAAATCATATACAGCTAAACTGAAAACAATTATGACTTTTTAATACTACGAATTGCTTCAAAATTAAACGACCTTTCATTTAAAATAATAAAAAATAATATTGGAGGATCCCACTGAGATTATTTTTGGAATTAAAATAGCTATTTTGAGAATAAAATATACTTAATAAGTTTAATTGGTATATATATTTTATTTTTTAAATAAACTTTTATTAAAATGTACTAAAAAGGAAATATTTTATTGCTATCGGAACTACGTTTATGGTACTAATGGTACAAGTTTCAAGTCGATCGGATAATATGAAAGTAGCTCAAAATTGGATTATAAGATGAGACCCTAACAAAGTTAAAGAAAATCCTGTAAAAAAAGAATAATTCTAAAAATTTTTGATACCTCTTAGCAGAAATTGTGAAGATTCTCATGAAAATAGAAAAAAGAAATATTACATAAATAATGGAATCTTGTGAAATATTTCAACATATCCAAGGCAAGCTAGTAACAGAGGAAAACTTAAATAAAAAATAATACTAATATAGTTTATTACTTGATGAATATATTTGTAAACATCAAAGATACGTAAAATACAATTAAAAGGTTTCTCTTTATAAAAATCGGACAAACACATTCATTGAAGTTTCCGGTTTATGGCGCCATATTGTTTGATTTCGGTCGCCTCAAATTGTGGTTTTGTCAAAAATCAGGCAATGAACGAAAAGTATAAGGGCTTACCTTTGCACATTCTACAAGAACCAAATTTTCATCGGGTAAATGTAAAATTCTTACAAAAAGCAAACAAGTCCAAATTTATTTTTTGATTTTTAATAAAGACGGACCTATAAAATAAAATGTTAAACCGAACATCTTGTTTCGTTGCTCATTATATGTATGAAGAAAAACGTGCCATTGTCATACAATATACAATGAACTGTTTTGAAACGAGTAGTTAAATTTTTTCCTGGAAAATTAAATTTTTAGGCATGTTCCGGGTTTTGTAAAAAATCCAATTGTTCTCAATATTTATACAGGGACATTGTAAAAACATTTGAAGATTAGTTATTGTTCCTTACCGACATGAATATAATTCGAAGAATTTCTTGTGTAATTGTACTTGGTTGAAGATTTGTATAAATTATCATAGGCGCCGACTTTGGAAAATTTTGTAAATAAAAATTGTAGAACATAAAATTCTGCATTTGAATTAATTTTGTATGCTTTATAACGACAGAAATTAGGTATGAAAATTTCGAAAATCTCCTGAGAAATAGCGATGAATGGAGACAAAATAATCAACAAATTAGGAAAACAAGAAATTACGAAAGTTTTATTTTACATGTTAAAGACTTATGTTCGACTATGTCATGCCGGTCACCACCCTATTATACAATATACTTGTAAAAAATAAGGACAAATACATAGCTAGTTTCTCTATTATTAATTTTAGATCTATAGTTTAAAAATTGGTTGCAAAATTAAATGCCACTTTTTGATGTGAAATGATCCTAATCAATTAGTAACGAATAAAAATTAACTTCTTCTTCACAGATCAGTAATATTTAGCCTTTATATGGGGTGTCGGATCAGACGAATAATAATAATATAAATATGATATACATAAAATGTTTAACTGGATAAAAAATTTGTCAGGTGCAAATCTATACTTTTGCACCCGACAAATTATTTTGTCGGGTGCATTTGCCCCCATGCACCCTACAAGTCGGCGCCTATGTAAATTATTCTTGTTTTTAAACATATGCATATTTAATTCAAATGTATGAAAAGCGGTTTACACGAATATTAATTTGTATCACCTGCAGTGCATCTAATTATAATTTCTTTGCGAATTGCGTAGCGTGGTGAAATGATTTAAAATTAATATTTAATTAATAATTAATAACTTTCTGGGCAAGTGTTATATGTTCATAGTGATTTTTTTCCAGGTGGACATTTGTAGGTATCGGGTGTAAAATTGAAATACGGGGTGTTTACATTTTTTATGGACCATAGAGAATACAATAGTAAATTTCCATATGGCTGTAATACCTGCTCTATTAATTTTAGAACAAAAGTGTAAATACCTACAAAAAATGCTCAATTAAAAACTGCGTGTAATAAATCTAAGGTTATGCTTATATGCTTTTCGTTCGCGAGACAGGTATAATAAAATTTATAATTTTTAGCTATTTACAGACTGCCATGAGAATAAGAACAAAAATTTGGAACATTTGTATGATTTGAGTTTGACAGTTGGCACCTGTCGTGACGTTTTAATAATTTAGATATTAATAATTTATTTTTATTTAATTATCTAATTATATTTGTCTAAAATGAAATCAATCATTCATATTTGTTCTATTTCTCATGGCTGTCCGTAAAAAATATAACTTTATTATACTTATCTCTTTCTCGCGAACGAAATGCATATAAACAATAATTTTGGATTTATTAGAGCATTTTTTTACACTTTGTTTAAAAATTAATAGAGCAGAAATTATAGCTATATGAAAATTTTACCGCTGTATTTCCTATGGGCCATAAAAAACATCCGGTATGAAACAAAGGGAATACAATGTCATTTTTAATACGGTGAATGTTGCTTCTCTCATTAAATTATACCAAAAGTGTAAATAAAAAAAATGTTTAGATTTAAAAATTGCATCCAATGAGTATTAACTTGTTGTTCAATTGCTTTTTATGCCCAAGTAAGAAACAAATGAAAAATGGCTTTTATAAAGAAAATTACAGATTGACAGTACAGTGGAAATCAATGAAACAATATAATTTTATTATAAACTTTGACAATTACCGAGATATTAACGTCAAATGTTTGAAAAGTAACTGATAACATGACCAAATATGACAATACACGTTATGGTGTGTTTCAGGATATTTGCAAATCTACCTGTCATCGTAATGACGCTGTACACCGCAAAACAGCGGTATTTATGTTCCTACACGTCAGGGGAGGATTAGCGAAATTTGGAAAACGATGTAGCGGTACTTTCTCAAAATCCTGTTAATTAATATACCTGCTATTATTTATAATTTGGTGTAATGTCATATTCTTTGTTCTGTATTTCTTAAAATTCAAGTGAAACATTAAATTCCACACAAATATTTGACAAATTATATGTATCTAGTGGAGTCATTATTATTGAAATTAGAGAATTATTCATTCGAAGAAAAGTAACAAATTAGTAAAAAGTATTTTGATGCAAATTATATTTTATAATTTTTGTTTTCCCATGTTTACCGCCTATGGCCCAGTTTTCATGTTACACCCGGTATACTTATTTAATGAATAGATTTGTCAAAGTAATTAATTTTTCTTCCATTAGAAACATTTTTGCCAAATTATATGTATCTATTGGCACTATTGGAGTCATCATTATTGAAAATGGAGAATTATTTATTCGAAGAAAAATAACAAATTTTAAAAATGATGCAAATTGTATTTTATAATTTTTGTTTGTACGCCCGATATATTGATTTAATTAATAGACTTGTCAAAGTAATTAATTTTTCTTATAGTATAGTACTCTCAATATGTAATTTACTTTATGAAAGCCATTTTCCGTTTGCTTCTTACTTGGGTATAAAAAACAATTGAACAATGAATTTATTACCTACTCATTGAACACAGTTTTTAATTCTAAACATTTTTTGTATTTACACTGTTGGTCTAATTTAATTACCGAAGCAACAAGTACCATATTAAAAAAATAACATTGTATACTCTATGATGTTACATATTTAAATACTACACCCAGTATATTTTACAGTACTCAATTAAACTTTTATTTTAAAGCGAAATTAAATTTGTGAGAAAATATTAACCTTGTAGAGTTCAAAATTGAAGACCAATTTTGTCAAAATTTATTCAAATAGTAAAAATTAGAAAGTTTCGCAATAAAAAATGTTATAAATAAATAAATATATCATCACGGCTTATTACCCATTGCTGGGTGTGCCAATCTGCTTTGCTTTGTACACAGATGTCGGTAATGATGAAATATTTGCACCGTGCGGGCGTTTACCAGACGTCACCTCACGGGCACCCATTGCTGGCGTGGAGAGTGCACCACAAAGGTCAATTTTGTGCCATTTAAAATTCTAAATATTTGGCGTCGGTCGGGATCGAGCCCGGTTCCCCAGATTCGCGACCTGACACTGGTACGTAATTGCATTTCTTTCATATTTTTTCTTATAATTTGGTTACTAAATTTATTGAGTCTATGAAACATATACATTTCATTAATCTACGACAAAAAAATCCAATGACCAAAGAGGAAAACTAAATTAAATCCAATATACAAAAAAATATATCTTAATATTTCGAAATATATAATACAATGTACATACATACATACGTTCCAAAAACCTAAAACAAACCATTTACTTGCGCAATTTACTGTTAAAACAATGGTTTCAATGGAAGTTAGTTTTGATGTTTACCAGAACCACACCTTCACATTTAAAAGGAAATAGTTTTGAATTTTATAATGTTGGGGAAATCCATGTGGGATGTAGAATATCTCAAATTATTAAGTTTTTTTTTTATTATATCATTTTGCTTACGTCGCGAGTACACGATACAAACATTTACATCTAAAATGTACAAGTGCATGATTACTAACCCAGTTGATCATGGTTCTTTAGATGTGAATAAATGAAAGTAGAAATATATAAATATCATTTAGTTATTAGTTGGTCGTGTTACTGCTTATTGTGTTTCGCGTCAGTTCAATCTTGAATTAGTACACGGAACGACGTAAAGTACTGGCGTTCAGTAAACAATAGAGTTTATTCTATACATAGGTGTGCTATGGAATTTTAGTTTTGAATTATTAATACTTATTCTAATGAACTAGCAGTATCTACTATTAATAGTAGTCAATAAAAATGAAACGTGAGTAATTTATATTGTTTAAATGTGATCACAGATACATAAAATACTATTTTGAATTATTTAATATTTTGCAGAATTAGTAATTATATTGTGCCTGTTAATACTATCATGTTGCCTGAGTGTAATAAAGGCCCAATTACAAGGAACTTCGGTATCAGACGAAGATGCTGTTAGTTCTGGTATAGATGAATTTGCAATTGAACTTTTATTAGTAAGTAATTTTATATTTTTTAAATCACTCGTATACATTATTTACATATAACATACTATTTTAATACTTTTATTATATGCTCAATTATACAGAAAGTATTGATGGTGATTTAATTAGATTTTCGTAATGTCCAAATAAATTTGTGTACACGAATAAATAATACGTATAAATTGTATTGCTCCGTACTACTTATAGAAATTTGGTAAAAAAAATGCCAGTAAATAATAGAGAAGTTAACCTTGAAGTTAACAAACCTGTTCAACATTTATTTTTAATTTAATGGAATTAATTCCATTACTCTTTAATGAATTTATTGTTTTACGCCTGCATTTATTTCTATGTAAATTCACTCTTCGGATGTTACTGGTAATCATCTCAAGGCTAACATAAACATGGATTATTGGGATTTACCAATGGGTATTATTACTACAATTATAAAAAATTGAAATTATATTGAATTCATTTTATATACATATTTCATTTATTATTTAAAATTTTTGAATAGATGGATAAATAATAAGTTACGTAGCCGTACGTGATGGTAATCATATCTTTGTATTAAATATAAAAACCCATTTGTCATTTGCATCTTTAAATTGTGTAATAAACCGGGAAAGAGTAACAATTTTTAGTCACGTTTAACAACATTGATGCCGGAGTGATTTCTTTGCTAACTATAAAAACAGTATCAGATTTAATATATATATATATATATATATATATATATATATATATATATATATATATATATATATATATATATATATATATATATACCGTGTGTCTGTCGTAAAGGTGTACATAGGAGATTAACATGGGAAATCAGTTTTTTGCAATTTCCTGCTCGCCTAATTATTTTAAGTAGAAATACGTCAAATAAAAGTTATAGAGCATAAAATTCTGCATCTAAATCGGTAAGCAGAATTAGCTTTCCATGTATTGTAACGACAGAAATTAAATATGAAAATGTCGAAAATTATGTTGAAAATATCGACAGCCATGGAATTAGATAAAAAATAAATAAATGCTTGATGTTTCATCTGTCACAACATAAGTTAACTTATTTGACGTTTCTGACAATTTGATTTTGTCTTTAGTTTTATTGCCTGAAATGATTAAAAAATGAACATTTATACAAATGAAGAGCTAAATTCGTGACAAAATTTGAAAAGACTGCTAATGTGTCTTCAATAAATACACGTGACCGGCGTAATCAGAATACAGAACGAGCAGATCATGCGTTACTCTAAGAAAGAGTGTTAGGAATGATACGTGCAGACCCCTTCTGTATCTGTAGTACTATGGTAGATGTAATGGAAATGAGTTGAGAGTACATAACAGCATCATACATAATTTTGTTACGCAATGTTGAATTTTTGATATATTCATATTTAAACAAAACTGTATTTTCTTAACTTTATTTATTAATTTTATATTTCTATTATTGTCATAATTAACGATATTTGTTGAAATCAAATTGTCAGAAACCTGAAATAAGCTAACTTACGTTGTGACAGATAAAACGTCAAGCATTTATTTATTTTTTGTTGAATTCCATGGCTGTCGATATTTTTAACGTAATTTTCGACATTTTCATATTTAACTTCTGTCGTTATAAAGCATGTAAAGGTAATTCTGTTTATTGTTTTAGATGTAGAATTTTATACCCTAAAACTTTTATTTGACGCATTTTAGCTTAATATCATTAGGCGAGCAGGAAATTGCAAAAAACTGATTTCCCATGTTAATCTCTTATGTACACCTTTAAAATAGACACACGGTATATATATATATATATATATATATATATATATATATATATATATATATATATATATATATATATATATATATATATATATATATATATATACAGGATGTTCCCTTTAAAACAACCAGCGCTTTTTTGGGCGAACTAATGACTTTAGAAAAAAATATTATATACCAGAAATGATCAAGAATAAAGGGCTAATTTATTAATAATAACAAACCGAAAATTCGACCAGTGGTTCTCAAACGGCAGAACAAAATTATATTTTTTTAAATGTTATATATAATTTTTTAGCCCATTAGATAGAGAATTTTTTTTTGATTTTAACGATATAAATATGGTATAGGGTTGTATAACAATTATTTCGAGAAAAATGGTATTAAAAATAATGTTATAATATTACAATGCAATACACACGTATTGATACGTCTGTTGCCTAGTTACGCTAGTAAACCCATTTTTTATTACATTATTTCTAGTTTTTAATATCATTTTTCTCGAAATAATTGTTATACAACCCTATGTTACATTTATATCAGAAATTAATATTCTATTTAAAGCTCTAAAAATTATATATAGGGCGCCATTTAAATAAATATAATTTTGTTCTACCGTTTGAGAACCACTATTTAAATATTCAGTTTGTTACCTATTGATACATTATCCCCTTATTCTTGATCATTTTTGGTATAAACATTTTTCTCTGAAGTTTTTAATTCGCCCAAAAAGGCGCTGGTTGTTTTAAAGGAAATACCCTGTATATATTGTAAAAATACCAATGGCCGAGACCAAATAAATATGAGAAGCAGTTGATAGCTCATCTATGATCATTATCCAGTTTTAGTTTTGCGCTGCACCTCATTGAGGTCTTGCAAAAAAATTTAACTTATCTTTTTTCTTCTGAAATTCGTAACCCGTCGTGATACAGACCGTGGGCTTTTCCCCGGCGAAGCGATTTGAAATGTTTTTGTACCGTGAATTAAAAGTAGTTAAAAGTACCATCTTCCTAAATTTAGTTCTCTAACATAATAACAAAAGAAAAATATATAAATATTATTAGTTTTTGTTAGGTCATATAATAAACAAATACGTATAGTTCGTGTTTTTTCATGTATAATAAGAAAAGCTCAAACATATATTTTCCAATAAAAAATAATATATTGCTCATTCTGAACCATATTATTAATAGAAAAATATAAAAATTGTAAATAGGAGCAAGAAGTGAGAGAATCCCCCTGGGAGCGCGTGTAATGTTTAAATAATTTTTCAGCGAATAACGACGAGGTGTGTACTACAGTATTATAAAATAATCTTATAATAGTCATATTTAAATAGAATTATAAACGCATTTTTCTCAAAAAAATAATCGTTACGTGAAGTATGAAAATATTACTCGTATACCGTTGAATTCAGAACTAAATTCTCTACCGAATAAGCAAATAAAAACCGTATGTTGCTATGGGGTCTCGTAGCCGCGTGCCTGAGTGTCAGATCGCGAATCTGGGG
Organism: Harpalus rubripes; assembly: GCA_963082715.1. Taxonomy (NCBI): domain Eukaryota; kingdom Metazoa; phylum Arthropoda; class Insecta; order Coleoptera; family Carabidae; genus Harpalus; species Harpalus rubripes. The sequence goes on from OY720458.1 coordinate 39,882,793, forward strand.
AACCGGGTCCGATCCCGACCGACGCCAAATATTTAGAATTTTAAATGGCATAAAATTGACCCATGTGGTGCACTCTCCACACCAGAAATGAGTTCCCGTGAGTTGGCGCTTGGTAAGCGCTCGCACGGTGCAAATATTTCATCATTACCGATATCTGTGTACAAAGCAGATTGGCACACTCAGCAATGGGTAATAAGCCGTGATGATATATTTATTTATTTTATTTATATCTTACTATTTAAAATAAAAAAGTTAGGTCCCGTGTTTTGAAAACTACTAGTCGATTTTTTTTTGATTAATGCAAAATTTTAAATTGATGATTTTACTCACAATTTCAGAAGTAGTGAATAAATATAAGACATTAAAAGTGTCACCAGAAAATAAAATATATACATATGTTGCTGACATAGTAGTGAGGTTAAATCAGGGATTCCCCACATTCGACGTCCGCCTACCAATTTTGATTAATACAATCTTCTTTGATAAACAAAATAATACTTATCTCAATAATAACAAATAAATTTTAGCGGGAAGCGCTATCAATATAACTGACAAAAATACACCAAGTTATATTTTTGACAAGCCGCATTTTTAAAAAATCTAACAGAATCATAAAATTACCTCAATAGAAAAAATGTATAAAAACATGTTTCATAAAGCCTGTGAACAGCTTGCCTTATATAAGTTTTTTAATATACTATAATAGTTTTTATCAAAAAATTGAAATCAGAAAAATCTTGTTCTAGAATAAATACCTATCTAAAAAAAATATGCACATAAAAATGTTGCCGAATTTTTTTACCTATCTGGTGACATACGAAAATATTTGTTGTATTTTTCTCTATAAATTTTTTGGATAAAATTTTTACAATATAAAAGATGGCCAGAATGTCGATGTTTCTATTTTCAATTTCAAGTAATGTATATTTAATTTTAAAAATACATAAAAATGTAATTATGGAAAGTTGTATAGAATTTAAATACATAATATAAACTTAAAATTAAAAATAATGTTAATTTTGGTATAAAAAATATTATAAATAAATAAAAATATTATAAATAGACAAATACATTACTTAGAAAAGATAAAAAGTATTATTTTACATTTTTTTTTTCATAGATTGGAAATTGTTGATACATGTGTTGAGATTAATGGGTCTAACAAAAAAATTACAATCGGTATAATATTTTTAATTTTTTTATAAGTAAATATTGAAATTTAATCAAAAATTAACAATTTGCGCATTTTTTATATTTGAATTTTAAACAAATTTGTATTTTTAAAATCATGTATTCTATTTAAAATTAAAATATAGAAGCATCGTCGTAATTCTGGCCATTCTGTTATATTATAGTATTATAGATAATCTGTACATTTTTATTGGTTTGACGCCATCCAAATTTTTTTATAAAGTATAACATTTTTGCTGTAACCAAAAATAATTACATTATATATTAATCGTTTTTCAAAACAAATTTGTATTCATATTTTTCATTTAATTTTTCTTACATAGGTGCTTATTGGATTTATGAATTAATAGGTAATAATTTTTTTACTCAAAATTGTTATTATATTTCATATCCAATATATGTATGTATATTTGCAGCTTGTGTTTAATTATAACTATATTTAAGTTAAGATCGAACATGTTATTTCTAAATTATAATTTATCACTCGTGTTAGTAATTTTTTACAATATTGATTCTTGTGCGGAATCTGCTCTCATCAACAATTTTTATATTTTTCAAAACCATTTGTTGTATGAAAATTTCAAACTGACATTTATATAACCTAATGACTAACAAATTTAAAATATAACCTCAAAAAGTATGTATGTATATATATATTTGTACTTCCCAAACACATTTTTAACACGTAATTGGCGTGTGTAACACTATTGTACTTGTTCTGAAAAAAAAAATTAATTTCGAAAGCTTGATCATAACTTAAAAGAGTTTCAATTGAAAATCCGTATCCGTGAGAATTCGTTAACAAAAAAAATTGCAATGACTAATATTAATAATTCCAAGCAATTATTTGAAAAGAAAACGGATATATGGAAATCTATAGACCACAGAATCATCGATAATTTACGGATGTAAGATGTTATAAATAATAAAAGCTATTGGAAAAAATACGAAATACGTAATATTGTCCTTTTGTGTAATTTAAGATTCTTTAACAAAATTTAATTCGTTATTTTTTAATATAAATATTAGTTTTCATCGCATCTTATCCGTAATCAAATTCTAAATACTTGTGAAATTTAGTAATATATTTTTTTATTATCTTTATATTTATTAGGAAAGAAGTTTGAAAATATATTGAATATTTAAAATATAGGGACATATTTTTTATTGGTTCCTACAGAGTCGCTTTATTTTTATCCTGTACTATACAGCAGTTTTTCGGCCACCATTGAGATTTCGGAAACTATAAGACTTAATACGACGTCGGCTAAATTAGGCTAAATGAAGGTACAGTTGTCCCATTAGTAGACCATTTTAAGGATGAACCTAAAACTAACTATTTGTTTTTTCGAAAAATTCATAGGTAACTAGCTAAATGCAAAAATAACAAATAATTTCTAAATATGAGATGATATGGAATTTTGGTTTGTACTTTCATTTTATTTTCATTTTGAACTACGATACTCAATTTTTTTATCACTGTTAGTTTTTTTGAATGATGAGGTCAAGTCAAAGTTATAATTTTTATAATAGGCGCCATAGTGGAAAGTTACACCAATCGAAAAAAGAATGCTTTTTTTCTAAATTAATGTGTTGTTGAAATTTATACTATATCGTGCGGACCTATACCGGGTGTATCCAAGATCTTGGGACAGTGCCTTTTATTCGCGTATATGTAAAGATACACAAAAAAGTGATTAAGATATTTTGTAAGGCACAGAGACACATTTTGGCATAAGCAATATTCTTTAAAGCCAGTGGTACTCTACCTACTGATCAATGCTATATTTTTTAAATTAGATTAGATTAGATTTTACTGAATTCAATGATATAATAATATTATACAGTGTGAACACTGAAAACCGTGACATAGGCGTTTATAACATGGGAAAACAGTTTTTTTCAAATATCATCTGCAAGATTATAGTGGGAGTTTTTGAAATGGTTAGAAAGGTTATTTAATTTGGCATCGAAGAGTATCTAAATACTTCTAAGTTAATGGCTTATTATTGAAATATTTACAAAAGTATAATGCAGTTTGACAGTTATTACTTATAATTTATTAAAAACAGTAATCATGGAAACGTATTCTGCAGCTGAATTGGTTAGATCGGGACATCGTAATAATTATTCACGATTTCAAATCCTGTCCGCCTCATATTTTTATTATTTTTTATTTTATTTTGTAAAATTACAAAATTAAAACATAAATTGTTTAGTAAATCAAGTATTTTATAGAATTCACTATTTTTAGATTTTAATTTTATAACTTATTTAATAACACATTTTACAAAATAAAAAAAATATAAAAATAAGGCAGGCAGGATTTGAACTTGTGAGTAATTATTACGGTGCCCCGATCTAACCAATACAGCTACTGAATACGTTTCCATGATTACTGTTTTTAATAAATTATAAGTAATAACTGCCATTAAATTAGGAGTATTTAGGTACTCTTCGATGCCAAATTAAATAACCTTTCTAACCATAGCAAGAACTCCCACTACAGTTTTGCGGGACATATGATATTTGAAAAAAACTGTTTTCCCATGTTAAATGCCTATGTCACGGTTTTCATTGTTCACACTGTATACCTTAGATTGCAAAAAAATCATACAAATTAATTAATTAATTAGTATTTAATTTCTATTTTATTTTTTTAACTGGGTTGATGAAATATTTAATCATTAAAACAAAATAATATTACTTGTCATTTTCATCTTTATTACACATTATTATAATTAAGGTAATTTTTGTTACTTTTGTAATAATTAATTTTTATCAAATTTTTCGCAATGTAAGGATATTACCATATCGTTGAATTCAGGGAAAAACCATCTACTAATGATTTAATAAAAAATATGGAATTTAAAAAACAGCAATAATCCATAGGATAAGTACCACTGGCTTTAATATAATAATGCTTATGCTAAAATGTGTCCCCCTCTATGCCTTACAAAATATTTTAATCACTTTTTGTGTATCTTTTTATATACACGAATAAAAGGCACTGTCTGATTATCTTGATACAGCCTGTATGTACAGGCTGTAAATCGAAAAGTGGAACATAGGCGTTTAACACGGAAAATCAGTTTTTCTTTGCGCAAACGTTACCTAATTATGTGTGCAAAAATACTTCAAGTAAAAGTTATAGAGATTTCAATTCTGCTTCCAAATCATGTGAAACGATTATTTTAGCTCTTCATATAAACGTAAAAATTAATTATAAAGTTGCAGATTTCATGAGGTTTTGGGATAGACAGCAAAGGATTTATGACAAAAAATAAACAAATGCGTTATTTTTACTATCAGTTAGAAGTAAATTTAGATTACAATACTAAATTATCACAAAACATAAAAAGGTAAATTATTTTACTTCTAATTGACAGTTAAAAACAACGCATTTGTTTATTTTTTGTTATAAATCCACAGCTGTCTAGACTATGTTTATAAAAACTGTAATTTTAAAATCAATTTTTACGTTTATAAAAAGAGGTAAAAGAATCGTTTTACATGATTTAGATGCAGAATTTAAATCTCTATAACTTTTATTTGAAGTATTTTTGCATAAAATAATTAGGTAACGTTTGCGCGAAGAAAAATTGATTTCCCTTGTTAAACGCCTATGTTCCACTTTTCGATTTACACCCTGTACAAACCAAATTTAATGTTTATTTAACATGAATTTCTTGCAGTGTAATATTGTTATTTTTAAATGAAATTTGATTTTTATTATTATTTTTAGAAAACAACAGTAGAAGCTGGGGAGCAGCTAAATGTAATAATGTCAACTTATAGTATTTGGACCTTACTAGCAATATTAAATGACGGGGCGGCAGGAACCACATCTAATCAACTAAAAGCTGTTCTAAGGATACCAAGTGACAGTAACAAATACAAATTTGGTTACAAAATCATTAAAGGGATATTAAATGTGAGTTTATAATAATTATAAATAAATATTCATTTTGTGGAGGAGGTTGATCCAAGGAAATGTTTTAAATAAATATATACTTTTGGCGATGTTGATCTTGTTTATTAAAAAAGTAAACGTTTGTGGACGTTTCGGTGGTGCAACTCCACCATCATCAGCTACAATAATGACAAAAATATTTTTTGTTAACATGGTAAACAACAATGGTCTATTTAGTACATACCTTTATAAAAACATTTATTACAAATTAATGAGTAGTTAATACATTTTTAATTTGACAGCATCTTCTATAAAAACATGTTAATCAGCCAGTGGCTGTCAGAAGACTGAATGTTTAACCAAAAGAATTATTGTTATGAAGTGTGTGGCGTGTGGCGCTACTTTAAATTATTTAAAAAAGGGCGCTGTCAAATTAAAAATGTATTAACTACTCATTAATTTGTAATAAATGTTTTTATAAAGGTATGTACTAAATAGACCATTGTTGTTTACCATGTTAACAAAAAATATTGTTGTCATTATTGTAGCTGATGATGGTGGAGTTGCACCACCGAAACGTCCACAAACGTTTACTTTTTTAATAAACAAGATCCACATCGCCAAAAGTATATATTTATTTAAAATATAAATAAATATAGAAATACAAAATAATCAAGTAAAAATAAATCAGGAAATATCTCTTCTGTGACTTTTCCATATACCTAATCAAATCTATGTATCAATAATTTATTTACATAGTAAACAAACTTTATATTAAATGGAATATTTTTTTATTATTTTACATTTTTGGGAAATACTTAAAATTTTACAAGGATGATTATACAGGGTGTTATATAAGTAATGTACCATAGATCATGATATGATAAATAGAACTGAAAAAAGTTATAATCTGAAATATATTCGACATAATCTGTTAAGTTGTAAAAGTTGTGGGACTGTAAAGCCGACCAAAAGTTGTTCCAAAAAAACAATATTTGTTGGTTGTCATAAATGACGTTCAATTTCCAATCAGTGTCATAGTACTTCCATATTTTTAAATGCTTGTTGCTTTCACCAATCAAGAATACACCGACATGCATTTGGTTTACGAAGAAGTGCGCCAAGCAGTCGCCATTAATAAAAAGTGTCTCATCCATGCTATAGCCTCTTAATGCAAACTTTTAAAAATGACAAGTGTTGTTTTCGCGCTACTGTGACTTTTAAATAATTCTTTATACAAATAAATAATTGTTATTGGTCCGTCTTGAAATGTTTTGTAATTGCAACAAGCACATTAATAGCGTATTCAGCTTACACAGTGCAATTGCGCACTGAGTGCAACATATCACGTGACCACACTGAACGAGTTCTGCCCTCATTCGCCATATTTGCACTGACACTATTGCACTTGCCTAAGGAGTCAGTGCACAAAAGTTGCACTGAGCCAGTGCACGGTGCAACTTTTTCTTAAGCTGAAAACGCATCAGTTGACCAGTGCGCACTCGACTTGTAAGCTGAAAACGCTATAAAAAAGAAATTATTGCAGATTACGATACACTGCAACTTTGTTTATTAAGTAGTAACGTTTTGCACATTATTTACATAACACCCTGTATATTTGATACTATGTTTTATTAGCACGTTATAAAATTACGGATGTTTGAAATATTTTGTATTACCAAACCACCGTACTTCAGTTCGTTAGTTTTTCTTCGTGCATATTATTTTTTTATTTGGTGTTTTAAAATAACGAAGATGTTTACTGCTTCATTTTTCTCACTATTTTATTATGAGAGATTTTTTATGTAATCTATCTAGCCATGAAAAGACAAATTAAAACAAAATAATATATTGTTCTCCAGTTTTTGTGTCACGTCTATATGTATCTGCACAAAATATGATTCAGATATAGTGAATTAAAAAAAATATGTAGATACGCGAGGATTATATTATTATTGAAGCTGCAAGCAAGAAATTATGTAGAGAGTATACAGGATGAGTCTGGGAAGCCCGCCCCTAACTTCTTTAATATAGGTAATAAAATAATATGACTCATATATAAGTTTTATTATTTTAAATATGCTATTTCATGGCAGATCTAGATATTTTTTTTATAAAGTCAGGTTTACAAGATACGAGTATCAACTTATTTTTCAAATAGCAACCTATAATTATTTTACTAAAATATAAACCGCCATTTTTCTCTTTTCAACGATGTATTATTTTTTACTAATGTATTTGAAAAAATTCGAAAAAATAAGATAATTGAGAAATATGGAAAATAATTTTTATTCAAATAATCTAGGTGGCTATGTGAAAATAAACAAGATACAACAATGGGAAATAACAAAATAAAATAAACATTTAATTGTTAATTGTTTAACGTGTTTTTTTAAATTAATAAATTAACTTTTAAATTAAATTTTCACGCAGCCACTTAGAACATTTAAATAAAAATTATTTCTATTATATCTCAAATCTCTTATTTTTCTCGAATTTTTTCAAGTATATTGATAAAAACTAATACATTCTTGAAAAGAGAAAAAATGGCAGTTTATATTTTAGTAAAATAATTATCGGTTGGTATTTAAAAATTAAAGTTGATAGCTGTATCTTGTAAACCTGACTTTATAGAAAATATCTACATCTGCCATCAAATAGTAAATTTAAAATAATAAAACTTTTATATGAGCCATTTCTTCTATTAGTTATAATAAAAAAGTTAAAGGGGGGCAGGCGTCTTCCCAGACTCACCTGTATATTTTTTAAAATTCTATTTTCATAATTAGGTAAATTACATAATATATCTTTCTCTTTTTTATATTACCTATGTATATATGTATGTATATACAGGATGTTAATGAATACGTGTTACAAATTTATAAGACATATAGTACTGACCAAAATGAGTAAAAAACCTAATCAACATCGGTCTGATTTTCAACTGTTTCCGAAAAAGAGGCCATTTGGTATTAGAAGCGAAGAAAAACTGAAAAAGATGGTGATCGAACAAAATTTTGTCTGTGTCAGTAAATAGACTATAAAAAAACAATAAAATTTTATATGAAACTTTTTTCAATTTCTAAGAGCTACGAAGTTATTTGAAAATTAAATATGAGCGAAGGTCGCCACAACTTTTGCCGTAGTAATTTGATTTAAAAAAAAAAGCACATCTAAGATGTCCTCTCAAAGGTAAACAAAAAGTCTCATTTAATCGAAGTCGTAATTGTTATAGTTTTCCAAATAGCAGAGGTAAACCACCTAAAAACTAATTTTTCACTGCCTTATATCTAAGAAACAATTGAAGATCAGATCTATGTTGATTAAGTTTTTTAATCATTTTGGTCAGTACTATATGCCCTATAGATTTGTAACGAGTATTCATTAACACCTGTATACAGGGTGTGCAGCAAAACGAGTTACCTCAAATAATTTCTATATTATTAAAGATACAATAAAATGCTATAAGACAATCTTTTAGAAGAACAAGGGGGACATCCGATTAGAGAAAAACATATTTTTTTAAACCAGTGGTTCTCAAGTTACAATATACAGTTATATTTTCTTAAATGGGATTTTTAGGCCTATTCAATAGAGTATTTTTTCTGAATTCATCCATGTGATTATTTTATATCCTTAAATGACAAAAATATAGAGTAAAATACAATTGAAATTTAAATAAAATTGATTTTTATAATTATTTTTCAGTAGGCTATGTATGAAAAACAATTGAGCTTAAATTTATATGAAACAAATATTTGTTAATAACGTTATAAACAGTGTTCTATTTGTTTTGTATCCTAATTTGACAAATAGAAGTTTTTGTTTTTCATACATAGCCTACTGAAAAATTTATTTAAATTTCAATTAAATATTTCTCAATATTTTTGTTATGTAAAGATATAAAATGATTATACGGCATTTAAATAATGTAACATTTTATCGTAACTTGAGAACCATATGGTTGAATTCAGAAAAAAATACTCTATTGAATGAGCCTAATATATATCACCCCATTTAAAAAATATAACATTGTATTGTAACATGAGAACCACTGGTTTAAAAAAAATATTTTCTTCTCTAATCGGGTGTCCCCCTTGGTCTTCTATAACATTGTCTAGTATTTTTTTTATATCTTTAATAATATAGAAATTATTTGGGGTAGCTCGTTTAGCTATTACACAGCGTGTCCGTCTATAAATAATATCGTTACTCATAGATGAATGTAACTGGAATAGAACTCAGTACTGCAAACGTCATATTTACTGAGAAGGACTATGCTGTAAATAAAGATTTCGAGTTAGTGACGTCAAATCAATATAATGTTAATTTCCTGCCGATCGACTTTACAAATAGAGAACAAGCAGCTCAACATATAGACTCCATTCTAGCAAAATCTACTAATAACAGACTAAAGAATTTCATTAACTTTGGTAAGTTCATATTTAATTATATTTATATCTTATATAATAATTACATACAAACCAAGAAAATAGTCATGAAATTAATATTTTTTAATACTGACTGTGAAGTCCAAGTGCATTAAGTAAGGAAGTTTAAATTGAACCATCTTGACCTGAATCTGATTGAAACAAATTTCTCATTATGGTATCAGATAAAAAAATAATCTCTTTGCCACATTCTTGAAAGCAATTTACTTGTGCAAGTGGTACATAGTTAGTTACATACAGTGGTGGGGTGGGATGCAGCCGGTATGCACCGGTTCGGGTGAAATTTTCCTAAAATTTTATCGGTGCGGACGAACCACTTGTTAATAGTATTGTTACTTTAAATGTATTTAACATTTGTAGTTTTTTTACACATGAATCCCTAATGCTGCAAATCGGTTTTAAAATGTTTTGAATCCCATCACTGGTTATATAGTTTGTGTCTGTAAACAAACTTTAGAATCCGATTTACAAGTTAAAAATATGTCAATAACAGTTGATTAATTGTAGATCATAAAAATCTTCATTGTCATATTTTAATTTAATATTGCATTTTTTAAATTAAAAATAAAAGTCGCAGAGGTTATTTTTGTGTGAATAATAATAACAATTATTGAATTTGGCTGGATACAACAAACTCGGCGTTTAATTTATTCATGATATCCTGATAAGAGCAGTATTTTAATTTGTGTATTTTTCTCTGCTTGGTCCCATAATTAATCTTTTATATTCTTACCAATGTATGTATCCGCCCAGATGTTACTGATAAATAATAATTCTTTTTTAATGCCTCATCCAGTGGCGCTCCCAAGATTTTGGTCTAGGGGGCGATATAGAGGAAATTTATATTTATATACAATATGTTAAAAAAATCCTAACCCGTAGTAGGCTATGAACAAAGAAACATATGTCTTAATTTAAAAGTATTTAATTAAATGTCAATTTGACACGAGAAATTGTCAAAAATGTTATATAAAGAAACTAAAGTTTTTCTTCTTGAATCTTATTTTTTTAGAAATGGAAATAAATTTTAAAACGGCGAGTGGCAATATACTGTATCCTTCATTATTATCTTTTCCCCTTAAATTTACTTTTCAATATCAATTTTGACTACTTGACTTTTGAATTGAATAAATGATCAAACATACGTTTTCCTGTTCATAGCCTACCCCGAGTTAGGATTTTTTCTGAACACACTGTATAATTTTGTGTATTTACTTTTCGCGTATTTTTATAAATTTATATTTATAAATTTAATATACTAAAGTAGGAAAGTTACATTTAAAATATTAGAAACATTAAACAAGAAAATCTATCAGTCACTTAAAAGCACGATTTATGCTTGAAAATGACTGTTTCTTCCCAAGAATTCTACCGCAATTTTTTCATCTCGCCAATTTTTTTCTTGATAACAAGTTACAATGATCCGCTACCATATTTTTTTTTATTATTGTGAACGATAGTTTAGTTATGTCAGATTTACTTAAGTGAGAAGGCCATTATTAGAAGAAATTTCGAAATAAATGAACAAAACTTAGAGCAAATTTATGACAATGTTACAACTAACTCGAAATGTCACGGATATATACTGGCCTGATGGTCTGGGCCAAATATTCCCCAACATGTAGACGCAAAATAGTTGCGCCGACTCGCCTTGCTTTGCCTCGCCTGTATTTGTTTATGTTGGTTTATTGACGTTAGTTGGCCCAACGTGTAGATGAGGCTTAAAATGGAATAAGAAATGATTAATTTTATTAATAAAAACCGTTTTTATAAGTTTTATCAACTTTATTTTTGCTTGCACTTAGACCCTCTTATCACCTCTAGTTAAAGTGACAGTTAGTGATAACCAACGGTTATGTTGCAAAATTATTCTTACCACCTTTGGTTAGAGCTAACTGGAAGTTAAAACTGTTGTTCGCATCGTTTCTAACCTTCCTAATGGTTTGTAAACTGTTACTTTAACGAGAGGTGGTAGAATTTGCCCTTAGATATTATATGTAAAAAATCATTTACAATATTACAGTTGTAAGAAGTTTGCCATAATGTCAACCCCAGAAATTCGTCGAGTTTTCGGGTTGAATTAAACCTTCATTAGGACATTTAAGGCCCGTTGCACCACTGACAATTAAAATTTAAACTTTTTTATTCAGTAGGCCAAACAAATTAATATGAATTCCATTTGAATATTTTTTAATTGTAGTGTATAACTGAATTGAGTAACTGAAGAAAACGAAGTTTAAATAAAAAGTGTTAGTGGTGCAACTGGGCATAAATGAGACTAATAATTAATATATGTATTAGAATTTCTAATGGTGACTTTTTTTGGCTCGCTGTATGATATTGAATTATGAGAATATAATTAATAGGTAAATAATTTTAAAATGTCATATGACTGTCATCGACTACTATGATGTTTATGTAAAAATTAAAAAAATTACTTGAATGTGACAAGATTAAATAAAAATTTAACTAATTTACAAAGCTAAGATCTATATTTTTTTTAAATTTGTTGCTGTTATCATTGTTATTAATATTACTTTAATAATTAATGAATATTTATTATACAAACGAATGATCAAAAAATAAATTATATTTCATGGAAAAATAAAATATGTAATCTGAAACATGAAAAAACAATTTCACCTTACGCGTTACTTTCCAAGTTATTTAAAAAAAAAATACTTCGAATAAAAGTTGTAGACCATAAAATTCTGCAATAAATCAATAAACAGAATTCCTTTCGTCTGTTTTGTAACTGCAGAAATTAGATTTCGGTAACATATATAAATATTTAATTTCTTTTTACAGATGATCTAGCTGATGCCAAAATGTTATTGACAACTGCAATCTTCTTCAAAGGACAGTGGAGTATACCATTCAATAAAACTGCAACAAAACTTGAACCGTTCTATGATGACCGAGGAAAAGTAATTGGAAATATTCCAATGATGTATCAAACTGGACTATTTCCATACACTAGACTTGAAAATTTACAAGCACATGCAGTTGCTTTACCTTATGGCCAGGTAATATTTTTATTGGTTATAATAATAATAATAATAATAATAATAATAATAATAATAATAATAATAATAATAATAATAATAATAATAATAATAATAATAATAATAATAATAATAATAATAATAATAATAATAATAATAATAATAATAATAATAATAATAATAATAATAATAATAATAATAATAATAATAATAATAATAATAATAATAATAATAATAATAATAATAATAATAATAATAATAATAATAATAATAATAATAATAATAATAATAATAATAATAATAATAATAATAATAATAATAATAATAATAATAATAATAATAATAATAATAATAATAATAATAATAATAATAATAATAATAATAATAATAATAATAATAATAATAATAATAATAATAATAATAATAATAATAATAATAATAATAATAATAATAATAATAATAATAATAATAATAATAATAATAATAATAATAATAATAATAATAATAATAATAATAATAATAATAATAATAATAATAATAATAATAATAATAATAATAATAATAATAATAATAATAATAATAATAATAATAATAATAATAATAATAATAATAATAATAATAATAATAATAATAATAATAATAATAATAATAATAATAATAATAATAATAATAATAATAATAATAATAATAATAATAATAATAATAATAATAATAATAATAATAATAATAATAATAATAATAATAATAATAATAATAATAATAATAATAATAATAATAATAATAATAATAATAATAATAATAATAATAATAATAATAATAATAATAATAATAATAATAATAATAATAATAATAATAATAATAATAATAATAATAATAATAATAATAATAATAATAATAATAATAATAATAATAATAATAATAATAATAATAATAATAATAATAATAATAATAATAATAATAATAATAATAATAATAATAATAATAATAATAATAATAATAATAATAATAATAATAATAATAATAATAATAATAATAATAATAATAATAATAATAATAATAATAATAATAATAATAATAATAATAATAATAATAATAATAATAATAATAATAATAATAATAATAATAATAATAATAATAATAATAATAATAATAATAATAATAATAATAATAATAATAATAATAATAATAATAATAATAATAATAATAATAATAATAATAATAATAATAATAATAATAATAATAATAATAATAATAATAATAATAATAATAATAATAATAATAATAATAATAATAATAATAATAATAATAATAATAATAATAATAATAATAATAATAATAATAATAATAATAATAATAATAATAATAATAATAATAATAATAATAATAATAATAATAATAATAATAATAATAATAATAATAATAATAATAATAATAATAATAATAATAATAATAATAATAATAATAATAATAATAAATAAAATAAGACATAAATACACAAAGTTTTATTAACATCTTTATTATAAGTATTTACTAATGGGGTATTCTAATAAAAAAATATTTTATTTTCTGAAACTTTAACATATTTGTGTTGCAAATCCAAAATTTTATGTTCTTTTTTATTTAATTTTAGTGAGATATGAGTTTTTAAATATTACCTGAAAAATTGAATTTTACCGGATGTGACGTAGGAGGAGCTGATGACATTTAGAAATATTATAGAAATGGAAACTTGTAATAACATAAAACGTAATAAAACTAACACAAATAAGACAGTTAACGCGTCAATGGCAGAAAAATTGTTTCTTGTTAGATGGTGTAGTTTTATGTACAAAATTTGTTAGAAATATCATCAGTCCTTCGTACGTCACAGACCACGTGATGTTTTTTGAGTGCGAAAATAAATTGCAAGAAAAGTCAAGTTGCAAAAATTAAATTGATTTTGTTATAACATTTTTTACCTTAAATTTTACTACATTAGCATACCTTATTCTATATAATAATGTTCGCGTTATATTTCGCGAAAACTTATTATCATATAAATAAAATTTATTGAAAAACTATAATTTTACTTATTATTATTGTTATTTACAAATATAAATTTACACATAATAAAAATATAATGTTTTATTTTGTACAAATGCAGGTAAAAAATCTTCTTTGTAGTACCATGATTACTATCTAAGTATTTGAAATCTATTACACAGGAATACAATATTATTGCTTTTAATTTGCTGTAATTACTTTACCTATTAATTTCAGTAGAAAGTTGTAAGTATGTACAAAATATGTTCAGACTGAAAAACTACATAATATAAGACTAAAATGTAAAATCAATAACATTTAATTTTTAATTTATTAAATAACGTATAATAAAATGGGGTCTCGTGGCCGTGTGCCTGAGTGTCTGCTTGCGAATCTGGAACACCGGGTTCGATCCCGATCGGCGCCAAAAATTATTTCGAATTTTAAATGGCACACAAGTGGCCCCTGTGGTGTACTCTCCACGCCAGCAATTAGCACCCCTGAGGTGACCTCGGGTAAACGACCGCACGGTACGAATATGTCATCATCATTACCGATACTTGTATAAAGCAGATTGGCACACCCAGCATTGGGTAATATGCCGTGATGATATATTTATATTTATTTTATTTATTTAAAATTTTCAATTTACGGCATATTTCAGAGTACCATGAAATTAAAGTGATATATACTTTTCGTTTGAATTATCTAATATCAAACAAAACATCATTAGCTCCATGGCACTTTGAAATATGTTGTAAATTGTGTACATTATATGTATTTTTTGCATAAAATAAAAATATGATCGATTTTAGTCTCATTTTGTGTAATTTTTAATTCTGGACAATTTTTTATATTTACAAGTTTCCTCTGGAATTAATAGATGTTAAATAAAAAATTAACATTGTATTTCCTAGATTTTAAGTAAAGTAAACAACCAGTATATTTTGACAACACGGTCAAACCTTTGCATATTTTTATTGTACAATATCTAATTGTTTATTTTGTTTTAGTGCAAATATATTTAATTACTTTGTGTATTGAATGAATTGAGATATAATTACATGCTTTAGTTATTATACTATCGGGTTATGGCAATGAATTATATTTTTGTTATACTCATTTTATAAATAACCGAACTTACGTAAATCGTATTTAAATTAAATCTAGTATACTATGGAAATTGTGTTTTTATTAAGAAACAATTGCAATAATGGACAATAGTTTGCATTAGCCAATAAATAAAACTGTTTATTATTAATATTTGTGCGATTAGGTATTGATAGTTCTTCTTGCGAAAAATTCATATAAATAAATTATTATTACCTACTCGCACTAATATTAATAATAAACAGTTTTATTTATTGGCTAATGCAAACTACTGTCCATTGTTGCAATTGTTTCTTAATAAAAACCCAATTTCCATAGTGTACTAGATTTAAATTAAATAAATTTAGACAAAAATAATTCCGAAATTATTGGTTTTAGGCATAGGATATTCTTAATAACATAGAAAGATAACATAAAAAGAAACCCAACTAAATAATAAAATATAGGGTGTTTCATTTGAAAATGACGAGTTATAGTCATTTGAAATTGAGTAAATTTGATTGGCTTTATTGAACACCCTGTATAAATATATTTTTTTTTAATTATATGAGAACATAGAGTATAGGTATAGTTGTACAAAAATTTTTTTTCTTAATTTTTACTATTAAAATAACTTTAGCACGCCTTGCGTGTATTAGGTCATTTTTAGAGAAAAAACGGAATAACTTGACAACACCGAGGAAAATTTAAAAAAATATATGTGCGTATAGGTGAATAAAATACAATTCACAATATATAAAAATATATAGGGTATTCCATTTAAAAAAAGAGAAACAATTCTCGCTGAGCCTTAATACAACACCCTGTATATGTAAAAATAATTTTATGTTATATTCCTTGAGTAGACGAATAAATTATGTTAATAAATTTATGCTCTATTTCTAACGACAAGGGAGATATCGAAAACGGTCATTTCAAAGACTCACCTCTATCCTGTATAAAAGTATAAAAATAGTTATTACAACTATATATTTTGAAAATAATTGTTTTAATAAAACTCTGGATTTATTTGGGTTTCGTTTACATTTTTTTTAATACGCAGATATTTGGTTTATCAGTTCTTATTTTACATTATTAATGCTTTAACATTTGAAGACCACACTGCAAAAAGAAGGAATGTCACTTTTTTACACACAGTATTATAAAGTATAAACTGTTGTTAACATATTTAAAATATTTTTGCAGGATGAAAAATATTGGATGGTCGTAATTAAACCATGGGATCGTGTTGCTTTAACAGATATGTTAAATCAGCTTGTTCGTGTGCCATTTAAAGAAATAGTAGAAAAACTGAAAAAAGATGCTTATGATTACCCTGACGATATAATTGTGTACTTCCCTAAATTTAAAATGAGTTCGGATTTTGTATTAAATGTTATTCTTGAAAAGGTAGTATAACAACGTTTGCATTACATATGTATTTTTATTATTTTTGTATTTCAACAGATGGGAATCGTAGACGTATTTGATCCAGTGTATTCCGATTTATCAAAAATATCTAGTAATTTATTTTTATCACGCGTAATTCACAAAGCTGAAATTGAAGTGAATGAAGAAGGAACAGTAGCTTCTGCAATTACAGGTACTATTATTTTATGCTTTAACGATATTGATAATAATACTGAATGTTTTATTATAGAGGGCAGTTTAGCGAATAAACAATTAACACCTGAAATAAGGATTAACAGATCATTTGCATATTTTATTGTAGAAAAGGCAACAAGTACGATTCTTTTTGCTGGAAAACTGAGTAACCCAAATGATTTACTCTAAGTAAAGTGATGTTATAATTTATTAATTATTAGAAACAATATTATATTTAAAATTAAATTTGATTATTTTGTGTGCTTTCGTAATTTATGGAACAATATAAAACAGTCTTGTTATATACTTTTTTATTTATACTTATCTCTTAAGTTACTTCCCTTTTACTCTTTACCTACTTCCTACTTCATTATATTAATAAATTATCTTTATTTTTTCATTGATAAAGAATAATATGATATATAATATCTTTTTTATACTTTGAGTCATACTTAGCCTGTTTTTTTACCTGTTTTAACACTAAGTGCCACCATTAAAAAAAATGGGTCCCAGGGGGCAACCACCATTTTTTCACTGTAAATGGTTGCTAGTACTATAAGAATTCATTGGAAGGCGTCAGATTATGAAATTAATAGATTTTACGTTCATTAGAGCAAAATTAATTTGTGGTGACACATTGATCTCGCTCGGCCTGCAGCTTTTAAAATTGTTCAATACGGCTGGGAGAGACCAACTGCCACCTCACCATTACATGTTTGAACATGTTCATATTGTCCAATACGGCCGTGTGAGACCAACGTGACACCTGACCATTTCATGTCTGGACCATGTTTATAACGCCTATAGTAATATTTGACCAAATGTATTTTATATATTAAATAAATTTTTCACAACATATGAACAAATATACTTCCAAAATTACTATCTGTATTTATGGGGTCTCGTGGCCGCGTGCCTGAGTGTCTGGGGAACCGGGTTCGATCCCGACCGGTGCCAAATATTTCGAATTTTAAATGGCACAAAATTGACCCCAGTGGTGCACTCTCCACGCCAGCAATGAGTGCCCGTGAGGTGACGCCTGGTAAACGCTCGCATAGTACAAATATGTCATCATCATTACCGATATCTGCGTACAAAGCAGATTGGCACACCCAGCAATGGGTAGTATACCGTGATGATATATTTATTTATGTATAACCCTGAATTTATGGTCACGTGAAGTCTAATTAGTCTCACAAAATCAGTAGGCCAAACACTGTTTCTGACACGTCAGGCCGCACTCTACCCTCTAATATAAGTTTCAATGCTATATTCAAACCAATGCTGCACCATGCCGCCCAATATGTAATTTGACATTATGAGTCAACATAGGTTTAACGGGGCCAGAACGGAAAAAAAACGAGACCACGTTGGCACCACATGCCACATGGCACTTAGTGTTAATATCATTGCTACCATAATCCGTTTACACAATTATATGTTTACATCAATAAAATTGCAATGAACAAATTTACGTGTCTAATATTTACACGATCTTTATGCATAAGAAAGGTAAGTTTATTAACAATAACATTTAACACCTGAATTTTTTTATTTAGATAAGTAATATTTTACGCTTTACCATGTATGTTAGTGACAATAAATATTTATTTAGTAATATAATAACAATTATTTTTTTATAATTAATTTGAAGAGAGGCGGGAGAGAGCTGTGAGTTTCAAGTCGACGGTTTAATTAAATAAAAATATACAAGGTGTCCGTCTATAAATAAACCAGCAAATATCTCGCTTATTATTACTTTTAGCGATTTCAACTATTACTGAGTTTACATGCAGTGTTCAAACAGTTTTCAAAACGTTTTTAGTTTTGAAAACGCCATGTATACAGTGTCAAAACGGTTTTGAGTTATCCCAAACCAAAACTAAAATTCATGGGTTTGACTTGAAAACTAGTTTCAAAACTACTCATGTAAACACTTTAAATTCAGTTTCGATATTGCGCATGCGTACATAGCATAACGTTTCTGTCGCTTTGTGTTATTTGGTGTTACTAACCTACAAATAAATTGACAGTTGTGTAGTTTTAGTGCGTAATGGTATAAAGTAGAAAAAATCATTGGAATAATGGCAAAACGAAGTATTTGAAGTGAAGAGGATCTGTCACTTACATCAGCCAATTGCGCATACGTCGAAACTATTTTCAAATCAATCTGTAAACCTGTTTTGAAAATTCCATGTAACCAGTTTCGCGTAATTTTGAATGAAAACTAAAACCATTTTGAAAACTGCATTTAAACTATAAAATTTCGGAAGTAGATCTATATTATTACTTCCGGTTTTGGAGAAATTGATAGCAACTTTTAATTTTCAAATGGAACATTCTATATATTTTTTCAAATTTGAAAAGAACGTGAAATTTGCTATCCAACTGTATAAAAACAATCGTATCTTGTATTATTCAAAATAGAATGGCGAATGATTAAATTATTATACTTTTGTTAATTTTAGGAGGATTTACATTTCAT
The DNA here is from genome assembly GCA_963082715.1 of Harpalus rubripes. Classification (NCBI taxonomy): domain Eukaryota; kingdom Metazoa; phylum Arthropoda; class Insecta; order Coleoptera; family Carabidae; genus Harpalus; species Harpalus rubripes. Next base: position 39,902,554 of record OY720458.1, read on the forward strand.
TTATTTTATATTACACCTTTCAAATATAAAGAATACAATAAATAAAATAAATAAATATATCATCACGGCATATTACCCATTGCTGGGTGTGCCAATCTGCTTTGTATGCAGATATCGGTAATGATGATGACATATTTGTACCGTGCGGGCGTTTACCAGGCGTCACCTCACGGGCACTCATTGCTGGCGTGGAGAGTGCACCACAGGGGTCATTTTTGTGCCATTTAAAATTGGTAATATTTGGCGTCGGTCGGGATCGAACCCGGTTCCCCAGATTCGCGACCTGACACTCAGGCACGCGGCCACGAGACCCCATAAAGAAAGAAATAATAAAGAATACCATTTAATTAAATATTCAAATTGATGTACAATTACTTTAATATGATATTTAATTATTATATCTGTTATTTCATGTCATTAGAAATTTCTTATTCAAAAAATTTGTATTGCAATGCTTCCTACATTTAATAAAAAGATAATATTTTAATCATTCGCCATTTTATTTTTTAATAATATAACATACGATTGTTTTTATACAGTTGGATAGAAAATTTAATGTGCTTCAAATTTAAAAAAATACATAGGGTGTTCCATTTGAAAATTAAAAGTAGCTATCAATTTCTCCAAAACCGGAAGTAATAATATTGATCTACTTCCGAAATTTTATAGAGGAGTTAACGTACTATAATTTATGTTATATAGTTGAAATCGCTAATAGTAATAATAAGCGAGATATTTACTGGTTAATTTATAGACGAACACCCTATATATTTTTCTACGAAAATATTGAATACCATCGGAAGTGCAAAGTTTCAAGTCGACTGGATATGTGAAAGTGGTTTAAAATTGGATCACAAAGTTTGACCCTAACAGAGAAGTGATGCCCTTGATTGGTGAGATCATGCAGGAGCAGGAGCAGGACCCTGTTGATTTCACCTTTGGAAAAGTCGTTTGTTTTAATTTTTTTTTGTTGTTGATCTTCTAAAAAAAATATGGAAACATTTACATAAAACATGATTGTGTTAAAAAACAAGTGACAAGGCACTCGAAATTGTTATGTGTAAAACACTTTCAATAGGTAACACAGTAATGAATAATGCATTAAATTAAACTCGTTTGAATTTGTAAATATATTGTGAGCTGACGGGTAACGGAAATTGTACAGTCAATATTTTTTTTCAATAAATGAAGACAGTACGCAGAATATTATATTAGTGCAGTTTAGTTTATTTTATGGAAACAGAGGAGATAAATAACTTTTATACAAGTGTACTACAACTTTAGTTACAAACTTTAAGGACATATAGTACCTACTGACCAAAATGTGAAAAAAAAAGCTTAAGAAACATGGGTCCGATTTTAAATAGTTTCCGAGATATAAGACAGTGAAAAATCAGTTTTTACGGGTTTACCTCTGCTATTTCTAAAACTATAACAGTTACGATTTCGATTGAATGTGACTTTTTGTTTGAGATGTGCTTTTTTTCAAAAAAATCAAATATTTGTACTAAGTTAAATGTTGTTGCGACTTTGGCCAATATTTAATTTCCAAATAACTTCGAAATTGAGAAAAATGTTTTCATATAATTTTTTTCTAGTCTATCTACTGAGATAGACAAAGTTTCGTTCGATCGCTGTATTTGTCAGTTTTTCTTCGATTATAATACAAAATGGCCATTTTCTTGGAAACAGTTGAAGATCAGGCCTAAGTTGATTAAGCTTTTTTACTCATTTTGGTCCTACATGATATGCCCGTAAAGTTTGTAATTGAAGTTGTGGTACATTCTGTATAGGCATTATTAGTAAGTATGTCATCATCGTAAGTTAGTTAAAATGAATAGTCATGTGGTCATATTGTGACGAGAATAAGAACTAATACAGGTACGTATTTATATTTTCCTGTTTTACTGTTTTTGTCCTTATTATACTTACCCTTGTTGAATTTTGACTCTGTAGAACCTTTTGAGAGAGAGCTTGGTATACACGATTGAGCCTTTTGGGTTTTCACTGACGATGTCACTGGTTTTCTAACCATTCCCCTAACGCGGACAAGATTTTGCACAATATATGTTATTATTGTTACTAGGGTATTTTGTATATTTGTGCGATATATTTTGTTAACCAAAACCTTTTTCAAATATTTTACACCGTATTTAAAGTACGGTCTGCATATATCTACCGTGTGGCGCTCGAAATCCGTTACATAGGCATTTAATATGTGAAAATAGTTTTTCTTTGCGTGTTGCTTCCCAAATTATTTTAGAAAAAAATACTTCAAATAATAGTTGTAGATCATGAAATTCTGTATTTGAAACAATAAACAAAATTAATTTTACTTGCTTTGTAACTGCAAAATTTGATATGAAAATCTCGAAAATTGCGTCATAAATAGTAAACTTCTCTTTTATGATCCTATTCGTATATAGAAGTATTTTTTATATTTATTAGGTTTTTACACTCTATCGTAGATAGATAATATTGTAGGATAAAACATCTTTAGCCACTCGCGGGTCTGACCCATTCGTGACTAGCATTACGTACATTTATTGTAAATAACTATTATTAAAATTTATAGAATATCAATTTCAATTTTATTGCATAATATTACTGCGCAATATTTATTGGTAGTATAGGGGCTGTCCGTCTACGGCTCGTGTCGCAAACTTCACATCATGTAAAAAAGTTTTTACGCATCTGTCGAAAACTTTACTATCGATTCAATGAAAGTAGATAAAATTCGAAAATCTGTTGAAAAACAAACAAGCACAGCAATCTACTGAAATTTTATCCGTGCCAAAAAAATACGAGAACTCTTAAATTTACGTCTGGTAAACGCTCTCAGTGGGACAGATATATCGTGATTATCGAAATCTACTAATAGAAGCAGATTATTGGCATACCCAGAAAAAAGTAAATAAGCTGTGATAATTTATTCATTTATGGGCGTAGTGCGTGAAATAATAATAATAATGAGAAATGTATTGCATTTTTCACATCGCTATTAAAAATCAACCTTCATTTCATTATATGAAGCGCCTACTTCACGCATGAGAGTAGAAAACATATTTTATTATTTATATAATTTTTATTTTATTTATTTATTTTAATGGTACACGGACGACTGGGTCATTAGTACCCGGTACAGTTTTATTATATAATATACATTATGTTATGGTGTTTATATACATTGTAGAAGATCTATTTTCATATAGGTAGTTGATTACATTGTTCAGGGTAGTGATGTCATTACCCAGGGTTTCGCTCATAGTTGGTGGGATATTATTCTTTCTTCTCTGGCTGGAATATTTTGGGTATTGTAATAGGATGTGTTTGACACTTATTGGAATGTTGCATGTCGTGCAAACTGGTGGGCTCTTTCGTTGGAATATATGTTCATGTTACGATCGTATGTCCAATTCGTAGTCTAGTGATTTTTATTTGTTTTCTTCTTTCATTAATGTTTATCAATTTTTCTGTATCTGGTTTAAGGTCTTTTAGGTGGTTATTTGTGGTGTTGTCTCATTGTTCGTCCCATAGCATTTTTAATGGTTTTTTAGCAGTTCTTTTGAAATCAAGTGCTGGAATGGGTATTTCAATTATTTCTTCATTTGTTTCTTTTTTCCTTGGCTGCTTTATCTACTATTTCGTTGCCTTCAAGGCCTTTGTGGGATGGTAGTATGATTTCTGTCATTTTCTTTGTATTAGTTTGGTGGATTTCATCTTGGATTTTTTGTATGATTGTTTCTTTGCTGTATAATGTCTTGATGTTATTTATTACTCTTAATGAGTCAATGCAGATCGTATACTTGTTATGTGCTTGTGGGTCTTTGTTTATTTTGTCAACTGCTCTCAGGATACTATATGCCTCAGCTGTATTCGTGGCAATGTCTGGGAAGGCCGAAACTTGTAACTTTATTATTTATTTTTACTGCTCCTCCTACCTTGGTTTTAGTTTTTGATCCATCAGTGAAAATTAGTTGTGTTTTCTCTTCATTACAGATTTTTTCGAATTCTTCTGCTGGATGTTGTATTTTTATTATATTCTGTTAACGTCAGTATGTATTTTGGTTTGTCTCTTCTCCATGGTTTGCTTGATTCTTATATTTACTTTCAAAGGTACGTAGGTTTATGTTTAGTTTTGATATAGTATTGAGGAATTGAGGATAATTTTTTTATTTTAAAACCTTACATTTTGTGTAAAACTGAACCAATTAAAACATATTTTTTTGCAATATATGTTTTCATACCTTGGACCTTTGAGATGATATGGTATTATGTATTTATTTCAATCTAAATTACTGTCTCACATAGGCGCCGTTAACCCAAAATCCAAAGGAGGAGGGGCAAACAAGTAATATTTGAAAAAAATCTAAATAGGTACGTAATCGTATATTTCTTACTAGTACGTAATAACAAAACAAATTTTTCGTCTTTATAACTTTTTATTTAATTGACCTTTAGGTTAAGAAAGCAAATAACGAAGATTTCTTCATTTTGCGCCAAAAACTTATATAACTTTTTCAATTATTTGTTCTTTATTTTCTTTCACCTTCTTTCTATGTGCACTTCATAGGCATAAACCGGACAGCCGATTTTCCTCCATTGTAGACCTAAGCCAATTCTTCACTCTCCTTGGAGTAGAGAAAGAACACTTTATTGCACATGCTGGTAGTGGCATTGTCAAAAAAATTGGAAAACAATTTTCATAGCGGGAAAAAATTCACATTCTTCTGAAATTAGTTTTGCAAAATCCATATTTTCTGCTACTTCTATTCCCTTCCAAATGTGCACCCACGTCAAATATTCCGCTTCCAAATTTTCGATGCCATACTTCTCTGAAATTTGCATCACGATATCTGGTTCCACAGCATGCTTCTTGATGTTATCCGGGTGTAAACGAGATATGGAAAACGCAACACTAGTGTGTTGGGAAAAACGTAATTCCAAAGATATCAGAGAGTTCAAGTAAGGGTTGAAAATGGTTATTCTAAAATATTCTTCTGCCGTCTTTCCAAAGATATCGGAGAGTCCAAGTAAGGGTTGAAAATGGTTATTCTAAAATATTCTTCTGCCGTCTTTCCTTCAACGTTTCTTCTGTGAGTTTGTCGACCTGTTATCCTGCAAACTTTGAATCAATATCAAATTCCGCAGCTAAATCTACGCTGCTTTTAAAAATGCTTGCAAAAAATCCTTCCAAATTTTCCTTTTCTTCCTTAAATGATGATATTAAATCTTCAATATGTTTTTGTATACCCAATACCCAACAAATCCATTGCTAGTCCTTGCAACTTGTTTGTTACTGGTTCTAGTTGCGACGAATATCTTGCTATTATGTTGAGACAGATTAGAAATTGAGGCGTTGAAGCAGAACAATACAAATGAAGACAAATTCAATAAATATAACTAAGTAGATCCAGGCAAAACCTTGCGTAGGCACAGGCAGGGTGCGTCGTAGGGCGTATATTATTTGGCTGGGTATGCTAGTTGTTGTTGCTAAGCTGTAAACAGGTAAAGGTACGCGCAGCGAATGCACATGCGCGCGAGTAAATACATACACATGTACATGGACAGGCGCCGAATTATGCTTGTGCATTATGTCCGAATCCAAAATGTTTATTTTGTGCAATTGCATTTTGCATACTAATAAAATTAAGTTAAATACTCATATACATATACAGCCTTTAATGACATATACAAAATATAGAAGAAAGTAGAATTCGTATGTTGGAAGAGAGCCGACTTTAGGGCTGTTATAGAATAAATCTGAAATTGTTTTTTTAAAAAAATAGTGGTTGAACTTAATTGCCGGAGGGGGGGGGTCTATCGACCCTTCTTGTCCCCCCCCCCCTAAACGGCGACCATGCTGTCTCACGATATGTTTTTCTGTATTAACTTCTCATCCTTGTCATGTAACTATCACAATACAATATGAGAACCCGTGAGTGGGTTTTGCGTAGCATTAGTTAATGTTTCTCAATAATTTATGCAGAATATTTTTTTGTATAAATTGTTGTTTATGAACAAGCATAAAGAAAATTTAAATTAACTCAATTTAAAAGAATAGCATTAAAACACCAATAAAATAAATTTATGAGCAATTAAAATTAAATATATACAAACAAACTACACACAAATAACAGATTTCAGTCTTCACCGTCCTTGTCAAAAATGCAAACGTGGTTAAGTCAGTGACAAAGGAATAAAATAATAGATTTACCGATTTCATATCAAATTTAAGTTATGTGTAGTAGTGAGCTTTTATTTTATTCAGTAAAACTTCCGTACGCACGCAGTGAAATATTGGCCGGTAAATATTCATTTGTGTCTGAGAACTACACATTACCTACACTGATTCTTATTTATTACCCAAGCATTATCTACCAAAGCTTTAATAGCCTAGAAACAAATGATTTTAACCATGACATGGAAAAAGTTTTCAATTATATTATAATAGAACTTCTCTTAGTTACAAGTTTTTCGGCAGATATAAGGTAAAATAAATAGTATAAGACTATTGCCTATATAATACAGAGTCATATATTTTTATATTTAATCAATATCATGAAAACGTAAAATTGCACGTCCAGGAATTTCAGACTGACATAGTTTTCGAATTACTTCACAAGCCTCTTCTGCTGGGAATACTGTGTGTGGGGGAGGTTCAATCTAAAAAAAAAATAATAAAATAAATATTAAAATTAGCGTTAACAATACTTTAAAATAATCGTTTAAATATTTAAAAATGGGAAGTAATTAAATGATTGGCTATTTAAATATTTGGTCAGCAAGAACTATGTAGTGAAAAAAATTTAGCTTAATATTTGATTAGGTTAATTATTTTGCTGGACGTTTTAAATGATAGCCTTTAAAAATTATGACAAAATAAAACGGCGACTATATTTACATGAGTGCAGGATTTCTTCACTCTGCACAAGAAGACACGACATTATATAGGTGCCCGTTTTTCGACTTTCGCCATTGGCATCACGCTTATATGAAGTGACACTTTTTATTTTCTTTCGAACGACGATGCTTAATTTTTATTTATCACTTGTATTTTGATTTATGATACCAGAGTTATGATTTTTATATGGACGACATGGTGAAAAGCTACACTATTGCAAAGACAATCTTTTTTAGCTCTCCAACGTTGAAAGTATAATTTATCTATATTCAGTTGTTTCAAACAGCAAAAATGCGAAATTAATTAAATTTAGAGCATAAAAACAATGTTTGTTAAATGAAATAAATGAAAAACAGAATTGTAGATAATCGGGACTATTTTGTAACTCAGTGGTTAATTTTTAACAACTGGTTAATTTTTTTATCCAATAGCTATTGATTTGACAACTAAAAATACAATTATTTGTTATATATCAATGTATTTGATTGGTTAAATTCTTTTACCAGTTGTTAAAAATTAACCACTGAGTTACAGAATAGGCCCGATTAATTTGTTTTTTTTTTTTCATTGTTAATCCTAATTAAAATCTCAAAGTTTTATAAAGTCTTGTCGTATGTTAATTAATTTTAATACTTTTATATAAAAGTGATACTAGGCAAAGATATTAATCAAAACGAAATTTGAAAATTGTTTCAGGGTTTAGTAAGAATAAGTTAAAATTATAATGAAAATGAAGAAAATAATCTCCAAAAGAAACAGATGTATTTCTCTAGAAACCAAAGACTTTTAATAACTCCATTAGACCCCGCATGGTGTATGCTGCAGATAGTTTGTTGTGAAGTAGATACTCCTTATGGTGCAGGGATGTGGGGAACGTAGGGAAAACCCCAGTTGGTAATGCGTCATGCCTAGTTTTCATATTTACATGGTGTTTGTTAACGCTCTGCGACAAGTGACTATTGATGAGTAACGTTAGAGGAGTTTCTTCAATAAATTTGAGTAACACAGTTATTATAGCATTTGTCACTTCTGTTTACATGTGTAGTTTACGGAACCCGTAGTACAAGCTGGGAGTCCATTCTCCTTGCCCCACTAGTGTAAGTTTCTGTTTCACAACTCTAGCACGCGGGGTCTAACGAAATTATAAAAAGTCTTTGCTAGAGATCTACACATTTTTCGGGAAAAACAAATACATCCTTAAAATGGTCTACTTATGGGGCAACTTTGTCCTTAATTTAACCGATTTCGCATTTCTTAAGATAACCGAGATGCCAATGGCGAGAGTCAAAATACAGGTATCTGTATAACTACCTCCGTTCCTAGATATGTACGTTTTCATTTCAAAGTTTTAAATTCAAATTCTAATGTATTCTAATATACAACAAAATCAATATTGAATATAGTAAAGTGTTTATACCTTCCTACATTCATAAACTTTGGAACAAAATTTAGTTTGTATAAATTAACTTAAATATGAAAATTAATTCTTGTTTTTAGGACGAACTATTATGACGAGGGGTTCGTAGGTACTGATAATTCGACACAAAACAACATGGCAATGTACATGTCAGCATACAGAATGTCTCAATAAGCTTGCTCAATATTAGTAACTTTTTTATTTGAAGAGATACGAATTTGGTTAAATGAGCAAAATAGTGCCATTTTGAAATAAAAATCTGATGATATCAGCAAACATTAATTTATATTAGCGGTTCAGAAAATACGGGACCTAATTTTTTTATTTTAAATAGGAACATATATTTTTTATTTGCTTATTTGCTAGAGAATTTAATTCTGAATTTAACGATATAATCGTTTCATACCATTACATAACGAATTTTTTGAGAAAAATTCATAATAAATTTTATATTAAATTGATTTAAACATGACTATAATGAGTGTGTTATGAATGGAAAAAATAATACATGTTACTTTTTTTACGTAGAATTAGAATGCCATGAATGAAAAAAATGAGTATTTTATATATGTTGACATTTAATAAAAAGTATGATCAAGTGACAAAACAAAATATTCACTAATTTCATTTATGGCATTCGTGGCACACTTATTATAGTCAGATTTAAATCAAATTAATTTAAAATTTATTATGGATTTTACTCAAAAAAAATTGTTATGTGATGATATAAAACGATTATATCGTTGAATTCAGAATTAAATTCTCTAACGAATAAGAAAATAAAAAATATATGTTCCTATTTATAATAAAAAAGTTAGGTCCCGTATTTTGAGAACCGCTGATATAAATTAATGTTCGTTTATATCAGTAGTTTTGTAATTCAAAACTGCACAATTTTGCTCATTTTACTAAATTCATATTTCTTCAAATAAAAAAGTTACTAATAGTGAGCAAGCTTATATGAATATTTTCATTTCAGTTATAAGATATCTCGGCATCTAACAAATTTAATACGTATACTATAACATTAGCTAATATAACTTAACTAACATAGCATAACCACACCTGATCTACAATGACCAAGCTGAGACTTTTTTTTAAATACCGAGATATTCCTTTTTTTTTTCAAAAATGTCGCTAACGCCTGGAGTAATACAATAACGAGCTGATGTTCACAGTTTCCGTATTTACATAATATAGTAGTCCTTCGTGAAAGATCCTATATATTTTGAATAAAAAAATGTGTCTTGTGGCTGCGTGCCTGAGTGTCTGGTCACGAATCTGGGGAACCGGGTTCGATCCCGACCGACGCCAAATATTTCGAATTTTAAATGGCACAAAATGTACTCCTGTGGTGCACTCTCCACGCCAGCAATGAGTGCCCGTGAGGTGACGCCTGGTAAACTCCCGCACGGTAAAAATATGTCATTATCATTACCGATATCTGCATACAAAGCGGATTGGCACACCCACCGATGGGTAATATGCCGTGATGATATATTTATTTTATTTATTTAAAAAATGTGTGGAAACAACAACTGACAAACAACAAATTTAAAAAGATTTGAATACTTACTTCACCAGAAGCAACAGCTTGTACTAGTGATGTTAATTGTTCAACTGATCCGTTAGCCACTGGTTTTACTTGTTGTTGCTTTTCTTCTATTTTTTTCCAGAATTTTGGTAATAATCTTTCAGCAACTTCTTCGTTAACGAGTACAACGCCCCCCTAAAATTATTTTGCAATAATTAATTTTATACTTACAAACTACAATTCAATATTTACTTTATTTAAACATTGTAATGAACGATGTAGAGAACGAGATGTTGTACCAAAATCTATAACAATATCTACTAGTCCATCACAGGCATCAACTGTACGTTCTATTAATTGTTTTTCATATAACGACTCACTCCATTGAACCACATTCACTCTATAAAATAAAATGATTAGAAATGAACTCTCAAGACAATTATCGAAAAATAAATCATACTTTTGAAATTCTTTGGCAAGTAAAAATCCTTCATCTCTAAGACTGGCAACTGTGATTTTAACTTTCTCGCGATAAGGAGAATTAGTAAAATGATGAGCTGCGATTCTTATTGCCCAAAGAGCTAATCCTCCTGTCCCAACAATTAATATTTTACAATCATCTTTACTAACATTCTCTTCAAAAAGCTTCTTTACATATTCTTGAGCAGTAAATACAGCACTTTTGGCTAGAAGAGCTCCAGTGGGTAACATTGCCGCAACACTTAATGATAAATTATCTGGAATTGGGACCAAGTATTTTAAATCAGGAACAACGATGAATTCAGCATAGCCATGTGGAATTCCATCATACGGATAGAGAATAACTCTTTGGCCTATTTTTAGTTCGCAAGATGGGGACAAATCTGATCCAAGTTGATCAATAACACCAGCTACTTCATATCCAGGAAACAATGCACCATCTCTGACTCCATGATGTGCTGGACTAGTGTTGTCTGAAATTTCGCTGGTACTGGTGAGGCTTGAGGTAGAGGAAATACTAGAAACGGACGGTGACCTACGCATGCGGTAGCACGCCCCAGCGCACACTGTTTTAATACGAGCACCTAGGGGTGGCACATCAGGAATAGGAACATCAAAACTGAATACACAGTCCCTCATTGTTTTCCCCGGAGATTCTATCGACACTTGTCGACATAATTTGTTCATTTTTAATTCTGAAATCAAAATTAAATAATTAAAAATACTGTATTCATTAAAAACTATATATATATATATATATATATATATATATATATATATATATATATATATATATATATATATATATATATATATAGGGTGATTTTTTTCAAGGTGTATACAGGAGATTAACATGAGAAGCAAATCGTTGCCCCTCGTTTTAACTTACGGCAATGGTTGTGCTGTCAATACAAAGATAAAAAAAATTCCCCATCCGAAAATACCAAATGCATGGAAATTATCCAATATTTTAGGCCCATAAAATAATTTTAAATTTTTTTCATCTTCGTATTAATAGTAATGGCCATGCCAAATTTGAACAAGAAGATAAACAAATGCTTATCATTTTATCTGCCAGAATAGGTTAATGTCTCTTGACAATGTCAATTAGCATATTCTGGCAAATAAAATGTATCTTTAAAACCAAAGAAGAATTAAAAATAAATTACAAGAAGAATAGTACAATATAACGCCATCATAGCTGACTAAAAATTTGGTAGATTAAATAGTTCGTCGCTTAGTTGCTGTTATAGAAAGGAAAACTAGCAAAATATTATCTATATTTCTTTATAAAACACAAATTGGTTACAATTTTAATATAAACTGCGACTATTTTGTGATGGAATTATGAATTCTTGCAATATTTACCCTATAAAATAAATAAAATAATCGTAATATTTGTTTATTTTTTATGTTTAATATGTAAAACCATACAGCTTTTCTGTTTGAATTAAAAAAAAAATAATTATATTGAGGTTTGGACTGTTATTTTTCCTAAAATAGATTGAAACTATTATCGTACAGACATTTTTGTACCATTATATGTGCAATGTGCATAACATTTAATGTTATTCGGGCAATGTCGGAAATGTACATTTATGTCATGTATGTTCATTTATTGGTTTTCCTTCATATTTATATTTGAACATTTTTGGCTTGAAATTCTTCTAAAAATTCATAATAATAACATAATCTAACCTAACGCACTAAACTCACACCCGCAAAAACTCAGGCCGTTATAGTCATTTTATATATTTTACAAAAAAAAATATATAAAACACAAAATATGGCTATAATGACCTCAGTTATAATAAAGAATGTTTAGAAAAGTTGCAAGAAAAAATTTCCAAATATTAAAAACAAAAAATAATCTAATAGTTGACATTGCCCAAGCAATATGAGCTCCGCACATCTATTCAAAATTCTATTATAATACTTTACTTAGATAATTTAAATTAATGTAGCACAAGACGAAGGTAAGAGCCCTAGTCTCTTGATTTTGGCATTTGGAATTTTCCTAAAACGTTGCTTAGTTAGTTGCTTGGTTATGACAATTCTTAATTCCGATTAATATTTATAAAACAATCATACATGATAAGGTTACGTGTTACGTTAATTAAGACCTTTTGAAAAGAAAAAGAAATAGATGGACTTGTTGTTTTAAATATTGCTGAGCTGGAAACATGTTTGCAAGATAGTAGAAGAAGTAGTTCGAGACATTTACTGATTTACTTTGTTATATTTTTTTTGTAACAACCCCTCAACGAGATTTTTAAGAGTGAAAACATTCACCGGCAAATACTAGAAATAGAAAAAAAATCAAGAATCGGAGTCATCTAGATCAGGGATCGGCAACCTTTTATATTTTCGGGCCGCATTCAACATCAATTTTTTTTGGCAGGCCATATTTTGTTGTTTTTGATATATTATACGTATTATTGATAAGTTTCACTAAGCGATACTCTATCTGGGGGTGAAACTGGAACTAGAGGAGGAGAGATAAACGGTTTGTGTAAATTTATTCGTGAAGCGGTGTCTGGTGAAAACTTGATTAATTTATTTACCGGTTTCAGGATATTATTCCATTGTTCACATGTACAAAAGTAGGCTGGTAACTAAGTAATAACTGTATATATATGGTAATATTATTACCATATTTACTTGTCTACAACAGTCTACAAAATGAAAATAAAATAAAATGAAAAATAATGCTCTTCATTAATACATACAGATAACGTTAGCATATCGTTCTAAATACGGTCTACTTTATTCTAAAGTAATAAACATGACGAATAAAGCACATAATTTGAATATTTGTCATATTGACATATGTCAAAATAATTGTTCTGTTTACCATAGCATTCTGAAAGTAGCATTAATGAGAGAATTTCAAAAAATTATATTTATCAATAATGTCTTCATTTTCTGCAACCGATAAACTATTGAACAAACCACGGATGTTATAAATCATAACAAGCCTTAGATATCTTAAAATCCTCGCTCTACGAGCCCGGATTTCAAACTGACATCTGCGGCAGTTATGATGTGCATAACGTTCCTAGGTATGTTAATAGCTATTAATTTTTCCTCATTTTACATGCAATTATGAGCAATATATACTGTTCTGCGCCTAGATGTAATTCTTTGTTAAGATCGCAGCACCACGGTGATGCATTTTATAACTATAAGAGAGAGAATTTCCCTTAATGATACTTGCCAATAGGGGATTCCGATCGTGACGTCAGAAAGTGTGCCATTTGCGGTGAAATCTTGAACTGTGTGGACAAACAGACATTTTCTGTTGATATGTATCCGGTTAGCGATGAAAATTAATTTTTTAAGTGCAGAGTTAGTGCCAGGGGCGAAATTAAAAATATTGAAGATCATTCAGTGAATGAACTAAAAAGATGGTTAGAGTGTCGTGGTCTGAAAAAACGTGGAAAAAGAACGATCTTATTTTAAGGTTAGTTCAGGTTAGTTACTGGGTATTTACTAACTCAAAATGTTTTAACGTTTTCAGAATTCAAAATTGTATGAATGCGGGACACAGTGATAAAATATTACCCAGCATTGATGGTGGTAAATTGGTATCTGCGTCAGTTTCATGTAATACGTGTGTGTTAGTTGATGTAAATATAAAGTGGGGCTATTTTCCATCCCAAAACATATCAAACCTATTTAAGGACACATATACCACTACTTTCACGAAAGCATTTACGGCCAGTTTTTCAAGCTCCAGTTCAAATTGTAACTTCCGGTAAAGTAAGTAAAGAATACTAAATCGTTTTGTTGACAGCAATGATAAATCTATCATTTGACAGTTCATTTAGTTTCAATTTTGTTTATTTAACTGTTAGGTAGTTAAAATTTTAACCAGAGATTGAAAAACTGGCCCTCGGTTTGATGATGTAGTTACGGATAAACCATGAGAGCGGCTTGGGAAATGAAATAAAATTAACAACTCTCATAATTTTTTTATATTTATTCCTGTAATCACTCTTAGGGCCAGTTTTTCAATCTCTGGTTAAAATTTTAACCAACCGTTAAATAAACAAAACTGAAACGAAATGAACTGTCAAATTTCATCATTGCAGTCAACAAAACAATGTAATATTGTTTACTTAACTGTTTGTTAAAATGGTTTTGAGTAACTCGCAAGCTGTTATTGTTTGAAAACTATAAATTAAAAAATGCAAAAAAGCGCAAGTGGGTTTGCAAATTTAATAAAGACATATGTACTTTCGTCGGAAAATTTTATCATTTATACAAAGACGCAAGGATTTATTTAGATAAATTTTATGCGTATCTGCACAGTTATAGCTTTTGTAACAAATTTACATTCTTGTGACCAAAATGTTGTATATTCTTTAGGGCTTTATTTGAAAACACTGCAGTTATATGTTCTTGTATTAAGAAACTAGAAAAAAATTAAAATATCAATACTTTCGCAGACACGGTGTCGGCTATGCAGCTAAGCGTTAAGAGGAATTGAACCCCTGCGTACTAGATTTGAAGCGAAAATTCAAATAAATTAATCCTGTACTAGAACTATTAATATTTTAAAAAATTCAACATTAGATGAACATACTTCTAATATGAACTAACATTTTAAAAAAAGTATTATTGAAATCTATTAGTATTTGACCGTGATTTTGTAAAATACTAATAGATTTTTTTAAAATGCATGTTCATATCAGACCAACATCAGTGGCGGCGCTAAGGGGGGGCCAGGGTGGACACGTGCCCACCCGAAAAAGACTTGTGCCCCCCACCCAAGTGCCCACCCATTACCAACATACAAATAATAATTTTGGTATATAAAATATTTATGAATAAAATTTTATTTTTAATTCAGAACATTATTTGTATTTATACTTTTGTTCTAAAATTAATAGGGCAGAAATTACAGCTTTATGAAAGTTTCACCACAGTATTTCCTGCAATTCATAAAAAAGTAAACACTCGGTATATGTAATTATTCGAATATGGATACCTGTGTCTTTGTTTCGTTTCATGTGTGTATATTAAAAAATACCAAATATTTTAAATAGCACTAAATTGACCCCTGTGGTGCACTCTCCACGCCAGCAATGAGTGCCCGTGAGGTGACGCCTGGTAAACGCCCACATGGTACAAATATATCATAATCATTACCGATATCTGCGTACAAAGCAGATTGGCACACCCAGCAATGGGTAATTTGCCGTGATGATATATTTGACCTTGAATGAAAAAATTGCCTGCGGCGCCTTTTTCTTCGGTTACATTTGCATTACCTATTACGACCCCCCCCCTCCTGATGCCCACTCGTTTTTTGATTGTGCCTTGTGCCCACCCTACATATACATCCTGGCGCCGCCACTGACCAACATTACCGAGCGCTACGCTTGTCATAGTGCTAGGCGCTTCGCATCGCATAGACAGTCAATTTGTACACCACTGCGTAAAGCAAGCAACGCCAACCAGCCTATCTCTATGCAACATGCGAAGCGCTAAGTAAAGCGCGCTTGGTGTGCACGTACTCTAAAAGATCCCAGTAAAATGCTTTCATTATAGTAAATTTAGTTATATCTTATATCCATGTAAAAAGTAAATAAACAAGAATTAAAATAATTTCATTTTAAACCACTAAAGCCCTTAAAGTAAAACCATGTATTAATAAAAATAAGTGACACAAGTCCAAATTTTTAATTTATATGTGAACGTAATGAAAATGATATAGATTTTCATAGATAAAAATGACATAACTAATACTTCTAAATAATTACGCTAAAGCTAGATATTTCGTTTTTAATTTAAGCTCAATTTACTTGGAATAGTGAATACCATTGTAACAATCAACTATGTACATTGTATACCAAATTTGAGGATGGCATATTTATTTTTGTTCAAATGGCAGCAGATTATTTTGTCTATAAAATTTTAAAATTGATTTTCTAAAAAGTAGTAATTTTGAGTTGTCACTTTTTCCGCGCTAGTGCGATGTTTTGCAATAAACGTTGAAATACAATTGAAAATCGTTTTACTAAAATTTACATTGATAGATGTAATTATATAAACTTTTATTCCAATGATCCTGATTGCTAGGTACAGAAATAAATATTGGTAGATTCCTATTTAGTGAATTAACTGATATTGTGGATAATGTTTCATGTTTCGTTTATTTCAAACAAATTTACACATTTGTTGAAACATATATCGTCGTTTAGAAGAGTAGATAATTTATTTCTTATTCGATAAAAGTATTTGGTACTTGGTATTTATAGCTGGAACAGAGATGGCTACACCAGCCAATTTTTGTCGTATATATTTGTCCTTGATTATGATGTTGACATTCATTTACCATAATCAGTCTGTCATAACAATGACAGATCATTTAGTATCGAGAGTAATTCAATGTAAGTTTCCTAGTATTGGTTACGTATCAGATTCTAATAATCAGAATTGAGCAGGGCCGGATTGGGAAGATTCAGCGGCCCGGGAAAATTCTAGCATGATCGGCCTCATTTCCAGTTTTTTTTTTTTAATTTATAATTATATTGCCACAAAGTAATAAATTAGTTTTGGTGTTGGATAATACGAAATTTGTGCCTACATAGAAATTGAACAATTATAAAAGATGTTGAAATATAAAAAACGCTCCTAAAAATAGTATTTAAAATATAGAACATTCTGTAGTTAAGAAAATAACATTGGGTTCGTTTAAAAATTGTAGACAATATTAAATTCTCAAGCAAAAAAATTATCTGATGAAACCTAATCTTGAAAACGAAATAAAGCATTGAAAGGTAACACAACCACGATTCTACCCGCAGATAATGGAAGAGTTACAGTAATATTGGATACCAATTTATATGCTTTTGAATCAAGGAGATTATAAGAAACTTGGAAAACATTCTACTACGTCTATAGAAAACAAAGTATATCGTGCTCTTAAGAAATATAAAGAATTATATTCCGTTTAGAACAAGAACAGATCTCACTCCATATTTTAGCAAGCTTCCACACCTGTACGGGGAGCTTCCAGAAATCCATAAGAAAGATTTAAGCATCTCAGAAACCCGTCAAAAGTTCCATAAATTCTCCTACTTACAAACTATCACAATTTTTATTACCAATCATTCAGCCACTTCAAAGAAAAAGAACATTATTGTGAAGAACTGAAAACATTTTGTAGAACTTTTGACCTAAATACAATTACAACCACAAAATCTTTTTGTAAGCTTTGATGTTGTAAGTTTATTTACGAGAAATTTTAGAAATCATCAAAACAAGGCTTGAAAAAGATAACAACTTTAAAAGATAGAACCGACTTGCCTCTTGATGGTATTTTGGAACTTTTGCAGTGCTGCCTACAAAACTCATATTTCCAAGAAAAAGATAGATATTTTGTACAAGAAGATGGTTTGCTGATGGGTTCTTCTCAGTTATAGTCAATTTATACATGAAATTTTTTGAAGAATTGGCACTAGATACAGCCAATATAAGACCTAAACTTTGGCTTAGAAATGTCGATGATAATTTACATTAGGTTCACAATGGAGAAAAAGTCTCATGGGATCCCTCCGTTCTTGGATGTTTTAACCGAGAAAACGAACCATGGACATCAGTTTCCCCTACAGTAAACCAACAAACCAACACCAAACAATACCTTAACTATAATTCCAATCATTCAAAATATACAAAGTAGGAAATTATTAAAACCTCTTATATTCGAGCTCAGACTATATCTGCAATACCGAAAGAAATTTTCTCAAGAATCAGAAAATACTGAAAACGATCTAAATAAGAACTGTTATAACCATGCCATACCAGGTGAAGTTAATTTTAGTTTGTATCACCGAGCGGCGGCCTCAAAAAGCCGCGGCCTCTCGGGAAATTCCCGATTATCCCGACTGGCCAATCCGACTCTGGAATTGAGTAGTAACCGTCTTGCATTGACTAAGAAATGATATACAGTGGCTCACAAAATTATTCGTACACTTTAATTTTATCAGTAAAACGTAAAATAAAAAGGGGTTCCAAAAAATAAATTCAGTTAAAAAATTAATTATTGCCTTCTTTCGATATTTCAGAATTAAATGATAGTCATCAAATTTAAAAAAATGTTTAAGTAATTTACTTTATGTAATAGTGCCCAAACCCAAAACAAATTACTCGTATATACAAAAATTGAGACAAAATTATTCGTACGGGGTGTACGAATAATTTTGTTTCAATTTTATAAGCAGGGGTTGCTTATAAAATTATATAACATGTAATACTACATTTTAATATTTAGTGGGATACTTATTGGCTTTAATTACAGCTTCCAGTAACCCAGGCATTGATTTTATTAAATTAGATGATATGGAAGGTGGAATTTTTGCCCATTCTTCAGTCAGATTCATTCATAGTTTTTTTTATGTGCACAATATTTTTAATAGTAATTTGAAATTATACATCACCCATCTTCAAAATAAACCAATCGAGAGCAATATTATTAAATTATAAAACAGAAATTCCATCTACTACCCATGTCGAAAGATATAATTCTCTGACCCCATCGTAAATGAGTGGTATTCAACGTAAAATCTTCGGTATGCGAAGCGATAGCTATTTATAATACGTACACTATTTAGGTTGTCGTTTTGTGAAACTTCAATAATTCGAAGTTCAATGTTTCACAAAAAAGTTATCCAGATTTCAAGTTATTAAATTTTATAGTCAAATATAGAAAATAAGAAACAAGTAGGTGCACGTAGTATGCAGTGTGTATTTTAAAATGGAATCTAAATACATTTTCTGATTTACATTAAATTTACTTCAGTAATTTTATTATCACTTGGACTTTTATCTAAAGTCCTTATAACATACACTGCGAAATAATTTTCGACAATAACTGCATCTGTCGGAAACTAAATTTTGAATTTTTGGTGCCTTAAACCACTGTAAAACGCTTTTATTATACATTTTTTTCAGCTTTTTCCTCTTTCTAGAGGCATCACTGTTTTTTATACCTTTTATAATGGAGTCATTCCACATTTTCCAAATATATTTTTTTTCTTATAGTTTATTTAAAACTATATATATATATATATATATATATATATATATATATATATATATATATATATATATATATATATATTAATAATTCGCAGAATTATTTTTATAAAGAAAAAAAAACAGAATGGATTAACTGATAAATAGCAACAATACTAGAAACTTTTCATGTAACAATATTAATATGAAAAAAACTTAACCTAAAAATCAATTCAAGAATAAACACAAAACTCATAAATATTGTTCAAAATTGTCACCTCCCACAACTACACACGATGCACTACGTTGAATTAATGAGATACTACATGCCAAGTTCATATGATTTTCTTGTTTAATAATTTCAGCACAGTTTTGAATACGCATCCTCAATTCTTCAACAGTTTCAGGGGGGCTTTGATTATCATACACCAAGGACTTCAAATGACCCCACAGATAAAAATCTAAGGGATTGAGGTCAGGTGATCTTGGTGGCCATGATACAGGACCTCCACGGCCAATCCACTTGTTCCCATAGGTAGTATTTAAATGCTGCCGCATTTCTTTAAAAATGAGGTGGAGCACCATCATGCTGAAACCATGCATGTCGACGATGGAGTAAGGGAACATCTTCTAATAATACTGATGAACATTTTGTAAAAATTCCAAATACTGGTCACCATTTAATCTGTTGAGCAGTATGTATGGTCCAAGCAAATTTCCATTTAAGATACCAGCCCAAACATTTAATGAAAATCTGTGTTGCAAACTACTTCTTACTACAACATGTGGATTTTCTTGAGCCCAATAATGCATGTTGTGGAAATTATGGACACCGTCACGTGTGAAAATTGCTTCGTCACTAAATATTATAAGTGAAGTAAAATTAAAATTTGCAGCATGTTGTTGCAGAATCCACTGACAAAATATCGTTCTTGCTTGGTGATCAGCAGGCATTAATCCTTGAACACGTTGAAAATGGTATGGCTGATAATCATTGTTGTGTAAAATTTTCAAAACACTCGTGTGAGATATTTCTCCTACAACACGAGACACTCCTCTGCTACTAATTTCCGGGTTAGCATGCACCAAGTCTAAGACTTCATCTTCAATGTTGTGGTGTAGTCTGCGACCGCCGCCATCTCGTCCATTATTTCTTCTTAAATTGCCTGTGTCGCGAAGACGTTGTGTCACTGTGATGAACATCCTGCGATCAGGCTGGCGTCTTCCAGGATACCGTTCGGCATACAGACCTGCTGCTAAAACCGCGTTTTGTCCCACTTCACCATAAATTAACAACATATCCACTAATTCAGAATTAGAATACATTTTTTTAACAAGAGCACAGCAAAAATCACTTGTCACTAACACTTCCGAGAATAATGAAATATTTTATGTATCTATAACACAATTTTTTTCGGTGCAAATGGTATTTAATTTTATTATTAAGAATAATTTAATTTAATTATTAATAATACAACTAATTTTGAATGTATTTTTGATAAACATATTTTTAATGAAATATGAATTAAAACAGCAGTAAAAAAAGTTTCCTTAAGAAAAGTCGAATTTCGTTTTTCGTATTTTAAAAAAATTCTTTCAGTTTCGTAATCTACACATGTCATACTATTCACCCTTAAATTTATGACATTAAGTTCGTTTCCACCCTATATATATATATATATATATATATATATATATATATATATATATATATATATATATATATATATATATATATATACAGAGTGTCCAGATATATACCAATAGAAAAATTATTTTCGTACGCCCTTGGACAGACAATGAAAATAACTAACGTTTTTATTTGACACATTTTTCTCAATTACTGATAGTTTAGAAGTTGATTCAAAATGAAAATATCGACCAAATTCATCCCTGTAGAATAAAATTGGAACTACATTTGACGTTTGTGTATTATCTTGGAACGTTGACTTCACAGCAAAATTTAGATTTTCTGTGGGATGGCGAATAGCACTATGAACAAATATTTTATTCGTAGCTGTTGCGTATAATATAAATAAATAAATATATCATCACGGCATATTACCTATTGCTGGGTGTGCCAATCTGCTTTAATATTGTTTAGGAATTAATTAATTTGCTAAATAATGTGGAGCACCAGTTAATTTTACTTTGTGAACAAGACAGAGATAGGATTTCGTATGTAAATGTATATAATATACTTTTCGGCTTCTAGCTTCCTGTACCTTTGAAGTACTGTACTATAAATGTTTCTGCGTTGTCAGTAGATGTTAATAACCCGTTTAGTAAGTCTAGCATTTGTTTAAAGTGTCCTGGGGTAACATTTACCCCACCTTAAGTTAATATTAATGTAAACACTGTTACGAAAATTAATATATGGTCTACATGTTTGTAGCTTCGAAACATCGATAAATTCAAAGTCTTTTAAAATATGTACAGGCACAGATAATAAATTCATTTTTGTTTTATTTTGTCTTAAGGTCAAAAAGTTCATATTATACCTATTGTTTTACTATAAAAAATATTAGTGGCACATTTTTGTGTTTTTTTTCTAGAAGTGTGATTTTTGCGTTCGAAAAATTTTGTCATAATTTTTTAAATAAATATTTTTTGGTAATATTTTTTATTGTTTTGGTGTCAAACATGTTAAATTTATAAGAAATATATAATGCAATCCAAAAAGTGCCGTGTCAATATGTAAACATAATAAATTTGATTGTAGAAATGAAAATATTGATTACTTATTATTATGCATTAAAATCCCCAGTTAATATTTTAAATTCCAGATAAATAAACGATATTAAATCGCATTATTTACAGAAATGATAAATTTGTCATTAGACAGTTTTGTTTTTTATAAATGACAGTTGTAGAAATGAAATATTAATTGCAACAATGATTTATATTTTTAGGCATTTGGCAGCTAAAATTCTATTTTAATTTTTTTTGATAACTGTGAAAATATCTGCTGAAATATAAAATCTGTAGTAAATTTTATAGTAAGCATCATAAATTTTATTGTAGAAAACAAAACTTTGATTACTGTATGTATTCATATTACACTGATTACAATAATTGATTGTAGAATTGGAATATTGATAGCAACAATGATGTATATTTTCAATCATTCAGCAATTAAAATACTATCAATATTAACAGTAACAAGTATCAGTACCCATTAATGAAAGTCTGTTTTTTCGTTACGTTACAACATGGTTTCGATGATAAACTTCTTTGTAAATATAATTCGTATAATTTAACTCCAATCGTCATAATTCTAGTTACGCCATAATTAATAATTAACCCCGAATTGCCGAATTTATGACTTGTTACCCTTCAACTATGTTTCTTACTTTCTTGATAAAGGGGTTGACTTAATAAGCTCAAAAATCATGTTGAGTTGAAAAAGCACTTAGTCAAAATGTAAACAATTCTGACAGCTCCTACTAGGAGCCATGACAGGTGCACTTACAGCGTTACCAACGGAATTTGTTTGGCAAAAAAAAAAAAAATGTGCAGTGGGAAAAAAGCTTAGAATAAACTCTGCTGGGATTACAAATGCGTATAATTTTTATTTGATACGTTCTACTTCAATTAATCGTATTTATTATTACCTTGAACCAAAAACTAAAAACCGCCAACCACAGAATTTCGTTAAGTTAATTGTTTCAGGGAAATTCCGTATTTTATTTATAAATAATGCAAATCATCTGCGGAATGTTGACTTACCAGTTACGTAATCATAACAGTAAATATTTATCGTGTAGAAACGCATTTTATAAACGTTAACAATTAATGATAAATGAGATTGAAAAGTGTGCAAAAAAGAGTATAAAATAAGTCATGATTTAAGCACCGAGGTTAAATTGAGAATCCGAAAAGTATATATATATATATATATATATATATTTATCCCACCTTACCGACGCCGGGTTAATGAAAGTCATTCGCTTTGATTATCTCCCGAATACCGTTTGTAAAATATTGTTTTAGGGATATAAACAATTTATGTGCGTTGCAGGTTATAGGAAATTTGTATAAAATTACGTAAAATAAATGCTTGCTTTTATAGCTAACGTAAAAGAATTTATATTTTATCTGCATTAATGAACATGACAATGGACGTAATTATACCTTATTGAATTCAAAGACTGTATTTAATTCTGACCTTCCCACTGAATTACCTAATGAATGACCTAAGTAGACTTGGATAATGATGCTGTCTTTTTCCAAATATATGACGGACAATTGCGCGTTATTGCTCATTTTAGAACTAGTATCTTTTTAAACTAATATAATTTTGACCTCCCCTTACAAGTAACATTACAATTATTCCAACAACTTAATTAAATTAACTCATGATGAGTGATTATGGTCGCGTAACAATATGGTTACGTAAACAGGATGCTCTCATTATTCTGGTTATACTGCCATTATAGATGCTGCAGTCACATTGAAGAAATATGTAGTTGTGTTTGAGGTTGTGCTGTGGAATAGTGCTTTATGGTAGCTGAACCAAATAGTGGCTGTAGTTCTACGTTTTACTGTAGCAATAGTTGGTGTTATGCTAGTCTTATAGCCTATAGTGATGGAGTCGTGTAATTTCTATCGGTCTCTTATCTCGTACCTCGTCGCAAGAGCTGCAGTTCGGCTAGTTATTGATTGTATCGCCCCCTGTAGTGGAAGAATCATCTCAACGTACATCCTGTTTTGTCCGAATATTCTCGAAAGATAAGATCAGTGAGAAAGAAGGAGAAGAGATAATAAATTTGGTTATATTTTTGTAGCATGTTTGTCATCAGGTTCGGAGAAGTTCCTACACGTCTCTGAAGAAACTCATGATGATGCGTATGAAGACAATGCAAAACGGAAGGGGGCATGCAATAATCATTTATCATATTTATAGGGAAATATCTATTGGTGAGGTAATTTTTCCATCAATAAACGCCATCGGCGGAAAAAAATCTGGTACTCATATATTATAATATGCTATTCAGTATTTAATAAATAGGTCACTACATCCTTTCCAAAGTCGAACTGAATGTTTACCGTATGTGTTATACCGGGTGTTCCAAGCAATTCTTGACATAGCAATTTAAGATGGGAAAAAATTATCATTAGAAAAATTATTTTCGTACTCCACTGGATGAACAATAAAAATATCTAACTTTCTTATTTGAAACATTTTCGTAGACTACCAACAGTTTAAGTGTTATTTCAAAATAAAATTTGGAAAAAAATCAATTTTTCGTCATTATCTAGTAATTTTGGCAAAACAAAAGCACATATAAGGTGGCCCACAAAGGCGCACCAGATGTCCCATTTAACCGAAGTATACCTCTTATAGTTTCCGATATCCGAATAGTGGCCTTCGAAATCCGGGTCGACAAAATCAAAAAAGTGAAGTTGAAAAATATAACTTTTGGAATTATGTGAATAGTAGATCCAATTGACACGTGTGATCCTGGTAAGAAAGTGTGTGGTGACAAATAGTTGGTTGGGTGTAAAGCAAAGTCTCCCTGGGAATGTATTGGGACCTGTTTATGATTGTCAAGTGAATGAAAACGGTGAGAGAATTGCTTCATTTTGTTTAGAACGTAACCACTTCGTTACTAATTTAATATTTTTTAAACATAAGTTAGCTCATAACTGGAACAGTAGATGTGGTGTGATTGCCTTCTTTTTGTATCTGTGTACAAAGCAGATTGGCACAGCCAGCAATGGGTAATATGCCGTGATGATATATTTATTTATTTGTATATGAGTGATTGAGAATTATGGTTGTAAATAAGCTTGTTTTCGTATAAAATCTTGTACCTACTGTCTAAATGTGAACTCAATTTTGAATGTAATATAATAAATTATACTATTGATGTTTGATGCTTGGATGGGAATAAAACCAGAACAGTCACCAAAACTGCAAACAGGCATTAACCAGATTGGATTGTGAATGCGGAAAAACATACATAGAAGAAACAAAACGACCATTGGATATCAGAATTAAGGAACACAGACGACACACTGAAAGAGGAGAGACGTCAAAATCCGGACTTGCAGACCATGCGCGGGAACACCATCACCGTATCCAGTGGGAGGAAGCAAGGATCCTCAACAAAGAAGAACAATGGTACAAGAGGAAGTTCAAAGAAGCCGTCCATCATTCAAAAGAACAAAAAAACAGTGTTCAGCCGAGTGTGCAAATTCGGTCAATCTGGAAGAAACACATCGTAGCAGATTCCAGCCTAACCATTGGGCCCAAACAACCAGGACGTTCGAGCCACCCATTGGACCCGACCAGCCACCCGTCACTAATGTTCACACCCATAACACCAAATATAAAGCTCGTATATTAAGGAATTAATCTGTAGTGTCAGATCACCTGATGCCAAACAGCAGATTTTCGCTTTCGAAACGTTGTGAAGAATTTATGTTTTTACAAATAAAGATAATGGAAGTTCAAGATAAAATCGTTTTAATTCAAAGCAGATTAAGCTCTTGCTCGAAAAATGCAAGGTGAAAAAAGTAAGAATTTATTTGGGAGGTAGTGTAATCATTTTTAGAGTTTAGAATGAATATAATGAACATAATAGTTGTATGAATGATAGGAACGAAGCGAAACCACAGAATTAGTGTGTTTAGATAGAAAGGGTTGCTATACGTCCCGATTGAACCGGGGCAGTCTCGGTCTTAAACTCGTGTCCCGGTCAGTTTACAATATGTCCCGGTTTTTCAATTTCTTTTTCTGATATAAGACTTTAATTTTTAATATTAATAAGTGACCTCACGCGAGTAGCGTAAAAATTAAATTTTATGAAGTTTGTATTTCATGTTGAGAAGTAAATTCCGCAGATATTAAAGAACATTAATGGATATATAATGAAGTACCTACTTTATATTGAACTGAAATTGAAAAAACAGCCTAAATGAAGAATAAAAATTGTAAAGACGCAGTAATTATACAGCATTTTTGAAATGGTGTTTTTTTTTCAAAAAAATATCTAGCCAGGAAAAATGGATTAATCTTTTTATGTCTCGGTTTGGTTGTGGTGAAAGATGATTACGGCATGAATGTATGGCATGGTTGAATGATTTCGAGGTTTCTACTAATATTGCCAAGCCACACTATGGGTGCGGGTTCATGGACGTGTGTACATACAGTGATCATAACATCCACTCATTTTATAATAAAATATTTAATAAACCCAAGGATAGTATTAAAAGGGTTTAAACAAAAACAAATTTTAACATTTTAGACGTTGGAACACTTTAATCATCATTAAAAAAGTGTTTTCCATATTAACATTGCAAAACGTTCATATAATAATTGGATGTAAAAATATTCCTACATGGAGTTACGGAGATTTAGAAGATTATGTCTTCACTAAAATACGAGAAGATTTTTAAGTCGAAGAAAACAAAATTTGTAGTAAAAATTTTTTTACGGCCTAAAATGAACTCTACACCAGTTTAACATATAAATAAGATGGGCAACCATTTTGAAGAAAAGGCGTCTTTTATTAAACGAAGATGATGTTTATACAAATTCAAATTATTATATTTTTATTTCTTTGTCTTAAGATTATATCCATTTGTACACTCTTTGAGAATTTCTTTTGTGAAATAAAAAATTTCACACATACAAAATCTTATTTTGTTTTTGAGTGGTATCACTTGCTTCCAAAGTCTTTAAATTTTTGGAGTTTTTGAAGGTGTCAAATATCGTCACTTTGGCCACATTATTTTTGTACCCACTTTTACAATTAGAACTAAACATTTTTTTACCCGTTTTTAATGAAAGACAACTTGGTTAAATCATAAAAATAAATTAAATATGACAAGTTCAGCTCGTATTTACATTATACAATTATGACTCTGTTGAGAAAATGTGGGCTTCCTATCTTCTATCTTTCTCTGCCTACTGGAATAAAATTTGGTACCGCTCGCCTAAAAATTTCATTTCTCTGTCAAAACTATCAAAAAACCAATTAGATATTTAAGAAAAATTTGTGTTAGTGAAAATAAATGAAGAAGTAAATAAGAAGAAAAGGAAACTATCTTAAAGAAGAAAAGAAATATTTGTGACGTGTAATAAAAGAATACACAGAAATTGTAAAAAATAAAAAAAACTGATGCCGAATCATAAAAAGAGAAAAAAAATTATATTATGAAACTGATGAGAAGTATATATATATATATATATATATATATATATATATATATATATATATATATATATATATATATATATATATATATATATATATGTATATGTATTATTCTTCGCCAGTGAGTTCACGGAATAATTTCTTTGGTTAAAGATATTAAAAATGACAGATGTTATGTTAATATTTTAATATTAAAAAAATATTATTAACAAATTAAGTTTACATTAAAATATTTCTGCATTTATGTGTCATCCATCCTTACGAAGTAACTGTACATCCATAAATTTTCCATTTTATAAACATTTCATAGCATAAAAACTTTTTGAATTCAAATTATTAGTTGAATAAATGTTTAATTTGTGAAAAATATACAGATAATGGAAACAATGATTTATTTATCGATAGAACTAATTCATATTTCGAAGTTATTAAATAAATTTAATGAAATGTTTGGAATAAAAATATACGAAGAACTTGAAACTTAATCTGGGACTAATATAAGTAATGAAGCTTACAGCGTTACTAATATGATTTAATTGCTCACAAATCCAAATATAATTCACTCTCATTGTACACGCATCGTATATTTTTTGAGGTTACAGGCTGGCTTTGTTCTTTGTTTATCAGCGCCATAATACCTCGATTGTTTTGTACTTTATATTTTTTATCAGTGAAGTGAGAAGTCCGAAGTGAGATTTTTTAATTTCTACTACGTTTGTATGTTTAATTAATTCTAGTATATGAGCAAATTCCAATATTTATTTTTTTGTGAAATATATTTACTGACGCTTGTTATATTTATTTACCTACGTACTTAATTTAATTTAGAAATAAATAATTTTAATGTAATTTTGAATTCAGTGTTGTAAAATTTATCAATAATTTAAAAACTGGCACTACTATTCACTGCAATTTTTCAAGTTCCAAAGTTCGTTGAATTGATATCAGCAAATGTAAGTATATAGTTTCATATATCTCGTTTAGATATACCTATCACTTATATTATTAAAAGAAATAGAAATAATCTTTTTTTTTCCATTTACAAAATATAAGTTCATTTTATATTTAAAAAACTTGCAACCAATAAAATTACTACTACACAATATCACAATAATTATTTTTACACTATAAATTTAATCATTTTTGCTGAACAAAACAAATGAATAAGGATAAATTATACATCGAAGAAAAACAATTTTTTTTCTTTTCCATGGTGTAACTTTTTGCTACGAACTACAGCTACTAGATAATACATAACTGACTCGTCCGCCATATTGGTCCCCAAATGAACACAGTAAATTATGAAATATAAGTGCATTTCATTTTATATTTAAAAAACTTGCAACCAATAAAATTACTACTACATACACAATATCACAATAATTATTTTTACACTATAAATTTAATCATTTTTGCTGAACAAAACAAATGAATAAGGATAAATTATACATCGAAGAAAAACATTTTTTTTTCTTTTCCATGGTGTAACTTTTTGCTACGAACTACAGCTACTAGATAATACATAGCTGACTTGTCCGCCATATTGGTGCCCAAATGAACACAGTAAATTATGAAATATAAGTGCATTTCTTAGTTTAAGTAGTAACTATTTTTCATAATTAAATATAACTTTCATATTTGCCACATTATATTCATTTAAAATAATAAAAGAAGAAAAAATACGATTTTTGAGGTTAGAGAAAAATATATGTATTGCATAAGTATAATAATTATAACCGTTTCTCAAATGATTTGCACAATTTGGAGCAGAACAACCCGCTATTATGGATAATTTCTATGATTAATAATACTGTAACACTACTATTGAATAATTTAAGTGGCTCCAAAATGGTGGACGTGTTAGCTGTAATGTATCTAGTAGTAGCTATACTATGAACTATGATGCCAGTATAAGAATTATAAATTGAATATACCGAGCAATAAGGCAAAAGGTAACCTCTCTGATGAAAAACAATCACCAGGGGATGATCAAAAATGGTCCATTTGGAAGACTCTAAATCGCCTTCGAATTCTAGTTGGAGCGAATATGTATAACCTTTGAATATATAATACCAAATACTAGTAGGTATTATTATATATTCATAAAGGTATAACTCGTATAACTAGGAATACCAAATAGAACCCAATTTATAGCATTGTGGTCAAGAACAAACAATGGCACATATACCATCTACTCACTTGTGCCAGCTTAGAAAAAAAATGCATGAAAGAAGACTTGACTAAAGCAATGAATTGTGCTACTTTCTGACAAAAAAAATTCATTGGGACATTTCATTGCCATGGTTTTGCGGACGGTTTTCTACAGCTTACTAATTTATTAGTCTGATTTTGACTACCATTTTTATATATTTGTATTATATTAGTATTGTAAGATTTGGATATAAATAATAATACCTCATGGCATGGTTGACGTGTTGAGTAATCTTGACTACTCTGTTTAACTTTCACTTATTGTACTACTGATGATGAGAACTTAGTTCTCGAAATACGTATTTAGTTTTTGTTAAAATTAATTTTAAGGTTAAGGGGTAATCATAATAGTTTTAGTTAAATTTAACCTTAGACTCCATCTATTATTAATAAATAATAATAATAATAATAATAATAATAATAATCTGAAGTCCAGTAGAGATAAACTAAAACTTTAGCACATTGACATTTGTAAGCGCATAAAAAATATTACAAAGAAATGCAAACCAAAACCCAGTATTATTTCAGTTGGAAGTTATTTGTAAAAATTAAAATTTGAATTTTTGCCTATATCTAGTGGCTTGCGTAATAAACAATACTTCACTAAAATAGCCTCCCAAACCCTAAACAATCTGCATACAGTAGTACAGTATTTACAAATACAGTATTATTGAGATATCTGATTTGTAAATTATATTTTAAAAGTATATGTGTCAAATTTGTATGAAGAAAAATTAGAAGAAATAAGTACTCAATCAACAAATTTTAAAGTTACATTTAATAAAAAGGTCAAAATATAAGTGAAATTTATTCGGATAATAATTTCATGATTTCATTGTTGCATCTTTGGGATATGTCTTTGAGAGTTGCAAGAACTTTTTATTATTACTTGCAACGCGTGTAACAAAAGTTGCAAAATGAGACATGGGCACTGGATGTCACACTTAATTCTAGTCGCATGTCTTATAGTTCTCGATTCCAATAGTGGCAATCGAAATCTGGACATCTGTATATATTAAATAAAATGATATAAGTATACAGGGTGTTCATTTTTAATGGGCCACCACTGCTATCTCGAGAACTATAAGAGCTACAAAGATGATTAAGAAATAATTTCTATTTCACAAGACAAATTTAATTAAAAGAAAAATTATTTTATTGGGCCAGTGGTTCTTAAAATACAGGACATAACTTTTTAATTTTAAATGAGAACATAATATTTTTTATTTGCTCATTTGTTAGAGAATTTAATTCAAAATTCAGTGATATCATATTTTTATACCCTTACATAACGATTTTTTTGAGCAAAATGCATGTTAAGTTTTATACTAACTTGATTAAAATATGGCTATAATAAGAGTGCCACAAATGGAAAAAATGACTACATGTTATTTTTATTACATAGAATTAGAGTGCCCTGACGTAAAGAAGTGAATGTTTTGTTCTTGTAAGTGGTCATAAATGTCAAAGTAAACAAAATATTCATGTATTTCTTTCATGGCAATCTAATTCTATGTTGAAAAATTAACACATATTCGTTTTTTCCATTCATGACAATCTTATTATGGCTATATTTTAATCAAATCAATATGGAACTTTACATGCATTTTTCTCAAAAAATCATGTAAGGGAATAAAAATATTATATCACTCAATTCAGAATTAAATTCTCTAACGAATGCGCAAGTAAAAAATACATGATCTCATTTAAAATTTAAAAGTTAAGTCCCGTATTTTGAGAACCACTGGTCCGAAATATTAATTTTTCTTTTCTTTAAATTTGTCTTGTGAAATAGAAATTGTTTGCCCATTTAACCGTCTTTGTAACTCTTATAGTTCTCGAGATAGCAATGGTGGCCCATTTAAAATGAACATCCTGTTTATCTATATAGGTATAATAAGCAATACAAATTAAGTTAAATATGTATAGTTAGAAATCTTTGTGAAAAATGTATGAAGTTTAAAATAATTCCCTTAATGATAAATAAATTGATACAAGTATATTTTTATATGATATGCAATGAAAAATAAAAATATAGAGACTTAGTATAGAATTTGCAAAATAGTTTTCAAAAATTTTCTACATTTTACCATTTTTTAAAAATTAATACCAACTCTCAATTACATGGAGTCCAAAATACAATCATTGAATTGAATTCTTTTCCTTCTTTGTTGATTTAATTTAAAATTTAAATTATTTAGGAAATTGCAATTTTTGTTTTCAATTCGCTTTTTTTATTTTTTTTATACATTAAAATTATATGTGTCAGCCTTTTTAGTATTACTACAAGACTCATTGACATTGTTATAAATATTTTTATAAATTTTTAGGAAAATAATTTTTTTTTTTAAGCAGATTGGCGCCTAACAATGGGTAATAAGCCGTGATGATATATTTATTTTATTTTTTTATTTAATTTTTTTGTGTTGTTAAATTGTTGCTATCATCATTATTTAGTTTTTCATAGCCTCCTTAAATAATGCATATAAAAAACTTGGAAAAACCGTACAATTTTATATTTTCGTAGGTAATTAAATTTATAAAGTAGGTACATGTTTTTACATCGTTGGAAAGAGAAAAAATATCTTATTAACCTTTGGGTATGAAAATGAAAAGTTAATATGAATATCGCGAAAATGATAATAAGTAGAATAAATTTGAGAACTCCTGAGTTCTATATAAAAAGTGTCTAAAGAAAGTACAAGTTAAAATCTAGCAGATTACAAATAAAAAAATTATACGCAAAACATCTAAAAATTTTTTTTGCCAATTAACATTAAAAGTGCGATTTTTTTTTGAGAGCTAACAGTCTGTAAAGTGTTCCTTTTACTGCCTATTACATAGCAACCGCTGCACAAACTCGGCAACAAACGCATAGCAACATAATTTGACGGAGATCCTAATGTTTGGCACACTACACCTGTATTGTATTGCTAAAATTTAAAATATTAAATTTTAAATTAATATTAATTATGAAAATGCCAAAAATTACATTTTATTCAATTTAGAAACCCGAGCAACTTTTTTTTGAAAAACAAATACATCATAACATTTTGTTAAAGGGACACCTTTGTCTTCACATTTCTAGAGATCCTGTTTGGCACATTATCCTTAACACCTGTATTGTTGACAATTAAAATATTGCCACAATTTTATTAATACAAATAAAAATTAAAAATATTTATTTACCTTAAATCTCGTAGAATTGAACCAAAACCAAAAGTTTATTAACACTTAATAAAATGTTTAGTTTTAATACTGATTTAACTCTAAACTGAATAAAATACAATACTTTAGGTAGTATTTTGTTTTATTAATTTATATATAGTACTTCATCGCATAAAATCTTAAATGATAATCACCGAATCGTAACAAAGTAACATATATAAAGATATGTTTATATTATCACGTGTTCAGCTCGTGACTGTTGCTGGTTGGTCAAATAAACAACACACATGTTACAAGCTAAATATGACTCAAGTAGATTACGCACACAAACATAGAGCTGGGTGGAGTAAAATATGCATAATGTAAATTTTGTATTAAATTAGTCAAATAAACAAACCATTGATTTCAAGCTACATACGCCTCAAGACAATTACATACACTTATACACAAATACCAAGTAATCAGAGTTGGTTGGTTTAAATATAAAATTTGTATATTCAATATATGATCGGTTTGTTAGTTTTGACAATTCGAATCTGATGGGAGTCAATTTCAGAATAGTTTTGAGAATCCATGATGCCTAGTGAGAGTCCACTACGGCAGAGGGCAAAGGTTCACCAACAAAGGGGCACGCCCCCAAATAGGAGCGCTACAAATGTAATGTATGAGGCGTAATAATGGCGATAATTTACAAAAATCAAGCGTTATTTTTCTTTATTAATGTATTTGTTTCTTGTTTACCGGTGCTATTTTGTGCATTTTTATTTGTATTCATATTATTTTGTTCCTTTTAGAATGTAATATTTAATTTTGTGTATTTATTAATCTTAAATTATTATTTTGATTTTGTTTTAATGAAATACATAGTCATTTTTTTGTGTCATACAGTTTTTAAAATTATTATTAACAAACAATCCCTTTAAAATACCAAATCTTGATAATAATACGAGAGCCCAAGTTTGTATTTTGAAGAAAAAGGGAGCGCGGCATATAAAGTTTGTGCACCTCGGTCTACGGCCTATAGCAGTGGTTCTTAAATTTTTACTAGCCACTACAAATATTAAAATATTTTCGTTCCCCCTAGTTTGCAAAAACGTGATAATTATTAAAATTAATCTAAAAATATAGGTTGCATTGACAAAAAAGTTTTTAAAATTTTAATATCCGAACGAGACCCCCTGGGGTTAAGAATCACTGCGCTACGTTAACAGGTTTGTTCTGTTCCTACAGTTAGTCCGGACTGTTGTATGTACGTCATATGCACGCGCATTGTAAAAATATCGTTCCAACCCACTGTTGTACAGTCTATTGGACTGTTGGTATATTTGTTCCTACAGACTTCGGACGTAAACATAAACGCATCCGCGGACTGTCAGATCCATCTGAGCTATGTACCATACCATTTGTCAGCCCATGCGCACCACAATTTTCGAAGCATAACCTGTGATTGTTTATCTGTTTTCATAAGTGAACATAAATAATGAGAGATTTGAAATTTGAATCTGATCTAGAATCATTGTTGTCTGTTTCATCTGATGAAGCAATGGATTTGATATTTGGCCAACCTCGAATGAAAAACAGTAATTATTTAGATATGATAAATAATTAATATTTGTTTTTAGATAATTTATTGACTAATATTTTTACTGCAGAGGAGACAGTAATTAATTGTGATGATATGACAAATCCATTGTCCGTTCCAACTATACAAAGTTTCTTACATATGTCTGAATGAGTACATGAACAAGACATGCGCACAAAAGGGTTCATGAATGTATCAAAAAAGTCGTGTAGGAACAAACCTTATTATATTACCGAAATCATCTAGAAATTATTAATAAATCTTTGATGACAGATATTATATGTATTTATTTAAATTTGTGAAAAGTTAACATTTATTTAAGAGTTTTTTTTTTATAACATAATACTTGAAACAGAGTCAGTATCCACATTTTTCTTTATAATCTTGTCGGTACAATTACGGAGTGCACATACGCGTATATAATTACTTTTTTCTTCAAGCGTATTATAATATTCATATTATGCTCCTGTACACACACTATAGAAGATATTCATTGTCTTACTAGTACAAAAATGTTCTTATTGTTGTACTAGTAAAAAAATGTTAGTGTTTTAGTTTACCGCTGGCGGTGGCAGTTGTCACAGCAACACATATTATATTGAAAATTGTTATTTGACAGTTGTGTTGTTTTTGTTTTGTAGTGTACACAGCCTGCTCTAGCTGAAATTGCAAACACTACAATTAAAAAATTCCAAAAAAGAGTCAAAAAATTCTTTGAAACACTTGAAGAAAAAATAGTATATGTCATTCGGAGTAGAACGCCCTTTTTGTGTTGAACCCAGCTATTGCGGCCGAGGCGCTAGCCGAGGCTAGGCAAGCTGGGTAAAAAATAATAACATAATATACTAATACCAAAGGAACATGGATGTCTAGTCCAACAAAACTAAATTTTATGATCTTTTCTATTATTCTAATAAAAATAGTTAATAGGTATCTACAGAATTATTCATAATGAAAATTATAATACATTACATGCCGTAAAATTTAAATATAAGTAGTTATAGATAGCAGATTTAATTGAAAAGAACTAAAATTCATTTATATTTTGTATTATTTTTATCTTAGTTATTAAAGATTTTAACATATAGTAACAAATGTCATTTCTATTATATAAATATTTGTATAGTGCTATTATCAAAATATACTAATATACTTATCTAAAACAATCTTTGAAAGATTTGACTCGAAAATTGATAAGAAACCACAGTTTTAATAGTTTATAGATTAATAATTGTGCTGCAAAACAAAGTATAATATATCATCAATCTTGATAGGTAGGTCCATTGTCTATTAGAGGCCTGCACGGGTCCTGACTAGGCCCTCGGACAAAGGCCCCGGGTCGGATTACGTAAAATGTATTCGGGCTCGGGCCGGGTTCGGGTATATTTTTTTCATTCCGGTTCCTTTTTAGCGGATCACATACACAATTTCATATTTTTATTATTGGATTTATAATATATGTGATTTCACTTGTTTATCATTTTCATATTATTTATTTCAAATCGGGCTTTATTCTGGTTGAATTAATTTTTATTCGGGTTCGGGCCGGGTACGAGTAATTAGTTCTAAAAAATCTTCGGGCTCGGGTCGGGCCGAATCTTAAATGTAACGGGTCGGGCCGGATAGAATTTTAAAAATTAGGCCCGTGCAGTCATATATATTTTTACGTATTACATAAATAAAATCATGCACGAGATTTATGGTAAAGTTAATAATTTTGGATGGCCTTTATTTGAAAAATTATGAATATAAACAGAATTTCTTATTAACTTCCAAAACAGCATTATTAAAATTTATATTAAAACAACATGAACAATTAATTTTTTATAATATTGAAACCTTCATCGAAATACGCAGTAAATAATATATGTATATACATATTGAGATATAATTTTAAAATCATAATCAAATTTATAAAATAGTTTTGTTGCGTCAAAATAACATACATAGTTTATTAAATACTCATAAAATTTAAAATATATATATGAAACATCTAGTAAATATACTAATCCTATTGATGTAACACAAAATTAAGAAAACTGTAAATTACATTTAGAAATTTAAGTTTAAATTTTAAATTAAGTAAACAGAATAAAACATTTATAGATTTATTTTCAATATGAGTATATTCAAAATGTAAAAATTACTCTAATTCTGTCCCAAAAATGTAATTATTTATGTATGTAGGTACTGTGTATTAGATATTATATAACGTATTCCTAAATAATTCCTGTCTTTGTCAATGAATACATATTATGAATAATTAATAAATACGTAGTCCTTCCTAACAATAAAGAAAATGTCAAAAAAAAATTGTCATATTTATCTGTGTGAATAATTCGAACTACAACTAAATAAACAATTCATATTTCTTTACCTTTTTGTATTGTAGAATACTTAACATATAACAACTGACAAGACGAGAAATGTCAAAATATTTCTTCTTCATACAGATCTCCGTTTAGCTCGGTCAAGAACAGTATAGAATTTACAAATGTCATCAACTCAGAAATATCACGCAGATGTTACTTTGCGCCGGCGCCACAAATTATTGACAATTGAGAACAATTAAGACAAATTCATGTTTTACTTTAATTGGGATTGTTTTATAATAAATGTAATGATAGATAATAATCCAAACATTTTATATCTAATCATATTTTTGTTTACAACAGAAAAACATTTTTTAGGATATTTAAAATAATGAATTAAACAAGAGGCCATTTTTTATAAGTGAAATACGGAAATACTTTATCATCACTTAATGCTAGAAGAGTGTTTATTAAAAGAAACATATAATTAAATCAATTACCTACCTTATGAAGGATATACAGCGTGTTACACGTTCCACGAATTGCGAGTCGTAGGCCTTAACAGGGGAAAATAGTTTTTCCTTGCGCGTCGTTCCCAAATTATTGTGAAAAAAAAAATTACCTACTTCAAATAAAAGTTATAGGAATGTTTTGTAACTGCAAAAATTAGATATAAAATTTTGAATATTACACTTTTATAGTGCAAATCATGGAATTAAAATAAAAAGACAAACAAATGTATTATGTTTTAGCTGCCATAAAATATAATTTACTTTTATTTTTTACGGGTACCTTTTTTTTGTAAATAATAAAATAATAATCACAATTTAAAATTATACAGTATGTCCCCGGATTAAATTTACAAAAGGAAAAAAAAAATCTTATTTTTGATTTTACGAAAAAATGCCACGGAAAGAAAAATTTTTCCTTGGTTCAAAACGAATGTTTCAGTTACTAAAACTTTTAATTAATGCAAGGTTCTTTTATTATAGGTAACGTTTTTTCGTATTTTGACCACCTAATAATATAGTTATTACATTGAATATAACCGTATTTTAGTTATCTTTTAAATATTGACAATAAATTTTTCGATCTTTCAAAATTCTTTGAAGGTGTGATTTGCTGATGCTTAATTGGAGTGATTGTCTACGTATCTTCGTAAAGACAATTTTGGATGAATTCGTACTGTATCTTCTAAATAATGTAGCGGCATCCTTTTCACTTACTTGCTATATTTTCTTCACATTATTAACTGAGCCAGTATTTCTTTAACAAACTCTCTCTATTTTGAACAATACCTTCTTACTTTATGATAATAAGAATTACTTTTGATATTTAATCATTTGTCAATATTTCAAAGCTAACTAAAATAAGGTTAGATTCAGTGTAATAACTGCATTATTACGAGTACAAAATATGAAAAAGCGTTATAATAAAAGAACCTTACATTAATTAAAAATTTTAATAACTGAAACATGCGTCTTAAATAAAGCAAAAATTTTCTTCCCGTTGCATTTTTTCGTAAAATCAAAAATAAGAATTTTTTCCGGTTGTAAACTCAATCCGGAGACTTACTATATATAAATATTGATTTTTATTAAAAATGGTAAATAAAATAGCAATCTTCATTATCATCAATATTTTAAACACGATTGGAATCATAAATACAGTAGGAGCCTTTCTTAGCTTAACTTTGACATAACTCGAAATCCAACAGTGATAATAAAAAAAACATCACCATTCGAAAGAACATAAAAAAGTTCCCTAAAAGAAGTGTAAACCAAAATCCAATACCACTATTTTACAGTTGTAAGTTATTCGAAGAAAAAATAAAAAAAATGCAAAATTAACATTTTCGCCTATATTTAGTGACGTATGCATTTTTTTTTCTCAAATAACTACACATTACTAATATAATATGGTCTCATGGAGCAACTTTAGTCAAGTTTAACCAACAACCTGTACGACAAATAATGATAACGAATTAGTACGAATGCGATGCGATCTTTAATTTTATACCACAGCAACACTGTCATTTAAACTACGTTTATAATATAAAATTAGAACCGAATTTTAGGCCAAGGTTTAAACTGTGTTTGTACTACCGGTCATTAACTTCCGTCGTAAGTGGCATGAAATTTTGAACTATTTGTTTAACGAATACTGAAGTAAAGATGTAAATGCATTGGTAATATGGTAATATTATTTATAATATTAATATTCTTTTAATTTATTTTTTAATTGCGCAGGTTGCTTAAAAACAAATGTATGATATTTGATAAACATACCGGGTGACTATTACAGACAAAGGATTGAAAAATATTCCTACCAAATTTCAAACATTTATATATTGTAACGTACGAACACTGTCGCGCTGAGCGAGCGTCTAAGTTAGTCGATGACGTAATCGTCGCGAGCAAGTGGCGAAGTAAACGAACGAGTCTCGACCTGTTTAATTACTTCCGGTCGCCTGAAGCCTTTGTATTTGATGTCATTATTGTATTGAATGTTCGAGAGCTCTCCAGAAGGTAATGACAGCAGCTATATAAAAGGGACGCAGCTATGTCCGGGAGTTAATTACATAGTCAGTTCCGTTAGTAAAGTCGGACAGCGAAGTTCAGTTCTATATACAGAGGCTGTGGAGTTCAGTTCAGTTCGGGTAGTGAACTCGGGCAGTTGAGTATACAGGCGCTGTGGAAGTTAGTTGAGTATATAGACGCTGTGGAAGTCGAAGGTCGGACAGTTGAATGTGATATAAATAAATAGTGAAATAAATATAGTAATAATAATATTAAATTTATTGACCAAAAGAGGTCCATTTACAGGGCAAAATACAAGCATGTGAGTAAAATAATTGACATACATATACAAATAATTAATTAATAAATACATAAAAAAAATGTAATATACTTAACATAAAAAATACAAGAAAATATCAGCGAAAACTTTCTCCGTATTGACCCATAAAGTATATATGGAAGACCGCTGCAAAACATCAGTGTTGGTTGTTGGTAGGTAGAAGGTTCCTGAATGCTTTGACGCCAATCTCGGCACATAGAACGCCTGGCAGCTAGAGATGGCAACGAATGTCTCTCAAAAAGTGAGTTTTGCTATATTCCTCTATCTAGATTGGATAAACCTTATCTCTTTTGAAAGAAATAAATTTTAAAAATCTACCATGTATACGGTCTAAAGCAGCACACTGATATTCAAAGAATGGATACCAGAATAGGCCTGCATATTCAAGTTTGCTCAAAACATACGCAAAATATAATGAGTTAAGGACAGTGACGTCGTTGACCATTATATATATATAATATACTTAGCATATTTTTTATTATACATTTTTTGATAATGTTTATATTGGTGTATATAATGATATGTTTTTTTTGATTATTATTGTTCCTGTCCAATCCATTGGGCAGTGTATTGGCTGCGCTGAGCAAGTGTCTAAGTATAGCGATGACGTAATCGCGCCGGGCGACGTAAACAAACGAGTCGCGACGTGCTAATTACTTCCGGTCGCCTGAACCTTTTGTGTTAGTTTTTGTTATGTGGTCGAATATTCTGGAGCTCTCTAGAAGGTGATGACAGCTATATAAAAGAAACGCAGTTATGCCTGTTAGTTACATAGTTCAGTTCTGTTAGTGAAGACGGACGAATGAAGATCCGTGAGGGAAGGTGAACTCGGGCAGTTGTGTATACAGAGGTTGTGGGAGTTTAGTTAGTTAAGTACATAGTTTCATACAGTGACATGATCAGCTGAGTTGAGTTGACGAGTTGAGTTCCATTAGTAAAGTCCGACAGTTAGTTCAGTTGAGTCCATGATCACATACATAGCATTAATTATGTGATCGGGGGTTGAGTAAACAGAGGCTGTGGAGTTTTGTTAGTTGTGGAAGTTAGTGAGTTTAGTAGAATAGCAGTATCGTGGTAAGCGTATGCAGTATAGTGTCGAGTGGAGTACTCGGGAAGTTACTGGTATATTGGGATAGCTGTGGAAATGAATACCCGGTAGTGTTGACGAGTATTGGGAAGCTATAGTATACGAGGACAGTAACGGCGGGTCTGGAAGTTACTGGCATCTTGGGATAGTTGTGGAAATGAATACTCGGTAATGTTGACGAGTATTGGAAAGCTATAGTATACGAGGACAGTAACAGCGTGTTGGAGTGGATACTCGTCATTGATGGTGAAGAATGGCGGCATAGGGACAGTTGGTGATACTGGATCGGACAGTTGAATGTAATATAAATAAATAGTGACATAAATATAGTGATACCGCGTAAACAGTCTACAAGAGTCTGCAACAGACCGGCAGTCTAAGATTGGAACGCGTAGTGAAATAAATAAACAGTTAGTTAAATAAAAGTACGAGAGTACAGTAAAATAAATAGCGTAAAAATAAATAGTCGTGTTAATTGTTTGAATAAATAAATAATCTTACTGTTTAAGTAATATTCTTAGTCTTAAATTAGTATTTAATATTTATTTAACCATAGTAAGAATCATTTTTATTATCGTTTAATAAACATTTATTTTAATTAATAATAATTGTGTAATATTTACACTTAAATAAATATATCGTTACAATGTGAAAACAAGTGAGTAGCGATTTTCTAAATTTGCCATTAAAATCTACTATTACATGTTGATAATTTATAATCAGCTTAAAACGAAGTAGTCTTTTATTGAAACAAATGTATCTGTCAGTAACATTTCGAGTTTTGTCCAATTATTTCAAGATTTCTTTTAATAATAGCACCTCACGTAAGTAAATCTAAATTGGCTTGGCAAAAAAAATTGAGGAAGAATTTAGGGAAGAGATGGTCACTTTCTAGCATAAATGATGCTATTAGGCGACTGATAGAAACTGAATCGATTTTCAGAAAACTTGGAAAATTCATGTACTAATTTTGAATTTTCATCACTTGTAAGACTCAACTTCTTCCGCAATTTTTTTCCAAACCAATTTTTTTTGTTGATAACAAGTTGCAATAATCTCAGTCAAGTTCACTTAAGTGAGGTGCCATTATTAGAAGAAATCTCGAGATAAATGGACAAAACTTAAAACAAATTTATGACAATGCTACTAACTCGAAATATCAGTGACAGTTACATTTATTTAAAATAAGCTACTTCGTTTTAAGCTGATTATAAAATGATCAACGTGCAATACTACATTTGAATGGAAAATTTAGAAAAATGCTTTTCACTTATTTTTCTATATAAATGTTTGAAATTTGGTAGGAATACGTACTTTTCAAATCTTAGTCTGCAAGAGATAGATCGAAAAGTCTTAATAACATCACGGCAT
This sequence comes from Harpalus rubripes, assembly GCA_963082715.1. Lineage (NCBI taxonomy): Eukaryota > Metazoa > Arthropoda > Insecta > Coleoptera > Carabidae > Harpalus > Harpalus rubripes. Next base: position 39,944,668 of record OY720458.1, read on the forward strand.
AATACCCATTGCTGGGTGTGGTAATCTGCTGTGTACAGTGCTGAGTACAGCGTACGCAGATATCGGTAATGATAATGACATATTCGTACCGTCCGGGCGTTTACCACGCATTATCTTACGGACACTCATTGCTGGTGTGGAGATTGCACAACATAGGTCACTTCTATGCCATTTAAAATTCGAAATAATTTTACGTTTTTTGCTAAATATAGTTTAGAGCTTAAAGTGTGACATAGATTTATCTGATGACATTTCTTAAAAAAAATTAATGCGAGTGTTCTGTAAAACGGAAGCTGCATGTGTGCGCCATTGATAAGCTGCCACCTGATATGTCTAATTTTGGTAGCTTTGTCACGTTGGTTGTGACCTTTTACATACACGTGGAATAAAACAAAACAATGAACAACGTAGATAATTAATATGAATATTGAACATCGTAAAATAAGAAATGAATCAGACCTTTGTTTGTAAACAAATAACCATCGCCTACCAAACAAATATCACAACACAAGCGATGATGATGTTTCTACATTTCAGCAGTAGGCAACGCTGTTATAAGCATCACTTCGATATGCCATCAGAAAAATAAATGTCATTCCGGTAAAATTCAATTTTTTTTATAACTTTTCTTGCTCAAATTTAATGAAAGCCACATTAAAATTCCACATTTGCATTAAAAAAAGTACTTAAAAAAATAAGTAGTACACCTCGTTTCGATTAAATGGGGAAAAACTTACCATAAAAGCCATTACAATGATATTTTAGTTTTTCAAAAGTAATAATTAAAAAAGTCTAAACTGTTAGGAAAATGATAAAAATATTACGAAATTTTATTATCTATTCTCCATCCAACAGTGTATGTACGAAAATATTTGTTTTGTTAATAAAATTTTGGGAAATAGCTAACAATAGAAAACATTTGATTTTTATCTTACAAAATTCCGCATTTTTTTTTTCTCTTTTCAATGATAATAGAAATAGGTAGGTGGTTAGGTTAGGTACTGAATTTTACATTTTTTTCAACCTAAAATCTATTTCTTTTACAGTTTTTCCAAAATTTTGCTTTTATTTTCCACGTAACATTTATTAATTTTCTTCATAATATTTTTTTCAATAGAGAGAGTTTTCTACAATATAAATAAAAAAGTTTCACATTTTATAAACTAAAATTTTTTATTCTATCTTTAAATCTTATAGCCACTTCAAAACGCATGTATGTAGAGTCAGTCAAAAAGAAAGGTTACCATACCACTTATATTGTCGTAAATGTCCACCATAACAAAAAAATAAAATAAAATGTATACTTTATAATTAAAGTATTACTCAATAAATAACGATTAAGATAAAAAAAAACATTTTTTAAAACAAGTGCTTGTCGAGATAGGTATTTAAAATTTGTTGTCAGTGTCGCTATGGCGTCATATTGTTATTAAAAATCAATTACAGTTAAACTTAAAACAAGACTTTTTAATACTACGAATTGCTTCAAAATTAAACGAACTTTCATTTAAAATAATAAAAAATTAAGAGTGGAGGACCCCATTCCGTCAAAAAGATATTACTACAAGAAACCTCCAAGCTGTTTAATTTCATGTGATGCTTTATACTTAGGATTATAGAACAAAATTTTTTTGTTTTTCTGATGTTTTTTTTTTAATTTACGTGTTTGGTAACCGAATGAATTTAATTTGAAGTCAAGATAAAAATTAATCAAGTATGTATGGGATTCTTTCAAAAAATGAACATCGATTTAATTATCAAATACTACTATCAGATAATCAGCATTTATTTTTAATAAATAATTGCATACTAGATTTATTTTTACCTTGATTTCGAATTAAGTTTACTCAGTTACCAAAAACCACCAAAAAATTCAGTAGTGCGATATGCTATAATAATAAAATTTGAAATTATTCTTAGATTCCTTTTTGATAAATGTGGACAAACGCCTTCCAACTGATGAATGTATCACAAAACACTCACTCAAAAAGAGTAGAGATGATGTTTTCGGTCCATCTAACTAGTTTTTTTTTTTTTTTTTTTTTTTTTTTTGTTTGAGCTAGAACGAAAAAACATTATTACGAACAAGATTATGGTCCCAGTTGTATTTGTTGAGGCATACCTCGTGCTCTAAAATTCTATATACCGGATGACACTGAAAAACGGGCTACTCAAAATAACTTTTTTAATTATAATTATTTTTTTAATTTTCTTTGTATATTTGTAAATTAGGCTTACAGGGTCTCACAATTCTTGGTATTTGGCATGATGGTAGCGCTTTCTGTTCAACCGGAAGTAACATTAACGTTCATATTTCCAATATGACACCCTATATATGCATATTTTTATATATTTGGAATTACGAATACAACTATGGTTGAAGTGAATTTTAGTGAAGAAATAAATTACAAAAACGTATGAGAACGTGGTAAGTCGTGATATCTGGTAGGCTGTGAAAACAATTGCGATAATTGTTTACTGTAACAAAGTTATTCCTTGTCATTCAATTTTTTGACATTGTTATTATTAATAATATTATATTATCTAACGGTGTAGGATTGCTTCCTAAGATCTGCAACTTTTGTAAATTTTCGTAATGAATGGTGAAGTAATTCCACCTTCTCAGAATGAAGCTCCTTCTGAAAGATAAAGTTCCTAGGGCTGAACTTGTTGGCCTTCTGTGATTATTTTGGCACATTTTAGTTTTATTCGACTACAACAAAATAAATTACTGTGATTATTGAACGCAATAGTGTAATAGAGTATACACTTGGTAGACGACCTATTAATAATACGGTCACTAGATCAATGGGAGGTTTCATTGGAATGTCTTCTAGATTAATTGTTTTTAATTTTGAAGTTATGTTCATTTGTTTGTTTGTTTGTTTGTTTGTTTGTTGTATATGTTAACTGTTTATGTTTCATGTTCATGTACATTTTCTTTTTTCTGTCTAAATCGTTATAGATATCAAACTTACGCAGAAAATTTACTGTTGAATGTATCTTTCTGAAAAACAATAATTTTACATTCTTGATGTTGCCATTAAAAAGTTAACACCCAAGTTTCACACACTAGTGGCTCACTAACAATAACAAATACCATCTTTAAAGATGAATTATATCCATATGGATTTTTATACCAAATTTCATTCAAATCGAACAAAGCGTTTCGTTATTATAGGATATTTTTTTTAGAAGGACTTTGAAGCAGAATACTTACTAAACGGTGCACTCTCGGATATAGGTAAGTTTAGATAATCGTCTTATGTTGAGTCCAGGAACCTGTGTTTAAGCCACGGACTCCTATTTCCAACACATCCTGTCTTATTTGCAAATTCTCTTATTCATTTAACTTTATTGGCTATATTTACTTTTAATAGATTATAAGTATGTGTTTAGAGTTTCGAATTAATTAAAAATTCGATTTTTAACATTATACTGCACAAATATGTTTTAAGTTTTTATAATTTGATAATTCCACTCGTATATTAATTGGTTTACCTTCTTGATTTCCAGTTATGTGTATTATTTCAGATCCCTAGCACTCAAGCAAGTATAGCAGGTCGTGAACACCCTCGCTAGAACGTTATCAAATTTATGTCATATTTTTAGGTCTTTAATGTTTGAGTTTGATAAGTGGATATTTTCGTGGAATTATCGTGTCGCATGTTGTTAATTCTGATAGTTTTCAATGGCAACTTCATTTTAAAATATTTTTGTTGCATATCAATTATAGCCTTAAATATATTATTGTATCGTTTTTATTTATTTGGGTGAAGTGTAAATATTAGACCATTATTATTAATTAAAATAGATGTTTATTAAACGATATATAAATATTAAAGAGATAATAACAATGACGATTATTAATATTAAATAAATATTAAAAACTAATTTAAGACTACGAATATAATTAACTAGTTTAAAACTAACACTATTTATTTATTTAAATAATTAACTCGACTATTTATTTACACGATATTACTGATTATTTATTTCCACTATTTATGTCACTTCACATTCAACTGTCCGACCTCCACAGCGTTTATATACTCAAATGAAAACAGAGTTTGTATATTCAACTGCTCGGACAGAATTCACACCTTTCACCTCACTCTCTGCCTATGTATGTAATTAACTCTCCAACTTCTACTCGCCGTTACTGTACCCGTATACCCAGCTTCTTTAACACTACCGAGTATTCCCTTCCACAGCTATCCCAGTATACCAGTAACTTCCCGAGTATTCCACTCGACACTAAACTACATATGTTCTCCACGATACTGCTGTGTAACTGTCCTTCTGACGGACTAACACTCTATGTGAATGTCTTACTTCGCATACACGTACGTCGCTTATATAGTTGTTCTTAACACCTTCTGGAACATTCTCGCGACGTCTCGAACTATATAACAATACGCGGGTAATCACGCTTTTCTTCGCTTATTTACCTAACCGCCCGCCTCACTTCGCCCGGCTATCGCGCGTTGTACTGTGTTATTGATCGCCTACCTAGGCTCCTCCTACTACTAGAATGCTTCTATTCATAGGCGTCGGTACGCCCGCACTGGCCGGGGGCTCGCGGACCAAATGTTCTACGTACTCACACATTCACTCCGGACAGGTAGTTCTCTCTATATAACAGGAACGTGACGATACAGAAATTTTTCATCATTTTCATTAATTTTTTCTCGGGTATTATTAATTAGATGAGAAAATAAAAAAATACGGAACACAATTTTATAAAAATACATGGTTAGTCTGTGAAGATACCAGCCAATTTTTCTGAAAAAATTACTAATTTCTTAAATACTTTTCATTACCATTTTAAAAATGCTTTTCCGATTGTACGTAAAAAACGATCAAACAAAGACATTAAATCGAAATGGATTACCCCAGAAATTATTCAAATGGCTGAGACCTTGAAATTTATTTTTTCAATATATAAAACTACAAACAATCCTGTGATATTGAATAAATATAAGAATTTGAAGCGTACATATGATAATTTAATTATTAACTCTAAAAAGAACTATAACAAAAAATATTTAGAATCAGCTCATAATATTAATAAGGCTGTATGGAACGTTATTAATAACGAAACGTTAACATCTACCAATCACTCACTTCCCTGGCCTATGTTTTTTAATAACAATGAAATTGTAGAAAATCACATTATTCCAAATTATTTTAATGATTATTTCATAACTTCGGTTCGTAACTTGACATTGATTAGTGCGCCAAAACATAACTCCAACACTAGTACTATCAATAAAAACACTGCCACAATTTTCTTTGAACCTGTTAATGAAACTGAAATTTTTAATATTCTAATTGAAATTTCTAAAAAAAAATCAGCTGGAATTGACAACGTGGGCCTTGTTCACTGCTACTTTTTATTGCTGACGAAATTATTCATCCTCTAACCTACGTAATTAATGAATCCCTAAATTATGAATCTTTTCCTGCTCAGTTCAAAACTTCACTAGTTACACCCGTGCATAAAAAAGCAACAAAAATTACATAGAAAATTACCGACCTATATCCATTGTTCCTGCGTTTTCAAAAGTTTTTGAGAAAGTCATGAACTCTCGCATGGTTTCATAAACTCACATGATATATTATCATCGCAATTTGGCTTCTGTAAAAACAAATCCACTACACATCCCTTATTTTGCAGTCTTGGTAGTGTTCTTGATTACCTTGATAAAAAATTATATACCACTGGAATTTATTTTGATTTAGCTAAAGCCTTTGATGCCATCAATCACGGTATATTGCTTGATAAGTTGTCTGGTTACGGTATTCGTGGTAATTCTTGGCTCTGGTTAAAGTCCTATCTGCAAGGTAGGTCTCAAGTTGTATGTTCTAAAATTGACGGGAAAAAGTACTTTTCTGATTTTCAGTCCCCATTAACAGGTGTTCCCCAAGGAAGTGTTCTTCCCCCCCTACTCTTTCTCTTATCAATGACCTTCCAAACATGTTTAAAAATGCTGATATTTGTTTATTTGCTGATGATACTTCCCTTGTCGTCTCTGCCTTGAGCATACCTGAACTTTCAGTTCAGTTATGTTAAGGGGTAATATTTTTAATATTTCAGCTCAATTTGACAATATTACAATCACTCCAATACCCACAACTAAGACATTAGGTGTCCATGTTGACTATAATTTTCATTGGGTTCATCATACCCAGTAGAGGTGGGCGCGTGAGTAACTTTTTGTTCACGATTACGCACGCTCACGGAACTAAAAATGTAATCACGACGAATCACGCACGACTTTTTATGTTTGATTCACGATCACTCACGCTCACGATTTTATTTTGGCACTCACACCCGATCACGCCCGGCGGGTCATGTTCGTGGCACGTAATTGTTTCTATGTACATTTAAGTCTGTTTAACACAGTCATAAGTTGTTATCAAATTTGTTAACAAATTGGTAATAAGTTAGGTAACAGATTGGTTTCATTGGAAACGAATGTTTATGGATAAATAGGTTGTTCTATTGCATCACAAATATCATTATAAATTTGGTAACAAATTTGTTAACAAAATTATGATCGTGTCAAACGGGCTTAAAGATTTGTATATCTTTAGTGAAATCGGAGCAACTGTGTATACAATTTTGGGTACAACAATAACACTATATTTATGCAAAAATTACTGTTGATGTCATATTTGGACATAATAATAATAACAAGAATTTAATGTAAAAGATGAAAATTGGCAATTTTTTAAATAAAAAATAGAAGAGAACTTGTACTCACGCCCGATTAAATTTCAATCACGCCTGATCACGCACGATAATTTTTTTAGTGTCTCACGCTCACGTCCAATCACGACGCAAAATTTAAATTATATTCACGATCACGCGGGTCACTTCGTGACCCATGGTGACCCGACAAAATCACGGCCCGCGCCCACCTCTAATACCCAGTATCTCATAAAAAGACTCAACTCGTCATGTCACGTCATCTTAAACTGTACTATTCTGCACATGTCTTTAGTATCTTGTCATACTGCATAATTTGTTGGAGTAATTCCACACATTCGATCAATGTCTTTAATGTGCAGAAAAGTATAGTTAGACCCATGGTTGGATGTACTCCCACTACATCGTGTAGAGATATCTTTCCACATCTTGGTTTACTAAACCTTCCCTACATATATATTTACCATTGTGCTCTTTTCATTTAAAAAAACCGTCATCTTTTCTTACTGTTAAACAGCCTGGATTGTATAATACACGTAATGTTAATAATTTATACATTCCAAAATTTCGAGCAAGTAATTTTCATGGCAATATTTCTTATATGCCAATTAAAATATACAACAATTTGCCACAGGAGCTGAAAGCTATTACAAGCATAATTTCTCTCAAATTAAAACTAAAATAAATTTTGATTGAAAAGTATTTTTATTTTATTGATGAGTTTTTGAATAATTAAATATTTGATATGCCACATTTACTTTTTTATGTAATATCTGCTTCATGATTTTATTATGTGAATATTTTCTTAATTAATTATTTGCCACTAATTTTATTTTATCTATATTTTGTATGTGTATCATTATATGTATTTATTCCTTTTATAAATGTATTGACATTAACAAGCCAATTGTATTACTATGTGAATATTATGGCAAATAAAATATTATTATAGATAGCCACTTAGATTATGAAAATTGTTTCCCATATATCTCAATTATTTTATTTTTCTCGAATTTTTTCAAATAATAATACACCGTCGAAAAGAGAAAAAAATGGCGGTTTATATTTTAGAAAAATAATTATAGGTTGCTATTTTAAAAATAAAAGTTGATAGTCATATCTTGTAAACCTGACTTTATAAAAAATATCTATATCATAGTATATTTAAAATAAAACTTTTGTGTGAGCCATTTTTTTCTATTACTTATAATAAAAATGTTAAAGGGGGAGTGGAAATCCCCATTGAAGAGTGGAAATACATCCATCGGGCCAAGCGACATTTTGCAATAGACCATTTCTGAAATTTGAGCGACCACTACATTTACTTTTTGAACTAAAAAATTAGTGCCGTTAAATGGCGGCATTTCAAATTTATACGCGACCCCGGTATTTTGTTTTAAATTTTAGAACTACACAGAAGTTGTTAATATGAATTTGAGTATAATATATGATTTCAATTCTTATTTTACAAATAAAAACTTATTTTACTATGTGAAAAAATCCATTCATCAATCAATTATAAAAATTGTATTTACTATACCTAACCTAACTTTTTATTATCTAAACCAGACCAAACATTTCAAATGGCAATATTTTGTGGGCCAGAAGTTTAGTACCCGTCATAATAATTTGAAAAACGAAACCAACAAAATAAAAAAAAAACTAAAATTGACAGAACTGTCATATAAACAAGGACGGGTATACGGCAATCGGCACTAACTTTTTGTCGCAGTCTAACACTTAGCGCATGTGTTTTGAATTTCTGAAATGGTCTATTGCAACCTACTACCTTAGTCAAATGACCCATTTGTGAAAATCAAACGATAAACATAGAAAAGTATTGCTTGGCACGTTATACAGGTTGTTTCGTAATTGCGTTGTACAACAAATATAAATATAAAGATGGTAGGAACATTCGATATTTCTTTTAAAAATTTAATAAATTTATTGTGTTTTTTTGCATTACCCAAGTGTGGCAAGGCGAGTGCAGAGCAATAATATCATCGACCACCAGTTAGTTAAAAATGTCAGCGTTCGTAGAGCAGTAAAAGAGCACTAACAACTCCCCTCGTGTTACACAAGATATATTCGAATTAAAGTAAGCCGCATTCTTGTATTTACTTCTGTCACAGTAATTATTTTGCGTAAGATTATTTTTATTAAATTTATTATGTTTTTTTCTAATTAGCTATTTAGGTACGTAACCGATGCTGTTGGATAAGAGCTACATTTAATGATACTGGTATTCACGTATTTTATTTCAGTTTATTTCTAAATTTCAGAAGTGGGATCAGAACATTTTTAACTTTTAGCTTTTGGGAACACACCAGCACAACGGTGCGGATATTGGTTACGTTTATGTTTAGCTGGATTACGAAACTGGAACAACATTACAACATGGCGTTACCTAACAACAGTCCTCAATTTCAGTATGTACGTTCACTTTATGCGGTATGCATAAATGGGACGAAATAACTACCATCATGTATGTGACATCTCGCTGGAGAGGGTTTGTAGAAATATGGTATAAAGCGCTTCAAGAAATAAATCATTCTTGGGAGACATAAAAGACTATGTTGTTGAAGGCATTTCCGTCACAGGAAAATTATTTTCAGTTGCTTCAAGAAATGATTTCTCGCAACAAGAAATCGGATGAACCCATGTTGCAATATTATTATGAGAAGCTGGCGCTACTCAACACTTGCTCTTATCAGAGAATGCAAGAAGACGCAGTCTCTTTTATTATTTTCGAAAACGATCGAAGATAAATTAGCCACACGAAATCTTTCTACTCCCATTAAACGCGATTTACATCGTACTTTTCAGAAGAACAAGCGGCCTTACTATACTACGCAGCAATACACCGATGGAATGGCGAACATTCGTTGTTTTATTGTGGAAAATTGGGACGTACACGCTCACATTATAACAAACGGCAACGAGTATCGAATTGTGCAGGTCGAAATGGAGGCGAATTCAGTGGAAGTAGGAACCAGCGACCACAACAACGTCAACATCAGCATGTTCAACGTCAACAAGAGCCACAACCACAACTACCAGAAAGGAACATCTTAACAACTTCTGCGGAGGTAAGCGGTAATTGTCTAAGCGTACGTCGATATGGGGTCCACTTGAATAACCATGAAGGAAACGAGCACGTATTCCCGCGCAGACAAAGATATGGAATGTGTTCTACCAGTCTTGAACTCATCACATGCGGAATTAACAATTCAGAAGGATAAAATTATAACAAGAAGATGGAAGTGTCAAGCTGATAATACAGAAAGCATTTGAAGACCTAAAGAAAAAGCTTACGGAACGACCACTTTTGTAACTCTACAACTCGAATGCCGAAACAGAGGTGCACATGAACGCCAGCAAGTTAGGATTAGGAGGAATCCTGCTGCAGAAATTGGACACAGGTAAATTCCACCCAGTTGCTTATTTTAGTCGTCAAATATAACACTTCATACTTTGGTAAAAATACCATAATATGTAGCAAAAAAGCAAATGTCGAAAATAAAATTCCAGCCTACTACCTAATAAGTGTTCTCTTTCAATCTTTATCTTTTTTAATAAATAAAACATATTATCATAGAACATAGAACAAAAGTTTATTACGATTTTGTTGTAAAATAATACTTTTATATTTGTTCTGTCCGTGCAACGTACAATAATTATTTGTTTTTATTAGTTTGGTGGGACATTTAAATATTTTCATTAATATCTCAAAAACTATCAAGTTTAGAAGGTAAGAACCCTTAAACTTTTTTAAAGCAAAAATTATTTTCTATTAATTAGTGGAATAATATACAGAATATTCCATTTTAAAAAAGTACAAATATGGCAATATCTACGAAAAAAATTTATTATCAAATTTATACAAAATTAGTTAGCTTATTAAGTACTAAAAACTTCCTTTAAACAATTTTTCGGTATTTATAGCTGCATTCACAAATGAAAATTAGGTTTAGATTTATCGTTTATACTTTAGATTTAAAGACTTTGGCCGCATATTATGTAATGACTCCATTCACTCTTCAGAATTTAGGGTCTCTAAATCCAAATCATAAAGCTAAACATTGCAAGGTCCAAACTTTAGATTTATGATTTAGTTTGACGTCACAAACTTCACCAGTGAGAACGAGTCTGAAATGATATAGATATATACACCCATCTTTATTTGGTATCCACTTAGTGGATTCGGCTTTTTAAACAAATGCGAGAAGAACATGGAGAATATCATAACATAATTGCTGAAATATAACCAATAATGCCAAGCGAATGACAGTTTCACGGCGCACAGGTGTCTTATTGTTAAGTACTGCTTTACCGATATTTTTATCTTATTTTTGAAGCATACAGGGTGAGTCTGGGAAGGCGCCCCCTCCCCTTTAACTTTTTTATTATAATAAAAAAAAAATCGCTCATATAAAAGTTTTATTATTTTACACATACTATTTGATGACAGATGTAGATATTTTTTATAAAGTCAGGTTTACAAGATACGACTATCAACTTTTATTTTTCAAATGGCAACCTATAATTACTCTAATAAAATGGAAACCGCCATTTTTTTCTCTTTTCAACGGTGTATTATTTTTTATTAATGTATTTGAAAATTTTCGAGAGAAATGAGATAATTTAGAAATATTAGAAATAATTTTTGAACAAATATTATAGGTGGCTGTTTTTTTTACAAAATAAGTTAAATTAAGTAACAAACAAATGTATACTTTTTTGACATTGATTTAATTGTTTTACATTGTTACGTTTTGTTTATTTTCACATACCAACTATAATATTTGTTTAAAAATTATTTCTAATATTTCTAAATTATTTAATTTTTCTCGAAATTTTTCAAATACGTTAATAAAAAATAATACATCGTTGAAAAGAGAAAAAAATGGCGGTTTCTATTTTATTAAAATAATTATAGGGTACTATTTGAAAAATAAAAGTTGATAGTCGTATCTTGTAAACCTGACTTTATAAAAAATATCTACATCTGCCATCAAATAGTATATGTAAAATACTAAAACTTTTATATGAGCCATTTTTTTCTATTACTTATAATTAAAAAGTTAAAGGGGGGGGGGGAGGCGTATTCCCAGACTCACCCTGTATACATAGATGTCTGTACATATCAAAACTAAATTACAGTTAATTTAGACTTACATTTATGAATGACTTACTTAAACCTAAACAAAAACCATAAACCTAATTTTTATTTGTGAATGCACCTTAATAACTTCCGAGAAAAAAAGTGTTTCCAATTTCGCATTCCATCCTATATACAGGTGTTCCACAACTTAGAACAAAAAATTAAAGGGTATATACTGTACGACGTGTTGATCATAAAACAAAAAGAATTTTTTTAAAAATTCGCAAAGAAATTGCATCGTATTTTAGGCAAACATTTTTTAGCCACTGGTCAGTTAGCTACCCTTAACTTTGCGAATTTAAAAAAAAAAATCTTTTTGTTTCATGATCAACACATCTTACAGTATATACCCTTTAATTTTTTGTCCTAAGTTGTGGAACTATATATTTGTCAATTTTTATTCCGATAACGGGGATATTCGTTCAAATTGCTAATTAACTATATAAAAAACAAGTTCGTAACTACGTGTTTTCTTAGTTATCAGACACCGCAATTTGTATAAAAATCGAGGTTTTTAAAAATGGACCAGTTATTGTTTTATTTATATAATAACCAATAAAAACGCTAAATTTTTCTTACTACCAGTAGCATATCCATGGGGGCAAAGGAAGCAATTGCCCCCTCCAAAAATTAAATAAGTATGGCCGCGTCTACGGGACACCCAAAGAATATTAATTATTTTTCTTAAAACATTTGCTTTTTACTTATAAATTTAATATGTTCGCAGTTTGTAATGAACAGTTTCATTTTAAACAATATGTATCCGTTATATTACGTACATATCACATATTTTCCAACTTTTGAAGATAATTAGTACAAAAGTAGTTGGTATTTCGATTTCGTCATTTTTTTGTTTTATTTATAATAGGTTACGTGAACTGTCGTTAGGTAGTATTCTAAGTACATCTGTCATTTATTGTATGAATGAAGAAAAAAGCTTCCCCGCGAGATACCATTCCTATAATGCCAATCTACTGGTACTTTTGCTCTATTTTAGTATTAAATATCGGAGTTCGCAGGTGGTAAACCCATTTACAATTTTGCACACTTGTGTAAAACTCATAAAAAATAACATAATCTGTCATGTTCTGCACAAATTTTACCCCTGTGATGTATTCTCCACGCCAGCAATAAGTTCCCGTGAGGTGACGCCTGGTAAGCGCCCGCACGGTACAAATATTTTACCATTACCAATATCTGTGTACAAAGCAGATTGGCACACCCAGCAATAGGTAATAAGCCGTGATGATATATTTATTTATTTTATTTATGTTCTGCTTCCATGATAGAACCACCTTAATAAATTCCTAGGAAATTGTAATTGTGATTTTGTCTGATTTAAAGAACTTGCCCCTTCCAAATAGAATTTTTGGATACGCCATTGGTTACTATGTTCGAAAGGTGAGAAATTAAATCATGGTATCATTGTTAAAGCATCAAAAAAAATAATTAATTTACTTATAATTATTAAGTATATTATTATAATATACAATCACAATTCACAATCAATAAAAGTTTTTTCTTCTCATGAGTTTGTTAGTTATTTACAAATGGGGCTATTGTAGGTTAATATAATGCATTAATGTGACAACTATTATGGGACAAAATTTGTATTATAAAATATTGAAAAATAAATGTATAATAAAAAATAATAATATATTGGCATCCATTACATGCGAAATATTAGTTCAGATAGAAAAATTTCAATATTATTTAAGTATACAGATTACATGAAATAATAAATGAAGAGACTTATAGGAGAGCAAAGGAAAAAAAAACAGAATGGAAAATGGAAGTAGAATGCCAAGACTCAAAAATTAATTTGTATTAGTAATAAATATTTATGTACAGCTTTATATGATATGTATCTCAGGGTCAATGAGTATATTTACTCACGTAGTTTTGTTATTTCAGAGGTTAAATACTCGAATCAGACAACTGGGCAAATATTCTGGATGTGATAATTTCGTTATTTCCGTTAATAGTTGATTATTCAATGACAGATAAAGATGAAAAAATAGGGAAAAATAGCTAGTTTCTTTATTATTAAGTTGGGGGCGAACGAAGCTAAATAATAGATCAAAATATTATCATCATCCTATATCTGATTGTAATAAGAGTGCTATGAAGAAAACAAACTATAAACTTCATACATATTATTACGCTTTTCTTCACGAATAAAATTTATTTTATCACTGACAAAGTAAAGGAAATATTTGTTTCGACATTAAACTACAATCAATATGAAATAAAATATTCAATTGTTTTCTTCAAAGCACTCTTATTATAATTAGATTTAAAATAAATCAGCATAATTTTCATCTGCATTCTTCTCAAATATTTTGTAATATTAGGGTATTACATGTGGATATCGTTCAATTTAAAAAAAAATACTGAATCGAATTGGCGAATAGAAAAGGTACCCAAGTAACACAAATGACCTAAAATCGAAGTCACTGTGACGTACTAATTTACGTCATATAGTCGTCCTGAAGACGTCTCAGCGTGGAGCTGTGCGACGTCATTTTCAGACATAGTTTCGACGTCATTTTCATACGTGGTTTAGATGTCATTTTAAGACGTTGTTTAGACGTCATTTTACGACATTGTTTCCACGTCATTTTTTGATGTTGTTTAGACGACATTTAAGACGGTGTTTCAACGTCATTTTTAGGCATTGTTTAGACGGCATTTTAACCTATAGATTCCAGTTTAAATGAAAAAGTTGTACTAGTTTAAAAAAATTGTTTCGCTCATTCTAATAGTTTGCTAATTTAACCAACTTCATATTTCTTATAGTTCTCGAGATAACAATAGTGCCCCACTTAAATTGAACAGCCTGTATTTCACTTCAATGATGATTTCGCTACCGGCGAAACCGGAAATAGACTTCAGGATCTTTTCACATTTAAAACTGGCATTTAACTTCGCCCCCAACTTTATAATTTAAACTATAAGTCGAAAATTAATAAATAAAAAAATAACTATTTATTTCTATGCACAGTTGAGGGAGTTCAATATTTTTAATAAATGCAAATTCAGTGACGCAAAAATATATAGTTTACGTAAACTGTCCTTAATTTTGCTAATTTAGATTTTTTTGTGTCATAATCACTGTGCATCAATATATCAGATATTACCTACACTTAAAATTTGTTCACTTTGCATAATACTATTAACATTTAAAAATGTTAAAATTTGGCAACATCTTTTTGAATTTATCAAAAATAGTAAATTAAGAATATAACATAAATTATTTAAAGTATTTTTTTTACAATTCTTATGAATTTAATATGATGAAATGGTTAATTAAGTACTGTCAAAAGCAAATATTTGAGTAAAAAATAAAAATATAATTTGCTCCCGAAATATTGACACATGTGTGTACCTTTTATAGATTTCAAATGATTATTTTGATTTTTTTAATAATATTAAATCTGATGTAGGTAGCCTATTCGGCGGTTTAACTTTTGTGATAATTTTGAATAATTTTCTACAACGACGTCAGGTTAAAAAAAGCTAGTCATCTATTATCAATAAATTTTTGAAGTTAGAATGTAGAAAAAATAACTCGGTACATATTAGTTTATTTAATGAGCAATAAATAATCGAAAATGAAACTTCAAGTTTGTAGACTTAGTAAAATGCATTTTCGCAAAATGTACTAAGCAAACATTAGAATAGAAAATATCGTGAAAATTGGTTTGAATATCTTGCCTCTAACTTTAACCCCAGGCCCCATGTAACTAATAAATACGCAAGAACATTTTTCGAAAAATTATCCCATTCTTCTTCAAGTACCACACTGATCTCAAATATTGAGGTTGGTATATAATATAGCCATTATCTCAATAACGAACAATTAAGTGAATTCCAAGTTTACGCTCAAATACAGACAAATATGAGTACCAGGCTGGGATGCCGTCAACCCATGCATTAGAAAGTCTTGGTTATTTGATTTCAATAAGAATGCGAACCTGGTGGCGAAATTTGGAACTAAAACAAAAGAGCAATTTTATTTTAATTGTGTTTTTACATAGGCTCGTACAGTGTATATTTTTATATAGTGGAAAATAGATAATAAAATTAATATTTACAACTAATTAAACTACTATTATCTAATATTTATTGTAAAACTGGCCTTAAGAAAAAAACTAAACTGTGAAGATAACCTAACAACTACTAAGTATTTAAATTGAAATATAATGATTAATCTTCTGCTACAACTAATAAATCAGGAAACAAGTAACTATACTCTACCTAAGATAATAATAAACACTAAAAGAAAAGTAAAAACACAAAAAAAAAATCAAAAATTAACTACTGACAGCAATGATACCTTATGGAAGTTAAACAAGTGCTCCTTTGTCTAAGTTTGACGTTGCTGCACAACGCCATCTCTACGTAGTGAAATATCCCAATAGTTCGGGACATACTTTATCCCTATTTCTAACAGATATTTAGTGAAGCACCTTGCTACAGTAGTTTATGGAATTACATACTTTCTCAGTGCTTAGCACATGAATTTTTTTAAAAAAAACTGAGTTTGAAAAATATTAGCCTTTATGACCTGCTAATTTACTTGGCTTTCAAAAATTTGTAAATAGGCTATAAGAGTGTAAAACGAGGCGTGAAATTAAGCACGTAGTACGGCGTAGTTTTTCTACCAACTCATGTTGTAAATATAGACCAAATAAATCCACAAACAAAACAACGGTAAATGATTAAAAATTATTAATTAATTAGCACACCTCGTCAACTTAATCGTATACAGTCCTCTTATCTCCGCAGTACAAATGAACTATACAAGGACGAACTCATCGCTGATAAGTGGAGTAAACATAATTCGATAAAAATAAATTCGATATGATCTACTTCATTACTGAATCTCTTTCAGGGCTAAATCGAAGATTCAATTTAAGCTTCGCGAATCATTACCTTGGTCGTCTTCACATTGCACTTTCATCTGTTGAATAGGAGCAATACCTATTCTGCAATAAGGGATTCCGATCGTGACGTCACAAAATGCGCCACTTGCGGTAAAATCTTGAATTATATGGACAAACAGACATTTTCTATTGACATGTGTCCGGTTAGTGATGAAAATGAATTTTTTAAGTGCAAAGTTAGTGCCAGGGGCGAAATTTAAAAAGAAAAATATTGAAAATCATTCGACGAAAGAACAAAAAAGATGATTAGAGTGGTCTAAAAAATTCGGAAAAAGAGCGATCTTATTTTAAGGTTAGTTCAGGTTGGTTACTGGGTACTTATACTAACTTAAAATGTTATAACGCTTTCAGAATTTAAAATTGTATGAATGCGGAACGCAGTAATAATATATTACGCAGCATTGATGGTGGTAAACGGGTATCTGCGTCAGTTTTAAGTAATACGTGTGTGGTACTTGATGTATATATATAAAGTGGTGCTATTTTCCATCCCAAAATGTGTCAAACGTATTTAACTACGGACCCATATACCACTACTTCCACGAAACCATTTAGTTTAGTTACGGATAAACCATGAGAGCGGCTTGGGAAATAGAATAAAATTAGCTCCTCTCGTATATTTTTTTATATTTATTCCAGTAATCAGACTTACAGAGGCCATATGCGCACCTAGTACCCATACTTTCAATATAAAACACAAATTTCACAAGGCTATTAACTTGACAGCACAATGACAGTTACTTGTTTGTCCACATAGTTCACAAAAATACCGCGACGGGGCGCTAAAAATTCGCTTAATCGGAATCCCCTATTAGCAGTTCACTGTCTCCGTTATACTGTACCTTTCATTCTGTTTGCATCTGCCATTCGTGTATAACCTAATTCTCTATTCTGCTTTGTTTTGTTCGTTATGTTTCTTAAAAATGAGTTTAAAGCGAGAAGAGGTGCTTGGGGTAACTTTTTTGTTTAATAATATTGAAGATCATCCGATAATACAACTAAAACGATGGCTGGAGTTTAGAGGTAACAGTTCTTTGTTTGGAAGTCGTAACCATAGCAACCGTTAGTTCTATGCTTTGCCGCTAGATGCGCTCGTGCAAGTTGCAAGCAACGAAAATGACCGATAGAGGCAGCACCGATTTTAGAAAATGGCCGGCGAGAAGAGTAATTGTCAAAACTTGTACAGTGTTAGACATGGATATAAACAAATAAAGTTCATATATTTTTAAATTTAAATTGATTTGAAGTGCAGTATTGTTTAAAGGGCAGTATGACAACTGTAAACACAACAGTTTGATTATTTTTCTGGCAACTTCATAATTTTGTCACCAGGCGGCTACGAGTTCATTTTCTTCGCCAGTTGAATGCTGTGGAAATATGTAGTTTACGGTCTTATTGCTGGTCTCTAAGCTTTTAAATCAGATTCTGTGGCAAACTGTTCACATACTTAGAGGCGGCTGCGGGTATTTCAAAAAATGATCGTCATGTAAATTGTAAAATAAAAAAATAGTAATTTGACAGTTTTTCGACGCTCAGTTAGTGAAATAATCTAATTTTAGGAACTTACCACGTTTTCAAATTAAATTTACTCAGGCACTAAAATTTGAAAGTGTGTTTTGGGCGTATTAATTCCATTTATTTAAAATTACATCAAAGTTCTAGGACGTTTCGGCTTAATACACGGCCATCATCAGCTACAATACGTGAAATACAAATTATTGTTGACAATAATTGTCGGAAAATAACAGTCACTTACGTGATACATATTATAATTTTATTTTTACATAATGTTGTTTATGATTAATTTGATAACATCGGAGAGCCGATTATCATCATTGCCTGTTATTATATAGGTACATTGTTGTCGGGGCTATAATGTATTGTAGCTGAAGATGGCCGTATATTAGGCCGAAACGTCCCAGAACTTATGTAATTTTAAATAAATGGAACTTATACGCCCAAAACACACTTTCAAATAATAATCTGCAGTTCCCCTAATAGCTCATCATCAAGTCAATCAAGCTGGAAGAGCCAAGTTAGCACAACCAAATGTAAACATAATAGAAATTTTTAACTATTTTATTACTATTTAATTCCACATTTAGGAATTTTTAACCTCTTTTTTTAAAAAAATACAGTGGTTGGGCCAGCTTGATACCAAGCCAGCCCGACCATAATACCAAACCATCAAAAAACGACCTCAAAAGGATGTACGAATTATTAACTATTTTTTTACTATTTAATTACCACATTTACTAATTTTTAACCTCTTTTTTTTACAAAAATACAGTGGTCGGGCCAGCTCGATACCAAGCCAGCGGTTTTTTGACTCACGTCAAGTGATAAGATTTAATTACCTCAGCGAAACCATATAAAACCTACTCTAAAGTGTATTTCTGGTGGTTTTCTGATCCAAATTAGAACATACGATTTAATTACTATACTAAAGCTACAATTTTCTTCATACTTTAATATGTTTTGAAAAAGTTATCACTTGATGTGAGTCAAAAAACTACCAGAAATACACTTTAGAGTCGGTTTCAATTGATTGTGCTGAGGTAATTAAATCCTAGGTTTTGATTTGGGTTAGGAAACCACCAGAAATACATTTAAGAGTAGGTTTTATATGGTTGTGCTGAGGTAATTAAATCCTATGTTTAGATTTGGATTAGAATACCAATAGAAATACATTTAGAGCAGGTTTTTTATGATTGCGCTGAGGTAATTAAATCCTATGTTCTGATTTGGATCAGAAAACCACCAGAAATATATTTTCGAGTAGGTTTTATATGGTTGTGTTGAGGTAATTAAATGTTATCACTTGATGTGAGTCAAAAAACTACCAGAAATACACTTTAGAGCCGGTTTCAATTGGTTGTGCTGCGGTAATTAAATCCTAAGTTCTAATTTGGGTTAGGAAACCAACAGAAATACATTTTCGAGTAGGTTTTATATGGTTGTACTGAGGTAATTCAATCCTATCACTGGATGTGTCTCAAAAAACTACCAGAAATACACTTTAGAGCCGGTTTCAATTGGTTGCCCTAAGGTAATTAAATCCTATCGCTTGATGTGTGTCAAAAAACCACAAGAAATACATTTTAGAGTAGGTTTTATATGGTTGTGCTGAGTTAATTAAATCGTATGTTCTAATTTGGATCAGAAAACCACCAGAAATACACTTTGGAGGAGGTTTTTTTATGGTTGTGCTGAGGTAATTAAATCTTATCACTTGATGTGAGTCAAAAAACCGCTGGCTTGGTATCAAGCTGGCCCGACCACTGTATATTTGTAAAAAAAGAGGTTAAAAATTCCTAAATGTGGTAATTAAATAGTAATAAAATAGTTAAAAATTTCTATTATGTTTACATTTGGTTGTGCTAACTTGGCTCTTCCAGCTTGATTGACTTCTCATCATCAGGCACTAAAACTTTAAAGTAATTAGAATTTTCTAGAAATATATTTATAAATCATCCTATAAAGTTTTACGGGACAGATAATATTTGAAAAATACGAATTTCCCATGTTAAACACCGATGCCACGGTTTCTCGTATTTACCCTGTATCTAAACCATACATGCATAATAAAATAAAGTTAATAAAAATACATAATACGAGATAAAAAAATATACTAATATAAAAAATGTCAGTTTGGTAATGGGGATTTCCACTATTTTTCAATTTTTTTTATGTTATTCGTCATTAGCAGTTATATGTATTAGAACAAGTTTTTTTTAAACACTGCCCTATCTATGAACCATTCAGAAATAAATTTCTAAATGAATTCGATATAAAAAATATTTCTTTGGTCAATATTCACTACTTTTTATAAACCTTACAAATAAGAAAAGTATAATAACCCATTCTATTATACAATTACAGCGTTGAGACTACGTAGCTTTTTTATAAATGATTTAATACATACTGTTTCCATATCAATCTCTCTTTTTATTGTTATATTGGTATTATTACTTTGGTATGTAATGTAATATGATTTTAATGGATCAAAACAATAATATTTCTTGTATTGGATAGGTGTATTGGATCTATTAATTTTGTTAATCAGTTACTTCACTGAGATTGTATATCTTTATGTATATTGTGCATATTTATTTTTATGATGTGTATGTATTAATAATTCAATGGCTTTTTTTTACATGAATATTTTTGGGTACTTTATATTTATATGTTATAAAAATATTTGTATTATACTGAGCAGTTGCCAGCCTTGGTATAAAGCATGTAAAGGCTTAAAAACCAATAAAGAAATGAATGAATGAATTATGTATTAGAACAAGTACAATATTTTTATTATAACAGGTTTTCTGTAAAAAAAAAATATTGAAAACTTTATTTTTTGTAGCCGCAAGTTTACCAACACTAGTGCGGCCATAGCGTCATCTGCAGTCATCTGTCATATGGCTCAGAGTTCAAAATTTAGTTCTGTAAATCTAAGAAATGCAGTAAAAGTGCTTGAAATAACTCGCTTTGGACTCGTCTACAGTAAAAATATTGAAATTATTTGATATACAGGCTGTAACACCAAAACCGACCACCGCCATTATTTTCTTTATTTTTATAGTTACACAAAATGCTATTGAACAAAGTTGTAGGAGACCAACGGGGACATCCCACTAAATCTGTATTTTATTCTGAATTTAATCATGTAATCATGTTACACTACCAAAAATATTAAGAAAATTTCAATTGAAATTTAAATAAATATAATTTTTATAGCTAGTTTTTAGTAGGCTATGTATGAAAAAGAAAAACTGATATTTGTTAATTTGAATTATTTAGTGCATAATAGGGGATTCCACCATTTTTTTTATAATTTAATCAGAAAGTATAGGTAAAAGAGTAAAACTAAGACTATGGGTGAAAATCCGGTGAAAAATTCGTATTAATAAGCGAGTTATGGTCCCCCGAAATTTGAAAATATAGATGTGACGTCACGAATATAACTTTTTATATAAAACTGTTTTCTTCGTGGATCTAAAATGTTCTTGAAATGTATGCTATTTTTAAATTATATTTATAAAAAACAAATTAATATTGTAACACTGTACAAGTCTACGTGCTTTATAATTTCAAGTGTATCAAGATAGTGAACCATTTTGTTAGTGTTTTTAGTTTTTATACATGCGCCCGACCGGAGCCTCCGAGATACTACGAGCCTACAACAGGCGCGCGTGACGTCACACTAGTGGCCCAACTTTTGTACAGTGTTTAATGGGAGATACAAAGTTTTTTCAAAGTATTGCGAAAACTGTGGCAGATATGAAAAAATGTATATAAACAATATTATAGATCATAAAATTATTTATCAAAATGCGTTAACAGAACATATTTATGTTCTGTAGTTTAGCTGTAGGAAGCGTATAAAATAACAAGGTCAGATGATACATCTTAACTTCTTTCAAAATTTTGCGAAAACTGTGACAGATATAAAAAAATGTATATAAACAATATTATAGAACATAAAATTCTCTAACAAATTGTGTTAATATAAAATATTTATGTTAAGTCATTTAGCCGTAGGAAGCGCATAAAATAATATATGTCAAGATACATATTGACTCTTTGTTTTCCCACTTAGAAATTTGTTAAAATTCTGCCTGGTTCGGTGCTTTCCTTAATTATTTTCTAGTCTATATTTGAAAGATTTTCTATGTATTTAAAATTTAATTATGTATTGTACCAGTTGTATATTTATAAACTTTTCAATTTTTTACTGTTTCTCGCAGTTTTCTATTATTAAGTAGGTAATATTTCTAAAAAATGCCATTTTATTTGTATTTATTTATAAATGTTTAATGTTTGTAATTATCATTGTTTAGAACATACATTTATTTTGTTTTCTAGTTTAATATTAGTTTTTTATTTTATATAATTATGCATTATATTTTAATCAAGTCAAAATTGTAACTTATTTCTAATTTTCAAGTTCCCTGTGGCTTATTTTGGTAAAAATAAAAGTTTTTCAATTATTTACGTTTATTTTTACTTTGTAATTACATTCTAGCACCGAAACAGGCAGAATTTTTACAAAATTCTAAGTGGGAAAACAGTCAATATGTATCTTTACATATATTATTTTATACGCTTCCTACAGCTAAATCACAACATAAATATTTTGTGTTAACACACTTGTTAGAGAATTTTATGTTCTATAATATTGTTTATATACATTTTTTTTATATCTGTCACAGTTTTTGCAAAATTTTGAAAAAAGTTAAGATGTGTCATCTGACCTTGTTATTTTATACGCTTCCTACAGCTTAACTACAGAACATAAATATGTTCTGTTAACGCATTTTGATAAATAGTTTTATGATCTATAATATTGTTTATATACATTTTTTCATATCTGCCACAGTTTTCGCAATACTTTGAAAAAATTGTGTATCTCCCATTAAACACTATACAAAAGTTGGGCCACTAGTGTGACGTCACGCGCGCCAGTTGTAGGCTCGTAGTATCTCGGAGGCTCCGGCCCGACTCCCGACTTAACTAGGTTTTTGAAGTATACATATTTAGTGCCACTGGCCGACATAGTTTTGTAGAAGACAAAATTCCGTACAACTTAGATCTAGAACATTTTTTTCTATAGCCAATACATAGTGAGCCACAGGGCTTAAAATCATTAGTTGTCAAAAAAATTTTTTTTTGCTGAATCTAATTTTTGCAAATAGCTTCCATGTATGAAACAATACTGAATTTAGGATTGCATTTCTTTAGAGTAATTTTTTATTTTCTTTCAAATGGCGATCCTCAATTGTTTTATCGCTGTTAGATTTTGGATTCTAACATGAAAGTCAGAATTTTTATACGGAGTATATAAATAAATAAATTACCTTCTAGAGCCACATGTCTCATTGTTGATCTCACTCTGCATACATGCCTAGATGAATATTCGTTAATTCGACGATAATTTGTTGGTGAATTTTTATGTACGAATGTTTGCTAGAAACTATCTATCCACACATTTCCCTGTAGTTGAATATTCATATGCAGGGTGTTTGGCGTACGTCCGGCACCAAGAATATTTCGTTTATCTTGAGAGATACAAGAAAATTTTAATAAGCAAACTTAAACTAGACAAAGGAGAAAGGGGCTCATAAGATTACCATAGTAGGAATTTTGCATCACTTCCGGTTTTAGAGGAAATGGGTACAACTTTAAATCTAGCATAGGGAATCTGTATTTTTGTATATTTTTTCTGAATGTACATAAAATTAGCTTCGCGATGCTATCAAAATATCATAGTTTTACTTCAACCATTTCAAAATGGCGACCATTTATTTTCAACATATGTATTAATAAAATTCCATACAACAAATTAAACATAGCAAGCTATGAAACAATTGTTGAAATGCTCAAACAATTTTGTGATTTAATTTAAGGTATTAAAATTGTTTCAAAGCATGCTATGCTTAATTTTGTTTGGAATTTTATTAATACATATTTTAAAAATAATTGGTCGCCATTTTGAAACGGTTGAAGAAGAACTATAGTATTTTGGTATCGTTGTGAAGCTAATTTTATTTACATTCTGGAATAAAATATAAAAATACCGATTCCATATGCTAGATTCAAACTTGTACCCATTTCCGCTAAAACCGGAAGTGATACAAAATTCTTACTATGATCATCTTATGAGCCCCTTTGTCTAGTTTAAGTTTGCTTATTAACTTTTTTTGTATCTCTTAAAATAAACGAAATATTCTTGGTGCCGGACTTACGCCAAACACCCTGTATAGTCAACAAAAATCAGAAAATGTTTACAAAATGACACTGAACATCTATACAACTGATAGAGCGGGATATTTATTGTGTAACTGATGGTGATTTGGACGTTCCGGGGTCGATTTCGACCGACGTTAAACTTGAAAATTATTTCTAATTTTAAATAGCATCAACAGTAGATATATCGCCTTTTGACAGTTTGGCACACCAACATAGTACTTGGAATTGTTTTTATTATAATTAATGATTTATTCCTAAATTGTCTATAAATGAAGAAAAAATTGTCAACGCAAGTGTGGAGGTGAGCGGGAATGAACATAAAGCGATTGTTCGGGTTCTTTGATGTGTGTTTGATTTACCGACTCGGCACTAGAAACATTCGTGTTATCACAAATACAGAATATTTGCTAACGAACACAAATTTTTGGTCCATACATGCGTTGTTTGTATACGAATATTTGTTATTCGTACACGAACAACGCATGTGTGGAGCCGGGGTTTGGCTTTGAATATACCGTCAAACGGGATAAAGCAGGGGATATAATTTGGTGCAGCTCTGGCTTGTTTCTGCAGTCTATGAATCAAAGAAATACCAAAATTAATATATAAATACGTAGACTGTATATGCATCTAATACATAAGTATGTTGGAGAAAAAACGTCTCCAATTATTTATTCTTTTTTTAAAGTGTGATCCACTTTATTCCGTAGGTTGGGATAAAGTGTATCATGCATTAAAATAGCCGAAATTTTCACTTTAACCTTGAATTGAGGTAAAGTTAATCATTCTGACACAAAAAATCACGGATGTTCAAAAAATACATAAATAATCAAAATCGGTGCATTAATATTGAGTTATTATAAAGAAAATTAGGAATACATAGTTTTTCAACGAATTTTCATTATAAATCTTATAAATCCAATCCTGGTAAATTGTCTTTAAAGCGTTTTTTACGTTTTCCCCGTTTATTCAAATATTATCGCACTATACAGGATGTAACTAAACCACCTGTGTAACATAATTTAAGGGTATACAGTAACTGACCAAAATGAGTAAAAAAATCTTATTCAACATGGGTCCGATCTTCAATAGTTTTCGAAATATAAGGCAGTGAAATGTGATTTTTTCAAAATCTTTTGACGGTTAAAGTAACTAGCCCAGTAGCGAACCTATCGGGAGAAATATTGTGCTAAGGCTCTCATAAATTGTGTGAACAGTTGTGCTGCCATCTGCAAAAGTTTGGCGTGAACACTCCCAATGGACATCCACTTTTTCACTGCACTGGTTTAATGTACTTGAAATAAATAAATTTTTGTTATGGTGGAGGACTCCATTGTGGCGACTGTAGAAAAATCTTGTGTGTGTTTCGAGCGCAAATGGACATTGTCGATTTCGAGAGAATGCCGCGCTCTTGCGTCGCTCGACAACAACCTCTCAATCGAGAATATCCCATTTTGCGCTCTTAATACACAAATACTTACCATCTTACTAACGAAAACAGAAGATGGCATCGATAATACAATTCATATATTAACTTAAAAAAAATGTAAACCTAAAATAGCAAAGCAAAAGAGGTTACAAAGATAACATAAATCTCTCAATAATATGATAGATACGCCTAAAAAAATGAAAGAAGGAAAAAAGGAAAGTCTCTTCCCGAATATACAAAAATGACTTCACAATGAAATGAAGAAAACTTAAAAAAATGGAACAATCTATACCCCTCCATTCGAAGCTAACAACTTTGAGTAGATCAACAAAGTTGAGTATTCACTGAATATATCTCACATACTTCGAAAAATTAGTGTTAAAACTTAAAACCCGTGCTCCAAAATTACAGGCATCCATTATCATTTATAAATAGTTCATGTAGAAATTGCAATTAATGTAACATAAAACAAACTTCGAAATAACTAATTATATGCAAAAAAAGAACGAATATAGACAGTAACACAAAATGGGGTCGAGTGAAAGAAATAATTATAAAGTTTATAAGCCCTGAAGCTATATCTGTGGTATGTGATTAAGAATTGAAATTTGAGGAATTTTAACTTGAAAAATTGAAAAAAAGTAATGTAATTGATAATTTAAATATATTAATTATCTAGATATTTAAAAGACGTAAAAGTTTTATTCAATGCTATTAATACATAGTAAAAAAAATGCAACACCCATGAATTTATTCTTTATATTCATGTTATGGAAAATGTGTAAAAATGAAAGGTAAATGTAAAAATAGTGAAGAGGATATATTACATTTGATAAATAGATTTGTTCTATCATACAATCAAATCAGTACGGAACTGCCCGACGTTTGCGCAGTATTAAAATGGGGTTCCCGTTTTAATACTGCGCTTGCGTCGGGCAGTTCCGTACTGATTTGATTAAATGTTGCAACAAACCTGTAGTTAGGAGTAATCGTGGAATAATATGTGCTCATTCGCCGCACGGTACACTGTTATATATATATATATATATTTATATATATATATATATATATATATATATATATATATATATATATATATATATATATATATATATGTGTTGAACCAAACCTAATCCACCATATTCCCTTCACTATAAACTACATTTGAATATCACTCTACCTATATGTCTACACTTAAAGATAAATAATTATTTCTAAAAATTTTATTTTTCATTTCTACATAAATGGAAGTTATTACAAAAAAATACACAAAATATTTATCATACAAATACATAAAAAATAAATATATAAATACTTCAAAATTTATATGATTATAATAGCTCTTTGATAAGAGTTGTCAAAAGCACGGTGTATCAAAGAAAATATATACATACTTCTTTTTATTATGTTTTCATTTAATTTTTGGTCATTTTTAAATACTGCAATCGTAAATATTTTTACAATTAGATAAAAGGAAATTATAAGAATAACAAAATTTGCTTTGTCATCTTTGCAACTGCAGGATAATGCCACTATTGCTTATTTTCATTTTTGAATATAGTAAATATTATTTCTCTAGAAAATATATAGGTGTAATAATGAAATCAGTTAAGTTTATACCATTCATAAAGTTTCTTTTTTGTTAATAAAATTAATAAATTAATCATTTATTTTAAAAATTCATATATTAGGAAACTATACAAATCAAGCAAGAACTTTTCAATGAATTACAAATTTTCGAGATACACTATCAATGCAATTTTCCAATTAAAAAAAAAACGTTTCTTATTAATAATATAGAACAAATACAACATCTAGATTAAACACCAATAAATTTACTTGAAAAATATTATTACATTTATGTAAAAAACAAGCAATAGTAAGGAAAAAAAAGATCATCTTTATTTAGAAAATAAATTTCACATACTAAACCGAATGCATGCTATCATTTTCTAATTGACTATATTATTTTCTTGAATTGACGGTGTTGTACGTCTTAAATAGAATATGATGGCACTCGTAAATATGTCAATAAGTCTCCAAATAAATAAATATATCATTGCTGTGTGCCAATCTGCTTTGTATACAGATTTCGGTAATGATGACATATTTATACCTCACGGGCACTCATTGCTGGCATGGAGAGTGCACCACAGGAATCACTTTTGTGCCATTTAAAATTCGAAATATTTGGCATCGGTCGGGATCGAACTCGATTCCCTAGATTCGCGACCAGACACTGAGGCATGCGGACCTGAGACCCCATAGTCTACAAATATATTTACTTATCATGAATCCTAAATAAACACGAGAAAAAAATTCGTAGTATGCATTCAGTGTAATACTTCTAATTTGGTAATATTGAAAATAAATATTAATATACTAATATTCGCACAATTTCTTTAATTAATATCTATTTTCAAAATTGGTGATAAAATAATATAACGATATTCTAAATTTAAACGAGTTTCTTAGCATTATAAAATTTATTACTAAAAAATATAATAAAATGATCATGTTATACGTCAGTATTGTGTGCTATATGCAACTTCGTTTCAGGAGAGTGGCATATATTTATTATACCCAATACTGATTCTTGCGCAGCATAAGATTAGTGTTGTGAGTAGAATAAGTAGGCTCCGACGTATCATAACTACTCCAGTCTTCGGTTTGATCGTCTGAAGTGCCGTAAGGATATCGCGCGTGCACATCGAGTTCGGAGTTACCTAAAGAGTCTACAGGTCGTAACAATGTTACTTTACACTGGGGTACGGACATTGTCGCCGGCACTTGTGCAGTTAGAGCGGTAGGCATAGATATGTTTTCCGGCATGTATCTCTTCGAGTAAGGTGAAGATGACATCAACTGCTCGGGGGGTTTAGGTAACTGTACGTTTTGAATACACTGGCCACTTTTTTTCTTGTTCTTTTCGGTACAATGCAAATGTCTACATTTTATAATAACTAATATTGCGATTCCCGTTATTATAATGCCGGTGATGACTGCCAGAACAAGAAAATAATCACCATTTGAATTCCTACTAGTCATGTGCATTTCACCACCTTCATGTCCTGCGGGATCTTGAGGTTCTGGCAAATTTGTCTTTTTGTCTAACGCACTGTATAAAATTTTGAAGCGAAGTTCACCGACAGCTGGTTGGAAAATACTAGTAGCTAACAAAAATATTAGTTTTTCTTCACAGTCTTTGGAATTTGCTTTTATAATTGGGGCGATATAATATATCAACCCGCTTTTTATTTCTTCATGTGTGAACACTTTTACAGAACTATCCAGCACATTTCGTTTTTCACCAGAACTTCGAATTATTTTGCGAATTTGTCCATGTAAAGGTTTATATATTAATGTGTACTTTGGATTACTACTAGTTAATTTTGCTAAGGGAGTAGCATCTAAGATATTTAAGGTAAATTTTATTTTAGATCCAGATATCACTGTCAAGTTACCAATTTGCATTAGCGGTTGTACTTTCATAGATACATCTACAATTGAGCCAATATTTTTACCTTCGCTATGTATTCCAACAAAAACTTTAAACGAATCATTTGCGCTGGACATATCTGTTTGCATGTACATAACACTTTTTTCGTATAAATGAGAGTAATTAAAATGGTTAGACGCAACGTCCTTGACGTAAAATACACCGTGATTTGGCATTTGAGTAATTGTAAAATGAATACGATGCAAATTGGCATTAGTATGAAAAGAAAATTGACTTACTGATAAAGATGCTACATTTGTTCCTTGTTGCAAGAAAACTGGAGCCTCATTCGTTACATTAATTATTATAGGGACTACTTCTATATTAAAAAGTGTATATTCTGGTTTAAATTTTTCGTCCCATACTCTGAAGTAAAATGTAGTTTGTTGTACACTTCCTGAATGAATATAAACTATTTTGTTCGCGTCAACATCAGCTTGAGTAAAAGTATTTACTATTGACTGATCCTGGTACTCCCCATTCTGATTAACCATAACTAACTTTCCATGTGTTGGATTTGTAATAATAACATATTTCAAACCGGCTGGTTCTGTATCAGCATCTTCGGTTAATAAATCATTTCTTGTGATAGTATAATTTTCTCCTTCAACCACTGTAATTTTAGGTGCAATTGTAACAAGTTTAAATGGCTGATCATTAATTGGAATTATTTTTATAGGAACTGTAACGTTACATAAGGTTATATACCCTGGTATAAAGAAAAAGGTGAATGTTACAGAATCATTAAGAGAGTCGGAATGATCATGTTGATATTTTATATGGCCGGATTCGATTTGCATTTGTGTAAATGTGGTAGTATTTGAATTTTCTGATAATGATATATATCCATGAACAGGTTGCGATGCAGATAAATGGATAATAGGTGCATTTAGTCCGGTGTGGCTTTCAAGAAAACTCACTACGTCTGAAAGATTTAGTTGAATACTAGTCAATCCACCTTCAATCACTTCAATTTTTGGAACAACAATATATGAATCCAAACCTCCAGAGGAGACAGATATGTCTATGAACATTTTCTGTAATATAACAATACATTTTAAAATTAGTTTAATTATCATACATAATATGAATAATTTAGTTCAGTTCTTTACATTCGTGTAAAGAAGGAATTTTTGAAGATAGAATAATTTCGATTATGTGAAATGAATTATAATAACTACAACAAACAATGAAAAAAGAAAGTTTGTTCTTGCTCGGCAAAAATAGCTGTGCGCTTGAAAGTTGGATGTGCATGACCTGTACATGTGTCTCATTTTCGATGTTTTTTTAAGGTATCTCGGGTAATATTAACGATAGAGCAAAACAATTTGCACATTCCAGGGTCTACTTTACGAGAAAAGTTTAACAATCACCACAGGAATTTTCGATCTTCTTTTGTTTCTGAACTACAAGCAAAAACTCGTTTTTCGCTTATTTCGAAAATATCTCGTATCTTATTAATTATGATAGTTAGAGAAAAATAGTTTTAACAAACTGTTTTTTAAGTAAAATAAAATGGCGTAAATAGATATTTTGAAAACTTAATAATTCTCGAGATATCACACAAACTTATGAATTTTTAAATGGGAACCTATGTTAAAAATAGTCCCGTCGTTTTGCTTATTTCATAAGCTTTTAATGATGTATAACAAGTCTACATTCTTTTGTTTTAAACATGAATAAAAGATAAATTATCAATTTATTGGGATGAAAAAAATTAAAAAGTATTAAGAAACAAATGAAAAAATCAATTCAAAATCATCATTTGTTTATTTTGTTTCTATAATTATTAATTATGTTCTCAAAATTATTCTTAACTAATTATTTTCGGGTTAGTTAAATTATTATTTATCGACGTTAAGCCCCGGTCACACCTATACGATTTTGTCGTGTCGTGTCTTTACGGAAGAAGAAGTACTTGAGTCGTATCAAAAATAGTGCCGCCGCTATTTTCAACAGACTAGTTGTATGAAATTATATGTTACTCATTTCACAGTATTGGAACGAAACTAATTCCTTTCATTTCGTCTTTTTAGCCATTCCTTTTTACACTTTTTTCTGTTTTCACTATCAATGATGACAATTGTGGCCAAAATTATTGCTTCGTCTGAACTTGAAGACATTTTCGAAATATCTGTGATAGGAAAATTTAAACAGAGTACAATTTAACTGAAAACTAAAGTAATTCCAATAAGAAAGACTCAAAGTTAACAATAATATACAAACATTTACAAAAAAATAGTTTTGAAACAGATTATTTTGTTAATGTCACGAAGCATACGAACAATCAAATATGAAAGAAGTAATATTAGAATAATATGAAGAAGAGATTTTTGTACGATTGTTGTCGTACAAATGTGACCACTGTTGTACCACAAAATTTCAGTCTCATGTACTTCTTCTTCTTTATAAAACCCGACACGACAGAAACGTATTTTTGTGACCGGGGCTTTACAGTTGGCTTTGAAAAAATGGTTTAATATGCCTTTGAAGTAAATAAATTGAAAAAATGAGTAAAACTGAAACAAGTAATATTAGAAATAAACAATTGATGATTTGTAATTTATTTCTTTCTTTTGTTTTTTAATAATTTTCAATTTTTCACCCTAAAAATTAATAATTTTTCTTTTATTCATGTTTAAAATAAAAGAATGTTGACTTGTTATATATCATTGAAAAGCTTATAAAATAAGCAAAACGATGAGACTATTTTCAATATAGGTTCCCACTTAAAAAATCATGTTTGTCTGATATCTCGAGAATTAAGTTTTCAAAAAATCTATTTACGCCGTTTTATTTTACCTAAAAAACAATTGAAAGTTTGTTAAAACAATTTTTCTCTTACTATCATAATACATAAGATATGATATATTTTCGAAATGAGGGAAAAACGAGTTTTTGCCTGTAGCCCAGAAACAAAAGGAGATCGAAATTCCATGTGGTGACTATTAAACTTTTCTCGAAAGGTTGACCCTGGAATGTGTATCTTTAATATTACCCGAGATACCTTCAAAAACCATCGAAAATGAGACATCCTGTACAGTCAAAAACATACATTCAAAATGTCTTTCAACTCAAAAGTGAAAAACACAGAGCAGAGAAATTGTTGCAAATTACCAAATTAAATAATCACAAGATGACATTTCTAAGAAATTATGGCATGTAAACTTCTACAATAGGGGTTTCCAAGATTTTTTGATTTTTTTAATATGTATATTAGACCCATATTTTCTTATTTTGCATAAAAATTTATAATACTGGAGAAAAATGCGAAAGAATTTTACAATTTGCCATGACGTCATCCCGTGACGTCATAACCCCAGTAAGACCTTGGCCAGCCCCAGCAAGAGAGAAAGCTTGATGAGCTGTGTGATAGAAACAGGTGTCAAGTGAATTTAGCTACAAAAAAGTAGAGCGGGAAAATTAAACGTAAACCCACACATAACCTGCATTGACTTGCATTCACGTGTGATCCACGTTAACTGGGCGGTTACTGATTCAGCACGTGTGTGCTTTTTATTTGTATGTAGTTTTAATTAAATGTGTAAGTTTAACCAGTTTTCTTTGTTACACACATGTATTTAATCTTTGAACGTCAACAAAAATAATTCGAGGTAAAGACAGACATGCGCACAAGCACCATCAAATGAAATAATTTCGTTGTGTGACGTTGTTGTGGCATCATTTGGCGACCGTTTTGAACGTATGTATTTTTCAATTTAAAAATTCATTTGTAAATACATTACTATAAAAGTTATCAATATTCTTATTTTATATTAATATACTTTATACTAAAATTTATATGCAATACTTATTCCTTCAACAGCCGTTGCCTTGGAAAACCCTGTTCAACTTGGTTGCACTTTCAATACAAATATACCCTTTCTCCAATATTTCTCTCTCTCTCTGTCTCGTCATCTTATATCATGTTATCTCGAGCGCAACTGAAGCGCATATCTATTCTTGCCGAGATGTATAATCTAAGCAACAAGCTACTGAAAATTACTTTCAAATAGGCTATTCCACAATATTTTTTTTCTTGAAGTCCATAAAAATATAAGACCACATGTAAAAGTCCGAGTTAAAAATTCCTCCAAATAAGAGAGATATTAAGGTTCGAATTTTAAATTTACTTTGTGACGTAGGTAATGTGGGTATACCAGAAATAATCAAAAAGTGGTTCACAGGCTTACGAAAAAATATTTAGTAAATTACAAAATAATATACCTATATTTAAACTGTGATATTATATTTCGTTATCAAGGAAATATAATAAATTATTGCACTTCATTTATTTTACTTTTTTTTCTCATTTTACAAGAAAGTCACCCGAACAGCATCCGAACAGATCAGACACACCCGAATAAATATATTCTTAGTTGAGGCGGAGCTTCACAAAATAGTTCACACTTGGATCCTATTTGCTCAAACACGCGCGTACATGTGCTGCGTCATCAAAAGCAAAACTCCCCGTATTATTCCGGAGTAATATATAATAAAAAAAATCAGTATCCTTTAACTGT
This sequence comes from Harpalus rubripes, assembly GCA_963082715.1. Classification (NCBI taxonomy): domain Eukaryota; kingdom Metazoa; phylum Arthropoda; class Insecta; order Coleoptera; family Carabidae; genus Harpalus; species Harpalus rubripes. Next base: position 39,978,696 of record OY720458.1, read on the forward strand.
TATCTTTCATATTTTCGATAAACTTTTACTATTTTTGACTACAGTGGAATAGCCTATTAGCGCACAAAAAAAAAAACAACTATCCAGTCAAATAGCGAAACAAACGTTTTAATTTAACTCAACTTTTTAAATAAAGATTGTTTAAATTTATAAAGAATAAGTTTCTTATTTACGTATATTTATTTAATATAATTAGGAAAAATATTAATCTGACACAAATACTAAGCCATGATTGGATAAAGAAAATTGACCGTATATATTACTTACTTTGTTATGAATAGGAGCTGCAAGATGAGCATTGATGTTTAAAATGAAAAAATCATTAGCATATAATCCAGCAAAAGGATGTGTATGCTCATAAAATATTTTGCTGGCATTTATGTGTTCTTGTGTAAAATGATGGATTATTTTAAAATTTCCTGGAGTTTCAGTTTCCATCATAAGTCGACCCAAATTGGGAGACGATATTATTTCGTATGTAACCAGTCTATCTGGATCATTAGCATACGAAATTAAATCCTTTGATGTTATAAAAGTACGATGCAACGGAAATACATGAAGGTTTGAAAGTTTTTTTAAAAATAATTTAACTGGTTTCGTTGTAATCATAAATGATTTTTCTTTTGTAACATGTAAACCATCACTTACAGTGAATAAAAACTTAGCTTCAGATCCATCTAAAATCATATGCATTGTTTTAATATTTAAAAAAAGTTAAATAAAAATTTCTTACTTGTATGTTTAAACATTACAAAACCTTCGTCTATATCTTCCTGTGTGAAAGTATGAACAGAATATTCACGATTTTGTTTCAAAGTCACATTACCCCACCAACAACCAGTAATCGTGTAAGTTAAAATTTCTTTTGGTTTATCATTATCTACAGCACCTTTAAAATAAAAATATAGTTATTATAGTGCATATTTATATTTTAGCAATATATATTATAGACTTGAAAACTACTTATAAAAGCGCATTAATCATTATTGGCTATTAAAAAACGAATCCTATTTGAAACTCCTTAAATCCGGAGTACATTGAGATAAAGATTTAATTTTTTATCTCTTGCAGACAAAGAGTTAAAAAGTATTCCTAGCAAATTTCAAACATTTGCATAGAAAAACAAGTGAATGGCGATTTTCTAAATATAACAATGAAATGTACCATTACACGTTGATAATTTTATAATCAGCTTAAAACGAAGTAGGTTATTATAGAAACAAATGTTAGTTTTAACATATTCATAATTCTGCTCTTAAGTTTTGTCGAATTATCTAAAGATTTCTTCTAATAATGGTATCTAACTGAACTAAATATGACAGAGATTATTGCAACTTTTTATCAAGAAAAAAATGAAATGGCAAAAAAACTTGCGGAAGAATTTCTAGAGAAGAAATTGCCACTAGCGTAAATCGTACTATTAGGCGACTGATACAAACAATACGAAAAAAATAATTTTTCTTTTCTTTAAATTTGTCTTGTGAAATAGAAATTATTTGCCCATTTAACCGTCTTTGTAGCTCTTATAGTTCTCGAGATAGCAATGGTGGCCCATTTAAAATAAACAATCTGTATAGTAACAGTGCCAGTTTCATTTTTTACTCTACATATAAATTTTTACGTATTAAAAAAATAGTGCTTGCCAAGTAACATTTGATACGTTGTTGTAACAATATATGTAAACAACAATCAGCCACGATTAACGGGCGCGTAATGATTTATTTCACAATAAATAAGAAAGTTTAATGTACCTTGTATAGAGTAAAACTAAAATTAATTTATTAAACCGTTTGGAAGTAGATTTCAAATCTATAATATACGTTAATATAACGAACTTAGCATTTCATTTGTAATAGTCGCTATTCCTCCCTCCCACATTGTTAATCCAGTGTTGGTTGTTACAGTTGGATTCTTATTATTTATTGGAATAATCCTAAAAGTGACGATTGCTGGAAGACTTCGTTTCTGTCCAGCAATTCCAATAATTATAATTTCATCTTGAAAATTTTCACTATTATTATGAGAATACTAAAAATAGATATGTAATATTAATATAAAACTAACAACATATTTTTCAAATTTTACCTTTATGAAACCCTTTTCCAGATCTGTTTGTGAAAAATTATTACAATTACAAATATTATTTTTCTTAATACACCCAAACTTTGGTGCCTGAATAATCAAATAATCTGTTACTTTATTATTATAATATTCAGTTAAAACAAACAAATTTGCAGGAAATAAGGTTGCTTCTGCTCCTTCAAATACATCTAGAATTGTGCTTCCTAAATATAAATGTTCAGGTACTACAATTATGTTTAATACAACATTGTTCAACCAAACAATTCCATTGGTAACATTGAATATAATTCGATCTTGCGTTTCATTTGCAGTAGATTGCACGTATCTGACCTTGTTTGTGTTTATAGAATCCTGAGTAAACTGCTTATTACTTTCTGGTGGATCTGAATCTACGTCTACGTCCAAATAACCAAAATGAGGAGGTTCAATAACATAATACATTATTACTTTTGGTTGTACTTGACTTTGAACAATCTAAAAGAGATATATAAGATTCGAATAATTAACTATTTAAATTTTATTATATTTAATATTTCTGAAATAGGCTATTCCACCTTTTTATGATTTCATCTGAAAGTATAAATAAAAGAAACTATTGGTGAGAATCCGGTGAAAAATTCCTAAGCGAATTATGGTCCCTCAAAGTTTGAAAAAATAAATCTGACGTCACGAATATTTTTTCACCTTAAACTACTTTTTCGTGAACCTAAATGTTCTTGAAGTTTATGTCTAAATTATATTTATAAAAAAATTAATTAATTTTACAACACCACACAAGTCTATAATTGCAAGAGTATTTAAATTATTAAATTTAATGCACGAAATTTATATTCAAATAAAAACTGTTTGAGAATAGCAGCGTCGAAATGATGCCGCTGGTTCACTATTTGAAACTGTTTACACCTATACATAATACGAATCTCTTCAAAACATGTTATTCGTTACTTATAGGCGGTCTTTCAGTCGCCAATCAAAATATATTCATATTCGTGACGTGGCGCTAGAACAAAAACTCTCTTATTTCGGAAGTATTGTATTATATCATTTAATTTTTTTTATTAATACTAATTATTAAACATTATACTTTCACTTTTTATTAATTTTTCCTAATTGGTCCTTAAACCATAATCGAAATATAACAAATTTACTGAGTAATAATTAGTAAAGCTAAATAATTTAAAAATATATTCTTCAGTAAAAAGTTATAACGAAATAAACATTTTATGATCATCAAGAGTTTAATATCATTTAAAAATACCACATTCATCTACTATTTGTCTTTCCTTGATTTAATATCATCAAGGGTGTTGCTTTGTTTTCTATTGGCCAGAAATATGAAAGCTGAGAATCCCGCGTAAATTCCACAGCGCCCCGCCCATTCCCACTGACAAGTAAAGATGGTGGAACTATGAACTATTACTAGCGCCACGGTTATCTCAAACTTTTGTATAATAGCGTTTTCGATTGGGTGCTCGCTACTGTTCTCAGGTCACTCTGCGAGCAACAACTGTATTCGATTGGGAATTTCAGAGCATCTCGCATTGTATTCGATTGAGAACAGAAAACCGCTCGCAGATCGCTCTGCGAGCAAGATATTCTGCTCGACCTCGAGAGGTCGAGCGACTTTTTCAGAGCAATATGGCTGATCGAGCGGCACGAGTGCCAAGCATGACGTCAGACGGCAAATTTCCGAGCGGTTTGCGAGCATGCCAATCGAAAACGCTATAACATACTTGAATATGAAGTAAGTACTATAAAGTTGAAAAAAAAATCGTTTGTATTAACTTTAATTAATATAAATTAAGGGGAATGTCTTTAACGCCCGAATATTTAAAAAAAAAGAATCGCGCATCGCCCAATCATTCAAAAACGGAATAAGTGGGCGTGGTCACTGTAGGTTACGTTAGATTAGATACGGTTTCGTGCAATGCGCGATTCTGGTTTTAAATATTCTGGTTTTGAATATTCGGGCGTTAAGTACGCACCCAATGTAATATATAATTTTTATCTTAAAAATATCTTATGAAAAAATATTGTTTCAGTGCCACTGATGACACCGGTGACGTCACAAACTCATCGTAAAACTTTAATATAAGGAATTTTCATGTCGGGTTTTCATTAATAAATAAAATAAATAAATATAAATATATCATCATGGCTTATTACCCATTGCTGGGTGTGCCAATCTGCATCGTACACAGATATCAGTAATGATGAAATATTTGCACCGTGCGGGCGCTTACCAGGCGTCACCTCACGGGCACTCATTGCTGGCGTGGAAAGTGTACTACAGAGGTCAATTTTGTGCCATTTAAAAATCTAAATATTTGGCCGGTTCTTATCTTTGTAGGAAATTTTTAACAAAATTTAAAAACTGGTTTATGGGAGATGGAATAGCTTATCAAAAAAGGTAGAAAAAATTAAAAGTACAATTCTTACCTCTAAATGTTCCTTAATAATAGGTATACTAGTAGATTCCTCTACATATAAAGTCTGATTAGAAACCAGTATTAATGGTTTCCAATAATTTTCTGGTAATATTCGAAAAGTTAAAATTGCTACATTACTAATTTCTTGGCAGTAAACCTTTAGTTTTATTTCATCAAAAGATACAGAACTCCCATCATGTGTATAAAAAACTTGTTGCATATTTACATCTTGTTGAGTAAATTGTTTTATTTCCTGAAAATATTCACTCTTACCACGAATTATATCGTATGTCTATTTATATACCTGTTTATTATTAGAAAGAATAACTTTACCATGTTGGGGTTTATGTATAATTTCGTAAATGATGTTACTATTTTTTGCATTTAAATTGGTTATTACGTGTAGTACTTCCGAATTAATGTAAAATGATTTTCCTTGTTCCATAACATTTTTCTGTGATTTAAGAATTTTTATAAATGGATTTGAAGCTTGTATTTCTAAATATCCATTGATATTATGTTGTCCATCTGATACCCAAAATTTCATTTTTCCATAGTTCTCTCCCTTGTGTTTAAAAATAATAACTTCTTTATTTAAATCTTCCTGAGTAAATTCATATATTTCTTCATTTGAGGAATTTATTTTATAGAGGACACCATTTGAAATTTCTCGACAAGAATAAATAATTTTTGATGCTTTAGTATCTATATCATTATCTGAATATGAGAGATCTCTACTAGTCAAGAACTTTTTTCCATTTATAATAACATAAAAAACACTATCAACATTTCTTACTGGAGTATTGTCATTTTTCAATATAATATTTATATAAAATTTCCCAGTGTATTGTATATTGTCTTCTATATTTGACAAAGCCAGAAATGTAAAATAATCACTTTGACTTTCTGAATCATCGTGAATGTACAAGACATAACCTTTCATTAATTCATTTATGGTAAAATAATTACTAGTATTAGTATATTTTGCTCTGTTAATTACTTGTATTATTCCATATTTGGGTTTTTGTGTTATATTAAAAATAAAATTTTTGATACCATCAATAGTAATATTTAAATTTTCTGTAGTTATATTTCCTTTTGATCCTTCTTCTACTTGTATTGGTTTTATTGTAGATTGGATTTTGGAATACAAGTCGTAGTTCGAAAGGTAAGTAAAAGTTATATTTGTAGTTAGATAGTCACACCCAGGAGCAGAAACAGTTAAATGAAGATTATCTGTTACATTAGAATATGACTTTCGAAATAATCTGTATAGAATATCACCAGAATTAATATCTTCTTGAGTAAAAGTGCTTCCCACTTCCATACGATATTTTGAAATGGAAGAGAGATAACCATAAAGTGGTATTCTTGTAATTCGATATATTATTAACACAGGATTCGTCCACAGTGGTTCCGTTTTGTATGATATTTCATTTTCTGTTACAACTGCATTTAGAGAAAAATTTAATTGAATATTTTTCTCATGTACTTTGTGCAAATTTAACTTTGTAAATGTCATTCGAAAACTATATACTGTTGAATTAACATTCTTGAGTGAAGCGAAAAACTGAAAATATAATTTTATTTCATATTATTCTACAACTGTATTTACCTATAGCATTCATTTCAACAATAATTTAGAAACAGAAGAAACTGTGTATTTGTTACAATAAATAACTTCTTTTAACAATAAACTACTCGAAGTTTTTACGCATAGGATATGACATCAGATTGTCTCAAAAGTGACGACCGTTCTTTTGGAATTTGAATACGGGAGCTAAACGAAATTAAAAATTAATAGTGGGTAATTTGCTGACTGTCACAAAATATGTCCAAATAGATTGCCTTTTTACTCTGTAGCATGCTTTCGTCTATTAACGCGAGCAGCATGAATACGAACATCGCCAAAGCCATCGGGAATGTTTGGTGGTCATGTGCTAAAACTGTGGCGGCTGCTCTGCCTATTCTGTTTTTGCGATTATGTAAAACTCTTCGTGAACTTAACATAGCGTATGAATAAAAACCGTCTTCGTGTTGCATTTGTAGATGTACAATCATACATTTTTCTGTAACCCTCAAATTACGCACATATGCTGTCAAGCTGCCATTGAATAACAAAACGCGATTTTCAAATTACGCATCTTTTCTTTGGTCATAAATTCATAAATAGTACGAAAGCACGGAAGATGCAAGGCTACTGCCATCTATGACGAGCCCGAAAATTCCCTATGAATGACTGTGCTTCTATAATTAATCGTGGGAATGTATGTTTTTAAGTAGAGGCACCTTATTTAAACACATTTTGCGATAACAGGTGTGGAAAATATCTTGTTTTGTAATATTATTAGTATTTAATAAAGTTTAAATGTTAATATTTGTTTTTTATTAATAACTTGATTACGAAGGACAATCAGATAATTTTACACCCTTAATTTTCGATATGTTTAACCCCCTGAATCAAATTCCAAAAGCACTTTTGAGACATATTTTATACTTTTACTCTTACTCAATATTTTTTCTACGTTTGTAATTAGACAATTTGAAAGAAAGCACATAAGTAAAAAAATTACATTTATTTGTTATAATTGCAACGTATCCGTCTTTCAAAAACTCACAACCAGACTATAGTACATAAGTCAACTTCGCCTGCTGACCGACGAAAAACACATGTTCTTTTTGCATTTGCAAATGCATTATACCGACATTTCTGGACATGTTTAAGTTTTTTGTTTGTCTCGTAAAACATACATTTTTGACTTATGTACTTAGGTCCGCCGGGCTTAGATTTTACTTGTTATGTAATAACACTTCACAAAAACATCATCAATAGACTATTTCAGAAATTTGAGCGACATTTCAAATTTATGCCCAACCCCGGCATATAGTTTTAGATTTTAGAACTATACAGGAGTTGTTAAAATGATTTTACAAATAAAAACTTAATTTCAGTGTGTGAAAGTGAATTATATTTATCAAACAATTATAAAATATTGTATGACTACACTTAACCTCAGTTTTTATTTTCCAACTAAAATAAAACATTTCAAATGGCATTATTTTGTGGTCCAGAAGTTTAGTATATATCATAATTATTTTAAAAACGAAACCAACAAAACAAAAAATAAACTGTGAAACAGACAGAATGGGAGTGTTTGGTGGCTATTGTGCGAATTAATGGCAGCACTGGACTAGCGTATTTTCTGGAAGTGTGTAGTGAAATACGCACACGTAGTATAGCGCGCTAGCATAAAGTGTAACTAAATTTGCAGAATTTGTTAAGAAAATTGATAGTTCGCGCCAACACAAGTAATAGGGTTAGGTCCATAAATAAAACTGCGTTCTGTTGTGTTTTTAAAAGTAAAACAAGCATGCATCGTTTGCCGAAAGATAAAATAGAAAGAAAGTTATGGTTAAACGAATTAAAATTAAAAAAATATGCTCCAAACTCGCCATTTGTTTGTTCTCAGCATTTTGAGAAAATATATTTCCTCACAGAAAGTTATGATACTGGTAAGATTTTCGTGAAACTTATAAATATCTAAAACTTGTTTATGTTAATTATTTGTAAATCAAATTTTCAGGAATACGTAATACGAGGAGAATTTTGAGAAAAGGTGCAGTCCCAATAATATTTTCTCCGAAGTACAAAACAAACAAAACAAAAAAAAATTAAATTAAATTTCACCTTACATAGTCAAAACAAAATGACCTGCTTCTAAACTAAATCACTTTTTCTCCCTCGTACACTCGCACCACGGCATCTTCAGTCTGTTTTCAGCGTTTCTAATTTCCACAAATTATAATTATCTTTATCCGACATTCTCAAAAATTTTAAATAACCTCAACAAAAGTTTCTACATAAACAAACGAAGGTGCAAAATGAACTATTAGAAACTAATTAAAGTGAAAAGCTAATATTCAACAATAATATATATTGAATAGTCCACGTGTTATAAAGTTATAGGCGATTCAAATTAACTTTTCCCGCAACTTTTAACACGTGACATGACGTCACAACGAGTATGTTTTCAAATTGTCGTTCACTTCTGCATTAAAGTTTGTGTGTGTATTGCTGTTTTAATACATATATTTAATGAATTAATAGTTTATTAGTAATGAGACTGTTAATAAAGGATGTGTTTAATTATTTAAATGCTTCTGCGTGCAGCAGAAATTTTTGTGAGGATGATGAAGTATTGAATTCTGGACATATGCTAGCATATGGTAAAACACAATCAGATGACAAAAATTAAACATTTCTCTTTGGATTATACCCACAAATCAGCGGCGTACATAAATATCCTCATGAAATTACTGGAAAATTAATAAATTCTGGCTCACTAGCAATAAAAAGCATCTTGTTTGTGTAAGGCGGGAAACTAACCTAAATATAAATATAAAACCTAAATATAAATATGTATATATTAACCTAAATATAAATACATAATAAAATAATTGAATATATTTATATTGTTTTAGAGCTACCAACATATGCCTAATCTTTGTTACAAAAATGTAAGGAACAAACATTGAATTTGTAACTCGTTTTCTAATTAACAGTTTAATCTACCATGCTTTGTGTCTCCATCATTTCTTCGATGCCATATTTATTTATAAATTTAACGTTTTGGAAATATGTGAAAACAAAGGCTGAGATTTCTCGATTTTTAGGAATGACATTTCGGGACACTACAGTTCATTTGATTTCGTTGGTTTTGGTGAAAATTCCATATTTCTACAATATTTACAAATATATACTTAATCGTTAAACGATCTAATATTGAATTCATGTTGTTTTTAACTTCTTTATAGTAAATTTATGTCATTATATTAACAAGCAACTACAAACGTTATACTTAACCTTATTTCTCTAAAAATATACAATGTCTCAACATACTAGGAATACCCGCGAATTTTATTGTATAATTAAACAGAGGAAGTGTTCACAATCATCACCAATAAATATAAATTTAAATACTTGCTGAATTTTTAAAATCTCGTCTAAAATTCTAACATTACTTCTTACGGAGTGTAAGAAACTATACTCGTTTTGACGTCACATAATTAGTGCGATGTTTGGTCACCAGATAGAGTCCGCTCAACTTGAATCGCGTATAACTTTGATGATACCAATTCAAATATTCCCGGGCGTCGTACGCTAGTCCATTGCTGCTATCTACGATAAGCTTTGCCCAAACGCTCCCATTGTCACATAAACAAGAATGGATATACGGCCAAAGGCATTAACTTCTTGTTGCAGTCTAACACTTGGCGCATGCGTTTTGAATTTCTGAAATGGTCTATTGAATTTTATTATTTTACATTACTATTTGATGAAGATGAAAGTTGGTATTTAAAATGTAGAAAATTAAAAAATGTCACGTAATGAAGTTTATCTATCGACAATTTTACATTCAAAACTGAATGAAATTAAAAAAAAAAAATGCAGAATAAATATTTTGTTTAATAAAACAAATATTTGCATACTTCATTAATTAGCAAAGAAAATATAAAGTAAATTTACCTTAAATTCGTCATAATTAGGTTTTTCAGACATATGTCTATATCTCACTCTATAGTTTTCTAACTCCCTACTTGAGAAAGAATTGACTGATTCCCATCTATCGTGCCTTTCAACTTCTATAAGTCCGTATTTAGGTGGAGTAACTATTACATAATTTATATCTGAAAGACCAAGTCTAACATTTGAAACTAGAGATAAATTATGCGGCGTAATTAAGGCTGTAAATTCGTGCACAAGTATCACTCCAGTATTATTCTTTAGTCTTAGATGTTGCGCGTAAGTAGATATTCTCAAAAAAGCTACTTTGCTTGTCTCAATTCCATCTGATACTTGAAGAGCTATATTTGCATTAGTGTCAGCATCACCATGGTGAATGAATTTTATTTTGTTGTTATTGACATCCTGTTGAGAAAATGAAGTTATTGGTATGGAAGGTTGGTCAGTTGTTTCTATATGTCCAACTGATTTTGTATCCTGAGGCAAAACTGTATACATTAACTCTTTAATAGGTGTATCTGCATCCTTCGCTTGCAGAAATTTATTCGTTAAAAATTCTTCTGAACCCTTTAAAAAAAATTTCACTGTAATATATACAAGAATACACAATTACTGTCTACCACAAAAAATCAACTGTTTCCAACAATGTATAATACATAAAATATCTGAAATTTCACATTATACCATTTAAATATAAAGTAGACAGTAAATGTGTTAAATTTTTTATTAATGATATAGTTTTAATAGAAGTTGCGAAGCACTTACCAGTTATCATATCAGAAAATTCTGGGTTAGAGCTTGCACATTTATCTTAAATAAACAAAATAATACATTGTTAAAAAATATTAATAACAAATAAATGCAAAAACAATATTAAAATAATACATTTACTCTGTGAAATCATAAATATTTTTTAGTTTCATTAATATACCGGGAGTTTTTTTTATCAGTAAACAAAGGCGAATCCCATTACTATAGCTACATTTAAAATGATTGACAGCAATATATTATCGCACTTTTTTTAATAAGTGAACATAGTTAAGTACAGTGATCCAGAATGACAGAAGGTTCCGCCTCGTTCTAGTTTTTGTTTGCCGCATCGTTGTGATAGTGAAATACAATTGACAGATTGTATTGGCGTACGTATTTCTACTCATTTCCATCATTCCTCGCACTACAAAAATATGCTTCCAAAATAAACTTGTCATGTTCTTCCGTAAACACCAATCTAACGTAGCGATTTGAATAAATAACAGTTTAATTTTAAAAGATAAAAACAAACTGTATGTCAAAAAATTTAAAATACGTATCGCCGCTGACTTTTCCAAATGCCGGTAATATAGGTAGGTAGCGTAATTTAACATTATCGGTAAACTGATATAATTTTTTTTCCATTGAAGATAATTTTGATCATAATCAGAACTTTTTCAAGTCGCAAGACTTTCAATCATTCTTGAATCTTGATCACTCTGTATTATAATTGTCAGTCATCAAACTGTCATCTTTCAAAATGGTATACAATAATTGAAGAAAAGTACAAATCATAACATGGTATAATTCCAATATGAGTCTAAAACAAATTTCCGATTTATACTGCTACTTTTAATAAGCGAACAAATCAAGCAACTATTAGAAAAAAAAAATAATAAAGAATTACAAAATGCGTCAATGGACAGCATCAAAAGAAAATCAGAACAAATAAGGTAATTAATAATAAGAAACAAAAAATAATTAAATGAAAATAACAATACCCTTTCGACGAAAAGAATTTCTGAAATTGACAGATGACAATTTGATGACTTTGACAACTCCCTATGTTCAATTATAAAAAAACGCGATAATAATACATTGCTGTCAAAATTTTAAATGTAACTCTAGGAATGACATACGTCTATGTTACTCTCGGTATAATGAAAGTTATTGTTATTTTGTAAACTTTTCTATATAAAAATGTCGATGAATATTGAAAACAAATACAATAGATTTCACAAAGTAATTCTAAATATGTATATTGAATATTACAATGCCGCATGCTATTTTGACATACTATACTATAAAATTCACAAGTTATATTTCTATAAAAATTACACTCTAAGAGGGTACTCTAAGCATTCTTCTATTCATTCATCTATTAAGTCAACAAATAAAGTTGCATCTAAACGTGAGAAAAATAAGCTCAGAGTGTAAGAAAACATTTGCTATTCGTATACGCGTTTATATAATATATGATTTTTTTAAAAGATAACTTACATTTTTTTCTATCATTCATGTCATGTTATTGCATTTTTGTATTATCTATACTTAAAAAAGTACTTTGTAACGAACAAGTCAGCTATACAGGGTGTATTTAAACTCAATTTTATTTTCATACATAGGCTACTAAAAAACAACTATAAAAATCAAATTTATTTAAATTTCAATTGGATTTTTTCAATCTTTTTATTATTTAAGGATATAACACTAATTGGTTGAATTTAGAAAAAAATACGCTATCGAATAGGCATAAAAAATATCTATAATCCCATTTGAAAAAATATAACTTTGTGTTGTAACTTGAGAACCACTGAAATATTAACAATGAGTTAACAGTTTGTATATTTGAAATAAATTGTGAAAAATTGTCAGCCATCGGGATTCGAACCCGAGACCCCTATCTTGCCGGGACAGTGCTCTTACCAACTAAGCTATTGGCTGCTCTCCTCTCGATGGCTGAACAATCTCTCACTTTTAAAGTCGTATAACTGCTGAGGATATTATTAATCGTCACATGATCAGATGTGGGGTTGCCAAGCTACCACTGCGTTTAAACATCTAGTGAACGATGTCATAATTTACTCAAGGTCCTACCAGACCAAATTTTAATATTAACAATGAGTTAACAGTTTGTATATTTGAAATAAATTGTAAAAAATTGTCAGCCATCGGGATTCGAACCCGAGACCCCTATCTTGCCGGGACAGTGCTCTTACCAACTAAGCTATTGGCTGCTCTCCTCTCGATGGCTGAACAATCTCTCACTTTTAAAGTCGTATAACTGCTGAGGATATTATTAATCGTCACATGATTAGATGTGGGGTCATTAGATTTGTCGAGTTAGCCTCGTGCGTAACTGACGACTGAATTCATGACTGCGAATGCGCTTGCGCTAGCGACTGCGATTGAGCGAGTTACGGTTCTACTCATACCGTGTTCCGAAGCTGACAATTTTTCACAATTTATTTCAAATATACAAACTGTTAACTCATTGTTAATATTAAAATTTGGTCTGGTAGGTCCTTGAGTAAATTATGACATCGTTCACTAGATGTTTAAACGCAGTGGTAGCTTGGCAATCCCACATCTAATCATGTGACGATTAATAATATCCTCAGCAGTTATACGACTTTAAAAGTGAGAGATTGTTCAGCCATCGAGAGGAGAGCAGCCAATAGCTTAGTTGGTAAGAGCACTGTCCCGGCAAGATAGGGGTCTCGGGTTCGAATCCCGATGGCTGACAATTTTTCACAATTTATTTTTTGAGAACCACTGGTTTAAAAAAATATTTTCTTCTTAAGTGGGATGTCCCCCTTGGTCTCCTATAACTTTGTTTTGTAGTATTTTTTTGTAACTATAATAATAAAGAAAATAATGGCACTGGTCGGTTTTGGTGCTACACCCTATATAACTTTTGTGTAAACACTGATTTGTTTTTATATTAATTTTTTTATATTTTTTCCCATTTTATTATAATTATTTCATTGTTACTAATAATCGTAAAGGAAAACCATGCACATACACAAATTTCTCTTAATCTAATAACCTTATTTGAATCATGCAATCAACACATTCCGAGAAAATATGTCATTTTGAAACCAATACTGAAATGAAACAGGATCGTTTTCATAATGAATTTTATGGTTACCTTAAGACTTTAACTTAATTTTAAGAGTACTGCGTACGGTAATGGACTTAATACAATTTCGTTATAAAAACGGCCCTTAATACAACAATAATCGAAATTATATTTACACAATTAATAATTCTCTTAATCATTATTATATTTAAATAATTTAATTAATAAAAAAGATAAACATTTGTATACCTGAGCTATACGAAGAACATTTGTAGTTGGTATTTCAAAAATTGGTGGATCATTTACTGGCGTAATTAATATTGGAAGAGTAAATCTGTTTTTTCCTTGCAAATATGCTGGCAGAATGAAAGACTCATCTACTGATAATTCCAAATCCATTACTATTTGATCTTTACTGTTTTCTGATCCATCATGTAAATATCGAACCTATAATATATATAAAAAGGTACTAATAAAAATTCTAAAAAAATATATGTAAGCTTGAGCTTCTAGCATCATGAAATTGTGAACATTTGTAGAAATGATATTAGAAAAAAAAAGATTGTGATTATAAATTATAAAATTATTCTAAAATAAAATCCAAATCGCTAGGCCAGGCACTAGTCAACTGTCAAAAACAAAACATAAAAAAAAATGTTTAACATCCAGTGGACTCCTCAACTTTTAGACTGGAAATCTATGATGGGTTATAATTAAAAATTGCAGAATATAATATTTACCTTATCCCTTGATAAGTCTAAAAGAGTAAATGAATTATCCTTTCTCGGCCAGATATCTACATGTAAGTTTCCATAATTGGGTTGTTTAATAACTTGAAATATAATGCCAGATTCTCGAAGACCATATTTACGATAATCGAGAACTAAGTCCAAATTGGCAGTTGTTATTAATTCATTCTCTCCTTCCATAACTTGAACAGGTTTAACTGATAACAACTCAAGATCTGTAGCAAAACTAGAGTTGGAGAATACCTAAATAGAAGATATATTAAATAATAGGGGTTTCCACGGCATCGTCTTTAAAAAAAAATATTTGCCTATCAATTTTTGCCTTAAATATGTTGTAAGTAATTAAACTAAGATGTTTAATTATAAAGCAGGTATTTTATTAAAAAGTGAAATTAAAAATTCATTTAATAATGCTGTGACGTCACGTTCCCAATTGCACGAGCTTCATATTCTTGAGGTCTGATTGAATGTTTTACTTTTTGCGCAATGGCGTAGCAAGAAGTCAACGAGCCCGTGTGCATACAAAAAAAAACACTTAATGTACAACTTTTAATAGGACAAATATTTTCGTTCTTACGTCTTAAAGAAATTAATATTTGTATCTCGTAGCCATGTGCCTGATTCTTGTCGCGAATTTAAGGAACCGGGGTCGATCTCGACCGACGCCAAAATTATTTCGAATTTTAAATGGTACAAAAGTTATACCTGTTGTACTCTCTCCACGCCAGCAATGAGTGCCCGTGAGATGACGCCTGGTAAACGCACACACGGCACGAATATGTCATCATCATTCTACCGATATCTGCGTTCAAAACAGATTAGCATACCCACGCCACAATATATGCCGTGATATATTCATTTATTTATATCCCATGTACCCTCTTGACTCATGAACTCATATTCACTGTATAAGCTTCTTATTTTTAATTATTTCTTGTTAACAAATTACCTACTTTTATACTTACGGATTTTACTAGTAAAAGTTAACGTCATTTTATGAATTGTGTATACCGCGTACCTACTTTTTTCCCGACCATAGGAAATACTGGTAATATGGCTCTAATTTCTGCCCTATTTATTTTAGAACAAAAGTGTAAATACGAAATATGTTCAGAATTAAAAATTTAAATTAGACCCCCGCAGACTACCGATTTTTGATCGACCGACTGTTTAATCGGTTGCAATGACGACTATAGTGATTCCGAATCGTTGGGTGTGCGCACTCACTATAGTCTTCATAGTAATTAAGCAACCGATTATATTGTTGACCGATCAAATATCGGTAGTCTGCAGGAGATCTTATTGCTTACATGCATTTCGTACGCGAGGAAGAGTTAAAATGAAAGTTGTAATTTTTGCCACGAGAAATAAAACAAAAATGTTAAATAGTTGTAATGTTTGAGTTTGACAGATGACATTATACGAGGCCATACGAGAATACAGGCCTGAATGATTATCCCTGCCCAATGCATTACGTTAAACTATGAGGCCAGCGCGTTAGTCTAGCCCTCTAAAAACAGTCAATCTACAGCAGTCAGCGCGAGTGGATGCACGGCATAGCGCAGCACGGAACATCAAATTTCGATTGTTTTTCGTAGAAGGATATTACAAAAATGGTTTCAAAATGCTGTGTGCCAATGTGCAGAAGCTATTACGGTAACACGACTAAATTGGTATACCTGACATTAGAGAAATTACAAGTTAAACAAGTTTTTCTAACATATGGTGAATGTATATCATGCAGAAGATCAAATTTAGTTGTTATGAAATTTTTTTAGGGATATTCAGTAACATTTTAGTAATTATAGAAAAAACTGTAAAGAACAAATTTGTAATAAAAAGCAGTTTAACAAAAAAAATAGCGAGCACCTAAATGTTTTATTCCAAAGTTATGGTTATTTTAAATATATAATATGCGTACCTATGTATGTTATTCATTTTTAGTTTCATTTTCATATTATGTACTATGTTATATTATTTTCATTTGTTAGCTCCTGAATTAAAGATTTATTAATGTTACTATTATTTTTATTAATTCTTGTATTATTTAAACAACAATAAATAATTTAAAGTAAAAATGAGTTTATTCGTATATTTAGGCCATTTATAATTCGTTTTTTATTTAATTATAGTTACGTATATAAAATAGTTATTATATAATATATGCATAGTATTTACGAGTTTTATATCTTAATAAATCCATTTTACAATCCCATTTCTTTAAAATTCCATATATTTCTTATGCTTACACTGCTATCGTTCGATGCGTGACATGCCAGCAAGAGGCTAGCTGTGACGTCACGAATTGAGCATTCAGGCCTGTCTTCTCGTGTGGCCTCGCAGTATATCATAAAGTCTTAATAATTAATTAATTATATTTTTGTTAGATGGTAAATGTATCCACAATAATTGATAAATAAATTAATGAAATCAATCATTATAAAGATGACACATGTCATCTGTCAAACTCAAACAATACGGTTTAATATTTTTCGTAATACCATACTGTTAATATGATTTAACAGAACTAAACGCGGATGTGTTAATGGTCTGTAACGGCCGCTCGAACAACTGCAATGAAGAATCAAGTCCTCAACAGTTTCTAGTGTTTCTAATAAAAATCACAACCTTTGTACTCTTTAAATTTAAAATATAATTATTAATTACTCAATATGCCGCTAGTGGCACTGCATAAACTTCGCACAGAAAATCTATTTCATTCCATATTGCTTGACACGGTACAACTGCCAGGGAGAATAGACCATTCCAGAAATTTGAGCGACCACTGCATTTACTTTTTGAACTAAAAAATTAGTGCCGCTAAATGGCGGCATTTCAAATTTATACGCGACCCCGGTATTCTGTTTTAAATTTTAGAACTACACAGAAGTTGTTAATATAAATTTGAGTATAAGATATGATTTCAATTCTTACTTTACAAATAAAAACTTATTTTACTATGTGAAAAAATGAAGTCCATTCATCAATCAATTATAAAAATTGTATTACTATACCTAACCTAACTTTTTATTTTCTAAACCAGACAAAACATTTTAAACCAGAAGTTTAGTACCCGTCATAATTATTTGAAAAACGAAACCAACAAAACAAAAACAAAACTGTAAAATTGACAGAACTGTCATATAAACACGGACGGGTATACGGCAATCGGCACTAACTTTTTGTCGCAGTCTAACATTTGGCGCATGCGCTTTGAATTTCTGAAATGGTCTATTGACAATAGGGTCCTATACCATAATTAAAAAAAAATCTGTAAGAACAGGATGAAATTAGAATTTTAATGCACATGCGACTTAAAAATTTTACGTAATAAGCGAGATATGAATTTTTAAAGTTAAGAATTTCTTGTGTGACGTAGCTGGTACTTCCAGTTGTCGACAAACTGTTAGTTCTAGAGAGAACAGATTGGTTCATGTTTGCATAGCTGAAATATTTTTATATAAAAACTTATACGCTATATTCACGAAGAAATTATTATTATTATTAAGCATAAATAACATAAATAATAAGCAATTTTTCTTAATAAATTATAGAACACTGAAACAGTTTGACAATATTATGATACAAAGAATGACGGCGGATGGCGCTAGGGTTTGCTTGTTTTAATTAGTTAATATTATTATTAATTTAATTAATACATATTACAAATTGATTTAATTATAATTACATTATTATTGTTAATATTACGAGATATTATAATTAAACAAATTCATGAAACATAAAATTGTAATTTTTTTTGTTAGGTTATACAGCAACGTGACAGTTCATAATCTTTCAAAGGTGATCGCAGAAGACGCGCGAATCTCGTTTTTAAAATCAGGCGACCAATCAAATTCTTGGGACCTAACGCGTCATACCTAATTAGTAATCAACTTTAATCGCTTGTAGTTTGCGACCTAATCAATATTAAAACAATTTTTTTTCACTAATACTCTTTAATTTATGTATATTTTCGTCTTCTTATTTAAGATAGTTAAAATTTGACTATGGTATAGTACCCTATTTGTGAACATACAAAACACAACCAAACCAGAAACATGAACATGGTAAATGAAACTGTATATACAAAGCAGTTATTAGTATCCTTTTCTCCTACGTATTTGTGGACAAAAATTTCTATGCTAAAACTTGCTTTGGAGGTTTACGACAACATTGACATTTCAGGGCTAATATTTTGTAATTGTGTATTGTGTAACCTCATATTAGTCTATTTTAAACACACGTCTTTTGTAGATATGACAAATTATTTTTGTTATGAAAAATTTTGAACGCCACACGGCCGACATGCAAATAACTGACTCGGCTGATTATAAACCTAGGCTGTCGGCTCGGTTTACAAACTTCAGCCGCATCCGTTAAAGGGTTCATACCGGCCTAATGACATTAATAACTATTTGTTCTATTTCTCATAGCGGTATGTAAATAGTTAAGAAAAAACTTTTATTTTGCTTCTTTCTCGCGAACAAAATGCATGTAAATAATTATTTTGGACTTATTAGATGCAGTTATTAATTATTAATATTTTACTGCATTTACACTTTTGTTCTGAAATAAATATTTCAAAAATTACAGTCATATGAAAATTTTACCATTGTATTTCCTATGATCCGGAAAAAAATAGGCACCGGTATGTTACGAACTATGTATGTGAATAAATTCAGGCACTATTCATATTGCCGGAACAATGTACTAAATCTGGCAGAGTAATAAATACTTTTTAATTTATTGCTATGGCCTTATACAACTTAATAATCTAACCTAACCTTTATAATATTTAGTCATAGTAATAAATTACGAATTATTTATTACATTCCCCGGGCATTACGAATAGTGCACAATTAATCACACTGTCCATAACATACGTCTGTACTACCGGCAAAATGTGGCTCAATGCGAGAACAATCAATGTCCCTATACAGGTGTCCCATTTAAGGTACGAATGCATGGGGATCTCGAGAACCGTAAAAACTATGAGGTTGGTTAAATTATTTTTAAATTTTATCATGCATAGCCTACTGAAATATAACTATAAAATTTAAATTTATTTAAATTTCAATGGGATTTTTCTTATGTAAGGATATAAAATGAGTACATGATTGAATTCAGAAAAAATACTCTATCGAATGAACTTCAAAATATATAGCATCCTATTTAAAAAATAATGATAACTTTATGTTTTAGTTTGAGACCAACTGCTTAAAAAATATTTTCTTCAACAAGTGAATGTCCCCCTCGATTTACAATAACTTTTATTTGAATGATTTTATTATATTCCCAATAATAAAAAAATAATCGTGATGTCCCATATCCGAAAAACATCTGTATACATATAATGAACCAAAACTAAATTTTATAGTATGTTAATAAGATAATAAAATATGAATTACCTTGTATTCTTTTGTATAGTTTAGATTAAAGCACATATGACCTTCACATTTACACTGAAAAGAATCCAAGCCTTTTTGGAAACAGTATGAATGTTTGGAACATGGATTACTAATACAAGGATAGTTCCAAAGACATCCTGGACGAATTCCTTCTGTTGCTTTAACATTTGATAATCCTACTTTGAAGTCATCTATCATAATATTTTTAAAACAGCCTTTAAAACTAACGTCTGATGTTTTAAAGCTCTTAATTAGTGCTCTAGCTTTTTTTTCATTTTCAGTACCACCGATGGAGAATACATCTGGATATTCTAAATAACGGCTTCTTCCTAAACGGGGTAAATATGACGAACTTGTCACCGAATCAACTGTTAGTTCGGCTACTTGCCCAATGTGTATGAATAATTTATGCCATTTTCCATCGGACACTATTATATCACTTGTTACATTCATTGGAACATTATTGTATTTCATTGTTAATTTCAGCCGCCCTTTCCAAATATCTACTGCTAAAAATAACATATCTGCTTTGGCAGAAAATCCTGTACTATACAGGATAATACAATGTTCCATTATTGTTTTAAATTCTAGCTGAAACCTGTAATAAATTATAATAATAATAATTCTAACAATAATAATAAAATAACATTTCTAGTTATGCATTAGTGTTTTTAATATTCATTAATGAG
The DNA here is from genome assembly GCA_963082715.1 of Harpalus rubripes. Classification (NCBI taxonomy): domain Eukaryota; kingdom Metazoa; phylum Arthropoda; class Insecta; order Coleoptera; family Carabidae; genus Harpalus; species Harpalus rubripes. The sequence continues at coordinate 39,999,409 of OY720458.1, forward strand.
ATCTGTAGAAACAGAAGACATACTATTTCATCTAGATCAGTGTAGTCTATTTTTGAATAGAATTAAATTAAACGGATTACGATACTAGACAACTCGCCAATGAAATAATTATCTTGGCACTGTATATTCTGACAAAACCGTCACAGCATTGTATTACGAGTACAATAGATTATTAAGAAAAAATATTTAAAAAAGCGAAAGTATAATGCTGAATAATGAATATTACTAAAGACATGAAATAATTAAAATACTTCGGAAATATTGATTGGCGACGGAAAGACCCCATAAGACTGTCTACCATATGTATACAACGTATGAAAGCAACGGTTTCAAATATTATCAAACAGTTTATATTTGAATATAAATTTCTTGTATTTAACTTAAAAATTTAAAACAAACTTGCAATTATAAAGTATATTTTTTATGAATATGAATTTGAAAAATTATACTTCAAAAACATTTCGAACCACGAAGAAAACAGTTTAAGATTAAAACATATTCATGACGTCAATTTAATTATTTCATACTCTGGGAGGCCATGGCCATTGCCCTGTTGCAGAAACGTTCATCATCTCTTTGTTTAATTAACGGATCATCAAAACGAACAAATGCAACGCGATTTTTTGTCAGTAATGATTTAAATGTCATAATAACAAGGAAACTGATTCGAATTTGTTTATTATGATGATATGTCAATTAAACAAGGAGTTGATTAACGTTTCTGCAACCGGGCACATAACTCGCTTAGGTATTAATAGAATTTTTCACCGGATTTTCACCAATAGCCCCAGTTTTACTTATACATATTATCAGATGAAATTATATTTAAAAAAATGCTGGAATAGCCTATTACATAAGGAGATTTAAAATACTGGAAACATTTTCAAATAATTACTAGTCACATAATTTAATATAAGCAAAATTTTAAAGTAATTTCAAGTTTTGGACATCTGTTTCATATATGCATCACCAGTAGAAACAATATGTTAAAATGCTAGGTACCTCTGCCATGTAATTTTGTGTTGTATAGCTAGCGAAAAGTCAACTCAGTAACAATGGTGAAACATATTCATACATTACAGAATGGGGTATTCTACTAAAATATAATTCAAGATAATGAACTAGAATAAATAATAAAAATAAAAGCTTCAAAACAAAATAAAAATTTATTATTCAAAATGTAATACAAAAAATGTAAAAAAATAAGTATTAAACTATTTAAAATAGAAAGTACCTTATTGTTTTTGTATTTATTTCATTGCAATATCGCCAAATTCTACCTTTAATTTTCACGATACTTAAACTATACTAAGTCCTGAATTTAATTTTATATTCGAGAAATATGCAATATGCAAGTTCCAGCATGTCCTTTGGGTAAATCTCAAAGAGGTAGGAATAAATATGGAGGGAATATTTGCAATCGCTAGTGAAGCATCTTCCCCCTCTACAAGGTGTTGATATGGGCGTAACTTTAGTTGAAGTTATAAGGTTGTCGCAAGGTTTGTTGCTGTTAACCCTTGAACTGCTACATGTAAGTTTTCTTGCAATAATATTAAATTCTTCATTTAACATAGGTAATAATTTGCAGATTTTTTGAACAATGGTGTTTTGTTGTGTTGTGGGGTGCTCCAATACGTCAGGGGCAAAGACAGCACTCCAGATAGAAAAAGAAATGAAAATTGGAAGAAAAATTTCATTTTATCGGTATAAAAAAACTATTTATGATAATAAACATTTATCATGATTTAAATTTTTAACAATTTATATTTTTTACCTTGTCTGTATCTTGTGTATTATGTAATAATAAATAATTAAAAAATCTAATACATTGAATGTATTAAAACAATTTTAATTTCTTACAAATCTAGCCTCTTCCTAGCCTAGATCTATTGATTTAAACAAATAATGTAAAAGATAACCGCATCGATCACAGGTAAGCGGAATTTTAATTATTTATAATAATTTTTCTATATTCTAATTTCTTCTAAGCACATATTTGCTGAAAAATATGTATGTTTAACAATATTACTAGAAATAAAACATTTCAATTTCAAATATTTGATTTTATATTTGCCGCGCGAATCCCCACATCCTGTATTAGAAGGAGGAGCTACAGTACCTGCGTCCGCCCCCACAGGTCTTCACTTCCCTTGAAATTTAAGGATTGAAACTTTCAATATGAAACTTTCAAATGGCACATCACTACCCAGCTACTAACGTTTCTTATGAATTATGTAAATGACTTTACTGTAAAAATAAAGCTGAATGACGACCATATATGATCTACTAGCTTATATTTACATTTCTTCTTATTTATTCTTATATATTGATATTTTTATAAATTTGGAAACAAATTACATTAAACCTGGCATTATTTTCAAATTTTACAAAAAATACCCGACAAGCAATAGGCTATTCCGCTATTCCACGATATTTTTTAAAAATATTTTTCTTGATGTACACAAAAATACATGACTACATGCGAAAGTCCAAGTAAAACTTCCTCCAAATAAGCGAGATTTTAAGGTCCGAATTTTAAATTTGCTTTGTAACGTAGGTAATGGGGGATACCAGAAATAAACAAACATTGGTTCACAGGTTTACGAAAAAATGTTGAGCAAATTACAAAATAATGTATATTTAAATTGTAATATTATATTTCATTAGAGAAATAGAATAAATTATTGCACTTAATTTATTTAACTTTTTTTTCTCATTTTATAAAAACAAAAAGAAAATCACCCGAAGATCCGACACAACCGAATAAGTATATTCTTAGTTGAGGTGGAGCTTCATAAAGTAGGAGTTCATACTTGGATCCTATTTGCTCAAAAATACGCGCACATAGTCTGTCATCAAAACCAAAACACACCATATTTTTATAGGGAGTAATTTACATAAAAAATGGAATTTTCTGCATCCGTTAACTGTTATCTTTCATATTTTCAATAAACTTTTACTATTTTTGATTACGGTAGAATAGCCTATTAAGACAACAACCACAACAACAACAGCGTTAAATCATAATAAACACACGATATTGTTCCTATCATTGTGAATCACCAATACACGTCATCCCACGAAAGAATGTCAGTACATCAACGCTTCAACCATATATTCTTTGGGTAATATTAAGCAAAAAGTTCAAATAAACATTTGGCCGAACTCCTTTCCTACAAGAGTACCAAGTTCTTAAAAATGAGCTAAGAAGTGTATTGTAACGTGTGAGCACGGCCGCAATCGCTGCGAGCAAGTGGCGAAGTCAACAAACGAGTCTCGACCTGTTTAATTACTTCCGGTCGCCTGAAGCTTTTGTATTCGATGTTATTATTGGCTGGAATGTTCAGAGACTTCTACAGAAGGTAATGGGCAGCTATATAAGAGGGACACAGCTATGCCCGAGAGCCAGTTACATAGTTAGTGAGTAAGGCAGGTAGTGAGTTTAGTAGATAGAAGTATCGTGGTGAGCAAATTGTCGAGTGGAGTACTCGGGAGGTTATTGGTATACTGGGATAGCTGTGGAAGTGAATACTTAATAGTGTTGAGGAGTATTGGGAAGCTAAAGTATACGGGGACATAAAAGGCGAGTGAAAGTGGATACTCGGCAGTGGTGTTGAAGAGTTGTGGCATATGGACCGTCGGTGATACTGGGTCGGACAGTTTAATGTGATATAAATAAATAGTCCTGTTAACTGTTTAAATAAATAAATAATCCTAGTGTTTAAGTAATTAATTATATTTTATAGTATTTAATATTTGTTTAACTATAGTAATCGTCATTTTTATTATCTTTTTAATATTTATTTATCGTTTAATAAACTATTATTTTAATTAATAATAATTCTTTAATTTTTAAAATTCACCCAAATAAATAAAACGTTGCAGTATACTTTGCTTTAATCTTTAATTTGGAAACGTTTATACTGAGTGTTTGAAAAACAAACCGACAAACTTCCAGGAGTTAAAGGGAGGCATCAAAACAATCAGTTTTTGTCAATAAACCCATGTCCGCAAACGACTTGTTTTGGCAGTAGAACAAAAAAAAAAATCTGATGTGGCCAGCACATTACCTTCCGTCAGTTCTATGTATTTTGTATAAATGTCATACAGAAAGTTCCTTGCAAAAGATTATATTTCTTGTACATTACCTTAAGGCAGTTGTATGTATTTTATACTAATTCTATACAGAAAGTTTCTAACAAGAGATCCTATATTTCCAGTAAAATTATAACATAAACATACTGTCAACTGCACTTGACACTGACACCTTTCAATCAGAATTTTCTTAATGTAGCAGCTGTTTCCAGAGTTATAGCAAAGCTGACTAATATATATGATATTTAATTTCTTTATAATTTTTTAACTCTATGTCCATTTAATATGAAGTATAAAATGCATTCAAATCGTATAGAGAATAAATAATTCTTTAATATTTATAATAACATTAAATGTGAAAAAATGATATTTAACATCGTTTTTTCAAGAAAAACTGTTAAAATCTTCAAATGAGAGTACTTCCGGTTGACCAATTATAACCAAAATCTAATCAGCTCTTCACATGGATGTGACGAAGAGGAATACGAAGGAATTATAATTTTTGAAATTGTAGTATTAGAGTTATCGCATTAGAAAATTTTGTCACACACAGACACACACACATACACACACACACATACACACACACACACACACACACACATACACACACACACACATACATACACACACACACACACACACACACACACACACACGCACGCACGCACGCACGCACGCACGCACGCACGCACGCACGCACGCACGCACGCACGCACGCACGCACGCACGCACGCACGCACGCACGCACGCACGCACACACACACACACACACACACACACACACACACACACACACACACACACACACACACACACACACTCACACACACACACACACATACATACAGACATCATCGTAAAAATAGTAAAATCGTATACTAGGGACCCTAAAACGTGCTTATTCATCAGAAACTCACCACCGAATTTTTTGACCAAAGACAATACCTTCCTTACCTAAAGGTGACGGAAGGTAAAAATGTAAAGAAAAATATTTTGAGATTTTTTAAATTTTATTGGTAAGTAAATTATTCGAATTCACAGTAATTGTTCAATATGGCCACCATTCTTTTCAATCCAAAGATTACACCGTCGTCCGACCAATTGAAAGAGAAATAAATAAGTATAATAAAAATCAAATACAAGTTCCATTTAAAAAATATAATTTTGTGTTATATCTCAAAAATTTATCGATAAAACAGATATTTTCGTACGCCACTGGATAGACAATAAAAATATCAAACTTTTTTATTTGGAACATTTTTATCGATTACTGATAGTTTCGAAGTAATTTCAAAATAAAAAATTCGACCAAATTCAGCTTTCCGATATTATCTAGTAACCTATGAGAATTTTTGGCAAAACAAAAGTACATGTAAGATGACCCCCCAAAGACGCACCACATATCCCATTTAACCGAAGTAGTATCTCTTATAGTTTCTGAGATCCCGATTGTAGTCTTCGAATCCGGACTAAGTCCTCGCTACAGATATTTCAATTCTACGCTGGTATAAGCGTTTTCAAACGAGAGACCAGGGTATACATATCTTTAGTTTTCAAAAGGTTGGTACTACTGAAGGGTCGAGGATAAGTTGATTAATACTTTATGCATAAAATTATTTTAACAAAATGGGCTTTAAGTATTGACATTCTTTCATAGGACACATATACCGGGTGTAGAAATGAAAAGTAGCGCATAGCGATTTCAATGTTATTTTTTAATACTGCTATATCTCTTTACCTATTCATTTTAGCACAAAAAGGGTAAGAATATAAGTTGTTCAGAAATTAAAAAAGAATCTTATAAAGGCAACTTTATTACATAATCATTCACATTTCACGAGATATTAATTAAATAAAATTTAAGGTTCTTTTAGAAAAATTGTTAGAGTGCTTTGAAAAATGAAACAAGTAACCTAAATAAAATATTCACTTTATTTGTTGTATAAATTCCGAACAAATTGAGTTTGTACCTAAAAGAAATTATACAACAAATAAAAAATGTTAAAGTGAATATTTTATTCAGGTTACTTGTTTCATTTTTCAAGGCACTCTAACAATTTTTCTAAAGAACATTAAATTTTATTTAATTAATATCTTGTGAAATATGAATGATTATGTAAATTGCCTTTTTAATTTCTGAACAACTTACATTCTTACCTTTTTTGCGCTAAAATGAATAGGTAAAGAGATATAACAGTATTAAAAAAATAACATTGAAATCGCTATGCGCCACTTTTCATTTCTACACCCGGTATATTTACGAGTATGTACATACATAAAAATAAACTAAGTTAACGAAATGAACGAAAAATAATTTCAACTGAACTTGTAATTATATTAACTTTTATCTAGGACAAGCAATTATATTACCTACATACGGTGTGAACACGTACTCGCAATCGTAGATAAAATTTTCACCCTAGCGGGCCAAATTGGTACTACGGAAAGCAATCGTACAAGCGCAATATTGAATAAGGGACAGCTGATTGAGTAGTGTAATAATTAATAATTAAATATTTAAACTTATCACCTTCATCTAAATAACTTTTTAAAACTCGGTTTGTATACACAAACTACAAAACATAGTGAATAAATTAACTGTCTTATGTCAAACCAATCGTATGGCGGCCATCTTGTTTCGAAAATCAGCGCCACCGACGTTTATTTCGATCGCGAATAACATGAGAACACATTTTTTTTTAAGTAGTATTTGTCCCGTGAAACTTTATGGGGAGATTTATACACACCATTTTACAGAAAAAAAATTTTTTTTGCACAAAACTACATATTTAAATTTACGACTTCAGTGTCTGAATAAATTTAATTTAAAGATATGGTATAGAAACAGTTGCGTTATTTCAAGAAATGATCGTTGGTTAACTATCAAATTCCTATTTTTTCATATTTTAGTTGGTTTGACAGTTTATTCGACGACCATTTGCTGAAATAATCGCATTTAAATTAAGTTTAATCGGACACCAGAAGCACAAATTTAAAATATTAGGCATTAAATTTTTCAATATTACCTAGGTCTTATTATAGTCATAGATTAACTCTCATTTTATTCTCGTGATTCTTCAATGAGTTTGAAAATCCTAAGTTTTGTAAGATTTCACGGCACACTTAAAGTTTTTCGTGGCACATTTTTGTGCCGCGGCACACGCTTTGAGAAACACTGACATACAGTATGATTAGATTTTAGTCGCAGCAATTGAAAAACTTTTATTAAGAATCTGACAATAGAAAATCTTATTGATAAAACAAAAATCAATCATAATATTGTCTTTTACAGGTTTATAATCATGGTGTTTGTGACTACAAAATACGGAAAAATAAATACAGCACTAAAATGCCCTTCTAATGAGATAACTTTTGTCTAATCTAATATACGGGGCTTGTTCTCATAGACTCGTGACTCGAAGTACCCCCACAGAAAGTTGACAAGACGCGATTCGTCAACAAATTGCCTAAATCGACAGAGGACTGCTGGAAAGAGTGGATGCCAATTTTCGTTAAACGCCTACAACAATGCGTCAACGAAAATGGACATCATTTGCAAGATATGATTTTCCAAGCATGAATATCATGAAATTCTATGTCCTCGCGAATGTTTTCTCTTAATTATTATTAATTTGAAGTGTTGTTATAGGGCACGGAAGATCACGTGACCTATCATATGTTTTGTCCCTTTCTCACTTCAGACTCGGTCTTCAGCTCTGTCCCATGCTAACTTCAGACTATACTTTCGACGCAGTACGCATGCGTCAGTTTGAATAGCTGTCACATTTCTAGCAAGATATCAAATGAGAATAAAATGAAGACAATAAGAATCAAATAGGTTTTTATTGAATTCTTCAATAATATAATATAATGGAAGATAACAATGTGATCATATCTATATTCATAAGTATTACGATCAGGATGTTCTTAGTCTTCATTCTTGTTTAAAAAGAAAATATTACCAGTAGTAATTGACAATTTATAAATTTAGAGCTTCATCAACGACCTACTATCAAATCTGAGTAATCGATAATATGTCAGCAAGTGATATTCTCATAAACATAAACGGCCACGAGCCACAGACGACGTCTCTCTTGTTTTTCACATGTAACCTACCTACCACACCTACCCTACCTATACAAATTGTCACTTGTTACTTATGTTCAAATATTATTAGGTTTTAAATATTACATCGATAATCGGTGCTTGACGGGATAGCAAACAGTTTTATATTATAGTCCGACGACAAACTTGCACCCAACAACGCACTGGCATCGTTTGAAAAAGAATGACAACACTCACAAACAACAATAAAAGAAATAACAACAAACAAGATAACAAAAAGAAACAAATAATAAAACACTACAATGAATAACAATAACACAATCAATCGTTATATGCACAAGAACCGCCAAATAAAAAAATGGCAACAAATTCCACGATTGCGCAACTTCATTCTTAAAATTTACCGCTAAAAAAATATGACAGCTATTCAAACTGACGAATGCGCACTGCGTCGAAAATACAGTCTGAAGTTAGCATGCGACAGAGCTGAAGATCGAGTCTGAAGTGAGAAAGGGACAAAACATATGATAGGTCACGTGATCTTCCGTGCCCTATTGTTTTTATGAAAGTGACAAGCGCACACAAAACAGCTTATTTCAAGATCGTTCGAGTCACGTGTCTGCTCACGCTCTAAAGTTTTGATAGTTCTTTTTTTACACAAATACTTAAAACTGATCTTTCTACAAAATATGGAACAAAAAATTCATGTACATCTAAATTAGTAGCATTAGCATGTATAATAATTGAAGAGCCAGGAGGAAAAAGGATGAATGTCCATTATCTTGCAAAATGAGATGATTGGTCCTACTTACAGATTGAAGGTGGCGCTTTCATATGATATACTTAAAGGAGGCAAAAACGGCAGCAGTCTTAAGATACAGGCCTGAGAAATTGCAATACAAGAGCTAAAAAGGATGAAGGTCCAAGCGTCAGGGTACAAAAAGATGAATGCCCATTCGACAGCAATAGCTCGGTCAACTGATTTCTGTTTAATACGAGATTTGTTAAGTTAAGAGCGATATCTCTGGCTATATGATGATAATTGGGCCTATTCCGTAACTCAGTGGTTAATTTTTAGCAACTGGTTAAAAAAAATAACCAATGTTGATAAATATAACAAATGTATTTTTAGTCTATTTGATAAGTTTTTTAACCAGTTGCTAAAAATTAACCACTGAGTTACATAATAATCTACTTATTAGACTGAAAAGTCATGAAACTAGTAAAGATTGTTCCTGTAAACAATTGAAATGTTTTATCAATGTTTCAGAACCAATTCGAAAACAACTGCGATGAAAAAGCTCAAGCCTACCTTGCATTATTACCCCATATCTACTTTAAAAAAATTATCACTTCTGTTTACTCTAATATTCTTAAATTTGAATAAAAAATAGGTTTTTATAGCTAAATTGTTTTTTTCTACTAAAACTAGCATGACGTTAAATTTCAAAAATATGTGAGTTGATGGACCTTCATCATTTTTGCGTAGTAGAGTCGGTGTCAGACTGGTAAAATTCCATTAGGTCCCACATAAGTTGCAACTCAACTCATCTTTTGATACAATAATGTTAAGAAATGGCCAATCTGAGTTTAGGCCTAACATTGAATATAATTTGTCACTTCAAAAACATTATATGGAGATTCAAACTTTAAAATTCGTGTACTGAAAAATATACATTTTGTGACGTTCATCTTATTTCCCCTGGCTCTTCAATTATTAACTCTAAGTACGGGCCTAACTTCGTAAGTAAGATTCCAATAGGTTTAGGAAGGGCTTTGAATAGGACAAAAACAAATCCATTGTTATGGTGTGTTTAAAGATATTTGCAAATCTACCTCTCTTCATAATGACACGATACACCGCAAACAGCATGGTATTTACGGTCCTATGCGTCAGGGGAGGATTAGCAAAATTTGGAAAAACGATGTAGCGGTACTTTTTCAAAATCCCGCTAATTAATATACATGCTTTTATTTATGACTTGAGAAAATATCTTGAAACAAACTATACATGTTGATATAACTGTATACAGGGTGTTAACGGCAACAATTTTTAAGGGCTTATGTACTGACCAAAATTAGTTAAAAAAGCATAATTAACATAGGTTCGATCTTCAATAGTTTCCGAGATATAGGGCAGTGAAAAATGAGTTTTACGAGGTTTGCTTCTGCTATCTCGAAAACTATAACAGTTAAGACTTCAATTAAATGATACATTTTCCAGGACATTTTGTTTACCTTTCAGAGGTCATCTTAGATGTGCTTTTGTTTTTTTTTTTAAATTAAAAAATTATACTAAGCTAAATGTTGTGGCGACTTTGGCCAATATTTTATTTTCAAATAACTTCGTAACTATTACAAATTGAGAAAAATGTTTTATTCAAAATTTTATAAGTAGTTTTTATAATCTATTTACTAACACAGACAAAATTTTGTTCAGTCACTATCTTTGTCAGTTTTTCTTCGATTTTTCGTTTTCCTCGGAAACATTTTAAATGTCTGATCTTCAACTGTTCATTAAGCTTTTTTACTCATTTTGGTCAGTACTATATGCCGTTAAATATTTTTACCATTTCTTTAACACCTGTATATTTAATTGTCTGAAAACTATAAAAATATTGTTTTTCAACAGAAAATCTAAATAGTTCAAAAAGTTGTTCTTATTAGTTTGACAAGTGTACTCATATCAGTTGTTTTTAAAGACAGTCGCCTTACGCGATTATTCACGCCCTCTTTATACCGGGTGTCTATTTGAAATCTGTTATATAGAGAATAAAATGTTCATTCTTTATTTTGCTATAGTTTGTTACCTATTAATTTTAAACAAAAATGTTTCAAATAAAGGTTGTAGATAGTACAATTCTTCACCGAAATCACTAACAGTATTTTATTCTGCACGTTTTGTAACATGTAAAACCGAATTGGAAATTTTATAAATATTGCTCATTTCTAGTGATAGCCATGGAATTGACATAAAATTACAAATAAATGCATGATGTTTGAACTGTCAGAATAATACTATAGAATTATTTGCTGATTTTCTTCTTAATAAAAACAAAATCGTTCTATTTGTAAACCAAAATACAATAAATAGTAATATAATAATTAAGAAATCTCTTTTTATAACACAATTAAAATAAATTAGTATCTAACCTAATAAACTAATTTTTCAGACAGTAGTGACTGTTAAAATATTATGCATTTATTTGTAATTTTGTGTAAATTCCCTGATTATCACTTAGAAATGCAATATGACGCCATAGCGACACTGACAACAAATTTCAAATACCTATCTCGCGAAGTAAGTATTTAAAAAAAAATGTTTTTTCTATCGTTATTTATTGAGTAATACTTTAATTATAAAGTATACATTTTATTATTTTTTTGTTATGGTACGACAATATAAGTGGTATGGTGGTAACCTTTCTTTTTGACTGACTCTGCATACAAGCTTATAAATAAATAAATATATCATCACGGCTTATTACCCATTGCTGGGTGTGCCAATCTGCTTTATACACAGACATCGGTAATGATGAAATATTTGCACCGTGCGGGCGCTTACCAGGCGTCACCTCACGGGCACTCATTGCTGGCGTGAAGAGTGCACCACAGAGAGATATTTGGCGTCGGTCGGGATCGAACCCGGTTCCCCAGATTCGCGACTTGACACTCAGTCACGCGGCCACGAGACCCCATAGCAATATTTATAAAAATTTAAATTCGGTTTTACAGATTACAAAACGTGCAAAATAAAATCTAATTATGATTTAGGTGTAGAATTTTATTATCTACAACCTTTATTTGAGACATTTTTGTCTAAAATTAATAAGTAACTAACTACAGCAAAATTTTAAAAAATAACATTGTGTTCCCTATACAAGGTGTCTACATTTTTTCCGAACATATGAAATTTGATATTTCATTTGATTTTATTATTATTAGAATTTGTGATTAATTTTTTACTTTTAGATTAAGTCTTCCTGTTATTCTAATAATAATAAAACCAAAAGAAATGTCAAGTATGTCAGAACAACAAACATAAATTATTGTTTTATTTTTCAGGGCACTCTGATAATTGCCTTAATTCGTGTATTTTCTTTTGCTTCTAACTGGTACAGTACAGAAGAAATAATTCAACGACAAACTAATACTTAATGGGGTATTCCAGCATTTTTAAAAAAAAAAATTCGTTAGTTCTGTCCTGTAGGACTATGAATATATAATTTCGAGTAAGAAAATACATATATCAAGTGAAATATGAATTTAAAAAATTCTTAGATATTCAAATTTTCTATCATGGCGCGCCTTATAACAAGCATACGATATTGACATCTGCAGCGAACTTCAGTGCCTAAACACATGTGTTCATAGACAGCTATTTAACTATTTACAACTTTTGAGGAAGAAAACGTAGGTAAACAAACAAATATCAGAGGGTCAGGTAATAATTAACACAAAGTGAATAAAATAACAAATACAAAATACATGCTCGTAGTAACTACTAGCGCCATCTATGTTTCTAATGGCATATATTCAATCTGAAATGAGTAAAAACCACGCAAAAGCATATCGAAATGATGTCACAGTTTTCAAGGACGTTTCTAGGCGTATTCTTTCGCTGTGTTGGATCGGGATTCATGTTACACAGATCAGTAAATTGCATGTTCTTTCGAATTCGGATAACTATCCCCACCCCAAGACTAGTAATCCAGATCAGTGCCATCTACTCCAACAAACTTGGATTAGAAGCATCAGATCACTTTAGATTCAAAAATGGCGGAATGTTTTATGCCAGTCAATCAGCATAAGAGGTTACATTTAAGGTTCCAAATGAAATTTAAACAAGAATAAATAAACAATGATAGAACATTAAAGTTAATTTAATGACTAGTTTTGACAGATACTTGTGTTCTTTCGAATAAACTAATCTGCGTCCACGTGACCTGATGTGATCTAATTCATACGATCAGTTGGATCTGATCCAACGCAGTGAAAGAATACGGCATAGATATGTAAAGAATTTCAGTTTTCTAACATCAAATTATGAATGAAAACTTTTCCCTAAACATTTTTTATTGTATTTTTTTTACTATATGAAGATGTAAACCATATAAAAAACTTACTATTTTGCATAAATTCCATAACTCAGGAATACCTCATTGATGCACTTTTTCATTCTCATTAAACGTTTTTTTTTTTTAATTAATAGGTAAAGAGATATCGCAAAATCAAAATTTTAACATTGAATTTCCTATGTTCGATAACAAGTAGACACCCGGTATAACAGGTTTCAAGTATGTTGTTGGAATTTTTTGCAATTCAATACTTATAGCGTTTTCCATTTATATATTTAGTTTTGCACTTAGTGCAGCTAATGACAATGACGTCATACCCGCTACTACAGCTACTAGATAATACATAGCTGACTCGTCCGCCATATAGGGCACGGAAGATCACGTGACCTATCATATGTTTTGTCCCTTTCTCACTTCAGACTCGATCTTCAGCTCTGTCCCATGCTAACTTCAGACTGTACTTTCGATGCAGTGCGCATGCGTCAGCTTGAATAGCTGTCACATTTCTAGCATGATATGAAATGAAAATAAAATGAAGACAATAAGAATCAAATAGGTTTTTATTGAATTCTTCAATAATATAATATAATGGAAGATAACAATGTGATCATATGTATATTCATAAGTATTACATCAGGATGCTCTTCGTCTTCATTATTGCTTAAAAAGCAAATATTACCAACAGTAATTAACAATTTATAAATTTAGGGCTTCATCAACGACCTACTATCAAATCTGAGTAATCGATAATATGTCAGCAAGTGATATTCTCATGAATATAAACGGCCACGAGCCACAGACGACATCTCTCTTGTTTTTCACATGTAACCTACCTACCACACCTACACAAATTGTCACTTGTTACTTATGTTCAAATAAGATTAGGTTTTAAATATTACCTCGATAATCGGTGCTTGATGGGATAGCAAACAGTTTTATATTATAGTCCGACGACAAACTTGCACCCAACAACGCAGTAGCATCGTTTGAAAAAGAATGACAACACTCACAAACAACAGAAAATAACAATAAAAGAAATAACAACAAACAAGATAACAAAAAGAAACAAATAATAAAACACTATAATGAAGAACAATAACACAATCAATCGCTATATGCACAAGAACCGCCATTCTTAAAATTTACCGCTAGAATAATAAGACAGCTATTCAAACTGACGCATGCGTACTGCGTAGAAAGTACAGTCTGAAGTTAGCATGGGACAGAGCTGAAGATCGAGTCTGAAGTGAGAAAGGGACAAAACATATGATAGATCGCGTGATCTTCCGTGCCCTATTGGTGCCAAAATGAACGCAGTAAATTATGAAATAATAGTATATTATGTTATTAGGAGTAGAAAGCGGTCTTTTTGTGTTGAACCCAGCTATTGCGGCCGAGGCGCTAGCCGAGGCTAGGCAAGCTGGGTAAAACACAAAAAGGGCGTTCTACTCCGAATGACATATACTATTTTTTCTTCAAGTGTTTCAAAGAATTTTTTGACATTTTTTTTGGAATTTTTTAATTGTAGTGTTTGCAATTTCAGCCAAATCAGGCTGTGTACACTACAAAACAAAAACAACACAACTGTCAAATAAAAATTTTCAATATGTGTTGCTGTGACAACTGCCGCCGCCAGCGGTGAACTAAAACACTAACATTTTTTTACTAGTACAACAATAACAACATTTTTGTACTAGTAAGACAATGAACATCTTCTATAGTCTGTGTACAGGAGCATAATATGAATATTATAATACGCTTGAAGAAAAAAGTACATTTCGTACAAGTTTATGTAGTAAATGGTAGTAACTATTTTTCATAATTAAATATAACTTCCATATTTGCCATATTATATTTATTTAAAATAATAAAACAAGAAAAAATATTGTTCGTGGCGATTTTTGAGGTTAAAGAAATATTATGTATTGCATAAGTACCTGTAAAAATTAAAATCATGATTAATAATACTGTAAAGCTGATATTGAATGATTTAAGTGGCTCCAAAATGGTAGGCAAGTCAGCTGTAATTTATCTTGTAGCTAAAACCCGCTACTAGTTGTTATGCAGCACATGCGTAGTGCATTGTAAATGAAACATGTTACAAAAGTCCGCTGCAAGCTGTCATCGGCTGTCACTGTCAAATAGAGAGGTTACGTAGAAATAGATATAAATATTACTACACAAGATTTTGGGCTGTGAAGACTATTTTTTACATCCATTGTACTTACTTTTGTAACTATATGAATTTGACAGACTGCACTGGCAAGAACTGACGATCGTGCTAAGTGCAATAAAGTGCGTACTCAATAAGGTCAGTTCTGTCGAAATGTATAAATGAAACACATACATTCAGTTAGTGCGCACTGATTATATAAATGGAAAACGAGTTAAGCACTCAGAGCATAAAAGTTTGCACTAATATATAAATGGACAACGCTATTAATTATATTCAAATATTATAAAATAGCTAACCTTAAGCCTGTTCGAACCGAAATATGTGATACTGTTATATACGCTGCATCTCCAACAAAACTAATCTCTTTGCTGACATCCATGTCAAATTCAGCAGCACAGTTCCATGTAACACTTTGAACTTTTGCTTGACCTAGTCGCTTTTTAGCTTGTTCGAGAAGATACAATCCATTATATTTAAGCTAAAACAATTAAATCAAAGACTTGGACAAATATACATGTAGGTAGCATTAGTACCTCTGATATACATCCACGGAAGTTTTCCAAAAGTCCTAAAAATAATTCACTAAAATCCCCCTTTCCGCCAATAAATACACCAAAGTGAATATTCAATTCAAAGAAATCTCCGGCTAGGTGTTTTCTGTAAAATTAATAAATTATTTAGTGTGAAGAATAGTTCAGTATATATACTATAACTTACTTCACTGAATGAACACCATCTATAAGCATTGAAATATTAGCGTCCTTTCTTCGAATGATTATTTCATGCCACAATAAATCATTTAAAATAAGGCCATGAGGTGAAGAAAGTTCAGATTCACCAGCACCTAAGTTAATTCTAACTTTAAGATTTCCTGCTTGTAAGTAAACAATACAATAATCAGGTTCGCCAGCAGCTAACAAAAGCAGACCATTTGGTAACTGAGTTCGAAATCTCATACGGATATCTGTATTTGCTTTAGCTTCTTTAAGAGGTACTAGAATGTAACTTCCACCATAAAACGAAGCTAAAACAGAAAAGAAATTAACCATACATAACATGTAAATACAAATACAACGTATAAAAATACCTTGGTCCACACTGTCACAAACAAATGATAGTAAACAAAATGTAATGCATGACGTTAATAAACGATTCATTATTAGATACAACGAAGTTTATCTTACAATAATTTTCAATTACTATAGTTTTTAAATTGTACATAAATGAATCAGAAAGTATAAATGCCGATCACAAAAAAATGTCAAAAGTAAAACATTCACGGAACAAACGACTGTTTCAGTGAAGCCAACCTATTAATACTGTAAATATATGTGTTATTCTACATTTAACGATACTAGATAAATATTACATTCATTATTACATTTTGAAAATTGTAAAATATAATTGATTTTTTTTATTATAGTTTATATATTGAATTTTGTGAAGGAAAACATATTTAAACTGCTGCCATCTATTAATACAATTTTAAGTTAGGAGACAGCTGTCAAACTTGTTATAATCAAACGTAATGTTTTCTTTTATCAAATACTAATGAATTATATGTTATGAAACATTAAAAACATGATTTTATCTATATTTAAAAATATTCTTATTCATGATTATTTAATATTCACAGTTTAGAGCTATGGTCTATGATTATCTGTACAAGGTTAAGAAAGTAGTGGGTACAAATTAATGTTTTTAATATACACATGTACTTAAAACAGTGTTTATGATGATATTAGTTCAACATTCCTTGTGTGCATAATATGCATATAATGTCTCTCTCGGAGTCAAATAATCCGGTTCTTTTAAACACATTTTTAATTAGGAAGAAAAGATGCAGGGTTTATTTTCACCATGGCACTTTAATATGGGATAATGAAAAATCATCTGAGTGTAAGTTTGTCAGTATGTATTTTATATGTTATTCTATTATTTTGTATTTTATATTTAAGCTCATAACAGTTTGCCAGTTGAAAATATTATAGCAGTGGACTACATGCAAAGAAATTGCAATAGAACGTCATCTTCAAATTCTCGTTTACATTCCTTTACTTTACATTATGCAAAAAAAGGTTTGAAGAGTACATGGAAACATCATACACTAACAATGAAACATACGGATGCTATGCAAGTTGCTTCTTGGGTGAAAACAATAGAAAATCATTTGAAGGGTATGTACAAATAGGTGCTTATTATTAGTGATAGATAGTGGTTTTTCAAAAGTCGGATAACGAATATTCGGCCCAATCATTTTGTTCACTCGCGTCTAAAAATATTATGTGTACGTGTTAAACTTTAACGCTTTTTGCGCTGTATGTATTTATCTATCATAAACATATTATAAAGACATTATTAATATTGTAGCAATTTTATAATACAAATCTATTTTTATTAGGTTTTTTTTTGTGAATGTCATGTTATGCTACTTTGGATCATTTTTAATTATTTAAT
Organism: Harpalus rubripes; assembly: GCA_963082715.1. Classification (NCBI taxonomy): domain Eukaryota; kingdom Metazoa; phylum Arthropoda; class Insecta; order Coleoptera; family Carabidae; genus Harpalus; species Harpalus rubripes. The sequence continues at coordinate 40,017,283 of OY720458.1, forward strand.
TTCATACTACAATAAAGTTTATTGAAATAAAATAAATGTAATGTTTAATTTTATTAAGAAATAATTACAGAAATCCAAATTTTAAATGTACAATTATCCGGCCCGAACGAATATTCTACGAAGTTCGCCGGACATCCGTTGCATATCTATTTATTATTTAAATCATATTGGTTTCAGCTTTAACTCACAGACCCAGAAAAATTCTCCTTTTTGTAAATCCATATGGTGGTAAAAAGAAAGCTTTAAAAATCTTTGATAAATATGGGAAAAGATTATTTCAAATCGCTGGTGTTGAAATAAACTTAATCATTTCACAGAGAGCTAATCAGATACGTGATATTATTCTAACATTTGATTTGAAAACATATGATGGAATTGTTTGCGTTGGAGGTGATGGTACATTTTCAGAAGTTTTTAATGGTTTAATTTTACGGACATGTCGAGAGTCTGGTGTAAATGCAAACGATATCGATTCTAAGTTACCAGAGCCAGAAATTCGTGTGGGAGTCATTCCTGGTGGCAGTACAGATACAATTGCATACTGTTTATATGGCACTACTGATATAGAAACGGCTGTCTTACAAATTATTTTTGGTGACTGTTCTGGACTGGATTTAGTATCTGTATATAATGAGAACAGTTTACTAAAACTGTATGCTAGTGTATTAAGTTATGGATATTTGGGAGACGTAGCGCTTGAAAGCGAGAAATACCGATGGATGGGACCCAAACGATATGACTATACAGGTGAGATATATATTAATATAATATTGTTTTATTATAATCTAATTTTATGTATTCTTTATTCACTGTATATATCAAAGTGTTCAGATTTTAACATATTTTATTATTTTAAATTTAATATGCCTATTTGTTAAATAAATGCAAAAAAAACATTAAATAACTCTGGTGATCAAGAAAAAGATATTAACGAATTAACAGATAATCGTATAAAAGCACATTCATTTTCCTTTAAAAGTTAATTGCCATTTATACATTTTAACGTTGTTATATCATATTATGTATATAATTAAATTTTAATTTATTTCCAATTACTGATGTTAATGCATCTTTTACGACTATGATAATTTAGAAAGGTGGTATGCCTTTGAGAGGTCATTTTTGACATACCTTTTTTACAAAAATTCTGAGTTTTGGATAACATGAAACATTGACTGCATTCAGTACCTTGCAAACGTAAACACCGATGATAAACACCCCTTTGAGTGATATTCTTTTATTACGAAAAGAAGAGATTAAAATTTAATAGTTATATAACAAAAGATATATATTCATAAAACTCATTGATCTAATGAATACATATGGATGGAGTCTTGCCTATAGCCGTACACAGTATGCTGTGTGGTTAACATTCGAGAGAGATAGCTATACACAAAGTCCTGGAGTGGGAGAGCGATAGAAGAACGTAGACCTTAGTCACGTGGTACGACTACCGTGTACGCTCTGTAAGGCAACAGGAAAAGTTGAATAAAATGAATAAAACTAATGATTTTTAATAAATAATTTTATGAATTTTAGTTACTTTTGTATTTTAATAGTGTAATAAGCAAATTAATATATTATTAACTGGCCAATGACTATTAAACTACTTTATTATCAAATTAAAATTTTTCTTATATTATATGCACAGCACACTTTAACAATTTTAATTTTTAGTATCCTTAATACTTTATTTATAATAATTTTCTTATTATATTTAAATAAAACAAGAAATTTCGAGAGCGCTAATACATTTCTAGCGACAGTAGACTTCAGTCACGTGGTTCTCGCTCTGTCTATTGTACAATGTTAACCACAGACTATCCTTGTCTACGCTCTTTCCATTTACGAAGTATTTATTAGTTCTATGATAAAACTTCATTGTTGCAAATTTGATAAATATATTGCATTCTGGAGTTAGTTTTTGGTGAACCACCTACTGGGATGATTACATTATTTTCATATTGATAACTCATGAGTTTTGAAACGGAATGACAGTTGATTGTTAGCTGCGAGTCAGTACCGGTCTTAAACTCCGCTAAAAAAAAAATGCGCTCAGCGATGCATTAGGAATGGGTATTACAAATATATTTTATTTTTGTTGTTAATCTCGATAATATAATATTAAACATATATTTTAATGTTCCAAATTACATATAATACACGAATATAAATTATAAAAAAATGTGGAAATGCTTGTGACGACAATGGGGTTTCCAAGGTAACCATTCTAAAAATGTGTATTACGTATCGGTTTTAGCACCAAGTGTGTTGTAATTAAACCAAGATAATGTATAATTATAAAATATTTTATTAAAAAGGTAAAATTAAAATTATTTAATAATGTGACATCACGATCCGAATTCTGCTAATAGGTTTGTTCCAACAGAAAGATCAGAACCGTTCAGAACGTGATTCAGAACTGCTTAGAATCCATGCGCGAACTTATATGCTGTTCCTAGAACCGATTTGAGTAGTGTTGGAACGATTTAGAACCTGTTGAAAATTTTGTTTGTATATCCTAACCTATAAAATTACACCTGTCAGAAAACATGCTTTTAATTAGGTTATATATTTAAACTAAAGAAATAGAAGGTAAGTTCATGATTAAAATATAATAGACATATATAATTCGAAAATGTTCCAAATAAACTGGATCACTGTATTGAGGCACTATCATCCGTAAGTAATTTTCATTGTTTTGTCTTATTTCCATAATATCGTTCAAGAATTCTCCATCACTTTCGCTAGAATATTCTGACAATTCGAAAAAATCGCTGTCTTGTTCCATTGCTAATTTCATTAATAACAAAAACAAAATAAGTTAGGTTAGATAGCACGTCTAACTTATTCAGAATTAAAAATTCTGGTAAAATCCTGGAACTTTAGAATCGGTTCGGGACACAATTCACTCGTTCTTGCACTTTAAGTTCTGACTTTTAAATTCGACTTGTCGGAACGGTAAAATGGCTTTGCGCAATCTCAGTAAAGTTCTGAACGGTTCTGAATTTTTGTTCGAACAAACCTAATATTATATTCTTGAGGCCTGGGCGCATGCGCTGTTTTATTGTTTGACTTTACGCGCAGTGGCGTAGTAAAGAACAAATGGGCGCATGCGCTGTTTTATTGTTTGACTTTACGCGCAGTGGCGTAGTAAAGAACAAATGGACCAGTGTACAAACTAAAAACAAAAAAAAACCTTACAGAGTCTACAAATTTTACTAGACCAGACACTAAATATTTTCGTTCCTACAAAAATATTAATGTTGCTATCTCAAGGGCCTTTAGGCTCGGTTGGCTTCAATTACTACCCCACTGTTTACTCTATTTTTTTTTATCATTTTACTTCTGTCTCACAGCGAACAAGTAGTACCTCTTTCTCTAGGGAATGTTACGTCACAAGCAATATTCAACAATATAGGGTCATTCCAAAAGTAAGAAAGTATTGATTTTTTTTTATATATTAAAAATTTACCTCATATTAGGCATATTATCATGCAGAGTGATTAAAAATGGCTGAAGGGTACGTGACTACTTTTAGTGGAACAAAAATATCAAAACTATATTCCGCATGACACTTGATTAATATCATTGCCGTATATTGGATTCATTTGATATTTGTTTCGCATACCGTCGTGAAGAATCATTAATTTCATGTCATTATGGCCTTTATTAATGAAGAACGTGACAAATTTCTTCTTGAAGTATATTTTCGTTCAAGTGAACGGAAACAAGATGTCGCCACATATTTATTTCTAGCAAAATTCGAAAGGTACGCTCATAGAAATACAGTGAACCCCCGGTAATCCGACAAACGTTTTGCAGGGCAGTGTCGGACTATCGAATTTGTCGGATTATAGAGTACTACCTATGACCCCCTATAGTCCGGAATTTTTTACAAACGAGTACCTTGTAATCCGACAAATTACAGATCCAGTGATAAGATTCTATATGTTATACTCTGCAGTACAAATCATACTTCATTATGTATGTCAAATTTAGTAAATTAAACAACACAATAGAGAGCTTACGTTTTATTATGAAATTAACGTCATTAATGCTATAAAACTTACAAACAATAATAACTTTACATTAGGAAATATGTAATTGTGTACAAACAAATGTACATACTAAAATAATCAAAAATTATAGATAAAAATCATACTATGAATCAATCATCATCATACTATGAAGCATGAAAATATTCATCAATTCAATATCACATGTAGTCAAATTCAAACTAAGCAATCAGAATCAAAACAATACCTACGCGTCGAGCACATTAGTGGTGGGGTCATGTCGGATTACGGGGGGTGCCGGATTAGACAGGGGCCGGATTACCGGGGTCCACTGTAGTAATGCTGTCATACGAATGGGGTTATCACCAAGGACGTTCAAGAGAGGGGGATATGGCTTAATGTCGAGAAAGTGAGGCAAGGCAGATTAACAGAGACAGACATATATTTTCTGCACGGTGCTTAGCCTACTATTGTGCGAGTTTTGAAGATCCAATCATGGTTTGTTTGAAATTACAAACGTTTTTAATATTTACTAGTAAGAAAAAAATAATATTAATACTGTACTGAGTAAGCTTGATAATAAAATTAAATATTATATTTTGAAATAAATTAAAACTATTATAATAAAACAATTATGTTTTGCAATGCATCTTAAACATAGTTATATTAAAAAGTATATTTTTATTGTATTCATTTCTAAACAGTGTTATATTTAATGTTTTTCTTTTTGTTATTTTATTTTCATTTATAACTGTGGAAGAGAATTTTAATTTTACTTCTATATAAACATTTAAAATTGTATCGATTAATTGAGTTCTGTGATTAACAGCGAAATCTTGGGAAATAATGTGGTCGTCCATTGCTTTAAAAACTTGGCCGGAAACAATACGCTTGACATTATTTTTTATTATAATTTTGATGTTATTCCAGCATAACATATGCACTTTAGACCTTAAAATACTTTCTGCAGTTTGACATATTTCGATGGATTATGCAATCCACCACGATTTTTTGATTTAATTAAAATACTGTCTGTATTATTTATATACAAAAATGTTTTGCATATGGAGCAGGTGATTTTTTTTCTATAATAATGATCAAATTATTAGAAAGAAGAAGAGATTTGGCTAAGCACGGTGTAGAAAATTATTGCTATCTCTTTCCCTTACCCTTGCCTCAACTCAACCAATGTTACTAGCATTATGAAGGCACATCCCCCTCTCTTGAACGTCCTTGGTTGTCACATCTGCAACCTGTCAAACATTTTCTGCAACAAGCGTTTTGTGCAACTTTTGACGTGTGATAGTGCGACAATTTTCCTGCAACTAGTTTTACATCTTGTTCGAAAACTAGTTACACGTATCTGCAACTATCAAGATACGCATGCGTAGTAAGGGGGCATAGGGAGTAAAAATCCCTAAACTGTTTGACATTTGTAAATATTACGAAATAATTCAAAAATGGCTGGAGGAGCTGGAGTTGAAATAAAATGAGAAGAATTTATTCAAACTCTGATTGATCTCGAAAGAAAAGCTCTGTGGAACGCAAGACATCCATAAAACATGTTTTTCTTACTTTTCTACGTCTCATAACAATAATATCGTTCTCACTATTATCTAACCGTAAAACAGCTAATAGTTTGTTCTTCATTTCTGATATTATTCGTCTAAATACAAATAAATGATTCAAACTTTAAAAAATGACAACAGGAATTAAATATCATGTGTACCAAAGTCGAGACTAAAAAAATCTATATTTCTTGAAACTTTGCGTACGTCTGATAACGTAGGTTACAAATTGTAGCAACTGTTGTCAAAACAGTTGCAGATACGTGCATACGTCTGATATCCCCTTAAGTTAGCGGCAGATGTCAAAATCGTATGGAACGGCACCATGGAGATAGGAATAAATATGGACAGAGCCTAAACTTGAACTATTGGCAAGGGGAGTGAAACACGGTGGGGACGGACACAGGTACTGGTGCTCCTCCTAATGGAACTTTTACATCAAAAGAGAGAGAAAGACAAAAATGACATATATGTAGTGCGCAGTATGTTGTTTGCGCATTGAGAAGGCCAGTTACAGTTCAAATAAAATTACAAATGGCGGAAAGAAAAAACTCTGGCAAAACTTAACTTTATTAAATAAATTCACACAATGCGTTTGTGATGAATATTTTAAGACAAGAGGAAGAGGAGATGGGAATCAGAAAAAGTGGTTTTTTGTTCTACAAGATGCGAAATAAACACCACATAAAGTGACAGATAATTGCGTAGTTGCCAGTTTGATATTAGGAAAGTAATATATAAGAATAAAATTGTTGTTTTTTCCTTTAAATATATATTTTTTATTATTAATTATTTCTTTATAATCAAAGTCAAAATTATTTAAGATTTTGTGTTGTTTAAATATTTTTTTATCGAAAATATGCATATCCTTTTAATCATTTTACTTGTTTTCAAGGTGCCTCCTCATCTCTAGTTCTTAAGAATTTCACCACGTGGCGCATTGAAAAATGACGTCAGGGTGCAATAAAAGTGTAAAAGGTCCATACACATTGATGTGGGGATTTGCGCGACAAATATAAAATTAAATATTTGAAATTGAAATGTTTTAATTCTAGTAATATCGTTAAACATACATATTTTTCAGCAAATATGTGCTTAGAAGAAATTAGAACATAGAAAAATTATTATAAATAATTAAAATTCCACTTACATATGATCGATGCGGTTATTTTTTACTTTATTTATTTAAATCAGTATATCTAGGCCAGGATGAGGCTAGATTTGTAAGAAATTACAATTGTTTTAATACATTCAATGTATTCGATTTTTTAATTTATTTATTACTACATGGGGTTTCGTGGCCGCGTGCCTGAGTGTCAGGTCGCGAATCTGGGGAACCGGGTTCGATTCCGACCGACGCCAAATATTTCCAATTTTAAATGGCACGAAATTGACCCCTGTGGTGCACTCTCCACGCCAGCAATGAGTGCAAATATTTCATCATTACCGATATCTGTGTACAAAGCAGATTGGCACACCCAGCAATGGGTAATATGCTGTGATGATATATTTATTTATTTATTACAAGATACAGACAAGATAAAAAAATATAAATTGTTAAAAATTTAAATCATGATAAATTTTTATCATAAATAGTTTTCTTATATCGATAAAAGAAATTTTTCTTCCAATTTTCATTTCTTTTTCTATCTGGAGTGCTATGTTTGCCCCTGACGTATTGGAGCACCCCACAACACAACAAAACACCATTATTCAAAAAATCTGCAAATAATTACCTATGTTAAATGAAGAATTTAATATTATTTCAAAAAAACTTACATATTGTAGTACAAGAGTTGACAGCAACAACCTTGTAACTTCAACTAAAGTTACACCCATAGCTACACATTGTAGAGGGGGAAGATGCTTCACTAGCAATGAGAGCCTTAGCACAATATTTCTCCCGATATGTTCGCTATTGGGCTAGTTACTTTAACCTTCAAAAGACTTTGAAACGTCAAACAAGCGTCAAACATAACTATTAATTAAAATAAAAATAATAAATTTAGACTACGTATTTGTTAAAAACGTTTGTTTTATTGTACCTATTGTATATTATTCTATATTTTGTGTTTATATAATGTGCCACAACCATGAAAAGTCACGATTACACACAATTCTATCTGTGTATTCTTCCAAAAGTCTGTACATTGTAATACGTACCTACTTAGGAGAATGTCCATATTCTGCCATCTACGCTAAGCTTTGCGCTAAGGGTCTCATTGCAAATACTCCCTCCATATTTATTCCTACCTCCATGAGCGGCACGCTTCAGCCATTTTGGATTACTCTGTAGTTTTCATTCATGATTTCCTTCATAAACATTCGTGGCTCAGATTTTGTGACGTCAAATTTTATACACACATACAATGATACGTAATCATACACAGGTACGGTGTGTAACACGTACCCTAGAACTATTGGCGAAAAAATTCAAAATGGGTGACGTCTGGCGGCAGATTTGTGAACTAGAGGAATAAGGAAACGTTGATAGCATACATTGAAACGTATGTAAATTTAAACAAGTTTAATTTATATTTGTTGTAAAAGAAAGTTAGATATATAGTGTATATTACATTTTCAGGTTTAAATAATGTTCAGTAACTGCCATAGATACTGCTCATTGCAACAATGGAGCAATTATAAGTCAAAAAGTGTAAGTTTACACTATATCCCAAGTGACAAAATATGATCTTGAAATTTTCTTCCCTTATAGTTATGACGTCTCCAATCGGTCCTATTTTTTTCTTTTTTAAAACAGCATGGTAAAATTCTTCTAATAATAATAGCCAAACTATACTGTTTATCATCCTTTTTAATGAGTTTTCCCCTTACTTTGTTCCAAATCTGTACAGTTTAATTTTCTATTTCTGCTACTCTGTAATACACAAACCCATAAACAAATAAATTAATAGCATAATAATAATGATAACTTTTGTTGTAAAACAATAAATATTTGCATTTGCCTCTCAATTCTGCTCTACAACTAAATTTGCTTTCCAGTAATTTATATTCTCATTTAATAAAATTTCAATCATATGAGAATCTCCACTCAAATGACTGGTTTTTAAACAAGATCCCTGTATTATACCTGGTCCATAATCTTTTATTCCTCAAAGCAATACATGTCCAGCATTAAAAACTGCTTCGTCTTCCTTCATAACACGTGCAGAAGCAATGTATTCAGAAATATTACTTAACTTTATTTTAATTTTATCCATATCAAATACTTTACACTTTGGAATGAGGGAACTCTCCTTATTCCTCCGCCATCTTGCTATCGTCCGGCCTGCCATCTATAGTTCAGTTTTTTCGCCAATTGAAGGCCAGAGCTGTCACCGTTAACCAACCTAACGTACAATTTTTAAAGTGACGTTAAGGTTAAAATAGACCAATCCAGAACAAACGCAATTCAATATGACGTCGTGGGGCATCTGTCAATTTTGACAAGGGTTTGACATGTATATGTCAGTGACGTAGAATACGAGTAGCTAGTACGACTTTCACTTATTATTATTAGTGTTGTAATTATTGATCTTGTGCTGTAAGAACATTAATACAATTACAATAAAAGTACAAAAATAATAACAAAAGTGTAAAAGCAAAATAGAATTCAGAGTACCCATCTGTATTCTACACCACTGTGAAATACTTATCAAACATTTGTCAAAATTGACAGGTACCCTACGATGCCATATTGAATTGCATTTGTTCTGGATTGGCCTAATAGGTTGTTTTTTATTTGAAAAATATGTACAAAACTAATGAAATATTCTAACTTATTAATAAAGGGGATGCAAAGTAGACTAACTTTTATTAATAAACTCGTATCCGGCAACGCACCTATTTCGAGCTACATGCTCAAGGTAGTTCATCCGTGACTTCCCTAATCAAATGAGCCATTATATTGAAACTCATTAAAAAATTGTTACTTTAAAACTTGTGAAAATAATTTTTAGTTTTAATTGATAAAAACCAAATGTATGGTTTACCTTTTTTTAAATTATTTTTTATCATAAGTTCTATGTTTGAATTCAATAGTATCGCAATAACAAGTCCAGCCGAGTGATATGACAACATTGGTTGTCACATAAAAAAAGGTTTAACTATCTATAATTTTTTCTTATATGATTTACCATATTTCGGGTGAAATAAATTAGTAATTACTTTTTTGATCATGCGTGAATTAAACTCACATTGAAATAGCTGATAATAAAGTTACCAATTCATTTCCCACTTTACTGCGCATGACCCAGGATGACCCAGGACGAGCTTACGCTATCGTTATTTTAAAAACTATTCAATATTATTTTACGAAATTTGCTATCTAGGGGTTTTCCGACAAGCCCGTTTCAGCTAAAACAGTAAGCCCTAACTTTATTATTTTAAATGTAATGCTATATTTTTTATTTTACCGATGAATTCAGCAGAAAATTTTACATATGAAACCATAAATAAAAAATTACTCATGATTAACCACTTCCGGTGTAATTAAACATTTTTAATTTATTAACTAATAACGTCCACTTTCTTATCACTCTATATCTCGAAAATGGAAACGAATTTCTATAATCTAAAAACAGTTCTATAAAGAAAACAATAATATAAACTAATAATCGACAATTTTTGAAAATTGTAATTTCTACGTTAACATATATTTGAAGTTCATAAAAATTTTAAAAATCTATTTTTTTAAATAGAACACCCATTTTTTATTATGTAAATGAATTCTTCGTTATAAAATAAGTGTAGTTTATGTAGCATGTCTTATGTTGAAAGTTGATAGATTTTTAGTAAAATGGAGAATAATTAAATTGCATGTGTTAGTATTTGTTTATAAGTCTAGTTTAGTTGGCTATGAACATTTTATTTTAGCTTTATGTTATATTTTCTATTTCTGTTTACTTCGTATTTTACATTTAATATGATAGTAATTATTAAAAATTCATTAAAATAATAAGTAGGTACTAAACATAATTTTATTCTTTTTCCACCCTGTCCCACTTCAATTAAATTAAATAACTAATGTAAATTAATGCAATTTAAATATTTTCCATTTTACTAAAAATCTATGAACTTTCAACATAGGACATGCAACATAAACTACCCCTATCTTTTAACGAAGAATTCATTTAAATAAAAAATGGGATGTTCCATTTAAAAAAATGAGTTTTTTGAATTTTGTGAACATCAACTTTACGTTGACGTAGAAATTACAATAGGGGACTACAGCGCAATTGAATTAGGAGAAATTAGAAAAAAATATTGAAAGTATATTCTTGATAATGAATATTAATAAAGAAATAAAATGATATAATTGAAATACTTCGGAAATAAGGGGGTTTTTGTTATAGCAGCTCGTCACTCATATGAATTCTACTCGGAATTCTATATATATATATATATATATATATATATATATATATATATATATATATATATATATATATATATATATATATATATTATTTTAATTGGCAGCTCAAAGACGGCCTATAAATATATAACGAATTAACGAATACCAAGTTAGGGAAGGAGCCTACTACCAATGGAAGTAGAGAAATTCAAATTGCGGAGACGTGGCTATCAGTCCAGTACTGCAATTCTCAAACAGTTTTTATTTGAATATAAATGTTTTGCATTAAACATAATAATTTAAATACACTTCCAGTTACAAATCATGTAGACTTGTACAGTATAATAATATTCATTTATTTTTATAAATATAATTTAGAAATAGCATATATTTCAAGAACATTTAGGTCCATGAAGAAAACAGTTTAATATAAAAACTTATATTTGTGATGTCACATCTATATTTTCAAATTTCGGGGGACTATAACTCGTTTATTAATAGGAATTTTTTTTCCGGATTTTCATTGACAGTTTTAGTTTTACTTATATGATCAGATGAAATTATATTTACAAAAAATGGTGGAATCCCCTATTTTCAAAGATTGCCGATAAATTATTGTATACAAAAGCTTTCTTTACAAAACTGTTTGTACAGATTATAGAAATTTGTTTCCATTCTCGAGATATAGAGTGATAAAAAAGTGGCCGTTATTAGTGGAAAAATCAAAAAAAATTAATTACACCGGAAGTGGTTGATCATGAGTAAAATTTTTTTATGGTTTCATATGTAATTTTTTTTTTTTGAATTCAATGGCAAAATAAAAAATATAGGATTTCATTTAAAAAAAGAAAGTTAGAGTCTACTTCCGGTTAAACCGGAAGTGCTATTGGTTTGAAAATATTTTAGCTGGAACGGGCATGTCGGAAAACCCCTAGATATTAAATTTAGTGAAATAATATTGAACAGTTTTTAAAATAACTATACCGTAAGCTCGTCCTGGGACACCTGTATAAATTTTCTTGAGACTGCAACATTTTACGTGCGATTTCCCAATAATGATTGCGGTGCTTTATTTTTTTAATAAATATCTCAAACATCAAAGAATAAAATATTCGTCTTTCAAAAATGTGTTATATAATATTTTCTAATTGCTCGTCATTTTGAGCAATTATTATAATATGTATTACTTACAAAAATGGATAAAATTATTTAAAAAATTTAAAATAATCAAAATCAATAACTAGGTCACAGCCAACTAAAATTAAGGTAGATAATTACTGTTTTAAGAGAATGAAGCTCGAACGGTGCGTTTCCGGATATAAGTTTATTAGTAAAAGTTAGTTTATTTTGCATCCCCTACATACCCTATAAATTTGTAACACGTATTCATTAACATTCTGTATAAAACATGAGGGACAAAACAAGTTATTGCAGTCAATGTTTCAAGATAATACATAAACGTCAAATGCAATTCCAGTTTTATTCGACAGGGAGAGACACTGTCAGAAAACTATGACGTATTCAAAAAATTTGGAAGTTTATATAAATTTTTAAAAAATCTGCAAAACTAGACCTAATTTAAGAAATAAAAAGTTATTGGTTGCTGACACCTTGGAAAACACTGAAGATACATTCATTTAACCCTTCTCACAATGGGATCATCCCACATTTTCTGTTTTATTTTTTCGTGAAAGACTATTGGTTACAGTTTATGTAAATAATCTTTTCACGTAATCTGTGTACATGGTGTAAATCCAAAAGTGAGCCACATGCGTTTAACATAAGAAATTAGTTTTACGTGCGCAAACATTACAAAATTATTTTATGCAAAAATACTTCAAATAAAAATTAGAGAGATTTAAATTCAGCATCTAAATAATGTGAAACAATTATTTTAGCTCTTCATGTAAGCGAAAAAATTAGTTATAAATTTACTATTTTTATGAGATTTTAGTCTAGAGGCAGCCATGGATTATGACAACAAATAAACAGTTGCGTTTTTTTTAACTGACAGTTAAATTTTTGTGTTTTGTGTTCGTTTAGTCTCGTATGTATCTAAATTTAGTTCTAATATTAGAAATAATCAAAAAGCGCACATGTAGATAAGACCATTATTCTAGCCCTTTTCAATAAGTTTTTTTTTGCATTATTGACAAATCACATAAATCAACACGAGACACAAAAATGCTTAAATACGAGCGGATTTATACGAACTATGTTGATAATTCCAAATTATTTCCTCAATAGAGCTACGACATACGTTGCTCCATGAACGGATTCCATAATATGTGTGGCAAAAAGAAACTACTTCAATTACGTATGTCGTCAAGAATCAAACATTTTTTATTGCGCATTGCCATTCTTACGTGGAGAATACTATAAATATATGACAAAATTTGCAATTCGATTTATATTTGTTATGTTTTAAATATTTAATCTATAATAAATTTTCAAATATGTATCTGTGGATCCCCAGACATTTTTTGACTCGTTGACCAACTACGCGTGTTATTTTCGCAATATTCCAAACACAAACAAAGGTTGAATGGAGCGAGTTAATATGTTGACCGATTTTGAATTATATGTAATATTTCATAATAAAAATTTAGAAAATGATAAAATAATAACGAAAAACCTTCAAGGCTTCCCTATGAAACGAACCGTTTTCGGACATACCATCATATAACATTTTTCACTCCCTCATTATATGGTTTAAATTTGACTGACCCGTTATGAATCAGCCTGTATAATTAAACCGAAACTTGGTTATCAGTGACATAACAGCTTTTTTTAAGTTTTAAATAATATACTATGAGTTTCAGATAAGATGCAATATTTAGCATTTTGTCATAAATGTATTACTATGGATACTAGTTACACATACTGTTCCATTCCAGATAAAATGCAACATAGGTTGTCAGTTAAATGAACTTGTCATCATAGTTTACTGATTTATAAATAACGTAAGAAAGTAATGAGCACTTGACCAGTATCAATAAAAAAATAAATATATTTACAAGTACAAATTACAACATAATGGTAAGAATGTAATTTTTTGTCTTTTATTAACCTAAATACAGAAGTTTTGCTAATATGTAATTAATATGCCAAAACTTTTGTAGACAGCTGATTATTTTTTTCTATTGCACGTAGTAAATAATTTTTTTCTAGTCTATATACAAAGTAGCGCCTGTAGAAAAAATCTTGTGTGTGTTTCGAGCGCAAATAGACATTGTCGATTTCGAGAGAATGCCGCGCACCTGCGTCGCGCGGCCACAACCTCTCAATCGACAATGTCCTATTTTGCGCTCTTAATATACAAATAGCTATTTATTTTCTTCCATTCGCGCATTTTTCGTTTTTGGCCTTTTCATAGTATTCTTATCTAAACATCCATCACTTTTAAATTTTGTAAATAATCTTGAAACTACTCGTAGAAGGATTTGGTGTAGGACGTTTAGGAGATAAATTAGCAAATATTTCTCAAACTATAACCAGCATTGTTCCAAGTAACCATTCGAATTTTTTCTTCTTAGTAAACGTCTTTAAAGCGTGATAAGATTATTTGACATTGACAACGGCTTGACAAGCTATGTTGCACTGGAACAGTACAGTATGTATAACTAGTATTCATAGTAATACATTAGTAACAGAATAGCAATTATTGCATCTTAGCTGAAATTCATGGTATTTTGAAACTTATAAAATTCTGAATTTTTGTCCAAATTTTAAAATGCTTCAATGTACAACATCAACGAATTTTGTTTATAGTAATAGTGTTGCATGTACCTCGTTCAAGTTTTTAAAATTAGTAAAATAATTAGAAACACACTAAAACTATTGTATTTAATTTTTCATCCATATTTTGAATTCAAAGTAGAAATTCGCATTAAAATTTTATAAATATTTTAACAGTTACCCCTCTTTTATAATGTATGTAATGGGGTAGTTATCGCCTATTTTGATTGTTAATACATAAAAGTATTTTTAAATGTAAATCTTTCAAAGAAAAAAATATGTAGAAAATAAGGGATATACGATATACTTACGTATTCCCGCTATTGTGACGTCATGCTTGCTACTTCTATCCAATAGCCGGTTCAGAAATTCAAAGCGCATGCGACAAAAAGTTAGTGCCGATTGCCATATACGCGTCCTTGTTGCTTTTGTTTTGTTGGTTTCGTTGTTCAAATAATTATGACGGGTACTAAAACTTCTGGTCCACAAAATATTGCCATTTGAAATGTTTCGCCTGATTTAGAAAATAAAAAGTTAGGTTAGGTATAGTAATACAATTTTTATAATTGATTGATGAATGGACTTCATTTTTTCACTAGTAAAATAAGTTTTTATTTGTAAAATAAAAATTGAAATCATATCTTATACTCAAATTCATATTAACAACTTCTGTGTAGTTCTAAAATTTAAAACAGTACCGGGGTCGGGTATAAATTTAAAATGCCGCCATTTAACGGCACTAACTTTTTAGTTCAAAAAGTAAATGTAGTGGTCGTTCAAATTTCTGACATAGTCTATAGACCATTTCAGAAATTCAAAGCGCATGCGCCAAGTGTTAGTGCCGTTTTCCGTATATCCATCCTTGTTTACATGACAGTTCTGTGTATTTCACAGTCTTTTTTTGTTTTGTTGGTGTCGTTTTTCAAATAATTATGATGGGTACTAAACTTCTGGCCCCCAAAATATTGCTATTTAAAATGTTTTGTCTGGTTTGGAAAATAAAAAGTGGGGTTAAGTAGGTTAATACAATATTTTATAATTGATTGCTGAATATACTTCACTTTTTCAATACTAAAATAAGTTTTTATTTGTAAAATATGACTAAACTATACATAATACTCAAATTCATATTAACAACTCCTGGGTAGTTTTAAAATTTAAGATTATATGCCCTGGTTACGTATAAATTCGAAATGCCGCTATTTAACGGCACTAACATTTAAGTTCAAAAAGTAAATGTAGTGGTCGCTCAAATTTCTGAAATAGTCTATTGAGTTCTGACATGCTGCTTGTAGTGTATTTAAAAAATATACCGGATGTCTACTTTTTTAAGGACCATAGTAAATACAATGGTAAAATTTTCATATGGCTGTAAATTCTGCCCTATTAATTTTAGAACTAAAGTGTAAATACACTGTATATAAAATTTCAATTTCTATTTAAGAGATTACCAAACATGAAAAATAAAATCTGTTTTAGGCGTTGAATTTAATTATGTACAACTTGTATTTGAAACATTTTTATCTAAAATTAATTGGGAACTTTTTTGGAAGGAAAAACTGATTTCTCATATAAACGCCTATGATCCGCTTTTAATTAACAGCCAGTATATAAAAATATTTCAGCTATGCGAACATGAAAAAATCTGTACCCTCTAGAATTAACAGTTTGTCGACCACTGGTGAGGACATGGTACGTCACACGCCAAATTCTTAACTTTAAAAATTCATTATTTTGCTTATTACGTAAAAAAACTCGCATTTGCAATAAAATTCTTAGTTCATCCTGTTTTTTACAGAAAAAAATGACGTAGGACCCCATTACTTTATTGTTAGATATCAACTGTCACTTTGAAATTTCGCATCCCATCGCAGTAAAACAACGACACTAGCGCTATTTGCGGCTTTTGGTAAACAAACGTGACGTCACGGTGTACAGGTTGATTTGAATAATTATTT
This sequence comes from Harpalus rubripes, assembly GCA_963082715.1. Taxonomy (NCBI): domain Eukaryota; kingdom Metazoa; phylum Arthropoda; class Insecta; order Coleoptera; family Carabidae; genus Harpalus; species Harpalus rubripes. The sequence continues at coordinate 40,033,922 of OY720458.1, forward strand.
TTTAAATAACTTTTTTGAAATATTTACATAATAAATGGCAACTTTTATTACAGTATACAAGGTGCTTCAAAAATATTGTAAAAAAATTAAGGGTATATACAATTTGATGTACCGATTGTAATGCAAAAATATTTTTTCCAAAATTCGCAAAAATAATTGTACGTTCCTTAGAGCTAACATTTTTGGGCCACTGGACTGATAGGTTATAAACATGAATACAAATTAGTAAACATTAAAATATATTTTATTTTACTAAATTATGTAATTCTCTTTTACTTCATTTAATATCGTTATGTGTGGCTGTAAATGGTGAAAATTTTGAACAGTTTTTATAGTACGTAAATAGTGATTTCCTTTGATGTGTTATATTTTCTGTAAAAAGCCTGAGAATGTAAGTACGTTTTATTTTTAATCAAATAAAAGTGAATAAAACATTACACAATTTTATTAAATAAAATAAATTTTATGTTTACTAATTTGTATTCGTATTCGTAACCTATTAGTCCAGTGGCCCAAAAATGTCAGCTCTAAGGACCGTGCAAATATTTTTCCAAATTTTGGAAAAATTGTTTTTGTATATAACCTTAATTTCTTTACAATATTTGTGAAACACCCTGTATATCTTATTATGAGTCACATATTGCAAAAAAAATAAACATATTATAACTACCCTATTATTACTGTTGCATATTTCATAAAAATAATATATTCATCATTTTCTTAAAATATTAGCATTATATTTCTTTGGGATAATTTAATTAATCATTTAATATTTGTATTAAGAAACCCTATGTCATTGCGAGTGATATAATTTGCATGTGTAGTAATTTTTAAAGAATTTCATATTATGTGCTTCTTATATGATTCTCTGTTCCTAAAAAAAAACTACTGGACACGTAGTTTGCTATGATAGTTAGTAACCCGAAATTTGTTGACTTACTAAAAAAATTATAATGGGACATTATTATACATTGTATTGTAGGTATGTGTAATAGAAATGATGAATTTGAATCATTCGTATAGTATAGAACAGGGGTGCCCAACAGGTCGATTACGGTAGTATTCATACTAATATTTTTGTCCTGTTAAGTAGAAAAAGTTTGCCGGTTCAAATTGTTAAACAAATAAGTAATAATAAGTGGTTAATATTTCACTGAAATTAAAACATTTGTTTTTATATGTAGGAAGCTATTATCGAATAAATATTTAAAAAGGTCAAACCCCTGATCACATAACTAACAGATTCGCCGATCTTACGTACGGAATGACAGCAGGGATAAAAATTAATTTTATTCTCAATAGATGTCTTTAGGCGCAAGAATCTTTTCAAATCAGTTATGTTTACGTTGCGCTAGATGCTAGGGTTCGGGTCTTCTGTACGGCAGTGGAGGGGCAATTGAGAGAACTGCCGAGTTCCTTTCGAACGAATCACAAATCGTAATATGCAATAGACCATATTATTTATTATAGCGCCTCTGCCGGCAGATTTATGAAATGAAAAAAGCGTGCCAGGGTGACAAACTATTTTTTAATTTTTCCAATTAAGTTGGCAATACTAACTTTTTTCTCTTTACTATTCTTAAGGAAAAAAAGGAAAAGATATTCCATTTTAATTAATGGATTCAAATCACAATCCGGGAAGCAAAAATAGTAAACAGGCATAATTAAAAAATATATATTTCGCACTTTACAAAAGAAGCACAACAACAAAACTTAATAGCGTTTTCAGCTTACACAGTGCAAGTGCGCACTGTGGCAATATATCACGTTCTGCCCTCATACGGTGGCAGTGCTAGTTTAGCCACCATATTTGCACTGACACTATTACACTTGCCTTAGGGAGTCAGTTCACAAAAGTCGCATTGAACCAGTGCACGGGGCAGAATCCAGTAGTTAAACATGAAATGAAACATGCAAGAAAAAAATTGTCGGTCATGTACGTCTACATAAAATAATATTTTTTTGAAAATACAATTTTTCCCATAAGATAACATTGGTTTCATTTCCACTGTACTCCCAAGCATATGATTGGTGCATTCTAAGCATGCGCATTGAGATAGTAATATGGTCTATAGATGTGGCAATAGACGAATAAATTTGAACGGATCATAATTATTTATAATTAAATATGATATAATATAATAGTAAGTAAAAAATACAATAATAATAATTTACTATTAAATAAAAAATATTTTCCGGGAAATTAAAGAAAAACCAGGTACCTATATATGAGTATATGAAATAGATAATAAATAAGTAGAAATTTTGGGATCTTAATTGACATTTATTAGTGCCATTGACGAGTTAAAAATCAAGACCGACTCAATACAACAAAAAAATAAGTGCACGCATAAGTTCACGATTTTATATCATTTTTGCAAAATGTATTAAAAAATAAAAACAATCAAAACCGTCTATTGTTAATTTCCATTAATAACATTCAAAAAAGACAATTAAAATTTTACATATCTAGTACATACTGCAGATATGAACTTTCAAGACTCAAGATAGCCATAAAAAAAATATAAACACCCTGGAAGCCATACACATAAATAAATTTGCAGATTGTCTGTTAAATACAGATCTTTCTCCGCTAGACAACTTATTAAAATTTGTCAAAACTAGACAACAAATATACGTATCATAACTGTACTTTGACGACACTGTAAATTTAAGGAAAGCCCTAATCTTGAAAGCAATGCTCCTCACCAATACTTTCCAGATACCTGGCATTTCCTGAATTACCTAATATCTCAGAACTGATATAAAAGCCTCTGTTTTTGTATTTATGTACCAGTATACAATTGATGATGAGTTTGTAGTCGAAATGTACATTTTGTTTTTAATGAACATTCAGTGAAGGAAAGCTATTTATTTTAATATTTTATACAGTATACAAATTTTTGCTGAAATAAAGCAGAATTATAATTCAGACGCGTACGAAAAAAGATAATTATTCATTATAAGTATATTTGAAACGTAAAAAATCAGTTTGAATTTATTCAAATAATCTGATACTGCAGAAACCATAATTATCGGTAGCAATGTGACCATCTAGTAGCTGACGACAAACTATGATGCAACGGTTGCGCCGCTTGGCTACCGAAGGCAAACTAATCATAAATCTGCCTGCCAGATTTTATACGAACTTGGCGAATCTGATTGTTATGTGATTAGGGAGTCTAACTATTTACGTTCTACTCATTCATGGACTTAAGTTTTTTTTTTATGTCATGCAGTTTATTGCCCCAATTTTGGGAAAAATATAAAGGTGGCGTTGCTCTCGGTTACTTAAAAAAATTAAAGCTTTATTACCATTAAATGAAAAATGTAGTAAGGGTTCATTATGTTAAGGCCGTTTGACACGTCATATTTTTATTTTAAACATTTTGTACAAAATCTTTATCATAAAAATGATATATTTTTTTAGGTATATTATTTTGAAATATTGGGTAAGTTGCTAGTTTTCCTTTGCCGAATTTACTGAGTAGCAAAACTAGCAAGAAAAATTACGCTTCTTTTGCATAATACGAAAAACTGATATGAATAAAGTACTATTTATAGAATTTTTTGATAACCATGATTACTACATGTTGTTGGAATGTGTAAATGAATTAAATAATTCTAATTTCTCACTAATAACGAATTTAATCAAAAATAATGAAGAAGCCCGTCTGCTTGTTTTCATTTGCTAGTTTTGCTGGTCTCGCTGAACGGAACCCACACTCCTTCATAATAATTTTCTACATAATGCTATCTATGCGCCTGCGCACACTGTAGTACACTAAAGCCACAGCCTTCTCTAATATACAAGCCATGCTGTTCGAATGGCAACAGCGTAAAATCTGTTCTCGGTGGCCCTACCGTCATACTGCTACACCATTCTACTGCTTACATTTGCATTTATAGGAAGAAATATACATTTTACACATATTTATTATGTACTAAATCCTATATTTAATTTTTATAATGTTGTGTACAGAAAATGTACATTTGAATAGGGTATTCCACCATTCTTTTTATATAATTTCATCAGAAAGTATAAGTAAAACTAAGACTGTTGGTGAAAATCCGGTGAAAAAATTCCTATTAATAAGCGAGTTATGGTCCCCCGAAGTTTGAAAATATAGATGTGACGTTACGAATATAAGTTCTTATATAAAACTGTTTTCTCCGTGTATCTAAAATGTTTTTGAAATGTATGCTTTTTAAAATTATATTTATAAAAAACAAATTAATATTATAACACTGCACAAGTCTACATGCTTTATAATTGCCAGTATATCAAAATTATTAAGTTTAATGCAAGAAATTTATATTCAAATAAAAACTGTTTGAGAATTGCAGTACTGGACTGGTAGCCACGTGTCCGCTATTTGAATTTGTCTACTTCCATTGGTAGTAGACTCCACCCCCCTAACTCGGTATTCGTTATATATTTATAGGTGGTCTTTGAGTCGCCAATCAAAATAATATATATGGAATTCATATGGGTGACGAGCTGCTAAAACAAAAACCCCCTTATTTCCGAAGTATTTCAATTATATCATTTTATTTCTTTATTTATTTTCATTATTAGACATCTACTTTCACTATTTTTTACTATTTTATCTTAATTCGATTGAGCTGTAATCCCCTATTATTTATTGTGAAAATTGAAAATATTAGAATTACTTTTTAAAAGTATCTAATTTCATTTTCTTTTTTTTTTTTGACGTGCTTCTATATTTTTTTGTTGCTCATGTTTGCAATTATTTTTATTTTTTCATAATTGTTAAGCAAAATTGCTCGAAAATGTATAGAAATGTAAATACATATCAGTTACTTTAATATTCCACTCATTCGAAATTTGAAACTTTTCAAAAATTTAATTTTTCATTTCATCAAAATTGTTTATTTTCTCTTTATTTTCCAAATCCTTCATAACTGTTGATTTCTGGATCAGTTCTATGCAAATTAATATTTTAGTCAAATATGCAGGCAAATTTGGGAAAATGGCCAGTACTACATTTTCCACCAGCTTTGGTTGTCTCAGCAACTATTGCTGACATATTCCATCACTTTTGTTCAATTGTTTATCATATTTGCACACACTACTGATGTAGACGTAGGGGTTCATTGTTTTCGTGAAATAGCTTTAATCCATTTTCTGCACAATTCAGGATTCTTTGAAAAACTAAAAATTGTTTGATAATCATCTGTCTTTTATAGAAAACTGTAGTGACGAGGCATTTAGCTATAAAATAATACCAAAAGATGTAAAACACTTAAAACAAGCTAAGGTTATTTTCCTTAATATTTTTCATTATTGATGTGTAACTATTTTAATATTAGACAGTGTAGTTCAAATTATGTATTTTACGACCAACAACAAACTTTAGAAGTTTTTTCTAATTCTGAAATAAATAAAATCGTTTACAAGCTTGTTATTGTTCATATATTATTGACGGTTATGTTCGCTGTTAATTTATGTTATTTTCTTGTAGTACTACAGCATCGTTGGGAATCATAAAATTGAGCAAACTCTTACCTTTTTTGAGTTTTATTCATAAAAATACAAGAATATAGTGCACATACACTGAGTCGCACGCGCGCTATTCTTCGACAGTAGGACTTTGAACAGCGTTGTCAAGTTTCAGCAGCACGGCTTGTACATTAGAGAGGGCTGTGCTAAAGCAGTAATGCCCAGTTACACCACTGGTGCAATATGAAGTCAAAATCGTAATAATTTAATACACACCTGTACTGCGCATTTTCTGTACAATATTCTGATATAAAATATAGTGCCGGTTCTCCAGTTGTCTATAAATTTTTCTGAGCAAATTGTTGAAGGCTATATTTCTATTTGCAACGGTACATTTTTTTGTACATGAATTTTAAATAGAAAATTTTATATAATATTGTGGAAAATATTGTATAGTGTCAAACGGCCTAGTACCGGTTCTCCAGTTGTCTATAAATTTTTCTGAACAAATTGTTGAAGGCTATATTTCTATTGGCAACGGTACATTTTTTTTGCACATGAATTTTAAATAGAAAAATTTTTTATATATTGTGGAAAATATTGTATAGTGTCAAATGGCCTTTACACGGGGAAGTTAACTTTAGTACATTTGGTTAATGTATTTTAGATTAGAGTAGATTAAAGCCATTTTTCATTTATGTTTGAAACTGGAAATAGACTATTCTACCGTAGTCAAAAATAGTAAAAGTTTGAAAGATAACAGTTGAAGGATACGAAAAATTCCATTTTTTAATTATAAATTACTCTCCCTAATATATATGGAGTGTTTTGGTTTTGATGACGCAGGATATGTACCCGTGTGTTTGAGCAAATGAGATCAAGTATGAACTCCTACTTTTTGAAGCTCCGCCTCAACTAAGAATATACTTATTCGGGTGTGTCGGATCTGTTCGGATGCTGTTCGTGTGATTTTCTTTATTTTTATAAAATTAGAAAAAAAGTGAAGTAAATTACTTGCAATAAATTATTTAAAAAATTTCAGAACTCATAATAGAACAAGAATAATACGTCCGGTATTTAATAAAAGTACAGAACATTAACTAAAATGGTTGTATTATTCTTAAATGCAATAATTTATTATATATCTCTAATAATGAAATATAATATAAAATTTAAATGTACAGGATGTAAATCGAGAAGTAGAACATAAGCGTTTAATATGGAAAATCATATTTTCTTTGCGCAAACTCTACCTAATTATATTGTGCAAAAATAATACAAATAAAAGTTATAGAGATTCAATTTCTGCATCCAAATAATGTGAAACGATTATTTTAGCTCTTCATATAAACGTAAAAGTTAATTAAAGTTGCATTTGTTATGAGCTTTTAGTCAAGATAGCCAAGGATTTAAGAGAAAAAATAAACAAATGCGTTATTTTTAACTATCAATTAGAACTAAATTTAGATTACAGTATTAAATTAACACAAAACATAAAAAGGTAAATTGTTTTACTATTACTATTCTATTTTCCCATGTTAAATTCACATGTAACGGATTTCGAACGGCACCCGTATGTCGATTAGATACACAAATATGTATTTGTACGCAGTATTTAACAAATTTTTAATATTACACACAAACACACATTGTTGACATATAGTTCATTACTTTGTTACCAGATGTCATATCGCTTGGCAATACATGCTAATACAGTTGTACACGAACACTCCCGAACGATTCGAAGTAGACCCGAGCATGTACTTAAAATGCGGCCTGTTATCACATTCGAACATGGAGTAGGGATTTCAACTGGTCTCCCATTGGTAGTATAAGTAGTACATCCGCAAAATTTAGATTCTTTATATCTTTTGCAACAATCAATTTATAATAGATTTTTTAGCTTTTTCCCTCTGGTTTACCAATGAATTTTAATATTTTTAATAACTTTTTAATATTTGTAATCATGAGAGAATACTCTATTCTAATCCAATTTGAAATCTAGTTGAATTTAAAGTTACAAATTCAAGGCCCAGATATATTTCCTGTGGTGCGCAAAAATTTGTAGTTAATATTGCTTTCAATGTCATCGAGGGCAGGGCGACCTTTATAAATAATAACAATCAGCAAGTTGGTCACTCCTTATATAGAATATAAAATATACGCACTCATAGTTCGTTATTTTATTAATGAATTATTAAAAAAACAATAAAATTATCGATTTTATAAATTTTACAGGATTTAAAAGATTTATGTCTAATACTGGATACGAAGGGGAATTAGCAATTTGTTCCGTTAATGATAATGAAGAAATAGTCAAATGTCTAGAAAACTGTATGCTATGTAAAAATAAGGCTGACAAAAAATTGAGGGATGAGAAAGAAGAAACTTGTTGGAAAACTATAAAAGGAAAATTTTTCATGGTTAGCGGTGCTAATATATCTTGTGCCTGTGCCCGAAGTCCAAATGGAATTGCTCCGACTAGTCACATTGGTGATGGTTATGTAAACTTGGTTCTTGTCCGGCATACGTCCATATTTAACAATTTGAGATTATTAATTCGACTTACCAGTAAAAATAAAACAGTGGTATGTAAACTTCATGTACCACAAGCTTTGTTTTTAAATATGCAGGGTGTTTCAATATTTCAGAAAAAAATTAAATTGCAGATTCTTCACACGAAACAATTTTATTTTTTTATTTCGCAAAATTAATTGCGCTTTACATGAAGTACATAATTTTAGTGCCACTGGTTTCAGTGTAACATAATAAGAAGACTACTACTTTAATATCAATATTAAGTAACTGATTATTTGTATTATTCATTGTTAATTTAATATTTGTCATATTGAAAAGTAATCATTAAACCAGTTACACAGATACAGTATTGGCCATAAAGATAGCAACTTTTAAAAAATTTCAATAATTACTCTCAAGTCAGAAGCGGAATTTTAGAAATAAATTGCAGGATTAATGTTCCCTTTAAACAAGTTTATTCTATATTAATATTAGTTTTTATAAAATTTATTTAATTTGTATAACTTTAACTTTTATTTTTGTCTGGCCAATACTGTATGTATACTTCTTGTAAAGTGCAATTAATTAAGCGTTTTTTTTTAAATTATTATTCATGATTAGTGTATCGCGTAGTATGTCATTTAATTTATTTATTATTTATCGAAACACTTTGTTTATTATTCATTTCAATCATTTTTTTGTTAAAGTTTAGTAGGGTTAGGTTAGGTAAGTTAAGTTTTAACTGCGAACACTATTGGCAAATAAAAGCACATAAAATTACTGTATTGTTACTATTTTCTAAAGCAAAATTTATTTTTCAATTAATGCTATTATAAACTAAACTAAATAACCTAATTGAGCCGAACCTACAGCTCAGCAAGTATAGTCGTGCGCTGGAAGCACGCTGGAAGTACGTGATATATGCGCAGTAGTCTACACATAAGCTGTACAGTCAGAAAAATAGTATGTTGAAAATGCCTTTCAAATCAAAATCTTAAAACAAAGTTTTTAGTCCAAAAGGTATAGAAACTGATGCAAATCGCCAAATTAAATAGTCACACGATTATATTTCTGAAAAATCATGGCCATGGCATGTAATCTTCTGGTATATACGCTTAATTCAACTTGTTGCACTTACTATACATTACCTAATATAATAATAATCTTTATTGTATTTTAAAGTGTACAACTTTATTACAATTGATGATATGGGGGTTTAGTTTTCCGTACAATTTTTGTAACCTTGCTAATTATTCGTTGCGTTTGATGGAGATGAGATGATAAAGACGCCACAAACATCCAAGCCCCTGGTGAGAATCGAACCCACGAACCTCAGGGCCGAGCGGTGACGGTCGCTTCGAGCGCTGTTCGCTGCCTCAAGCCGCGCGACCACCGAGGCTATATACTACACTTTACCTAATATGGTTCTCTTTCTCTCTTGTCATTTTGTTATTGCATGTTATCTTGTGCGCAACTGAAGCGCACAGCTATTCTTGCTGAGATGTAACATACTATATGTGCGCATAACCAATTATTCATACATATTTCAACTAGAAGACATATGTATAGGTATTTATAAGGAGGTTTTGGAAAATCTTATCCTTGTAAAATAATTAGTTTCCTACAATTTCTATAACTGTGAGCAAAAATTCTCGTTTTAAACGCATAAATTTAATTGTATAAAATTCAGAATATTTGCATATCAAATAAGGTATATCAGGAATGTTCAAACTCAGATATGAAAACGAGCTATCAAATTCCTTCGATTAGCCGAAAAAAGTTATTACAAAAAAAAATCGAACAAAAGAAAGGGGTCCTCTATGTATACCTACTTATTATTTTCTTAATTATATATATTTTTTTAGCATTATCACATTATCGGTTCCTTACATAACACATCTATATAATTTGCAATATTTTAAAAATTTATTTTGTATCTTATTACATTCTGCGTTTTATGGTCTTGAGGGCCACATATGGCTCGCGGGCTCGTGTTTGACACTCCTGAAAATTATAACCAGAATTAATTGATGCGCCATGTGCGGTGTCGGTGTGGCGTGTGATCCGTCACGTGTACTATAGCTTGTGTGGTCTACCGCATGTTGTTGGGTGTGTGGTTCTGAACGTGTGATTTGGGTTGACTTGGAAAATAGAAGCAGCTGCCCTTGCAGTTGAGACAATTAAGCATTGGCAGCTCTTGACTATATACAGATAGGAGCTGCATTTACATAAATATATTCACAAGGTAAAAAAATGATTTTGATTAAAAAAAGAAACTACCATTATATTATAAAAAATATACATATTATGTATACAAAATAAAATAAAGAAAGAAAATATCATTATTATTTTATCATGGAATAAAAACTCGGAGTTTTACAACGGATGCTACTAGGATCTATTGTAATCGGCGATCTGGCTAGCTATGGCCACAGGCTATGGCTGCGAGAAGTAAAGAGCTCTTCCTTCCACTTTGCCTCGTCGCTCCTCGCACCGCGCAGCATCGGCAAGACCATGCCCCTTCACACCGCAATTCCCCTCTAAGCACTAATGTCCACAATTCAACTGTGGCACAGCTCATGGCTTGATATGTCAACTCTTACGTTTCAGGCACACGTTTACAGTTGCAGAAAGCATATAAATATTAAGATATTTTTTTAAAAGAAATTGTAGATGCACACAGTATTAATGAATGTTTGTAATCTTTTTGAAAGATTTTTGAATAGTAATATTAATAATGTTATTATAAATAAATTATTACTAGGAGCTGCAGGTCCACAGCTCCTGCCACGAGCCGCCACTGCAGTTAAGTATGTGGTTCAACCACTGAATTAGGACGTGTTTTTTCCTTGCTGTTATGATAGTATTCAATTTGCTAAACTCTCACTTCAGTTCACTTCGACTGAACTGGAGCTGAGTATTTTTTTTTGAGTTAACAAATAAAAGGGCTTGAGAAAGCTGAACGGAGTCATTTTTTCATATTTAATGAAAGCATACATAAATTTAAAAGGAAAATGGATAATAATATAAATTAATATATTGGAAAATTTTATTTTACTATTTCAACATATCAATATTATTGAACAATATATTATTATTATTTATTGTTACATGCTTTGTAATACATTCGATGTATATAAACGGTGATTGTAACTTTTCTACGTTGTATTTGCCGCTGATGAAAATGAAATGATGAAAGACACATAACAGCCATGATTTACCCGGTATTTGAACCTGGGACCATTGGACCTTGAAGCACTAGCTCTACCGCTACTCCACTTGGGTCGGCATGTAACAATATATCATCGATATCCGCATAATTTTTATAGTAGAATATCCTTAAACAAGTTTTAAAAAATACTGAGCAAATACAGCAAAATCGTAATTGTAATATAACTCAACTCTCAACAATCACTTGTGAAATTGGTAGTGCAGCATCAGCAAGAGGGAGGTAATTTACCTCACTTTGCCTCAATTATGCAGATGTCATAAACGGTTATCAAACTGAAGGGAGCTGAGGTTAACAGAGATTTGTTGCAAAACAGATGCTACTAATATGTTCAGGTGGAACAAATTCGAGATCCTCATATGAAAAACTTTCTTATCATGCACGCTACAGAAAATTGATGTAGGTCTGTATTGGTCAACTATTTGAGACAACATTAATGGACACCACAGAAATTTTCTATCGTTTTTTGTGTTTGAGTTTACAAGCTAAAACTTGATTTTAGCTTATTTTGAACACACCTCATATCTCGTTTATTACAAAAGATAAAGAAAACATGTATAGATAGTTTTTATACGGTATCATTATTGGACTGGAATGGCAATCGACTGAAACCGTTAAACGTAAATATCAACTTGACTATTAGAAGTGTTAGAGCGGGTGACCATTGAAATACTTAGGCCCTTGCCGATAACCATGCAGGGGAATAAATATTTACATAAAGAGACAATTTCACCAAGCGGACTGAAGTATGTCACTTGCCTAATAAGAATGCAGACATAGTGACACGAAAATTTGTTGATGACAAAAATCTTTCTGTTATAACCGGAGAAAGTAATTCGAATCCGTGATTTTTCAAGAAATATCCCGACTTTTAGGAATAGGTAAAACCCATGTGATTTCTGACCAAGCCGGTCCGGTGAGGTGATGGAGCATTTTAACAGAAACCTGCTTGATATGTTGTTACACTGTTCAAGAAAACAGCAGAAAATATGAGATGAGGAAGTGTCCCATGTGATGAAGCCGTATAGTCCAGTCAGCACGATAGCACAAAATATTTCCCATTCTATGTTTAAACGTGAAGAAAGAATGTCAGCTCAGGTACAATATGGTCTCCTTCCAGGAGCAGCAACGACCAAGACGAAAAGAGTATAAATAAATACATCATCACGACATATTACCCATTGCTGGGTTTGCCAATACTGCCCATCTGCTTTGTACACAGATATCAGTAATGATGATAAATATTCATATCATGCGGGCGTTTGCCAGGCGTTTACGAGAACTCATTGCTAGCGTGGAGAGTGCACCCCATTTACAATTCGAAATAAATTTGGCTTCACACTCAGGCACAAGGCCACGAGACCCCGAATAGCCGAAAATCTTTATTACCGCGTAGAAGATCTTTATATGTTCTTAAACCTACACAGTAGCGAAACTCATGATTCTCTGTCAGTGCGCATGCGTCAATCAGCGCAACAAGAACATGGCGTCCCTTTAATTAGGAACATGGACGTAGAGTTTAACTCTTGTCACACAATTAAAATATTCAATTAAATTATTTATTTATACATAAAATATATTGAATGGTCATATATTTTAAATTTATAACAATTTAGCTAAATTTCAGTATATTTTGTACATAAAATAAGACTCAATAAATATGTATCCGTGTATGCCTGTTGATATAGCCGCCTATGATATTGTTTTCAATGATTCTGACAGAAGGCGGGAATATAATAGTCTTGAACAATAGTAAAATATCAGACAAAAATTTGTGTATAACTTGTAAAAAGACATCATGTTACTAAGTATACTATTATTACACTAAAACCATGTAAAATACTCGTATTTTTATTTGTATTGTATAACTGGTTGTAGTATAATACGATATTATACTTTGCGGTATCAAAAGTTCAAAGGTGCCAACACAGAGTTTCGCTACTGTATATGTTGTGTATACTGTGCCTGCACCTAAAGTGGGCGAGAGTCCAAAATTGTATCGATCATAGACAGTCGCCTATGAAATAATTAAGAAAATAGGAATAAATATTAACCGTTAATAGCACTATGCACTTCAAACGACTAAAGCCTTATCATTATTTGTCGAGCAGAATATGAGAGGCGAGAAAAAAGAACGTGTCAGCGTTCGATCGACCTAGTTACCGGCCAGATGAGGAAAAGAAAATCTTGACATATTTAAACTAATAAAGAAGAACTGAAATATATTTAATTTTCTATCCAAACATACTCGTTACGATTTGTAAAAGAAAAAAATTCAAATATCTAGCTAAGTAATTATTATTTTTTTTATCTTAATCGTTATTTATTGTTATTAATTTTTTGTTATGATGGAGGATCCCATTCCAATTGGAATAGATCAACTTAAAGAAGATCTACATATCATAGTAAGAAACAGCGTCGGCATGACTGAAAGATTCCTTATAGCAGTCGGGTTACATCTTACATCAAGGTTCAGCTCTAAGTCCCTACCTGTTTAATCATGTAGTGGATGTATTGACGAAAAATATAATTGATCCGGCTCCTTGGCCTATGCTTTATGCGAGCGACATATTGTTAGCGGACACAGTTAAAGAAACTGAGGATGTTGGGAAAAACACTAAAAAATAGCAGATAGGATAAGGAATAAGAGGATAAGGGAAATGGCTCAAGTGATAGAAGTTTCTAGAAGGATTCAAGGGAAACGATTACATTGGTAGGTATGGACATGTCATGAGGAGAAATGAAGAATATATTGGAAAACCAAAGAGAAGATGGAAGGACTGTATTGCGGAAGACTTGAGAGAAAAAGCACTGAATGAGGGTGACACGCAAAATAGAAATGAGTGGAAGAAGAAAATCAAGAATAGCGACCCCTAAGGAATGGGAAAAGCTAAAGAAGAAGTTCTACTCTTCTAGGTATTCCAAGATACAGATATGGAGTGTCATAATATTCCGTAGTCGTAGTAGAAAACACAATTCAAAGAATGTAAAGCAGCACCTTCGTCAACTCCAAGGAAGAAGCAGCTGTATCATTTTTAGACGTTTCTCTTTAGCATTAAGCTACTGGTGCGACAGGTCCACACTTCTGAAGGATAGGAGTTCAGATGGACTATTGGAATATAAAACATCATTAGTGGGCCCCGTAACAAAAAAAGTTTCTTGTTGCTATCTCTGGGATCATTCTGGATTTCAAGATTAGATATTCTTGATAATTCACCCAGGTTTGAGGACGAACTGATTACAAATCTGACATCTGAATCAAGGAGTCAAGGGATGAACAGGATATTAAGGAGGCAGATGATGAAGAAGGTCTCCGAAATAAGGAGATTGAAGAGATAAGAAGTACCGAACCGGAACGAGATCCAGCTATTTCATTTAATAGGATCAATACACTTCGAGAAATGATCCGAATTCCTCAGTAGTCAAGGGAAGGATCCGTTGAAAAGACTACATCCGGGCTGAGAAACCATGGAACCGGCAGCAATGGTAACATAAAGATACCTGGACAAGGAAGGTGACCAGGTTAAAGCAAGCTTATCTGAAAGCATCGAAGCTATTTTTTTAGAACCACATGGTTTGATATGTGTGACCGTTTTGTGTAGAACTTAATGTTTAAAATATGTGAAATTAGACAATACAGGCTCACGCTACGAGATGTCAAAATATGACGAGTGAACGGCTTGTAAAGCGTATACATGTTGGTGAATTTGAGGGTGTTCGATTGTGTGGCGGTCCAGTGTGTAAGTGGATGGATGTAGTTGATAGTGTGTTAAGGGAGAGAAAGTTTCCAAGTAGAAAGAGAAGAAGAGCATGTATGAATGCGATTATGAACGTGGTCGGCGCAATAGAAGTGTGTTTGGTCAGGATTGTGTGGCGAAGGATGATTGTTACGTAACTTGTATTGTGGCCCGGTATTTTGCTACCGAAAATCGGTCACTTTAATATGTAAGGAATATCTGCTGTATGAAGATGTACGGTTAGTAAGAATGTTGTTAAGAGATAGGAATGAATCAGCTGAGCTCTTATATATGAATGAGATGGTGAATGTGGACGAGGCGAAAGAAGAGTGTGTGTGAAGGATGAGAAGAATGATTATTGCGTTACTATTTATTTCGCTACCGAAAATCGGTGACTTTAATATGTAAGCAGTGAGGAATATTTGCTGTATAAAGATGTACAGTTAGTAAAAATGTTGTTAAAAGAATGGAATGAGTCAGCTTAGCTCTTATTGTTTTTATTTTCGGGTTTATCCAAAGTCACTAAGTGGGATATGCGTGATTTTTATGTTTGTTATGTATGTATGGCTGACAGATAATAGCCACGCCTTTCACCTACCTTATTTATTATGTTTATCTTCTACTTCTACTATGTATGTACATATTAGAATTCTAATACGTACTTCTACTTCATAGTCATAATTTTACGTTGTAACAATGGTTTTAGGGATACGTATCAGACAAATTTCACAAATTTAATTTATTTTTATAGCCCATATTTAAGCACATTAATTGAAAAGATGTTTTATTTTTTCAAAAATTTGTATAGTTATCATTGACGACAAAAATTAGAAGAATGATGTATTTTACTTCAATTTGTTGTACTTTATTTTATTTAAATAGTGTAATTAAGTAAATGCATTTGAAATAACAAATGTATAATTATTTCCAGAGTGATTTACCATTTGTAGAAAATTATAGAGCGAAAGAATTTTGCTTTCGAGCCTGTCCAAAAACTCTAATGAATAATGATCCACAAATAATACCAGGATTTAGCAAATGGAATTGTGATGGAGAAGTTATATACGACACAGATTTAAGAGTGAAGTAAGTATTGTGTTATTACATTATTTTGGTTCGCAATAAATTACAGCTTTTGTTAATTTATGGTGATGCTATGGAAAACTTGTATTTGTTTTTTATTCACTGCTCTATATGTAACATCTGGTGGTAGAACTACAAAATTTAAATGGTTGATTTTGTTAAAATTAAAATTCTTATTAAGAATCTAGCAATATTACCACCATCTACATGTCATCATTAACCATAATCTCAAATTATTTGATGAAAAAAACCGAAGTAACATTTTCTTGAATTATTAATTTTTTGTAACATTTATTTAACAGGTTAATACTAATTTATAAATAACTAATATAGTAGGATAAAAATTTAGTAGGTATACATAAAAATAATGTGAAAAATATGATCAAAAATGTCCTATTTGAAGGAATAGCTAATTTGGAAATTGATATTGTGTGTATTACTTATATATTTGAAAACTGCATTTTCACTGATACACATAAATTGTTTTGTAACCCATTACAATTTTTTATATATTAATTGAAACTTGATACATTAGTAACAAAAAAATGAATTACATAATGAAAATTATGATTGTACAATTAAAATTTGCATCGTTTTGAAACGGTCTACGTATGGCGCCGCAGGATGACGTCACCATTTGACATTACTATGATGAACCGCTGCTAGATGGCCATGCAGTAGTATATGAACCCAAATTAGTACAAAGTAATATTTTGTACGGTAGTATTCATTTTAAAACTAAATTTTGATATAATCGCCAAACACAAAAGGCTAGAAATAATGACAATGTCAACTTGACAAGTATAAGTATTTCTTCGTTTACTATTCAGTTGCCATCTAGTGATATTATCAGTACTACTACATTGCCTACGTCATTACGACGCACTAGTTTATTGGCCACTATTTTAAAATAAAATTTCAACGAAATAGATCATTGTATAAACATAAATGTTTATATTTTTTTTAGAGTACGATGTCAACTGTTGTCAGTATTCACACGAGGAATGCAAAATCAACCGCAAACATCTTCTTGTTGTTTCAATTAGTATTATGCGTTATATAAAAGATATAACGTAACTTATATAGTATTACAATTAGTATTATTTTTCACAGAGATAGTTCTGGATTTATATAGTGCGAACAGGTACTGTAATCATTCCAATTTGCACGGTGCTTTTATGAAATAGTTTTAGAAAACAAAGTAAGGAATTCTAAACACCTTTTTAAATCTTAATCACAGCAATAAAATTTAAAACGAATTCAAGATAAAAAATAATTTTGCAGTAGGAAACGCTACAATAGAGTGATACATTAAAATAGAAGCGTTTAGTATTACAAATACATCATTCTTACGTTTCTACGACTTGTGTGACAATCGTTGTATTCGTTAATATAAAATTACCCTTTATTTTAATTATTGACTTGACATAATTTTTACTGTGAATTCTAATTTTAAAATTTCTATATATTTGGACAAATTATTACAAAAATATGAAAAATTTTAAAGCATGTTGACTTTTTATTAACTTACTTTGGTTATTGGGTTTTTATTTTATATATGTATATAAGTATGTGGCATGTAAAAATGTAATTAATAATAATAATTGCCATGGATACCTTTTTATTATAAAATGGTTTTTGGGACAGTAGTATTAAATATCAGGGAAAGATTTGTATTGTTAATAGTTTATCTATATAATTTGTAATTCGATTAAAATCTTTCAATATTAAATTGTTCAAGAAGTATTAAATATTGTATTTTAAAATTTTATTAAAATGATATATTTTTTAATTTATTATTTTTTCGTTAAAACCAATTGTACATCTTACTAATTAAATAATATTCTACTAATAATATATTAATTTCACACTGTGATATTTTTTATGTATTATAATACGCTAAAATTTATATGAAAACTAGAAATTAATTGACTACACATTGCAAAACTTTTCAGTATTCAGTTTGTTCTTTACTACATTATTATTGAAATTGTTAAATTATTGTTCATGTCGTGAATTGCAAAATATAATTAAATATTTATATTGAAAACTACAATTATCAAAAGTTTTTTTTTGCTTATTTTAGTTTTAAATTTTAATGAGAGTTCATTTTTTGCAAATTGTTTGGTATTGTTAATTTTTAAAATTAAAATTTAGAAAAATTGAATCTAAAACGATTCGTATGATAATTGATTTAATTTGTTGTTTTCATACAATGTACCTTGCCATTTACATATGAAGCTGTTCTGTTTTGCATATTTCGTATCTTGTGCTGCTTATTTTGCTTTTTTGTAGGCTCAAATTTGTCAGACTTGTTTTATTTTTAACAGCAAAAGCGATTTTTACTTGTCTTCTGCAAGTTATACTCAACGATCAACTGTTTGCTCAATATTTTGAATTTTTAATGTAGTTGTGGGTTTAAAAGCAATTTTTGTTCTTTAAAAAAAATATATTTCATAATGAATTCTTTCGCGATTATCCTTATCTCCACTTGTGGTATTAAACTGAAACTAACCCGAATCCCTCTAGAGTAGGGGTCGGCAACCTTTTATATTTTGCGAGCTGCATTGAAAGTAACACTGTTTGGTGGTCCATAGTTTGTATTTTTGAATTTAATGGTCCTTAAGAAATTTCTCCACGAACCTCACGAAACCATTGCAGGTTGCCGACCCCTGCTATAGAGAATGAAATGTGAAACTACTGTCATTGGGCTTCCATCTATCAAATTGTTTACATTTTGTGCATTGAGTTTCTAGATAGGTATTTCTTGTTTATTTTATTTTTAACATTCATTTTCTTTCCTGTGTGTTTTTCGCTGTATTTTATCATTGCCCCCTCCCCCTTTACTGCTGCTTACCACACTTCTTGCCAAATTTTTTGTGGTGTGCCTCTTATATTTGGGACATCATTTTTGCGAAGTAATACAAGCAGAGAAAGGTTTATGCAAGGCTTTACTATACAAAAGGTCGGCATACGATCCCCTCCACTTTTCAGAATGTCACAGCAGTAGGCTGGCGTATAGTGTGCTAGAGTAAAATTACTTTAAGAATAAGACACTGATGTCACGACAGCTGCGCGAAGTTCATGATGTGTACATGACGTAGGGTCTCAATTTCAACTTATAAGTACTGTCCGTACGATGTAACTTGGCGAGTAAGGGTAATTCACATTATCTCTGCGGTATTGGGGAAGTTATAAAATCCATAGGCGTATCAAAGAAGAATGAAGCTCAATACAATTAGGAATATTACAAAAAATGTATTTATTTATATATAAAAAAAAACATATTACAAATATTGGAATGAATTATTTAATACAGGTTGTCTCACAACTCGCGCCCCAGAGCGAATGAGGAAACACGAGACTGCACTCGGATGTGTAATTTCGAAGAAAAAAAAAATCTAGCTTAAAAAATATTCGAGAAAAGACGTCTTAAAATTGACCAATCAGAGACCTACACCTTTAACGTGTGTTTGCCGTAATTTTACGTTACTATGGTTTTATACAAATCAAATCTTCTTTAAAATGTGTGGGCGACTGTAGTTTTCGAAAAATGTCAGTGTCAAATTAAATTTGACAAGGTGAATAAAAAAGGCAAATTCTTACCATGTATTCAGCCGCTGATTACTTAGAAATGATTATAATTTTCGGAGAATGTGGACGTAACGCCAGAGAGGCATCACGAGTCTATTCGGAACGTTTTCCGGATAGAAATCTTGCTAACCTAAATTTGTTGACAGTGAAAAGTCAAGTGTCAAAATTACAGTAGGTCAAACAAATTTTGTAACTCACTAGTAGTATTTTTAAAACCTAGCAACCAGTTTTATTTTGTAATAATATCATCACACCTAAAGATATCCTTCCGGGATTGGTGGATTAAAAAGTCTTGTAACTCCGTTATGCAAGCAGCCGCAAATTATTTTCTTCTATTGTCGTCGGCAAGTGTCAGTTTCGTCTGGGGCGCGAGTTGTGAGACATTCTGTGCATCCAGTGGTGCAATGACAAACTTTTTCTTAATATTAAAAAATGTCAGTGTATGTCTTTTACTAAAAAGCATAATCCAGTCAATTTTGATTACTCTATAAACAATAACATCTTACGTAGACCAGGAATCATTTGCGACCTAGGGGTATATTTCGACCCAAAACTGTCTTTCATCACACGTATTGCAAATAAAACTTCGTCCGCATTTAAGCTTTTAGGATTCGTAATTTCGATGAGTTTTCCAGTTCGAGTACTTTACGTCTTTTATTTGTTGCGCTTGTTCGTCCTCTCATCAAGAATACTGTTCGGTGATCCTGGAATCCGATACAAAATAACCAATTAGAATCATTAGAGCTAATTCAAAGAAAGTTTTTAAAATCTGCAACTTACATTTGGAAAGTAATTTATCCCCAAAGAGGATCACCGCAATCACAACTGCTAGAAAGATTTGATTTAGCCTCACTTGAACAAAGACGACAAGTTTCTGCAGTAATGGGGGAGTTTAGTCATGTTGAAATGTAATGATTTTTCTACATTACTCCATTACTATACATGCAATATTACTATTAATGCAATAAAAGTAATAAAATATAGCGTATTTTTTTGTACAAACGATATTAAATTTATCGTTAGTTAAATCGCCCGCAATTTGATGACGTATGCAGCATCTTTGGTTTGCCGAAGTTGTCCGCCACGAGCGCTAGTTTAGAATGAAAACATTAATGTATGTCTTCTACATTTGATATTGAAACGTCATATTCAATGTCAAATCGCAAAAAGCAAATTATTTTATTTTAAATATGCAAATGTAAAGCCTAGAAAATACGATAAACACAGAAATTAAATTGTCAAGCGTCAAATGTAAACATAAACAGGTGGCCGTGTTTTCCTTCTGTCTCTTTCTATAAAGCACGTTTTGGGCACGTATGTCGAGACCTAATTCGCACACAGTTGATGTTATGTACGCCGTAATGGCGGGAAGAAAATATAGCAAAAGTTTAATATTTTTTTTCTCCAGTATTTTTTATAATTTTACAAAATATAAAAATAAAAACGCTTTAGATTAAAAAAAATTTAACATAAAAAAAATCAAAAATTCGAAAACTCCCCCATTATGTTGCACAAAATTATTAATAACGACATTGACTGTATGTATATCAACAATCGACTTTCCATCCGTCAACAAATTTTTGTCAAGATTTAAAACCATCTTCTACTTGGAAACAGCAAAATCAAATATTCTAACAAAATTCCCTATACATCATATAGTTAAATTGTACAATGCCATTGAAGGCGAGATTGATATTTTCCACAATTCAGTCCAGGAAATAAAGAAATGTATTAACTTTTTGTAATGTATTTTTCTCCTTAGAATTGGGCATGTGCCTGTTGGATATTGTATTTTCAATAATAATATTAAAATCTATTAATACATAATATTTTTGAAATAATTGCCTACAATATTATTTATAAATATTTAAAATGTATTACGTTCAACAATATAAATCTGATAATATAACTACGAGAACACAAAAACTATGCGTTTGTAGGCATATCCCATATAAGCTGTGCGTCCAGTCGGCCTACTCCTGTGACGTCACACTAATCGTATGCAGGCCTTCTGCATAATAAGGCCTAGGTCTATGTCTACTCTATACCCATCTCTTTCGCTCTCGTTACGTATATAACCTCGCACATTCTTCAGTATTAATGCTTAATTCTCTTTTGCACTATTTTACTTTATTTATTTTGTAATTTACTAATAAATTTAAGTATAACGCAGGTAAGGCATACTTTTTCACCAAAACGATTGATAAGTTGATATATGACAATTTAAGTATTGCTGTTCCGAACATAGGACTTCGGTTGCCAAGTATTCATCCGGTATAAGATTACGGGTCATTATTTCTAAAATGTTATACTGAATGAGGTGTGGCCAATAATTGTTTTAATTCATCTACAGATTTATCTCTTGCATCGTTGCTTTTATTACTTGTTATCAGCAATGATGACGTCACAGAGATGCCACTTTTAACGAATTCTATTAATACTTACTACAAACGTACACCATTAATTGTCTTATCAACAATTTTTATAGTTTTTCAGGTATGTAGTGTATACACGATACACGAAAATAATTAATAAATGCTTTTTAAAATACCACATATACCTATTAACAATTATATTGCTGATCCTCTACTTTTCTTGAAGCCAACACTGTGAAATGGAAATATCATTGCTGTATAAGTCTATCTCACACAAACACCCAACTTGGAATTACGCGCATGCCCGTTAACCTTGACTACTATAGACCGTATTACTATCTCAATGCGCATGCTCAAAATGCACTATTCATATGCTTGGGAGTACAGTGGAAATGAAACCAATGTTATCTTATGGGAAAAATTGTATTTTTAAAGCAAAATATTATTTTATGTAGACGTAAATGAACGATAATTTTTTTCTTGCAAGTTTCATTTCGTGTTTAACTACTGGATTCTGCCCTTATAATATATAAATAATCAATAAAATAAACAATAAAATTTAAAAATTTTAAGCGCCTATTTACTCTTCTGTCACTGACAGATAACCTCAAACTAATGTTTTGTTGTTGTGATTCTTTTGTAAAGTGCGAAATATATATTTTTTTAATTATGCCTGTTACTATTGTTGCTTCTCGGATTGTGATTTGAATCCATTAATTAAAAAGGAATATCTTTTCCTTTTTTTCCTAATAATAGCAAAGAGAAAAAAAGTCAGAGGCGCTATAATAAGTAATAAGGTCTATTGATCTGACATCTTGATCACTTTTGTCATTTAGATTGCGA
Organism: Harpalus rubripes; assembly: GCA_963082715.1. Lineage (NCBI taxonomy): Eukaryota > Metazoa > Arthropoda > Insecta > Coleoptera > Carabidae > Harpalus > Harpalus rubripes. The sequence continues at coordinate 40,056,764 of OY720458.1, forward strand.
ATCACAGCCCGAAGGAACACGGCTGATAAGAGTTCTGTATTGACGACTAGCGCGAGAAATTTTAAATTTGAGAAATTGAGTAATGTACCTACTATTTATTTTGTGTGTAAATTTTTGTTTATAAATATTAGTAATAATAAAAAACAATGATATATTCTAATGTTAAATTAGAATTAAATAATTTGTTCTACTGTAAAAATAATAGGAATACAATCTGGGCAGGATTAATTTATTTAGGTGACAGTAAGGTAAAGAAGAATAAAAGAAATAATTTATAAAATATTTATTGGCTTTTAAATAACCCAATTTGATGATATTTACTTTTGATATAGTCATCTTTTTCCGACAATAATTTAGTTTCGTGGTATAATCTAATTTTTTTAAAAGTGTTAATAATTTTCAAAATTTGGGTTTTCTGGTTATCAAAAATAGTTTGTTCTTTGACGTGGTTTTATCATGCGTTGTTTCAAGTTTTTATTTTTGAAAATTTCCTCTTGGCTTTCCCTAAAGACCCTTTCAGCTTTTTTACAAATATAAACTACATTCTTTGAGGATACACATAAAAAAATGCCCATAAATATAGAACACTTAAAGTTTTTGTGTATTTAATAATTTACCTATGTAAAGTAACATTAGGTGCTTTACAACTGCACAGACAACTTCTAGTCGGCATGACACAAAACTCAAAGAAAATTAAATACTGTTTGTATGCATGAAACACAAAACAATGCTTTTGTAGTACAAGTACAATGAAATCAAACGTCAAACCATGTGCTCGCTGCATCAGCCGGCTACAGCTGTCAGCGTTAGCCAATAGTAGTGAAGGTTTACGAGCATGCGCATAATTCCAAGTTGGGTGTTTGTGTGAGATAGACTTACGCAGAAATGATATGATACGCGCATCAGCAGTATATTAGTCTAATAGGTATATGACATATACAATATTTTCAGACTACGTGTATACAGAATACTAGCGCCATCTATAATTTCAGTTACCAATAACAACCTCCAAATGTGGTATTTTTGGCCAATGGATGCATTGCACATAGTGAAAGAGATAGTAAAAAATGAGAAGTTTTAAACAGTCTAGACAAAAAATTTAGATTATTAAATGATTTTAATCACGTTAAATGCAAAAGATATTTTCAAATACGAGGTGCAAAATCATCTATACAAAGTTTTAGAAAAATACCGGTAGATGACAGACAATATGACGTCACATGGCAATTACTGTGGAATGCATGCATTATGAAACTAGGTCGAAAATACTGCATCCTGAAAGTTGGAGGAAACAAAAAGCATTGTGATAAAGTACATTACGTAGGTGTGTATAATATATATATATATATATATATATATATATATATATATATATATATATATATATATATATATATATATATATATATATACCGAGTGTCCCAAGCAATCCTTGGCATAGGCGTTTAACATGGGAAAACAGTTTTTTGTAAATGAGAAGTGTCCGACAGAAAATTAATCCATGATATTGCATATGATAATAGTACATTACCTCCTGTACTTTATTTATTATTAATTTCTTTATTATCAGTGCATAAACTGGAAAATAATATAAATAAATAATTGTTTAATGTCTTCTGTGGTTCAATGATTAGCGTAGTTGCCTTTGGATTATTAAATGTCCAAGTTTTGGGTTCGATTTTCCAGCAGCACAGTTTTTAAAAAAATTTACAAAATAATTATTGACTTTTTAAAAGCTATCTTCTATTTCCTACTACAATCATTTAAAAATAATAACTTTGTAATAAATGAAGAGAAAATACATACATACATAAAATCACGCATTTCCCACTTAGTGGGTTAGAACAAACCCGAAACAATAATAATAATAATAATAATAATAATAATAATATCAACCATCACAATAATCACTCTCTCTTTCAACAACATTCTTACTAACCTGACACCATACAACAAATATTCCTCTCTTAACAATGAGACTGAAGCTAGCAGCCGATTCGTAGCAGCCGATTCGTTAAGTAAAATACTTTGGACAACCCTGGTGCTATAATCCGTAACAACTTAACTGCTGTATTTACTATAAGATTATACACGTAATATCAAATGTAATAAAGTAATATTTACGGGGGTTGTTCTGCATATATCTCTTAATATAGAGCAACGTCGAAAAATTCAAATTTCAGGGGATGAGGGTAACTTATAACACATATTATTTAATAAATGCAAGAGTAGAGTTGAGAAAATAAACCACCCTCACAACCTGTAATATTAACTGTAACAAAACCATATTCACAGGATATATTTAGCATACATCCCTTATTATAGATTAACCTAAAAAGTTTCGAATTTCAGGGGATGAGGGTAATTTATAACACATTATATTATTTAAAAAATGCAAGAGAAGAGTTGAGAAAATTAACCACCCTTACAACCTGTAATATTAACTGTAACAAAACCATAATCACAGGGTATAGTTAGCATACATCCCTTATAATAGGTTAACCATAAAAGTTTCGAATTTCAGGGGATGAGGGTAACTTATAACACATTATATTATTTAATAAATGCAAGAGAAGAGTTGAGAAAATTAACCACCCTTACAACCTGTAATATTAACTGTAACAAAACTATACGCACAGGGTATATTTAGTATACATCCCTTATTATAGATTAGCCTTAAAAGTTTCGAATTTCAGGGGATGAGGGTAATTTATAACACATTATATTATTTAATAAATGCAAGAGAAGAGTTGAGAAGATTAACCACCCTTACAACCTGTAATATCAACTGTAACAAAACCATATTCACAGGGTATATTTACCATACATCCCTTAATATAAAGTAACATTAAAAGTTTGAAATTTCAGGGGATGAGGGTAACATATAACACATTATATTATTTAAAAAATGTACGAGTAGAATTAAGAAGATTAACCACCCTTGCAGCCTGTAATATTAATTGTAACAAAACCATATTCACAGGGTATATTTAGCATACATCCCTTAATATAAAGTAACATTAAAAGTTTGAAATTTCAGGGGATGAGGGTAACGTATAACACATTATATTATTTAAAAAATGCAAGAGAAGAGTTGAGAAAATTAACCACCCTTACAACCTGTAATATTAACTGTAACAAAACCATAATCACAGGGTATAGTTAGCATACATCCCTTATAATAGGTTAACCATAAAAGTTTCGAATTTCAGGGGATGAGGGTAACTTATAACACATTATATTATTTAATAAATGCAAGAGAAGAGTTGAGAAAATTAACCACCCTTACAACCTGTAATATTAACTGTAACAAAACTATACGCACAGGGTATATTTAGTATACATCCCTTATTATAGATTAGCCTTAAAAGTTTCGAATTTCAGGGGATGAGGGTAATTTATAACACATTATATTATTTAATAAATGCAAGAGAAGAGTTGAGAAGATTAACCACCCTTACAACCTGTAATATCAACTGTAACAAAACCATACTCACAGGGTATATTTAGTATACACCCCTTATTATAGATTAACCATAAAAGTTTCGAATTTCAGGGGATGAGGGTAACATATAACACATTATATTATTTAAAAAATGTACGAGTAGAATTAAGAAGATTAACCACCCTTGCAGCCTGTAATATTAACTGTAACAAAACCATATTCACAGGGTATATTTAGCATACATCCCTTAATATAAAGTAACATTAAAAGTTTGAAATTTCAGGGGATGAGGGTAACTTATAACACATTATATTATTTAATAAATGCAAGAGAAGAGTTGAGAAAATAAACCACCCTTACAACCTGTAATATTAACTGTAACAAAACCATACTCACAGGGTATATTTAGTATACATCCCTTCTTATAGATTAACCATAAAAGTTTCGAATTTCAGGGGATAAGGGTAACTTATAACACATTATATTATTTAATAAATGCAAGAGAAGAGTTTAGAAAATTAACCACCCTTACAACCTGTATTATTAACTGTAACAAAACCATACTCACAGGGTATATTTAGTATACACCCCTTATTATAGATTAACCTTAAAAGTTTCGAATTTCAGGGGATGAGGGTAATTTATAACACATTATATTATTTAATAAATGCAAGAGAAGAGTTGAGAAAATTAACCACCCTTACAAACTGTAATATTAACTGTAACAAAACCAGACTCACTGGGTATATTTAGCATACATCCCTTATTATAGATTAACCTTAAAAGTTTCGAATTTCAGGGAATGAGGGTAACTTATAACACATTATATTATTCAATAAATGCAAGAGAAGAGTTGAGAAAATTAACCACCCTTACAAACTGTAATATTAACTGTAACAAAACCAGGCTCACAGGGTATATTTAGCATACATCCCTTATCATAGATTAACCTTAAAAGTTTCGAATTTCAGGGGATGAGGGTAACTTATAACACATTATATTATTTAATAAATGCAAGAGAAGAGTTGAGAAAATTAACCACCCTTACAACCTGTATTATTAACTGTAACAAAACCATACTCACAGGGTATATTTAGTATACACCCCTTATTATAGATTAACCATAAAAGTTTCGAATTTCAGGGGATGAGGGTAACTTATAACACATTATATTATTTAATAAATGCAAGAGAAGAGTTGAGAAAATTAACCACCCTTACAACCTGTAATATTAACTGTAACAAAACTATACTCACAGGGTATATTTAGTATACATCCCTTATTATAGATTAGCCTTAAATGTTTCGAATTTCAGGGGATGAGGGTAATTTATAACACATTATATTATTTAATAAATGCAAGAGGAGTTGAGAAGATTAACCACCCTTACAACCTGTAATATCAACTGTAACAAAACCATATTCACAGGGTATATTTACCATACATCCCTTAATATAAAGTAACATTAAAAGTTTGAAATTTCAGGGGATGAGGGTAACGTATAACACATTATATTATTTAAAAAATGTAAGAGTAGAATTGAGAAGATTAACCTCCCTTACAGCCTGTAATATTAACTGTAAAAAACCATATTCACAGGGTATATTTAGCATTCATCCCTTAATATAAAGTAACATTAAAAGTTTGAAATTTCAGGGGATGAGGGTAACTTATAACACATTATATTATTTAATAAATGCAAGAGAAGAGTTGAGAAAATTAACCACCCTTACAACCTGTAATATTAACTGTAACAAAACCATACTCACAGGGTATATTTAGTATACATCCCTTATTATAGATTAACCATAAAAGTTTCGAATTTCGGGGGATGAGGGTAACTTATAACACATTATATTATTTAATAAATGCAAGAGAAGAGTTGAGAAAATTAACCACCCTTACAACCTGTAATATTAACTGTAACAAAACTATACTCACAGGGAATATTTAGTATACATCCCTTATTATAGATTAGCCTTAAAAGTTTCGAATTTCAGGGGATGAGGGTAATTTATAACACATTATATTATTTAATAAATGCAAGAGAAGAGTTGAGAAGATTAACCACCCTTACAACCTGTAATATCAAGTGTAACAAAACCATAGTCACAGGGTATATTTACCATACATCCCTTAATATAAAGTAACATTAAAAGTTTGAAATTTCAGGGGATGAGGGTAACATATAACACATTATATTATTTAAAAAATGTAAGAGTAGAATTAAGAAGATTAACCACCCTTACAGCCTGTAATATTAACTGTAACAAAACCATATTCACAGGGTATATTTAGAATACATCCCTTAATATAAAGTAACATTAAAAGTTTGAAATTTCAGGGGATGAGGGTAACGTATAACACATTATATTATTTAAAAAATGTAAGAATAGAATTGAGAAGATTAACCACCCTTACAGCCTGTAATATTAACTGTAACAAAACCATATTCACAGGGTATATTTAGCATTCATCCCTTAATATAAAGTAACATTAAAAGTTTGAAATTTCAGGGGATGAGGGTAACTTATAACACATTATATTATTTAATAAATGCAAGAGAAGAGTTGAGAAAATTAACCACCCTTACAACGTGTAATATTAACTATAACAAAACCATACTCACAGGGTATATTTAGTATACATCCCTTATTATAGATTTATCATAAAAGTTTCGAATTTCAGGGGATGAGGGTAACTTATAACACATTATATTATTTAATAAATGCAAGAGAAGAGTTGAGAAAATTAACCACCCTTACAACCTGTATTATTAACGGTAACAAAACCATACTCACAGGGTATATTAAGTATACACCCCTTATTATAGATTAACCTTAAAAGTTTCGAATTTCAGGGGATGAGGGTAACTTATAACACATTATATTATTTAATAAATGCAAGAGAAGAGTTGAGAAAATTAACCACCCTTACAACCTGTATTATTAACTGTAACAAAACCATACTCACAGGGTATAGTTAGCATACATCCCTTATAATAGGTTAACCATAAAAGTTTCGAATTTCAGGGGATGAGGGTAACTTATAACACATTATATTATTTAATAAATGCAAGAGAAGAGTTGAGAAAATTAACCACCCTTACAACCTGTAATATTAACTGTAACAAAACTATACGCACAGGGTATATTTAGTATACATCCCTTATTATAGATTAGCCTTAAAAGTTTCGAATTTCAGGGGATGAGGGTAATTTATAACACATTATATTATTTAATAAATGCAAGAGAAGAGTTGAGAAGATTAACCACCCTTACAACCTGTAATATCAACTGTAACAAAACCATACTCACAGGGTATATTTAGTATACACCCCTTATTATAGATTAACCATAAAAGTTTCGAATTTCAGGGGATGAGGGTAACATATAACACATTATATTATTTAAAAAATGTACGAGTAGAATTAAGAAGATTAACCACCCTTGCAGCCTGTAATATTAACTGTAACAAAACCATATTCACAGGGTATATTTAGCATACATCCCTTAATATAAAGTAACATTAAAAGTTTGAAATTTCAGGGGATGAGGGTAACTTATAACACATTATATTATTTAATAAATGCAAGAGAAGAGTTGAGAAAATAAACCATCCTTACAACCTGTAATATTAACTGTAACAAAACCATACTCACAGGGTATATTTAGTATACATCCCTTCTTATAGATTAACCATAAAAGTTTCGAATTTCAGGGGATAAGGGTAACTTATAACACATTATATTATTTAATAAATGCAAGAGAAGAGTTTAGAAAATTAACCACCCTTACAACCTGTATTATTAACTGTAACAAAACCATACTCACAGGGTATATTTAGTATACACCCCTTATTATAGATTAACCTTAAAAGTTTCGAATTTCAGGGGATGAGGGTAATTTATAACACATTATATTATTTAATAAATGCAAGAGAAGAGTTGAGAAAATTAACCACCCTTACAAACTGTAATATTAACTGTAACAAAACCAGACTCACTGGGTATATTTAGCATACATCCCTTATTATAGATTAACCTTAAAAGTTTCGAATTTCAGGGAATGAGGGTAACTTATAACACATTATATTATTCAATAAATGCAAGAGAAGAGTTGAGAAAATTAACCACCCTTACAAACTGTAATATTAACTGTAACAAAACCAGGCTCACAGGGTATATTTAGCATACATCCCTTATCATAGATTAACCTTAAAAGTTTCGAATTTCAGGGGATGAGGGTAACTTATAACACATTATATTATTTAATAAATGCAAGAGAAGAGTTGAGAAAATTAACCACCCTTACAACCTGTATTATTAACTGTAACAAAACCATACTCACAGGGTATATTTAGTATACACCCCTTATTATAGATTAACCATAAAAGTTTCGAATTTCAGGGGATGAGGGTAACTTATAACACATTATATTATTTAATAAATGCAAGAGAAGAGTTGAGAAAATTAACCACCCTTACAACCTGTAATATTAACTGTAACAAAACTATACTCACAGGGTATATTTAGTATACATCCCTTATTATAGATTAGCCTTAAATGTTTCGAATTTCAGGGGATGAGGGTAATTTATAACACATTATATTATTTAATAAATGCAAGAGGAGTTGAGAAGATTAACCACCCTTACAACCTGTAATATCAACTGTAACAAAACCATATTCACAGGGTATATTTACCATACATCCCTTAATATAAAGTAACATTAAAAGTTTGAAATTTCAGGGGATGAGGGTAACGTATAACACATTATATTATTTAAAAAATGTAAGAGTAGAATTGAGAAGATTAACCTCCCTTACAGCCTGTAATATTAACTGTAAAAAACCATATTCACAGGGTATATTTAGCATTCATCCCTTAATATAAAGTAACATTAAAAGTTTGAAATTTCAGGGGATGAGGGTAACTTATAACACATTATATTATTTAATAAATGCAAGAGAAGAGTTGAGAAAATTAACCACCCTTACAACCTGTAATATTAACTGTAACAAAACCATACTCACAGGGTATATTTAGTATACATCCCTTATTATAGATTAACCATAAAAGTTTCGAATTTCGGGGGATGAGGGTAACTTATAACACATTATATTATTTAATAAATGCAAGAGAAGAGTTGAGAAAATTAACCACCCTTACAACCTGTAATATTAACTGTAACAAAACTATACTCACAGGGAATATTTAGTATACATCCCTTATTATAGATTAGCCTTAAAAGTTTCGAATTTCAGGGGATGAGGGTAATTTATAACACATTATATTATTTAATAAATGCAAGAGAAGAGTTGAGAAGATTAACCACCCTTACAACCTGTAATATCAAGTGTAACAAAACCATAGTCACAGGGTATATTTACCATACATCCCTTAATATAAAGTAACATTAAAAGTTTGAAATTTCAGGGGATGAGGGTAACATATAACACATTATATTATTTAAAAAATGTAAGAGTAGAATTAAGAAGATTAACCACCCTTACAGCCTGTAATATTAACTGTAACAAAACCATATTCACAGGGTATATTTAGAATACATCCCTTAATATAAAGTAACATTAAAAGTTTGAAATTTCAGGGGATGAGGGTAACGTATAACACATTATATTATTTAAAAAATGTAAGAATAGAATTGAGAAGATTAACCACCCTTACAGCCTGTAATATTAACTGTAACAAAACCATATTCACAGGGTATATTTAGCATTCATCCCTTAATATAAAGTAACATTAAAAGTTTGAAATTTCAGGGGATGAGGGTAACTTATAACACATTATATTATTTAATAAATGCAAGAGAAGAGTTGAGAAAATTAACCACCCTTACAACGTGTAATATTAACTATAACAAAACCATACTCACAGGGTATATTTAGTATACATCCCTTATTATAGATTTATCATAAAAGTTTCGAATTTCAGGGGATGAGGGTAACTTATAACACATTATATTATTTAATAAATGCAAGAGAAGAGTTGAGAAAATTAACCACCCTTACAACCTGTATTATTAACGGTAACAAAACCATACTCACAGGGTATATTAAGTATACACCCCTTATTATAGATTAACCTTAAAAGTTTCGAATTTCAGGGGATGAGGGTAACTTATAACACATTATATTATTTAATAAATGCAAGAGAAGAGTTGAGAAAATTAACCACCCTTACAACCTGTATTATTAACTGTAACAAAACCATACTCACAGGGTATATTTAGTATACACCCCTTATTATAGATTAACCATAAAAGTTTCGAATTTCAGGGGATGAGGGTAACTTATAACACATTATATTATTTAATAAATGCAAGAGAAGAGTTGAGAAAATTAACCACCCTTACAACCTGTAATATTAACTGTAACAAAACTATACTCACAGGGTATATTTAGTATACATCCCTTATTATAGATTAGCCTTAAATGTTTCGAATTTCAGGGGATGAGGGTAATTTATAACACATTATATTATTTAATAAATGCAAGAGGAGTTGAGAAGATTAACCACCCTTACAACCTGTAATATCAACTGTAACAAAACCATATTCACAGGGTATATTTACCATACATCCCTTAATATAAAGTAACATTAAAAGTTTGAAATTTCAGGGGATGAGGGTAACATATAACACATTATATTATTTAAAAAATGTAAGAGTAGAATTGAGAAGATTAACCTCCCTTACAGCCTGTAATATTAACTGTAAAAAACCATATTCACAGGGTATATTTAGCATTCATCCCTTAATATAAAGTAACATTAAAAGTTTGAAATTTCAGGGGATGAGGGTAACTTATAACACATTATATTATTTAATAAATGCAAGAGAAGAGTTGAGAAAATTAACCACCCTTACAACCTGTAATATTAACTGTAACAAAACCATACTCACAGGGTATATTTAGTATACATCCCTTATTATAGATTAACCATAAAAGTTTCGAATTTCGGGGGATGAGGGTAACTTATAACACATTATATTATTTAATAAATGCAAGAGAAGAGTTGAGAAAATTAACCACCCTTACAACCTGTAATATTAACTGTAACAAAACTATACTCACAGGGAATATTTAGTATACATCCCTTATTATAGATTAGCCTTAAAAGTTTCGAATTTCAGGGGATGAGGGTAATTTATAACACATTATATTATTTAATAAATGCAAGAGAAGAGTTGAGAAGATTAACCACCCTTACAACCTGTAATATTAACTGTAACAATATAATGTGTTATAATTTACCCTCATCCCCTGAAATTCGAAACTTTTTAGGTTAATTTATAATAAGGGATGTATGCTAAATATACTCTGTGAATATGGTTTTGTTACAGTTAATATCACAGGTTGTAAGGGTGGTTAATTTTCTCAACTCTTCTCTTGCATTTATTAAATAATATAATGTCTTATAAATTACCCTCAACCCCTGAAATTCGAAACTTTTAAGGTTAATCTATAATAAGGGATGTATACTAAATATACCCTGCGAATATGGTTTTGTTACAGTTAATATTACAGGTTGTAAGGGTGGTTAATCTTCTCAATTCTACGCTTACATTTTTTAAATAATATAATGTGTTACACGTTACCCTCATCCCCTGAAATTTCTAACTTTTAATGTTACTCTATATTAAGGGATGTATTCTAAATATACCCTCTGAACATGGTTTTGTTACAGTTAATATTACAGGCTGTAAGGGTGGTTAATCTTCTTAATTCTATTCTTACATTTTTTAAATAATATAATGTGTTATACGTTACCCTCAACCCCTGAAATTTCAAACTTTTAATGTTACTTTATATTAAGGGATGTATGCTAAATATACCCTGTGAATATGATTTTGTTACAGTTAATATTACAGGCTGTCAGGGTGGTTAATCTTAATTCTACTATTACATTTTTTAAATAATATAATGTGTTATACGTTACCCTCATCCCCTGAAATTTCAATTTTTTAATGTTACTTTATATTAAGAGATGTATGGTAAATATACCCTGTGAATATGGTTTTGTTACAGTTAATATTACAGGTTGTAAGGGTGGTTAATCTTCTCAACTCTTCTCTTGCATTTATTAAATAATATAATGTCTTATATGTTACCCTCATCCCCTGAAATTCGAAACTTTTATGGTTAATCTATATTAAGGGATGTATACTAAATATACCCTGTGAGTATGGTTTTGTTACAGTTAATAATACACGTTGTAAGGGTGGTTAATTTTCTCAACTCTTCTCTTGCATTTATTAAATAATATAATGTCTTATAAGTTACACTCATCCCCTGAAATTTGAAACTTTTATGGTTAATCTATAATAAGGGATGTATGCTAAATGTACCCTGTGCATATGGTTTTGTTACAGTTGATATTACAGGTTGTAAGGGTGGTTAATTTTCTCAACTCTTCTCTTGCATTCATTAAATAATATAATGTGTTATAAATTACCCTCATCCCCTGAAATTCGAAACTTTTAAGGTTAATCTATAATAAGGGATATATACTAAATATACCCTGTGAGTATGGTTTTGTTACAGTTAATATTACAGGTTGTAAGGGTGGATAAATTTCTCAACTCTTCTCTTGCATTTATTAAATAATATAATGTGTTATAAATTACCCTCATCCCCTGAAATTTGAAACTTTTATGGTTAATCTATAATAAGGGATGTATGCTAAATATACCCTGTGCATATGGTTTTGTTACAGTTAATATTACTGGTTGTAAGGGTGGTTAATTTTCTCAACTCTTCTCTTGCATTCATTAAATAATATAATGTGTTATAAATTACCCTCATCCCCTGAAATTCGAAACTTTTAAGGTTAATCTATAATAAGGGATATATACTAAATATACCTTGTGAGTATGGTTTTGTTACAGTTAATATTACAGGTTGTAAGGGTGGATAAATTTCTCAACTCTTCTCTTGCATTTATTAAATAATATAATGTGTTATAAATTACCCTCATCCCCTGAAATTTGAAACTTTTATGGTTAATCTATAATAAGGGATGTATGCTAAATATACCCTGTGCATATGGTTTTGTTACAGTTAATATTACAGGTTGTAAGGGTGGTTAATTTTCTCAACTCTTCTCTTGCATTTATTAAATAATATAATGTGTTATAAGTTACCCTCATCCCCTGAAATTCGAAACTTTTATGGTTAATCTATAATAAGGGATGTAGACTAAATATACCCTGTGAGTATGGTTTTGTTACAGTTAATATTACAGGTTGTAAGGGTGGTTAATTTTCTTAACTCTTCTCTTGCATTTATTAAATAATATAATGTGTTATACGTTACCCTCATCCCCTGAAATTTCAAACTTTTAATATTACTTTAAATTAAGGGATGTATGCTAAATACACCCTGTGAATATGGTTTTGTTACAGTTAATATTACAGGCTGTCAGGGTGGTTAATCTTCTTAATTCTTCTCTTACATTTTTTAAATAATATAATGTCTTATATGTTACCCTCATCCCCTGAAATTTCAAACTTTTAATGTTACTTTATATTAAGGGATGTATGCTTAATATACCCTGTGAATATGGTTTTGTTACAGTGAATATTCCAGGCTGTAACGGTAGTTAATCTTCTTAATTCTACTCTTACATTTTTTAAATAATATAATGTGTTATACGTTACCCTCATCCCCTGAAATTTCAAACTTTTAATGATACTTTATATTAAGGGATGTATGCTAAATATACCCTGTGAATATGGTTTTGTTACAGTTGATATTACAGGTTGTAAGGGTGGTTAATCTTCTCAACTCTTCTCTTGCATTTATTAAATAATATAATGTGTTATAAATTACCCTCATCCCCTGAAATTCAAAACTTTTAAGGCTAATCTATTATAAGGGATGTATACTAAATATACCCTGTGAGTATAGTTTTGTTACAGTTAATATTACAGGTTGTAAGGGTAGTTAATTTTCTCAACTCTTCTCTTGCATTTATTAAATAATATAATGTGTTATAAGTTACCCTCATCCCCTGAAATTCGAAACTTTTATGGTTAATCTATAATAAGGGGTGTATACTAAATATACCCTGTGAGTATGGTTTTGTTACAGTTAATAATACAGGTTGTAAGGGTGGTTAATTTTCTCAACTCTTCTCTTGCATTTATTAAATAATATAATGTGTTATAAGTTACCCTCATCCCCTGAAATTCGAAACTTTTAAGGTTAATCTATAATAACGGATGTATGCTAAATATACCCTGAGAGTCTGGTTTTGTTACAGTTAATATTACAGTTTGTAAGGGTGGTTAATTTTCTCAACTCTTCTCTTGCATTTATTAAATAATATAATGTGTTATAAGTTACCCTCATTCCCTGAAATTCGAAACTTTTAAGGTTAATCTATAATAAGGGATGTATGCTAAATATACCCTGTGAGTCTGGTTTTGTTACAGTTAATATTACAGTTTGTAAGGGTGGTTAATTTTCTCAACTCTTCTCTTGCATTTATTAAATAATATAATGTGTTATAAGTTACCCTCATCCCCTGAAATTCGAAACTTTTACGGTTAATCTATAATAAGGGATGTATGCTAAATATACCCTGTGAATATGGTTTTGTTACAGTTAATATTACAGTTTGTAAGGGTGGTTAATTTTCTCAACTCTTCTCTTGCATTTATTAAATAATATAATGTCTTATAAGTTACCCTCATCCCCTGAAATTTGAAACTTTTATGGTTAATCTATAATAAGGGATGTATGCTAAATGTACCCTGTGCATATGGTTTTGTTATAGTTAATATTACAGGTTGTAAGGGTGGTTAATTTTCTCAACTCTTCTCCTGCATTCATTAAATAATATAATGTGTTATAAATTACCCTCATCCCCTGAAATTTGAAACTTTTATGGTTAATCTATAATAAGGGATGTATGCTAAATATACCCTGTGCATATGGTTTTGTTACAGTTAATATTACAGGTTGTAAGGGTGGTTAATTTTCTCAACTCTTCTCTTGCATTCATTCAATAATATAATGTGTTATAAATTACCCTCATCCCCTGAAATTCGAAACTTTTAAGGTTAATCTATAATAAGGGATACATACTAAATATACCTTGTGAGTATGGTTTTGTTACAGTTAATATTACAGGTTGTAAGGGTGGATAAATTTCTCAACTCTTCTCTTGCATTTATTAAATAATATAATGTGTTATAAATTACCCTCATCCCCTGAAATTTGAAACTTTTATGGTTAATCTATAATAAGGGATGTATGCTAAATATACCCTGTGCATATGGTTTTGTTACAGTTAATATTACAGGTTGTAAGGGTGGTTAATTTTCTCAACTCTTCTCTTGCATTTATTAAATAATATAATGTGTTATAAGTTACCCTTATCCCCTGAAATTCGAAACTTTTATGGTTAATCTATAATAAGGGATGTAGACTAAATATACCCTGTGAGTATGGTTTTGTTACAGTTAATATTACAGGTTGTAAGGGTGGTTAATTTTCTTAACTCTTCTCTTGCATTTATTAAATAATATAATGACTTGTATGTTACCCTCATCCCCTGAAATTTCAAACTTTTAATGTTACTTTATATTAAGGGATGTATGCTAAATATACCCTGTGAATATGGTTTTGTTACAGTTAATATTACAGGCTGTAAGGGTGGTTAATCTTCTCAATTCTACTCTTACATTTTTTAAATAATATAATGTGTTATACGTTACCCTCATCCCCTGAAATTTCAAACTTTTAATATTACTTTACATTAAGGGATGTATGCTAAATACACCCTGTGAATATGGTTATGTTACAGTTAATATTACAGGCTGTCAGGGTGGTTAATCTTCTTAATTCTTCTCTTACATTTTTTAAATAATATAATGTCTTATATGTTACCCTCATCCCCTGAAATTTCAAACTTTTAATGTTACTTTATATTAAGGGATGTATGCTTAATATACCCTGTGAATATGGTTTTGTTACAGTGAATATTCCAGGCTGTAACGGTAGTTAATCTTCTTAATTCTACTCTTACATTTTTTATATAATATAATGTGTTATACGTTACCCTCATCCCCTGAAATTTCAAACTTTTAATGTTACTTTATATTAAGGGATGTATGCTAAATATACCCTGTGAATATGGTTTTGTTACAGTTAATATTACAGGCTGTAAGGGTGGTTAATCTTCTTAATTCTATTCTTACATTTTTTAAATAATATAATGTGTTATATGTTACCCTCATCCCCTGAAATTTCAAACTTTTAATGTTACTTTATATTAAGGGATGTATGGTAAATATACCCCGTGAGTATGGTTTTTGTTACAGTTGATATTACAGGTTGTAAGGGTGGTTAATCTTCTCAACTCTTCTCTTGCATTTATTAAATAATATAATGTGTTATAAATTACCCTCATCCCCTGAAATTCGAAACTTTTAAGGCTAATCTATAATAAGGGATGTATACTAAATATACCCTGTGAGTATAGTTTTGTTACAGTTAATATTACAGGTTGTAAGGGTAGTTAATTTTCTCAACTCTTCTCTTGCATTTATTAAATAATATAATGTGTCATAAGTTACCCTCATCCCCTGAAATTCGAAACTTTTATGGTTAATCTATAATAAGGGGTGTATACTAAATATACCCTGTGAGTATGGTTTTGTTACAGTTAATAATACAGGTTGTAAGGGTGGTTAATTTTCTCAACTCTTCTCTTGCATTTATTAAATAATATAATGTGTTATAAGTTACCCTCATCCCCTGAAATTCGAAACTTTTAAGGTTAATCCATAATAACGGATGTATGCTAAATATACCCTGTGAGTCTGGTTTTGTTACAGTTAATATTACAGTTTGTAAGGGTGGTTAATTTTCTCAACTCTTCTCTTGCATTTATTAAATAATATAATGTGTTATAAGTTACCCTCATCCCCTGAAATTCGAAACTTTTAAGGTTAATCTATAATAAGGGATGTATGCTAAATATACCCTGTGAGTCTGGTTTTGTTACAGTTAATATTACAGTTTGTAAGGGTGGTTAATTTTCTCAACTCTTCTCTTGCATTTATTAAATAATATAATGTGTTATAAGTTACCCTCATCCCCTGAAATTCGAAACTTTTACGGTTAATCTATAATAAGGGATGTATGCTAAATATACCCTGTGAATATGGTTTTGTTACAGTTAATATTACAGTTTGTAAGGGTGGTTAATTTTCTCAACTCTTCTCTTGCATTTATTAAATAATATAATGTGTTATAAATTACCCTCATCCCCTGAAATTCGAAACTTTTAAGGTTAATCTATAATAAGGGGTGTATACTAAATATACCCTGTGAGTATGGTTTTGTTTCAGTTAATAATACAGGTTGTAAGGGTGGTTAATTTTCTAAACTCTTCTCTTGCATTTATTAAATAATATAATGTGTTATAAGTTACCCTTATCCCCTGAAATTCGAAACTTTTATGGTTAATCTATAATAAGGGATGTATACTAAATATACCCTGTGAGTATGGTTTTGTTACAGTTAATATTACAGGTTGTAAGGGTGGTTCATTTTCTCAACTCTTCTCTTGCATTTATTAAATAATATAATGTGTTATAAGTTACCCCCATCCCCTGAAATTTCAAACTTTTAATGTTACTTTATATTAAGGGATGAATGCTAAATATACCCTGTGAATATGGTTTTGTTACAGTTAATATTACAGGCTGTAAGGGTGGTTAATCTTCTCAATTCTACTCTTACATTTTTTAAATAATATAATGTGTTATACGTTACCCTCATCCCCTGAAATTTCAAACTTTTAATGTTACTTTATATTAAGGGATGTATGCTAAATATACCCAGTGAATATGGTTTTGTTACAGTTAATATTACAGGCTGTAAGGGTGGTTAATCTTCTTAATTCTACTCTTACATTTTTTAAATAATATAATGTGTTATATGTTACCCTCATCCCCTGAAATTTCAAACTTTTAATGTTACTTTATATTAAGGGATGTATGGTAAATATACCCTGTGAATATGGTTTTGTTACAGTTGATATTACAGGTTGTAAGGGTGGTTAATCTTCTCAACTCTTCTCTTGCATTTATTAAATAATATAATGTGTTATAAATTACCCTCATCCCCTGAAATTCGAAACTTTTCAGGCTAATCTATAATAGATGTATACTAAATATACCCTGTTAGTATAGTTTTGTTACAGTTAATATTACAGGTTGTAAGGGTGGTTAATTTTCTCAACTCTTCTCTTGCATTTATTAAATAATATAATGTGTTATAAGTTACCCTCATCCCCTGAAATTCGAAACTTTTATGGTTAATCTATTATAAGGGATGTATGCTAACTATACCCTGTGAATATGGTTTTGTTACAGTTAATATTACAGGTTGTAAGGGTGGTTAATTTTCTCAACTCTTCTCTTGCATTTTTTAAATAATATAATGTGTTATAAATTACCCTCATCCCCTGAAATTCGAAACTTTTTAGGTTAATCTATAATAAGGGATGTATGCTAAATATACCCTGTGAATATGGTTTTGTTACAGTTAATATTACAGGTTGTGAGGGTGGTTAATTTTCTCAAATCTACTCTTGCATTTATTAAATAATATGTGTTATAAGTTACCCTCATCCCCTGAAATTTGAATTTTTCGACGTTGCTCTATATTAAGAGATATATGCAGAACAACCCCCGTAAATATTACTTTATTACATTTGATATTACGTGTATAATCTTATAGTAAATACAGCAGTTAAGTTGTTACGGATTATAGCACCAGGGTTGTCCAACGTATTTTACTTAACGAATCGGCTGCTACGAATCGGCTGCTAGCTTCAGTCTCATCTCTTAACATATTAAAGTGACCGATTTTCGGTAGAGAAATACCGCATCCGGACCACAGTACTAGTTACGAAACAATCATCTTTCACCACCCATTCCTGTCTAAGCACACTTCTTTCGCCTCTGTCACATTCATAATCGCATTCATACACGCTCTTCTTCTCTTCTCACTCGGAAACTTCACATCCATTCACTTACACACTGGACGGCCACGCAATCGAACACCCTCAATTTCACCAAGATATATACGCTTTACAAGCCGTTCACTCTTCATTCTCTCCACATGACCAAACCATCTCAACTGGCTCATTCCTACTCTCTTAACAACATTTTTCCTAACCATACATTCTTCATACACCAAATTATTCCTCACGCGATCTCGTCTTACATATCCACATACACCACGTAAATACCTCATTTCCACAGCAGACACTCTCTTTTTATGCTTTCCCGTCCATGCCCAACATTCGCTTTCATACATCAAAGCAGGCACTAGCACTCCATTATACACACTTAACCGAGCTTCTCTAGATACGTTTTCGAGCAAACGTACCCAGAGCACCCATTACCTTACATCCCGCATTCACTCTACTTTCAATTTCTCTATCAATGCGACCATCCCTTGACATCATGCTACCCAAATATACAAACTCATTCACTTGCTCTAGTTCCCTCCATCCACCAATACATAGCACACAGTTACCAATTTACTCCTTTCAAATACTAACACCTTGGATTTATCAACATTCAACTCCAGATTCATATTTCTTCCAACTACATGTATTCTCCCTATCATTCTTCTGAGTTGCTCTTCATTTTCACCTAAAACAACTACATCATCCGCATACGCTAACGCAGGCACAATACTTTCACCAATATGTACACCATCCGTTTCACTCAATGCTCTCCGCAACAACACATCCATATACAAGTTAAACATCCACGGAGACATACCACAGCCCTGTTTCACACCAACATTTACACGAAACTAATCACTTAACCTACCATCTATTCTTACAGCAGCCTCACTACCCTCATACAATGCTCGAATCGCTCCCAGCCAGTTTCCATTCACGCCATACTCCCTGAGTACATCCCACAAAGTATCTCGAAGAACACTATCATATGCGTTTTTTAAATCAAGAAAGCCACAGAACACCTTGTTTTTGTGAACTGACTTCTCAACAATCGTTCGAAGAGCAAACAATTAATCGACACTTCCCCTCTCAGGCAAAAAGAGAAAATAATTAACAATAATTGATTACAACAGTCAAAACACTGATATAATAAATTTTATTAAAAATTCGGTATTTTTTATTAATATCAAAAAAAACATAATTTTGTCGTCATTTGATGCAGAAATTTTTTATCTTAGCACAATCATTATTGTCAGTCAAAACGGGGGGCAACAGCCTGCAGAAAACTGATTTCCCATGGTAATATTCTATGTGCACCTTGAAAAAAAAACACCCGGTATGTGTATAAATGGAAACAAAGTGTATATTTAAAAACTAAAAATGTTCAAGTTCAATATTTTGTTCATTTGAAATGATCGCCCAGTACATACCTTGTCTTGTACATTTTATATGTGTGCATTTAGGAATTTGTATGCCTTCCCGTATATTGTCACAATCCTATTGTACTTTATACGTAATTTAGTATAGAGTGGTTACAAGTTAAATAAATATGTACAGGCTGTTTTAAAACAACTAATGCTTTTTTGGGCGAATTAACGACTGTAGAGAAAATTGTTATATACAAAAAATGATGAAGAATAAGGGGCTAATTTATCAAACCGAAAAGTCAATTATTGGTTCTCAAACGATAGAACAAAATTATATATTTTTTTAAATAATACCAGATATAATTTTTAGTCCAATAGATAGAGAATTTTTTCAACAATATAAATGTTGTATATAAATAACAATTATTTCGAAAAAAATTATATTAAAAATTAGAGATAATGTGATAATATTGAAATAGGCTATCCAATACACAACAAATTGATACAACTGTTGCCAAGATACAGTAGTAGTAGTCATTTTTTATTACATTATTTCTAACTAAACTTCATTACAGTTAAGAAGACAGCGTGGGCTAATAATAAAATTAATGTACTAAAATAACGTTTTTTTATTCTATTTATCTCCATTCATAATATCACTAGATTTAAATTTAGCGCCTAATTATGGAACTAAAATTTGCGTTTGTTTCTACATCGTCAAGAAGTCTTCTGCTGGAATAAGGTTTATTAATACTATTTTTTTCGAATAATCTAACCCCCTTTCCTTCAACATTTTTTGTATATTATAATAATATTTTTCTCTAAAATCATTCGTTCGCCCAAAAAAGCACTCGTTGTTTTAAAGGAAACACCCTGTACATTATTTGTAATAAATTTTTTAAAAATTGACGACTGAAAAACAAATTCATTGGTTTGGACATATACCTATTATATATATACCTATTAACTAGTCTAATAAGATATATGGGTTTGGACATAGAAATTGGTAAAGGTAAAATTACAGGGTTAGTTACAAGAGAGTTAAGCCGGTATCCCACTGTAAAAATTTTGATAAAAATTTCTGTAAATTTTTTTATAAAAACGTTCCATGAAAAGTACTGCATCCCACTGTAAAAATTTTTACGCGTTTTTATGGAGTGTTGCATAACTCATGAAAAAGAATTGGCGCCAAAGATATTACTAAACCTCATTTTGTAGCCGTTGTTCTGCAGAGGTAGTTGCGTTTTTTAATTTCATTATGAATAACGTTCATTCAAATAAAAAAAATGTTAGCTGCAATAATTGTTGGAGTAATGGTTTACACAGTTATACAAAAAATAAAAAAAAAACAGAACCGCTGGTGGACTAGTCTATGACTGGAGAAAAGAAATACAAATCGCAGTGTTTAATTATCAGACACACCAAATTACGAATAGAAGATGAAATAAATTACAGAAATTTTTTTCGAATGAAAGACCATTTCTTAAAAATCATGGACATGGTTCGAAAGTAAAGTAAGAAACGTGACACTCAATTAAGGCAGTGTATTTCGGCACATGAAAGATAGGCATTGTTCTATCTAGTGTACACATAAATTTTGAAAAATTAATCCTTTTATCGTCACTACTTAAAGGGTACGACGCGAGTATATAGGTGAATAAAGTCCCTCTTAAAATGCTTGAACGAGCCGGATTTGTATGGGCTTCTCTTTTACTTCATATTTTATTTTTGCAAATTTGTATAGGTAATTTAAAATACACTTTCTATAAATTATAGATCAAGATATTTATACTAATACTACGTAAAATTATTGGTTGAAAAACTTTGTTGGTTACGATTAATGAGTATTCTAATAGGATTCGGACGGAAATGTTAAAGGAGAAAAAAGAAATGCAAAGAATAACGCATGTAAATATTAAATAACTTTAATACTTATTTTTCTTATGTTATATTGCCTAATTATTATAAGATAACAACATTTAACAGTTGAAAATCGCACTTTGCCTAGCGTATTTATTATAATATTCAGGCGATTTTGTGTTATCAAACTTCTTCATTTCTATACAAATCAATTAAAACGCTGTCTGTGCGCTGTCTGTTCAGGCAACCGCACTACACATTTTGATTATTTTGCTTCATATTATTTCCAATTTCAATATAAACAAACGCTCATCGCTGTTCAAATAATGTCAGAGAATAACAGCTGTTTTAGGAAAATGACTTTACCCATGGTTCAAGCAACCGCATTGCGCACGCCCGCATCAACATCCAATCATAACGCAGCTTTCAACAAAATGAATACAGACTGCTGTATTTATGTGACGTCACATCAAAATTTTGACGTGACGTCATGTAAATACAGTTTTCATAAAAATTCTGTCAAAACGGTTTTTATAAAAATATTTACGTCCATTTTTATCAAAATTTTTACAGTGGGATACCGGCTTTATAAAAACCGTTTTGACAGAATTTTTATGAAAACTGTATTTACATGACGTCACGTCAAAATTTTGATGTGACGTCACATAAATACAGCAGTCTGTATTCATTTTGTTGAAAGCTGCGTTATGATTGGATGTTGATGCGGGCGTGCGCAATGCGGTTGCTTGAACCATGGGTAAAGTCATTTTCCTAAAACAGCTGTTATTCTCTGACATTATTTGAACAGCGATGAGCGTTTGTTTATATTGAAATTGGAAATAATATGAAGCAAAATAATCAAAATGTGTAGTGCGGTTGCCTGAACAGACAGCGCACAGACAGCGTTTTAATTGATTTGTATAGAAATGAAGAAGTTTGATAACACAAAATCGCCTGAATATTATAATAAATACGCTAGGCAAAGTGCGATTTTCAACTGTTAAATGTTGTTATCTTATAATAATTAGGCAATATAACATAAGAAAAATAAGTATTAAAGTTATTTAATATTTACATGCGTTATTCTTTGCATTTCTTTTTTCTCCTTTAACATTTCCGTCCGAATCCTATTAGAATACTCATTAATCGTAACCAACAAAGTTTTTCAACCAATAATTTTACGTAGTATTAGTATAAATATCTTGATCTATAATTTATAGAAAGTGTATTTTAAATTACCTATACAAATTTGCAAAAATAAAATATGAAGTAAAAGAGAAGCCCATACAAATCCGGCTCGTTCAAGCATTTTAAGAGGGACTTTATTCACCTATATACTCGCGTCGTACCCTTTAAGTAGTGACGATAAAAGGATTAATTTTTCAAAATTTATGTGTACACTAGATAGAACAATGCCTATCTTTCATGTGCCGAAATACACTGCCTTAATTGAGTGTCACGTTTCTTACTTTACTTTCGAACCATGTCCATGATTTTTAAGAAATGGTCTTTCATTCGAAAAAAATTTCTGTAATTTATTTCATCTTCTATTCGTAATTTGGTGTGTCTGATAATTAAACACTGCGATTTGTATTTCTTTTCTCCAGTCATAGACTAGTCCACCAGCGGTTCTGTTTTTTTTTTATTTTTTGTATAACTGTGTAAACCATTACTCCAACAATTATTGCAGCTAACATTTTTTTTATTTGAATGAACGTTATTCATAATGAAATTAAAAAACGCAACTACCTCTGCAGAACAACGGCTACAAAATGAGGTTTAGTAATATCTTTGGCGCCAATTCTTTTTCATGAGTTATGCAACACTCCATAAAAACGCGTAAAAATTTTTACAGTGGGATGCAGTACTTTTCATGGAACGTTTTTATAAAAAAATTTACAGAAATTTTTATCAAAATTTTTACAGTGGGATACCGGCTTAAAAATATTTACGTCCATTTTTATCAAAATTTTTACAGTGGGATACCGGCTTTAGATTCAAAGTCCATTTGTTTGCAACCCGAAATACAATTTGCAAAAGTGTCTAGCTTCCTCTCTTAAAAAAATGGAATGTTTAATTCACGATTGCTTTGCCTGCCTAATGATGTTCCTGTCATGTTGACATTAATTTTGACACAAAATTAAATATGGTATCAAGTGTCTGTGGTCATTAGTATTTTGAGTTACAAATAAATGGACTTTCAAAACAACTCTCTCGTTACTAACCCTAATTCAAGTATGTATGTGCATAAAAGACAAAAACTTAATGTTTCTGTAAAAACGCAATAGACTTAAGTAAGACATTTATTTCCTGATATTCTCGTCACGTCATTTTTAAAATGCTCGTTTGACGCGCAGTTTTTATTATCAACTTAAGTCGTATTTTGGATCTGTGAATAAAGGTAATTTATTATAATATATTTTCATCATATCTGTGATCACGCCCTTATGTTTCTGTTACATTGTAATAAAAATAAAATCATTAATTTATGAAATTATAACATTTTTTTCTTGTTTTCCTTTTCCGATGTAATAAATCACTATGCCTTATATTAGGCAATTGGGGCTTTCCATGCTTTCGCTTACGAACAAGTACCAATTATTGATCGTCACATTATCGGTATGCATGTATAACTGCTGTTATGCGCATTTTTCCACTACTCTATTCGCTGCCGTCTCAGTCTTATTTAAAGCCGATGCCAAATTAAATGCCCTTCGCAGATCCCAGTTTTAAAAACCCTGGATTTACGAATTCAGCTGCCGGACATAAAACCTTGTTTTAAAATTATTTAAAAAAATTAAACAATTTCATTCGTCACATTAGTAAAATAGTTTTATAATTTTTACGATGATTTGGTGTTTGTTAACATACGCGACCAGAAATATAGCCTGAGCAGTAATTGATGATGGGCGCAGTATACGACATATCAGTGTAGCCTGAATTATTCCCAAAAATACCGTCGCTGAAGCTGGGAATATTCGCTGGACTCAAATTTATGTACGAATCATTCGCCGCAGATTACGTGAATATGGATTAAAGTGAAGAAGACCTGTTTTCGCAGTTGTACTGTCAGACCAACAAACTTAGGAACTACTTTTTGCGTGTGAACACAGAGGGAAAGAGAGAGCTACAACTATAAAATTATAGGTTACTTATTAATAAATAGCTGTGTGATAATAGTTTTAATATACATCTGTATAATAAAAAATAAATATGAAAATGGTAATTAATATGTTGAAAAAATATAACCGCTACGGTAAGTAACATCAATAAAATACATCCAATATTTAATAATAATAATGTGGCACTACAGGCCAAGTTGGCCCATGGCTTCTTGAATAATATTTCGTCATTGCACTCTGTTCTGAGCTTTCGCTTCCCAGTTTTTGATTTTTAACTGTTTGATGTCACAGCAGTTAGCACTTCAGTTTTCCACGTTTTTATTGGTCTTCCTCTACCCGTATAAGCTCCACTTTTAAAAACAGTCTCGTTACATGTCCTAACCATCGCAATCTTTGCGCTTTAATCACTTCTATTATACCCGGTTCACCAAATAAGTCCATAACTCCATTATTAATTCTTCTAAACCACCTGCCTTCAACTTTGATTCCTCCCAATATTTTCCTCAAAATTTTTCTCTCCTATACCTCAAGTTTGTTTTTGACACTGTTATTTAAAACTCACAGCTCACTACCAGACATGACTGTTGGCCTGATGATTGTTTTGTAAATTTTTAGTTTTGCTCCATGGGATATACTTTTATATGTGATTATATTGTGCAATTTCCCTTCTAGCTCCTTTTGCTAGCCGCGCATCTATTTCTTCTTCTTCTTTATTAGTGCTGGTTAGCAGCACACCTAAATAAATAAATTTCTCCACTCTTTCAAATTATTTCTTTTGTTTTGCTCCGTTACAATTTCTAAAAAGGTCTCTCCACTGTTATACCTACATCTCAGGAACAAATATTTGGTTTTCTCTTCATTAGTTACCAACCCCACTGTTCTGGCAACTTTCTCTAATTTTTTAAAAACTTCTTTCAATTCTTTTTTTGTTCTGGTTATGTTTGCAATGTCGTCAGCGTATGCCAAGGCATGGTGTCTGTGATGATATATTGTTCTCTTAGTGTGCACTCCACTTTTTCTCATAACCCACTCTAAAATCAGATTAAACAAAATTGGTGACATTGGATCGCCCTGTCGTAATCCTCTTGTTACTAAAAAACTGTCCGATATTGATCCATCGACTAATACTTTGCATTTTGTATTTGATTGCGTCATTTTAACTAATTTTATTAACTTTTCCGGTAATTCAAAAGTTTCCATTATCGTATATAATTTTTCTTTATTTACAGTATCATATGCCTGCTTAAAATCAATGAAAAGTATGAGGACAGCCAAATTATGCTCGTAACTATTTTCCGTAATTTGTTTTAAAGTGAATACTTGGTCCATTGTGGATCTGTTTTTTCTAAACCCCGCCTGGTAATCTCCTAGCTTTTCTTCAATTGCCTCTTTTAATCTATTTCTTAAACAAGTTACGAGTAGTTTATATATTACATCCAACAGAGCTATACCTCTATAATTATTGCAGGGGGACTTGTCACCCTTCTTAAGTAGGGGGTAAATGAGAGACTCATTCCAACTCTCCGGCATTTCCTCATTTTCCCAAACATTTTTTATTTCATATATTTGTTGTACGGCTTCACCTCCTAATTTATATATCTCGGCGATCACTCCATTTTCCCCGTTCTTTAATTTTTTTATTATTTCTTCACTTGGAGTTTCTTCGTTTGCTATCGTATTTGGAGTTCCTCCTACTCCTAGTCTCTACTATTTAAAAATTATATTCTTCCTCCCGCTCCACACTTCCTTCATTTAACACCTCTTCGAAATATTCTGCCCATCTCTTAATTTTTTTTTTCCTGTTACTAGCTGACCTTTGTTTTTACAATATATTTGCTTCTTATTACTACCACTACGGCTCTTTTTAATTTCCTGGCAAAAATTTCGTATCTCTTTGTTCCTATAATTTTGTTCTAGAGCTAACAATTTTTCCCTACATAGTGACTTTGTTTTTTTCTTTTCGTTTGAATATTTAAGTTTATTTTGCTCATTAGAGTTCTTAAGGAAACACAATCTCGCTTCATTTCTTCTTCTTTTATAGCGACTTTGCACTCTTAATCGAACTATTTATTTTGCCTGGTTTTCTTTTTTCACATATTTTTTTAGAAACTGATTGTATTTTTGTTCCGTGTTTTTCCACTTCTCATTTATATTACGTAAACTTTTTACTACCTCTAACTCTTTCTCTATCTGGTTTCTATATCGTTCTAAAACTTCTTCAGTTTGCAGAGCCTCTGTATTAATTTTGTTCCTTCTGAGTACTCTATTTTTCTTGTGTCTGGTCAATTCTAATTGGATTTTAACTTCTACCATGAAATGGTCAGAGTTAGCGTCTGCACCTCTTCGAGATTTTATATTCATAATTATTCTTCTGTGTATAGTCTCGACATCATTCCATTAGATGGTAGCCAAGTTCCTTTTTATATATCCTTTCTTTGGAAGTGTGTGCTCATAATTTTCATTTGATGTTCAATCGCAAATTGTATTAGTATTATTCCAGTTTCATTGGATTCATATTTGCTAAATCCACCAGTCACATATTTATAAAGTGCTTCATTTCCTACCTTTTCATTTAAATCACCAATAATTATTTTTATATCATATCTGGGAATCAAACTTAGTAATTTTGAGAGCTCTTCATATAACTTGTTATTTTATTTTTTTTTGCTTCATATCCTTTCCATTTGAGTGGGTATGTACATTAATAATGCTGATTTTTCTATTTATACCTCTAATTCTTATTTGAGATAGTCTTTCCGAAATCGGAGTAAAATTTATTACAGATTCCTTCAAAGTCTTATGTATCATAAAATTTGTTTCGAAATACTTCGTTTCCCAACCACTGTTGAAAACAATGTATTCTCCTATTTCAATTATACTGTTTCCTTTTTGTTTGGTTTCTTGTAGTACAGCTATATCTATATCGTATTTTTTAAAAACAAAAACCGATACCAGATTCATATATGCTCCTTCTTCATATCCTTGGAGATTCCATGTTACCATTTTCAACTTTTTGTTTCTATTATAATTATTCCTTACTCGTTGTCGTTTTTTTGTATTGAACTCTTAATTTTTGGAGATTGTGCTTCTTCGAGAGTTTCAAGATCCCCATTCAATATAAATTCTTTTTCGTCCAGTCTTAATCCATTACGGAGAAACTTGCAAGAAAGAGGAATGACATTGTTTTGTTTTCGGGAAATTAAAAAACCAAGATTATAGCAATAGTTTAATGTTACCGTAATAAATATATGCTATAAATAAAAACTATATTACACTAAGCACACAATAATCTTAGAAATTAAATGCTTTGAAAACAATCTTTGAATTTGCATTTGTTTATAACAATGTGTTTCCATGTAAAAGACTTATACTAAATCCCAAAAAGGATAAATGTCTTTTCTATTTTTTTGTTTATAATTTATGGGGTAATTCTTCAAAGTACTTGCTTGCGTGGGTCCTCAAAATTGCTTCAATTTGAAATGTAAATCCTGATATTTTTCCAATGAAATTGGTAATAGATATTTAAATTATATGTATTCATTGTTTATTTCAGTCAAGTTAAATAAACTATTAGTTTTACACAATATATCCGGCAAAAAAAAACATATGCAATATTGGGTTATTAGTAAGAAATATACGTAACAGATGTGTCAAAATGGCCATTGAATGTTGACCTATGCTCAACTAATCGAGTGCTATTTTTATTAAAAACTAACTCTCGAATAGGTCTTGATGCGAACGGGCATTTTGTCTTATATAATAAATAAATATTGATCCACGACAGCGACATGAATGGTGAAATTCAGTCTAGGGGTACTTCAGCCGGGTATCTTTAGTTTATATAAGACATGTTACGGTCACATTCTAAATATGAATGTCCTCGAATTGGAAATATAATAGTATTAATGGAATCCAGCCTTTTAATTACATGCACAAAAAATGGCACAATCTGAAAATATTATAATTCTTGTTCTGACCACTGCATGAATCGCAACTTTGCGAAAATAAAATCATGAAGCATAGAAGCAACTTCGTCGGATCCTTTTCCTCTAATTGTTTTGGATAACAGAAAAAAAATTCCCCAGATGAAACTACGTGAATATTAGGTGTAAAATGATAACTGCCGACGGTAATAAGCATCATTTGTGGCAATATTCGGTAGACATAAATTCTTTTGGAAATCCATTGCAGTTGCTTATTTACGTAACGTTTTCATGCATTCTTTCCTGGCTCGTCTCTTTCGGTCGTAGTACTGGTTTTCATTTTGTGTACTTCATTTAATGTAGTGTTCTCTTTCAATGTTATTTCTGCGAACTTTTTTTATTCGTCTGTTTTTGCGATAGATAATTTATTTTTCCAAAACTTTAATTTCTGCCAAAAACTTATCACACGTACTGCAGGTCTCACAACATGGATAACCAAAAGATATGTTAAACTTAGAATTTATTTTTTTTCTGCAGAATGTGTAAGAAAGTTGAGGATATTTACATTCAGTGCACATTTTATACATTTTTTTTATTTTTAGGGTTTAAGGTAAGTATGTTTTGGCATTTTTATTTTGACTATAGTGGATTTGGCGTCCCTTAACAGTTTATATGATCCATTACATTCTGTACATCTTTTGATTTTTTACAGTGGTTATGTTCCTATTTACCACGCATGTATTTGGGTACAGCACCAGTTAATTTAAGTGATTTTTGTATATTTTGTAGACAGACGTTTTTTAATTATTCCATGTAAAGCCATGAAAGCCTGATAACAAATCGGCATCTCCTCGCTCACATCGTCTTTAAGTATCCTGACTTTATAGGAGTATGACCACGGACTAAGACTTAGTCCGTGAGTACGACCTATCGTGAAAAGATACTGTTTTCAAGACTTACGTGATCTACAATTGCGTACATGGTGCATGGTTATTAATCCAGTTAAATAATTATTTTGCTCATCTCTGTTTTCCATTGCATAAAAATCTTTAATAATATTGTTTCTGTCGGGCTCAGTAACAGTTTCGAAACATTTTAACCTTTGAACTTAACCTTAACTTTTTCATAAAATCAGTACATATGCCCAACACTTTTCTTTTTTTTTTGTTCCTGAATTCAACTGTGTTACTCATACTATCACTGTCATCAGGCGAATCCATATTTTTATTACTTAAATATAAACCAATAAGAAGACACCGTGAAACCCACCTGCAACAAACACTGTGCTCACAAAATTCAGCAGGAATGACATTCACCTTTCTTGCAATGTTTACTCATGTTCCCCGTTCTATTGAACTTCTGTTTTAAGTTTTATATATTTCAAAGCTAAATAATATTGAGACTATGATCCCTATTGCATTGAATGTTTGTACATAAAATTCTACTTTCTACCGTATTTGATGTACATGACGCTGACGCACGCATACCTTAACACCTTAACTCATTTCATTAAAATATGCGACTATGTTATTGTGGGTCCACACTTGACTATTTAATTAGAACGAGCAGAGTACGCGCAAACAGAATTCGCCAAGTGTGGACCCGTTTTCGAGCCGAACCGAATGCTCCAAATGTTTTCCGGAGTTTGTCGGTAAACCGGAATTACGCAAAGGAAATTATTGTTTGCCGAATCATTCAAATGGCGAGAATTCGGAATTGGCACCGTTTGTGCTAATCGGGGCATTCGTTGTATTGATTTCTGTCTTTTTCAATTACGTTCGACTAGTTTTATTAATTCGTCAAAGTCTTCGGAAGTTATTATTTGTAATTGTTTTAAATGAATATTTCATACAATAACTTATTGTTGCGATGTGGGTACAATCTTCGCATCCATTGATTTTTTATTTTTCTGAATCATACAAAATGATAAAAAAAATACAAAATACTACCGTCATGTCAGAATCCATTATTCACTACGAATGCTTCTAGCACATTGGAATTTGCGGAACGCAACGAGCTTCTGCTTTCGTACTAAAATGTTCAAGTGTGGACCCACCTTCCTTTCTGTAGTAAGTACTCACTGGACACATTTAAATTTTTGTTTCACTATTTATGCCACTTACAAATTATATTATTTATTGATTCATTCATTATAATTTTATAATTTAATATATTTCTACTCGCAGCAGGAATATTTGAAACGAATCCTTGAAGCGACAAGCGGCATCTGTAATTAGTGTTACAAACTAAAATTGACAGCTTTCAAACCACACTTCAAAAATTTAAGAAATTGGTGGACAAATTGTTAGTAAACACTATACGAAATGGGCAATTACTTTACAATAAATATGGAAGAGAATTTTAAAAAAAATCAAGATTTTATAACTGAAATGAATAAAATCAAGGTTTGATTATTTCTTAATTTCTTTAAATTAAATATATAAGACGTGTTCAATTCTGTATTACAACAATTAAAAGAAATTTCCTTAGTTGTTTAATCACAAATTGTTCTTGAACCAATCTTTTCTAACCTATTACTAATCTGTTGACAATATCGAGAGCAAATGTCTGAAAAATTACGTACATTATTATCCTTCTGTAAGAAAGCGAAAACTCCGGTTTGTTACATGTTATTGTATTCAGTTCTTTCTAAATCCCGCATGTCACATAATAACTGGGTAATACCTTTCAGTAGGATAATACCGGCAGTGAATATTCCTGCATATTTATGTATCTGGTAATCATTGAAAATTATCCTAAATTCCAAATATTGGAGTTGGACTAAGATGTGATCTACAAAATTGGTTTTAAAAAAAAATCAAAAATATTTTTATTCACATGATTTTCTTCAGCGTGCTAGATGTCAATAGAAATTTCTTTTAATTGTGGTAATATTTCTAAAGAATATAAGAGCTAACAAATATCAATCAGGTGAATTATCTAATTTTGTATTTTATAATTTTAGATAGAGAGACAAATTCATATGCAAAATCAAATGCGAGAGAGATATATTGCATTAGAAATAGCAAAAGAGAGAGAATTATTTTATTGGTACGGGGCATTTTACATTTTTAGTATTTTTGCAACGGTAGCAAGGTAAATATTGATCATTATAAAAACTTCATTTATTATTTAAATATGTACATAGTTACAGGAACAGAAAAAAGTTAGATACATTTCTTCCAATGGTACCTTTATCATTCATAATGGCATATCAAACTGACTTGGCATACGGAAGCAAATATAATCGAATCAAGGGTGAGAGAATACTGAGTTTATATTTTGGATTACTTTTTATTTAATTTAATTATAGCGGAGGCTGATCATATAATGCAGCATGAACAAGATCTTTTATCACTTCCCTGTGATCTTCCAACTGCATCTGAAATTGATTTAGCTCGTCTTCAGATGGACGAACTTAAAAAAATGCATCCGCCACCAAATACTGTTTAACTTAGTACAGGACCATTACTCATCACTAACTCAAATTTCCTTGTTCAATTTAAATAATTGTTGAATCTTAGTCCCAATGTTACGATGTTAGTGTTCAAATTTCAATAATTATTAACCATATAAGAATTTCTAAAGAATATTATGAAATATTAGATATAGGTAACACTATTTGTATATTTCGGAAATAATTTTTCGACCGTGAACATAAATTTAAGGGAAAACAATTTCCAGGGTTTAAATAAATTTAATTTTTCTTTTACATAAATAAGGTTTAAGAATAAAAAACCGAAACGTAGATGAAAAAAAAAATTAAATTTATTTGGTCCCTGGACCAATATCCCCAAGAAATTATTTGTATAGTTATACTAATTCTATTCACTAGATTTTTTCTCATTTAATATTTTTTTATACAAGAATCACTATAGAATATAAATAACACAAGATTTCCTTAATAAATTTTTGGTAACTATTATTTTTTATATAATAATTTTACAAATTTTTGCATTCCATTCAATAGATTAACCAATTAAATTTTATTAAAGATGCTCAACTAGAATGTCTTGATTTTTTGTGTATTCAAAACAAATTTTTTAAATTCATTTCAACTCATTTTTCGACCATACTTTTGTAAACTACGATTTAAAAAATATATCAATAAAATAGCCTTATAATGAATGGAATCATTTATCTAATTTAAGTCGTAGTTAGAAATTTCGATAATGAATTTCGAAATTCAGAAACTTTTTATATTGCTTACTAACGGTGCAACTACAGTATTTTGTGAACAGAAAAAATATGATACTTTTTCAAAATTTATATTATATAGTAGTATTAACTTATGTACTTACAAATATAATTAATAGAAAAAATCTAAATATTAACTATTCTGACAGAATACTGAAAATCGAAAAATACTACACGGAAAACCATAGTGTAAATTGTGTGATGGATCAAACAAGTTAATAGAAAAGAATGTAGGGTTGCCATATTTTAAAACGTCCAAACCGGGACAACCTCCCCCCCCCCCATATTTTTCACTGGACAATTTAAAAAAATAGTTTGATTATTTTTTATTTTGGAATAGATCTAGGTATGTAAGGCTTCTAACAAGCGATTTCTTTCTTGTCCCCATATATTATTTATCTCAGCCAAACATACATTTATGTTTGGTCTGAGTTATTCATCATCGAGAATATTCGCTCAACAGGCAAGGCGCATTATAGACAGTGCGGAACTTACCCTGTCAATAGAATTCTTATAATAAAATAAAAATTTGAAAAAACCGGAACATATTGTGAACCGACCGGGACACGAGCTTAAAACCGGAACTGCTCCGGTCAGACCGGGACGGGCATCCCTAATAGAAAGAGATCTAAAGAGAAACAAAAGTTAAATCATTATCAATTAGAAATCATTAAAAAATATTTCTTGGTAAAAACTAATAATTACCCAGCATTGAGTAATATATTTATTTTTAAAATATATATACCGCCTAGACAATAAAAAGATGTATTAAAAAACAGTTACAAATTTTATTGAAAAATGTACCTTCATTTTTCAAAATGGTATCTATCAAATGGGGTACTATAAATTTGAACTATCTTAGATAAGAATGTGAAAATATATGTAAATTAATGAGTATTAGTGAAAGAATTTTTCAACGAATTTCGCAAACTACAAGTGATTGAAGTCGATTAAATAATTAAGACGACGTGTCATGTAATATTTCAGCTATGCTAACATGAAATATTTGTGCGCTTTAGATCTAACAATTTGTCGGCCACTAAAATCCGTAATCATCCTGTTCTTCCAAAAAAAAAAAAAAAAAATGGTAAAGGACCCCATTATATAAAGTACCTACCACACATCGAATGGAAACTGAAAAAGCTATGAAAATTAATAAAAATGAGAATATATTTGACTGAAAGCAATAGAATAACTTTTATATATCTAAAGCAGGGATGCTCAAACTTTTACTATCAGAGATCGACTGTAAAAATTTTAGCGGTGAACGATCGAAAAAAATACAAAATTAATATTTAGAATGTCCCAAAAATCGTACCTTGCATGGGGATCTCGAGGACTATAAAAGATACGAAGTCGGTTAAATTAGACAAAAGTTGCGGTATTAGGGTACGATGTTAGCGGTGTTTCGTTATTTGAGAAAAAATAAATAGGGCACTAGATATAGGCGTAAATGTAAATTTGGCAGTTTTTTATTTTTTTGAATGACCTGCATATGTGAACTAATACTGGATTTTAGTTTGCACCTCTTTAGGGCACTTTTTTATTTTCTTTCAAATGTTGGCGCTAAATTTTTTTATCAATGTTGAATTTCGAGTTATGAAGTCAGTTTTAATTTTTATTTGGACGCCATATTGGAAAGTTACACCATTAAAAAGAGATTTTTTTTGGCTTCCCAAAGATGTATAATTTATTACCTGTATGTTCATTTGTATCATACAGTTAAACTGCAACTATTATCAAATTTATAGGAACTTTTATAGACCATACAAACGAGAGAAAACTTAAGGTCACGAGTGTATGCGATCACATTAAAAATGTCTCGCGATCGACTGTTTGAGCACCCTTGAGCATTGGAATATAGTAATTACTCCTATGCTAGCTCAATAAACAACATCAATCATGAATTAAATTCAAAAAATGATATGAACAATTACAGACCTGTAAGTCATATTAAACATTTTCTTGTTTTTTATGAATAATACTGAAAAAATAAACGAAAATTAATCAGTGGATAAAATAAGTTTAAGGAAAAACAAACAAACATACAAGTCAAATGTGAATTCTAATCATAGAACAAGTAATTGAATACAATAATATTAAACTATGTACTCCTATTACATTTTACTACAAGACATTTGGTTCTTTTTCCACTGTTATTATGTATAACATAATGAAACCCCAAGGAATTAAAAATAAATATGTTGCTAAGAATTTACATCATAGATGTGAAAGGAAGCCTTCCTTAGAAAGAACAACACTGGCAATATTAAGACCATTATGGATAACAAGAGGAGATATAATTTCAAGGAATACTGAGAGAGATATTTAGACAACTTTAAAGATCAAAATAAAATTCGCATTAATAAAAATTTAAAAAAAGTTAAATAGTAAATTTATTTGAATATAGGCAGTGAATCCGGTTCCGGCAGCCGGGATTTATCAATACACCTAAAACTCCCGGCAGTCGACGAACAGTTTACTTAGTTTGCTTTTTTTATTCATTTTGATCAGTACCTACTATATACCCTTAAAATTTGTGACACAGGTTTAGAAACACTTTGTATATGTAAAATTCCATGTCGCTATATCAAAAGTATAAAAAAAAAGAACCTTTTGTCCAAGTGCGGAATATTGACTATGATTCATGATTTAAATTAGCAGCAAAAAGAACTAACGCAAGGCATAATGTCATATTTGACACATGTAATATAATAATAAGTAACAAATTGATGACTGCGTGATTTATCATAATTTGTGAATGTGAAATAAAAAAAATAATTTTATTTCAAAGAAATTATCAAATATAATACCTATGTTATTCTCTGCTCAGATATCGAAAATATCGCAGTTGCAAAGTAAATAGTTATGTAAAACATTATTATGAACTTTCATAATTGTAAATGCCATTAAAATTCACTAAGAATATCCATTATATTAACTGTCAAAATGCATTATATTACTTACGATCCCTCACAAGATCCAATGCAAGAAAATTCAAGTTTATCTATCTGCCTTGTGTTAGTTCCAAAATTTACTACATACGGCGCCGAAGAATAGCTTAGGTCGAAGGCATCATGATAGTTGCCGAAGGTGCCGATGTACAACACCAAAACGTTGCAAATAAATATTCTAGCAGAATTTTAAACAAAAACTTACTTTATTTTAGATTAGTTTTTATTATTGTTCAACCAGAGACTGATCTGCTAATAAATTATTTATTTTGAATTTTGGTCAATTTATGCGGTCACAATTGGTAGGTCAAACCTCGATCTGTTGCCTGTTGGTATATTTGGTTATATCCGATATGCGTGGCTAAAGCTAGAAGAGATCGGAAATGTTGCGATATAACAACACTTCGATTGATAGACGTACTCACGTCACAAAATGTAATATTCGCACAGATTAATTCATATATTTTAAAGCCCGCGTACGCACTGCTGTGTATTTCACATTACCTACTACTGAAATACAAAGACATAGTAGACCACAACAAACACACGGAGGCAATGATAACTTGTTAAAATATAAACATTCAACAATCAATTGAAAACTTTCAAACTTACGTTCAAGAAAACAACCACGTAAGATGAATTAGAAATAAATGAATTCACGATACTCACCTCACCTAGTCAGGGCAAAAAGTTACGTTCTTTCCCGAAACTCATACACCACAGTATGTTGACCGCTTCGCTCGCTTCTAAGAAGCATGGTCTGCAAATTTGTTTCATTTTAGTAGAAAATATTTTCAATCAGATTTATATCGACAATAAAACAGAAGGTTGCATATACCAAACATTTATTTTAAAAATTATTAGATGATTTGAGTTCCTTGTATGGAAGAGTTTTTAAAATTTTTGTTTGCATTTTCTAGAATAACCTTAACTCATATAATAAGACTTGAAAGAAAATGAATAAAATTTGTCTTTTTTGGGACATATTTGTGGCATGAATTTAATGTAAATGTTTTATATGACCCAGTCTGTATGTTAAATTAAATAGACAATAAGATAATTTTAGAAAAACTGTAAAATTTTAATGTTCGTTGTATTTTGTATTTAAAAAACCGTTATTATTATTCAAACTAATTTGCATAACAATACACATATAGTTTATATGAATTGTTAATGCACATGCACTGACCAGCAAAAAAAACGGACCACCTTCAATACTATCAAACATAATACGTCGGACTTTTTCCATAGAGAAAAACCGTTGGCACATTCCTTAGTCAATTTTTTGAGACAAATTGATAGTCGCCATAGAAATTTTCATTTGTCGTTTGTTTTTAAGTTACAGACTAAAACTTTTTTTATTAATTTTGAAAATATCTCGTATCTCGCTTATTATGAGAGATACGAAAAAAAAAACGTTTAAACAATTTTTATTCGGTATATTATGTAGAAGAATGTGACGATATCGTTTGGGTCGCTCTATTATGTATATGAAATATTAATTTTTTTAGTTAGTTCTAAAAATTTCTATATTTAACCCGCGACCACTCGTGTTGCTAGATTTTGTCTAACATTTTCAAATTGAATAACGCGTTTTGCGTCTAGGAATGCTTTCCTTGTGTTCATTTTTTCTTGTTTTAAATGTTTTTGTAGTAGCAATAACTTTCTGAATAAATATATTTGAAATAAGCCTAATTCACATCCCTCAACAACACAAATAAACTAAAATATGCAAATGTTAGGTAAAACACGCGAGTGAACACGTTACAAAATGATACGCGAGTGATCGCAGGTTAAATAAAAATTATATGAGATCCCACTTAAGGTTGCAAACCAGACAGGTCGTAGTTTAATATCCAATATCTCAAATCTAAAAATATATGGATATTTTTAAGTGGCCAGTCTTTTTTGCCGGCCAATGTAGTAGGTATGTGATATTTATTTATATTATTTGATCTAAAGTGTAATATATCAGTATTAGAATTTTAATCAAACTTAAGTTTCGTTAAAAATTTACTACCCTGTTAATGCTTTGTTGTACTTTCTTATCACTTATCTGTGCTTTTAAACAGTATTATGAAATATTTTATGTACTAAAAATGTATCTAATAATTAATATTATATTCAGAAAACACAGGTTTCACATTAATAATAAATTGGAATTATGTGAGTCTATTATTTTCTTCCTGTTTTCCTACAAAATAAGTAGAAGTAGAAGATTTTTTAAATTTTAATTAAATACAATGAATAACACATTCTGCTATTTAGAAAGTTTACTGTTCATTTATAAATTTAATTATGCGGTACTATACATGATGTTTTACAGATACGGGATACTCAACTATTTTCTTTATTATGGAGAATAAAAGAAAATCAGTCAAATAAAAGTTGATCGAGGAAGATATTCACTTAAGATGGCAGAAATGTAGTATTAAAATATTGGCTTGCCATGGCTCGACTCGGCTTGAGTACAGAACAGTTCTGTGGATTGAAACTTCCTACTCATTGTCGATAAAGACGTATACATTCGCATGAATGGCGAGTCCAATTGCAAGGCGAGTGGCGGGACAAATGTATAGTCGATTCAGTCGTCATTCGCTTCGTTCGTCTACTTGCCGCTCGTAGCGCTCGCTTCTAGCGACGAGGCGAACTCAGTGTTTACACTCGGCGAATGTGAAAACGATCATTCGCGTTGTGGGGACGAATGTGCGAATATCACTCGCGAATGGTATGATCGATTATCGAAGCAAAATATGCACTTCTTTCTTTCATGACAACCTGATTCTACGTAAAAAAAGTATCATGTATTCATTTTTTTCCATTCGTGTACTCTTATTCTGGTCATATTTAATCGTCCAGAACACGAGGAATATGGCCTTATTTACAAAATAAGCCCCAGTGGCACAGAGTGCCACAGTGCTAATGAAAATCGAAACTTTCTGGCCAAATATTTTTTTAATTTCTAGAGGAAATTATGTAATATTGCAATTCTATCGGTTTTAGTGATGTGCCGCCAAAAAATTCCTGCCGGGAATTTGTATTTTCCCCGAGAAAATTCCCGGAAATTCCTTTATCCGCGATTTTCGGGAAGAAATTTAGTTACTATTTTTTACGGATTTTTTTTTTTTTTTTTTTGGAAATATTCCGTGAATATAATTTTCGCAAATTTCCCGTAAAATCTAAAAGATTTTGGCCTTGATGTTTGATGCAAGTTGTTATAAATAATTGTTAAATATGTAACATTGTTCATTTTTTTGAGTAATTTAAGTTTCCTTCAAAATACGAGTATAATTATATATTTTTTTATCATATTTTCACTGAAAAATAAAACTAAATAAACTTACAGTTACAACTTTTATTCATATTTGAAATTCCTTAGGAAATTTTCCGAAGAATATTTTTCTGGAAATTCCTCGGGAAATTTATCAAAAAAAAATCCGGGAAAATTTCTGAGAATTATCTTTAAATTTCGGGAATTGACCCATCTCTAAACGGTTTCATTCAAAAATTTGCAACAATTTTTGAATTGTCACTTTTTTAATGTGGGCCCCCATTGGCATCACGTAGCCACAATAAGAAAATTTCCTGTTATGGCCATATAGTATATTGTAACGTTTTTATTTATCTGGGTGAAGTGTAAATATTAGATAATTATTAATAATGAAAATAAAAGTTTATTATAACGATAAATAGAAATTAAATATAATTAAAAGATGATAAATATAACTACATAATATAAAATAAATATAACTACGATTAAACAAATATTAAGACTAAGAATATTATAAAACACTTAAACACCAAGATTATTTATTTCAACAATATATAGATCACTTATTTATTTATACAACTATGTTTATTTATATCCACCACTTGTCTACTATCTGTTTATATCACCAACTGTTTAACACGCAACGCTTATTTATATCAGACTGTCCAGTGCCTTCGCCAACGGTGCTTATATACCGTAGCCGAAAATTCGAGAACTCACGGGAATACTTCTAGATACAACACAATAGGTTACATCAACCGCGTAATTAAGCAGGCGCCGGCCAGTCGGTTGCGTCATCGCTAACAATAGACGCTCGCTCGTCCTTGCGACAGCGGCGGCGACACCGACGGGGACAGAGGCGGTAACAGTGGCGGCGAGGGCGGGCACTGCACATTACACTGCCCCCTCCTTAAGACTGTTTCGTCCCGGAACAGTTCATGATGACGAAATCTGCATGCATTACCCTTGGTGCATTTCGAAGTTTTGAAGAAATGACAGTCGATGGTCCGCTCGACTTCTTCTTTATGTCCGTTAGGGTTAAAGCTGCAAACGAGAATTTCAACACCGGTAAAACGGAAGAGGATTTCTATCATGTTCCTAACAATCCTCCAATCTAAACCATCTAGACCACAGCCTAACTTCGGTATGGCTAGCTTTAAAATGTCATTCTTAAGCAGATGATCCCTCAAATCGCACAACGAGTTCCACAGGTCACGATACGACGGTGGTTTTGTAACCAGGTAATAGATGTACCGCTGATGGTCTGCATTGTTATCCCCCAGGCGCAGCGTTTTCCCAACAGTTGGGCGTTGGTTGGTCAGTTCTTGTTGTCGCCCAAATTTCGCCTTAAAGGCTGAAGCTATGCCACGGGACATCTTTAAGTTTTCTGATACGCAGTGACCGAGGGAATAATCTGAAGACACGGTGAATAGATCTCGGTGTTCTTCTTTCGTCACGCCGAACCGCGCCTTGCGGCCAAAGGAATAGTTC
Source organism: Harpalus rubripes (assembly GCA_963082715.1). NCBI lineage: Eukaryota > Metazoa > Arthropoda > Insecta > Coleoptera > Carabidae > Harpalus > Harpalus rubripes. The sequence goes on from OY720458.1 coordinate 40,097,410, forward strand.
TCCATAAAGTCTTCAAAAGTTGGTTCTTGTGTTATGATCCGACGAACCGTTGCTCCGTTATGGACTTCGTGGTTGTCTCCAGCGAAAGGGGCTAGCCGATTAAAGTGTACTACTCTCGGCTTCCCGCTAGGTTGTTTCTTAATTCTGTATACCACGTCGTTTATCCTTTTGACTACCTCATAGGGGCCTTCCCAATTATTTTGCAGCTTTGGTGATAACCCACGACGTCTTTGTGGATTGTAAAGCCACACTAAATCCCCAGGTTGATATCCACCCTTTTCGGCCTTGATGTCATACCGGTCCTTCATTCGGTCGCTGGCAGCTTGAATGTTCGTACGGACTTGTTCATGAATGTCATCCATTCTTCTCCGTAAGTCCGTAGCGTAATCTTCCCCGGCCAGATCTTCCCCAGGTTTACTGCCGAACACCAAGTCACATGGTAAGCGCAACTCGCGCCCGAATAAGATGTTCGCAGGAGTTTGCCCTGTTGTTTCATGCACGGATGAACGATAAGCCAACAGGAACAGATGGAGGTGTCGGTCCCAGTCTCTTTGGTGGTTGGTGACTATCTTTGACAAATATCGGTTGATCGTTCTGTTCATTCGTTCAACCATGCCATCAGACTGCGGATGTAATGCAGTTGTTCTAGTTTTATTAATTCCTAATATCTTACAGACATTTTGGAAAACGGCAGATTCAAAATTTCTTCCCTGGTCGGAGTGGAGTTCACGCGGTACTCCGAATCGGCATATACATTCCTTAACTAAAGTTTCAGCGACCGTGGTGGCTTCCTGGTTGGGTAATGGATATGCTTCAACCCACTTGGTGAAGTAGTCCATAACAACCACGATGTATTTATTTCCTTCGTCACTTTCTGGGAATGGTCCAGCCACATCAATCGCAATACGCTCAAATGGGCTGCCAACGTTGTATTGCCGCATTGGAGCTTTTCGTCGTTTATGCGGACCGTTACTTCCAGCGCAAACCACACATTTCTTGCACCAATCTTTAACATCTTCCGTGAAGTTAACCCAGTAAAACCGCTGGCGCAATCTTTCTAGCGTTTTGATGACTCCGAAATGGCCTCCAGATCCGTCATGGATCTCTTTCAACACGTCTGGTACTCTACTCTTAGGAATAACTAATTGAGTTCTCTTCTCAGTTCCATCAGCATTTTCTACCACACGCTTTAACATGCCATCCTCAATCACCATGGAGTCCCATTGCGCCCAGTACGATTTTACACTTGATGAGTGTGGTGCAACATCTTCCCATACTGGTTTGCTCTCCTCTGCTTTCCATTCGAGTATAATTTTCAAAGTTGGGTCTTTTTCTTGATCTTCGCGTAGTCCATCGGGCTGCCAATTATCGTCGACTACTGTGGTTCTGGCGACGATGGAGAATTTCTCTTCTAGTCGACTACTATGCTTGCAATCATCTTGGCACGGCCTTCTGGACAATGCGTCGGCATTACGATGGCTGGTACCTGTCCTATGCTCGATTTTGAAATCGTATTCCTGTAGTCTTTCAATCCATCTAGCCACCTGACCTTCAGGATTCTTAAATTGTAGCAGCCATTTTAATGCAGCATGGTCAGTTCTAATTAAAAATTTTCTTCCGTACAAATATTTATAGAAATGTTCCACGGATTTCACGACTGCCAAGACTTCTTTTCTAGTAAAACAATAATTCCTCTCTGGTTTTGACAAAGTCTTACTAAAATAGGCAATAACCTTGTCATGTCCGTCTTGTATCTGGGAAAGAACGCCACTAATTCCCACGTTGCTTGCATCTGTGTCTAGTATGAATTCTCCTTCAGGTAACGGATAACTCAGGACAGGTGCGCTCGTCAAAGCATGTTTAAGTTCTTTGAACGCAACTTTGCAGTCCATTTCCCAGATAAATCTTCGACCTTCTTCAGTAAGCTTTGTCAGTGGCTTGGCTATGTTGGCAAATCCAGGTACGTATCGCCGATAATAAGTACACAAACCAAGGAAACTTCTAAGTTCGTGTTTGTCTCTAGGCGCTGGCCAATCTCTCACAGCCTTTATCTTTTCCGGGTCAACTGCAATACCCTTATCTGAAACCACGTGTCCAAGGTAATGAACTTCCTTTTGAAACAGGTGGCACTTCTTGGGACTGAGCTTCAGGTTAGCCTTCCGTAATCTCTGGAAAACCTCTTCCAAATTCTTCATGTGGTCCTCGAATGTTTTACCTACCACAATAATGTCGTCGAGATAGACTAAACAGGTTTTCCATGATAGTCCAGCCAATACTGTTTCCATAAGTCGTTCAAACGTTGCAGGGGCATTGCAGAGCCCAAATGGCATTACAGTAAATTGCCACAGTCCGGTACCAATTGTGAAGGCTGTCTTTTCCTTATCTTTTGGATCCAAATCTACTTGCCAATATCCGCTCTTTAGATCCAGAGTGGAGAAAATCTTCGAGCCAGCCAAAGTGTCTAGTGTATCGTCTATTCGAGGTAGTGGGTAGCTATCCTTCTTGGTGACGTTGTTAAGTTGACGGTAATCGACGCAAAATCGTGTAGAGCCATCCTTCTTCTTTACTAACACCACTGGTGAAGCCCACGGACTGCTTGAAGGTTCGATCACACCTTCCTTTTTCATGTCTTCAATAATTCTTTCCGATTCCTCACGCTTCGCCAATGGTAGTCTTCTTGCTGGTTGGCGGATGGGTCTTGCGTCGCCGGTGTCTATCTTATGGTAAACCACATTAGTTCTCCCGTTGGTCTTCTTGTCAACTTGAAACACATCTTGAAATCTTCCAATTAATTTTTTCGCCTTGGTTCTCTGGTCGGCGATCAGTTCTTGGAAGGATGTTGATACTTCATTAATTAATGTTTCCGGAACTTCCTGAGATATGTTTCCTTTGGCCTTAACAGTTCGAATAATCGAGGATACTGCCAAGCATTCTCCTACAATTGTTCCTCTCTTAAGATCAACTGGATAAAAATTTACGTTCATTATTCGAACTGGTATTACTTGACTGGCTTTGATCAATGATTTTCCTACAACAACTCCAGTACCAGTCTTCACATCATCATTCTTGGGCTCAAGCATAACAATATTCCCCTCACAGAAACTACCATCTAATTGTGCTTGCACAATAGATTCACTTCGTTCTGGAAGGGTAACATCTTCAGCCATTAGTACGCGGACAGCCTTGTCTTCTCGTGGGTTTAAAATAAGTTCTTCTTCATTGACCATCATCACTCCATTCTTCAGGTCAAGTTTAGAACCGTGCTTTTTCATTACGTCCATACCAAGTATTAATTCATCTTCAACGTCAGCTACCAGCGCACGATGTTTAAAGGATGTATTTCCAATAGTGATGGTCATATCTATTTCTCCTAATGTGGTAGCTTGTTCTCCTGTCGCTGTGCGTAATCTCCACTTGGTTGGTTGAAGATGCGTCTTGCCAGTGTTCTTTACTAATTCGGGTCTAATTATAGCCTTCGTCGCACCCGTATCCAGTAACATTTTTAGTGGCCTTCTATTAACAGAGCCATTCACGTAGATGCTGCTGGCTTGATGATGAAGGGATGCGACATAACTGATGGATTGTGGGGCTACTAGATTACGGGTCGACGATTGCCCCTTCGCATCAACCCGACTTAGTTTTCCGACTCCTTTTCTTCTTTTACCGATTCGGTTTCTCTTTGCATTTTTCTGCAAAGTCTCTGCGGGTGACCCTGTTTACCGCAATACCAACAGAGGAGTTTCTTTCTTCCGGCAAAGACTTCATTCACAATTCGTCGTATTTTCTCTTCTAGGTCTTCCGCACTCGAGATTGATTACGTGAAGCTTGTTTGGCAGCTTCATGTTCTAGTGCATATGAGAGTGCGTCAATTAATGTTTTTGGGCGGGCCAATCGCAGTGCTTGCTGCGTTTCGCTATCTCGAACTCCGTAGATAAATGCTTGAACGGCCAGGCACTCCAAAACGCTGTCAGGAGCTGCAGGATGTGCGAGACGAACCAAACGAGCTACGTCGACTTCAAATTCTTGAAGGCTTTCTTTAGAACTCTGATAGCGGTTCCTCAGTTGCGTCTGGTACACCTGCTCCAGGTGCGCATTGCCATACCGCATGTCCAACTGCTTGACTAGTTGGTCGTAGTCCTCTTGTTCTTCCTCCTTCAGCGTTTATAGGATGTCAATGGCTTCCCCACGCAATGAAACAGTCAACGCTGTAGCCTTCTCTGTAGACGTCCAGTTATGTGCTTTCGCAGCCGCTTCAAATTGTTTTAAATAATTCGGCCACGAAGATTTTCCATCAAATTCCGGTGTTTTGATGTGCATTGTTGTAGTACTATCTGATTTTACTACTTTCTTTTCCTCTCTTAGACTTGTCTTTGCTACATCGGAATACGACACTGACGACGATGTAATTTCAGTGAATTTTTCTCGTAATTCTTCGATCTTCTTGTCATAGTCAACTTTTAAATTCTTCAAGTCTTCTTCAGCTTTTCTAGAATTCTCCTCTAATTTCTGTTCTAAACTGCTAGAATTTTCTTCTAACTTTTTCTAAGCTTCTAGAATGTTCCATTAATTCTTCCTTTAATATTCTGGAATTTTCTTCTGCTTTTCTAGAACTTTCTATTAATTTTTCTTCTAATGTTCTAGAATTTTCTGCCAAGTCCTCTAATTTTCTAGAACTTTCCATTAATTTTTCTTCCAAACTTCTGGAACTTTCTTCTGATTTTCTAGAACTTTCCTCAAATTTTTGTTCTACAAGTTTACGAATGTCACACTGAATTTCGAATAAGTAATCATCAGGATTTTCACCAGCATCGATTAATGCTTCTCTCAGTCTCTCTTGAAGGACTGACTTCTTTCCTGTTGTGTCCAAATCTCTTTCTTCCAATTCGGTCTTGAGATCACTTACTTTTAATTCATTTAGTTTTAATTGTTTACTCGCCATATTATTTATTTTTAATTACACTTCACAGTTTATTAACCCCACACCTGACACCAATTGTAACGTTTTTATTTATCTGGGTGAAGTGTAAATATTAGACAATTATTAATAATGAAAATAAAAGTTTATTATAACGATAAATAGAAATTAAATATAATTAAAAGATGATAAATATAACTAACACTACGATTAAACAAATATTAAGACTAAGAATATTATAAAACACTTAAACACTAAGATTATTTATTTCAACAATATATAGATCACTTATTTATTTATACAACTATGTTTATTTATATCCACCATTTGTCTACTATCTGTTTATATCACCAACTGTTTAACACGCAACGCTTATTTATATCAGACTGTCCAGTGCCTTCGCCAACGGTGCTTATATACCGTAGCCGAAAATTCGAGAACTCACGGGAATACTTCTAGATACAACACAATAGGTTACATCAACCGCGTAATTAAGCAGGCGCTGGTCAGTCGGTTGCGTCATCGTTAACAATAGACGCTCGCTCGTCCTTGCGACAGCGGCGGCGACACCGACGGGGACAGAGGCGGTAACAGTGGCGGCGAGGGCGGGCACTGCACATTACAATATATACCAACATTGTGTCACATTGCAAGTTCATATATGTTTGATACATTGTATTGTATTAGCAGTTCTCAATCTTGATACACATTTAGTATAGCCAGAAACATCGTTCATTAAAATAAAACCTGATGAAAACGTATGACAACACATTAGATCCACGCGACCATTAGGTCCGAAATCGCGTTACGCCACGCCGCATTGGGCGCATACGGCGCTACGTGTTAAAATGAATATGTACCCTGTATAGAACAAGAAGAATAATTTAAAAACAAAAGAATTGTAAATAAAATTAAAGCATTGATTAAAGGATAGCAATAACAAAACCAATGTAGTAATATAAATGAACTACTAGAACTAATATACAAATTAGTGCAGCTATGCTACAACTATTCGCAAAATTAAGGTGTGGCTATAAAAAAATTATAAATTCAAATTTCGTTTACATTCAGCTGCCATGAAAGTACACAGTGTTATAAAATTTTAGGATTTTCCTTATAAATAAGATAAAAGCCGTTTTTTCATCAAATTCACAATTTATTATTCAATGTGCATTCCTTCTAAATCTACACAGAGCTCGGAGCGATCCTTCAGTCCATTCAAGGCGTGTTGGAACTGGAAGTCTGAAACTGGAATGCTGTCCAATACCTGCGTCATGTTGGTTTAAGTGTAACGGTTCCCTTTCAGCTTCAATATCAGTTTGGGGAAGTAAAATAGTCATACGGGGCCAAATCAGAAGCATACGGAGATTGATGCAACATGGTAACATTTTTTTTCTTTGAATCTTCGGCGATAGTCAATCTAACTGTTTATTTTTTGTCTAATTTTTATAAGAAAATGAAATAAAGGTATACTTAAGGGGTAATGTAAAAATCTGTTCGACATTTTTCTGAAAGACATTTTTATTAATATCTATATTTATATTATCCAAAGATGTAATGTGAATGTATTTATAACTATTATTTCATGTGCACTAAAATTATCATTATTACAATATCTATGTATAATTTCTCACGAAATTACAAACTGGGTTAAAAATTATACCAATTTCAAAATACTATTAATAGTAGTTCACGTGCTTCGCATACTTGAAAGTTTAGTGAATTGATCTCATTGTATAGTAATTTTTAAAATAAATAATTAAATTATCTAAAAATATTAACTTTACGCAATGGACTACTATCAGTTGCTGAAAATAAATAAATAAATAAATAAATGTCATATAAGAACATAAATTATAAAATAATTGTATAATTTGTTTGTTGAACATGGGCGTATGGCATTAACATAGTTACATTTAAAATTATTGACAGCAACATCGCGTTTTTTTATACAAGACATAGGGAGTTGTCAAATTCAGAAATTATTTTTGTCGAACGGGTATTGTCATTTTTATTTAACTGTTACTGTTTCTTATATTAATTGCATTACTTGTTTTGAATTTCTTTTAATACTGTCCATTGACGCATCCTGTAGTTCTATAAATATTATAGATTTTTCTAATAGTTGCTGAACTGGATAGCTTATTAAAAGTAGCAGCAAATAAATAAGAAACTTGTCTTAGACTCATATTGGGCTTATATTATGTTATGATTTGTATTTGTTCTTCAGTTGTATTGTACATAATTTTGAAAGATGATATTTTGATGACTGACAATTCCCTATGTCTAGTTTTTTTTTTTAAAAAAAAACACGATAATACATTGCTGTCAATCATTTTAAATATAATTATGCTAATGACATACTCCCATGTTCACTGATAAAAAGAAACGCTCGGTATGTATGTACAAACACAAACTACATAAGATGTACTTCGTATATCAACTAAATATCAATTGTCTCTAAAAACAAATACACCCAGTGAAACATAATATTTGTATTAGTCTTAGAAACTATCTATTTTTAGACACGGTTTCCTAAGTAAAAATAAAATAATACCATTTTATTTGTTGCTTTAAATACAACTTTTTTTTTAACACTCCAACTCTATGAATCTTGGCTTGATCAAAAACTTCTTTCCACAAATTTCTATCTTCAACTTTTTCTTCCAATGTCTTGTATTAACTGTCTATAGCGAATTGTAAGTATTCACTTTATTTTTACATTGTTTTCTTCTATAAACAAAACTGTATATTTTTCAATATTTCGATTATACATTAAATGCTGATATAAACACCCTGTAATTAACTATTTTTTTAACATAAAAAAATAATTTTACCTACGAAGCAGCATCACTCCGAAAGTGATGTCAACATCGAGCGGGAATTACAAAACCTGAAATATTCTTAAAATATGTATCCGGTTTGTAAGTGTGGCCGTGGTGAACAAATCAGATTAACGGGCAATTTAAATAACTGTCATGGGTGCGTACTTAAGTTTGGCAATGTATATTTTTCACCACAGCCACACTTACAAACCGGATACGTATTTCAAAAATATTTCAGATTTTGTAATTCCCGCTCGATTTTGACTGTATATAATTTTTAATGTAATAAGACTCCGAAAGTGATGACGTCAAAATCGAGCGGGAATTATAAAACCTGAAATAATTCTTGAAATGTGTATCCGGTTTGTAAGTGTGGCCGTGGTGAACAAACCAGATTACCAGGCAATTTAAATAACTGTCATCTGGGACTGGGTGTGTACTTAAGTTATATTATAGGTATTTTTCACCACGGCCACACTTAAAAATCGAATACGTATTTCAGGAATATTTCAGATTTTGTAATTCCCGCTTGATTTTGACGTCACGCTTTCGAACTGTATATAATTTTTAAATGTAATAAGACTCTAAAAGTGAAGACGTCAAAATCGAGCGGGAATTACAAAACCGAAAATATGCTTGAAATATGTATCCGGTTTATAGGTGTGGCCGTGGTGAACAAACCAGATTACTGGGCAATTTAAATAACTGTCATCTGGGTCTTGGTGCGTACTTAAGTTTTGTTATGAGTATTTTTCACCACGGCCACTCTTACAAACCGGATACATCTTTCAAGAATATTTCAAGTTTTGTAATTCCCGCTCGATTTTGACGGCCCGCTTTCGGAGTCCATTGACACTAAAAAAAATTATAAATATTGAATTCAGAATTTAAGGTTGAGTAGAAATAGGTATATAATTAAGAAATTTAATATCACTTTTGGTTAAAGTGGTATTATTTTACTTTTAATGTAGTGAAGCCAAGATATTATCAATACTTATAGATGAAAAAAAATTACACATCCGGTATATCTTGGCTTCACAGTACTGTATGTTTTATAATTGACATTTGAGTGTCTATAAATGTCGTTGTCAGAATACATATATTTAGGGAAATTATCAATTTTTTTTTTTGTTTTCACAAAATGAAAATTAATAAAGTAAAGAAAATGTCATTTTCGGGCCTAATTTGGAACAATGTGATTAATTTTCAGTAACTTTAAAAAAAATTATCCAATAGATATAAATCCGACAAATAAAAATCCGATTTTTCCTTATTATCGATATCTGCGTATAAAGCAGATTGGTCAACCCCGCGATGAGTAATATGCCGTGGTGATATATTTATTTATTTGTTATTTACTAACTTGATTGGTGAAAGTTTTAAATAACTTGCTAATAATGAACCTTTTCAATTTAACGGCTACTCTTTCTATCGCTACAAATAGTAAGAAAATGGCGCGAACAACTGCCAGTTAGGCTGTCAAACGTCAAAAATATTGCAGTGATTAAAATACATGTATTCTCGGTGAAAATTTACATCGTTAGACATTTTAGCTCCAATAACAGCTTTTGTAACTTCTTTCGGGATGTTTTTTAAAGTTGTCTATGATTTTTCTCACATTTTAAGTGTAAATTTCTTAGAAACAAACGCCATAGATTTCAATTGTTCTTACTATGCGCAGAACCCCATTGCGCATATCTTCTATCTCTTTAATTTGAAAAGGTCCATTAACTACTGAGTCACAGAATAAGCCCAAATATTGATTAAATCGTATACTGAAAGTCTAATAATGTTGATTTTCAAATCAAAAAAATCATTAGAACTATCTTTCCATTGGTACAAAATGTTTAAATTTGAAAGATAACACCAGTCACTGAATTACTAGATAAATACAACAAAATAAAATTAATATGATTTTTTTTTATTTTTACAATTTGAAAAAATATTATATGAAACCTAAAAAAATGACATAAAAAACGAAATGAATAATTATAAAATATCCGTACTATGTAGGTTTGTACAGAATAATATGGCCAGGCCAAAGTAAAATGAAAAATAGTTATGGCAGTCTATTTCTACGGGTGTTCATTTTAAATGGGCCACCATTCCTATCTTGAAGACTATAAGAGCCTACAAATACGGTTAAATGGGCAAACAATTTCTATTTTACAAAACAAATTTAATAAAATGAAAAAAAATTTTTCGGCCAGTGGTTCTCAGAATACGTGACTTTTATTATTTTAAATGGTAACATATACTTTTTATATCCGTATTCGTTAGAGAATTCCGAATTCAATGATATAATATTTTTATACCCTTACATAACATTTTTTTTTTTTTAAGAAAAATGCGTGTAAAGTTGTATACTAATTTGATTAAAATATGCTCAAAAATCGTTATTTAAGTGTATAAAAATATATCACTGAATTCAGAATTAAATAAAAAAGGGCAAATTTTTTTAAGGGCTTATAGTACTGATCAAAATGAGTAAAAAAGTGCTTAATCAATATAGGTCCGATCTTTAATAGTTTCCGAGATATAAGGCAGTGAAAAATAAGTTTTTACGGGGTTTACCCCTGCTATCTCGAAAACTATAAAAGTTACGACTTCGATTAAATAAGACTTTTTGTTTACCTTTCAGAGGTCATCTTAGATGTGCTTTTGGCTTTTTAAATCTAAAATTGTACTAAGTTAAATGTTGTGGCGACCTTGGCTAATATTTAATTTTCAAATAACTTTTACAAATTGAAAAAAATGTTTCATATAAAATTTTATAGTTTTTTTATAGTCTATTTATTGACATACACAAAATTTTGTTCAATCACTATCAGTCAGTTTTTCTTCGATTTTTCGTTTTTCTCGGAAACAGTTGAAGATCAGACCTATGTTGATTACGCTTTTTGCTCATTTTGGTCAGTACTATACGCCCTTAAAAAATTTAACCCTTTTTTAACAGTCTGTATGTTCTAATTTAAAATAATAAATAGGTTTTGTATTTTGAGAACCACTGGTCGAAAAGAATAATTTTTGTTTTCTTTAAATTAGTCTTCTATAATAGAAATTGTTACCCATTTAACCGTCTTTGTAACTCTTATAGTTCTCGAGATAGAAATGGTGGCACATTTGAAATGAACACTGTGTATATTTTAATTAGCCCAAAGGGATAATTAATTCATATAGAATTGAGTTAATTATTACACTTAGATGTTAAGAAAGCAAATGTTCTTATAATGATAGGTGATAAATTAAAAACTGGGCCAAGATAAAAATATTTAAAATGTATGAATAGTAGATATAGGTACCTAGTGATAATCTTATTATTAACTCGTCAGAAATCACATTTTAAAGTGCACTGAAAACATATTTCCAATTCCAATGTTGTCATTTGCTTACAGTTAAAGGACGTAGGAAGATGAATATATTTTCGACAAAAATTAAAAATAAATAAATAATGTCGTCACAAGAGAAGCAGATATATTTTTAAATTTCCAAAGTAACTAGGAATTTTATAAAAATTGCAACAGATACGAGGAAAGGATATTAGAAAAGTATCTGACCTTATTTTTTGCGAAAACCTGATGGATTTGATTCAAGCGCGCTTGCATGAGCCGACCTTGAACCTTCGTGCGCATGCGTAAATTTTTTCCCGCCTGTCGATAGCGTCTGTTGTTGGCAAGCAGCATTTTATAGCGTTTTCAGCTTACACAGTGCAAGTGCGCACTGAGTGCAACATATCACGTGACCACACTGAACGAGTTCTGTCCTCATCCGGTGGCAGTGCTAGTTTAGCCGCCATATTTGCACTGACACTATTGCACTTGTCTAGGAAGTCAGCGCACAAAAGTCACACTGAGCCAGGGCACGGTGCAACTTTTTCTTAAGCTAAAAACGCATCAGCTGACTAAATTTTGCACTCAATGACAAGCTGAAAACGCTCAGTGCAAAAAAGTGCGTACCAGTGCGCACTCGACTTGTAAGCTGAAAACGCTATGAGTGAGGTAGTGTGTAGTGCTCTCGTCGGTTTTTCATTGCAAGGAAAATGGCTAAACTACGGCTTTCGGTGCCGATCCTATGGACATCACACAGATTAAGGAGTGGTGCAACCGGTTTAAAGACGGCCGCACATCGCTGGAGACCGAGCCACGCTCCGGTCGGCCATCAACATGCCGAAATGACCAGGGCATTGCCAAAGTGAACGCTGTGGTGATGGGGAATATCCGAGAAATTGCGGAAGATGTGGGCATCAGCACTTTTTCAGCACATTTCATTATGACCGAAGATTTGGCCATGTAGAGAGTGGCAGCGAAATTCGTGCCGAAGCTGCTGACGGCGGAGCAAAAGCAACGTCGTGTTGAAGTCTTACAGAACATGCTGGACTCCACAAACAATGACCTCGACTTCAAGAACACCATAATCACTGGTGACGAGTCCCAGGTGTACGGGTACGACCCGGAAACCAAATCCCAGTCGTCACAGTGGAAGCAATGAAAAACCGACGAGAGCACTACACACTACCTCATTCAAATGCTGCTTGCCAGCAACAGACGCTATGGACATGCGGGAAAAAAAACACGCATGCGCACGAAGGTTCAAGGTCGGCTCATAACAAGCGCGCTTGATTCAAATCCATCAGGTGTACACAAAAAAAATATGGTAGGATACTTTTCTAACAGACCTGGTACATTAATAATTCCTGAACTGTATAATAATCACCCAGTTTATCAGCGATAAAAAGAATGTCCTTTCACCACTGAACACTAATCAGCTAATTCCTAATGCCAGTTTTCAACTACCAACTAAAGCATACCAAATTTTCGGAAAGTATAAGTTGAAATCAAATCTATAAGTCTCAACCAGGGCATTTTAAAGATCACAAAATTAATAAAGCTTTTGCATGACGATAATGTTCCCAAAGTATTTCACAAAGGATACTTTGTCAATAATATTCCTATTAACGTTATTGTCAAGCAAGGGTGTATTACTTACTCTTTAATAAAGCGTTTAACATAATATTAAAAACGTTACCCCTGAAAATAAGATATTACTTGAGACATTTATTCCGAAAACAGCTTTGTGATCTTGATTATACTTATACTGATGTTCTATGCCTTCTTACATACACTTTCGAAGATATGCAAAATCATAAGCTTCTTTTAACTCATGCAATAAGTAGATTGTCGGATAAAAATAATGAAGACAAAAGAAATTATAGTACGCGCCGTCGTTTCAAGGAATTTGTTAAAGATCATGAAACAGAAAAGATTGCAGAGTTATGCCTAGAATGTGTTATGAATACCGGCAGTGAAGATATTGGCCCGAATGGGGGAGTTTTCGAATTTTTGATTTTTTTATATATTAAAATATTTTTAAAACGTTTTTACTTTTAAATTTTATAATTTTTTTAAAAATACTGGAGAAAATAACATAACATCAACTATGTGCGAATTAGGTCTCGACGTACGTATCCAAAGCGTGCTTTACAGAAAGAGTCAGAAGCAAAACACGGCCACCTGTTTATGTTTACATTTGACACTTTACAGTTTATTTTCTGTGTTTATCGTATTATCTAGGTTTTACATTTACATATTTAAAATAAAATAATTTGCTTTTTGCTATTTAACATTTCAATACCAAATATAGAAGACATACGTTCATATTTTCATTCTAAACTAGCGCTAGTAGCGGACGACTACGGCGAACCAAAGATGCTGCATACGTCATCGTATTGCGAGCGATTTAACTAACAAGAAATTTAATATCGTTTGTACAAATAAATACGCTATATTTTATTACTTTTGTAGCATTAATAGTAATATTGCATGTATAGTATTGCAGTAATGTGGAAAAATCATTATATTTCAACATGACTAAACTCCCCCATTAGCACACTCCTCGTAAGAATACAATATAAAAGCGCTTTTATTATACAAGGGCGTTCGTAATACGGGTCGTATGACATTATATTAAACATTACAGGCCCCAGTGGCACAATGGTTGTTAGAGCAACACACATAATCAAGAGCACATTTAGGGTTCCGGGTTCGAATCTCGCTAAGGCATGGATGTTCGAATATATCAATCATCTCTGTTATTGGGATTTAAATACTGTTGAGAGGTTGTACAACAAAACTAAAAAATACGCTGCAATTTTAATTATTAAGCAATAACTTTGGTAAATGGAGCTTTTTGTGCGCTTTATAAATGCCATGTCATGTTAGATGTTTTTCTATTTTCCCAAAAATTCTCATAACTAATTTGTTAACAACGAAAAAATGGTTTTTGTCAATTTTTTCATTTTTAAATAATTTTCAAATGGTATTTAATTGAGAAAAAAAGAAAAGATCTGTAATTTTATTGCGTAGGTAAAAATTTGTAGCAAAATTTTTGAGGCAACCCAAATCACAAACCTTATAACTTTTAGATTTTTATGATAATTAAAAAGAGAATAAAAATGACATTTTTATTGAAATTTGCATTAATACAATACATGTATGTATCTCACTTGAAAATGAAACATTTGTTTCACAATTTCCTTGAGATGATTATCCACTATTACTATAAAGTGTGAACTAGGAATTTAATATACAGGAATTATGATATCAGTGTAAGTGTAAGACATAACATGTAGAGGCTATTATGGTACGTCGTTCAACATTTTATTTTACTTCACTTTAAAATCAAAATTTGAATCTTATATGTAGGTATACTCGTATTACAAAGTGAAGTAAAATAATGTTCTTAGGCTGTCCATATTTTGTTTATCTTTTGTGTTTACTATATCAATATTTATAAAATTACACATATATTCGTTTTTTATATAAAGACCCCAGACCATTTCCTCAGCAATTCTGTGTTTTTCAGAAGAAATCTCTTTGTGGGAAAAAACGATGACAATGAGATGAAAAAATTAGGGCTTCAGAGCTCTAAGGTAGGTAGCACAGTGAAACCGTTATATTCAAAAGCCCCATAGTTATAAGAAAAAACTAGTTATGAAACAAATTTTAAAAAATAACGACAAATATTTACATGGACTAGTCGGAAACTTTTGTTACAATGCTGATTTATGTGCAATTTTTGTAGTTATGTAGAAATAAAAAAAAATACATTGTTGTCAGTAAAAGTAAAGATTCGGATAAAAATATTACACACGAACTTTGCATCTACTTCCCGTACACGCTGCGTAATAATGTATTACATATTGCTAAATTATTAATCAATCGCAAACTTTTTTTTCAAAACTGATAGTAAAAATTTGCTTAATTTGTAAAATAGTTAATATTTGAATTTTGATAATGATATCATTGCACTGCAGAACTATCCGAAGCCCACTCTTTTTCTTAATGAGTTATTTATATAAACACAAATGTGTTCAGTGCAGAACAAGAATTAGTCTTTACTACTATTTAAATATGACTTAGTTTTATTAAATAATTATTTTAATATATACATACACAACACCTAAACGAAAACTTTAAACTGAAGTATCTTAAAATTAGTAATAATCCACTTAAGATAGTTCTGCTCTAAAATGATGCAATAGTAGATTATCTAAGGTATATAAAGTTGTCCCCATCATGTTAAAATGATTGGTATTTTTTTTTAAATAATGCCAACAATATCCAACACAATTATGCTTATTTGCGCTCTTAACATTTTATGCCGTAGCTAGGATAGATTATGTTAGGGTACTATTTAGTACAAAACTCATCACTTACAATTTAGCGCAAATAAAAATAATTGGTCTGCATATAAACGCATAAAGATCGCAATTACTGGTATTATTTTTGGACAATAATTATAACATGGGGGTACTACTTTACTTACCAATCTATCTAATGTAAATTTTATGTATTTTAGAAAAAAACAGTAAACATTTTTTTTAATATTTGTTTTTCATTAAGTGACAATTATAGGTAAGTTTTATTATATTACTTCGTAAGATAAATTCAATTTATGATGAATTTTATAAAAAAAACAATTACTATCCATAAAAAATAACATTAAATTAATAGAAGTACTAATTATAGGCATATATTTTTTTAAATTTACCCTATATCTAAACATATTTTTTTAAAGAGATCCAAATAAATAATTAATACATTTATGCTTTTACCCATGTCATAACTATAAAAAAAATAATTTAAGATATTCCAATTTTTGCACACCTTGAAAGTTTGTTTATTAAAATTACTTACTATTACATACCCGAGCACATTTTTAAGCAAGCAGTTTTTAACAGTATTACTAAATCATATTATATGTATTAGATATGGAATCGAATCATTACATAGATTAAATTTCAAGAAAGTCGGTCTGTAACTTTGCAAAAAAATTGATACTAAATTTATAACTATTTAAAATAAATTTATTTCGTAAACGTATTACGAAGTAGGTATATACAAAAAAAAAAGGTAAAATTAATTAAATGTACTTCACGAAGTCAGAAACCGTCTTTCCCAAAGAATTATCAAAGATGGACTATGAGTAGATGAGTACGGGCCATTATATTTCAAAATCAAAGGAAGATAGTATTATCTCACGATTCCTATTTTAAATATTTCGACGTACATTACCTACGCACATAATATTGAAAGGC
This sequence comes from Harpalus rubripes, assembly GCA_963082715.1. NCBI lineage: Eukaryota > Metazoa > Arthropoda > Insecta > Coleoptera > Carabidae > Harpalus > Harpalus rubripes. Next base: position 40,113,746 of record OY720458.1, read on the forward strand.
AGCTACTGTATATAATTATTGATAGATTGCACATGGATATTTTATTGATATATTTAAATAATGGTTTTTACTTATAGCAATTAATTTGACGGAAAATGATAATAACATAATTTATAACTTATTTATATACAGCTCATAACATGTAGGATAACCATAACATTAAAATTTCAAGTTATCCTACTAAACATGAACCTTAACTATATGTATAAAGTGCTTATAGCAAAACTTAATATATGGTTATTGACGAGAATGCTGTACACTCAGCGGAGGTCTGGGTTATCATTTAATTGCTTTTTAATACGTAAAAGAATTGATGTATACCATTGATCTAGTCGAGATATGGAATCATAGTCTTTCACAGCATCTGTAAATCCATCCACGTTTTGTTCTTCAATGTGTTCGATTAGTACCTGAATAACAACAATAATCTCAATTAATACAATATCTATATAGCATATTAAAAACAAGTTTCTTATGTTATTTCTTAAACGAAAAACGCCAAAAACAGTGCGTTTGTAGATCTTCTTAACGACGTGTTTATAGACTCATAAAGACACGAAACAAATTTATATAATTGTTTCTTGTCCATATGAATAATTACTTTGATTTTTTGTGACATAAGCAATGTAATTGTAACAGTTTCTTTTTATAACATAGAACCATAGATGATTACCGCTTTAGATACGGAATATTTATATCCGAGTACGTTCTTGATTGAACTCGTATAGTGGTTTCATAAGTAGTAGGTACTTGGAAATTTTGAAATTTGTTTTTAATATTGTGAATACTTCAGGAGTTCTGCAAGGTCCCAATTTAGGCCCTCTACTATTCATTTTATTTTTTAATGAGTTGCTATTATCATTTACATGGCCAATATTGGCTTACGCGGACGACATGAAATTAATTTTCAGGATCTCTTCACACTCGGATGTCATTCACCTTCAGAATAATATAAACATACTAGTATCTTGGTGTACACTCAACAAACTTCACATTAATATTGATAAATGTTTTTTGGTAACATACATAAGTAAAATTAATTATATCCCACATTCATATATGATTAATAATAATACTCTTTTGCGTAAATATTCTATTAACGACTTGGGCGCTATTTTCACTTCCAACTTTAATTTCAATGAACATATAATTACTATTAGTGCATCTGTAAGTAAAATGCTAGGTTTTATTTTTAGAATATGCAAAATCACTATATATTTCATTCGTTATAAATAAACTAGAATACACAAATCTAATTTAGTTCCCTTATTATGACAGTAAAAATCTACATTTAAATCGTATTCATCATATATTTCTCAAGTATGCTTCATTCAAACAAGATAATGTTTATCCAGAGAGAAACATTGATTTAAATTCAGCGACATTCTATGCCATCATTAAGTTCTAGGCGGGAAAATTCCTGTGCCAGATTTCTATGGATGCTACTCTATAATCAAAAAGACACTCCTTTCCTTCTCTTTCGTGTGTCCTTGCATGTACCATGACTGGCCTGGCATCAAGGCATTTTCCAAGTTTTCAGCTGCCGCGATCTCCACTTTATTTAATGTGTAATTCGTGAGCTATAATTTTTTTATTTTAATTTCTTGTTAAATAAAATAAATTAATAAAATATTAAATAGTAATAAAAATTTCGCAAGTTACACGTCGTAACGAATTCTGACAGATAAAATGTCAAACATTTGTTTATCATTTTGTTCAAATGCCATCATAACTATCGATATTAATAAGAAATTGAATAAATTTAATAATTAATTTATGGGTCTAAAATATTACAAATGTATTTGGTGTCATATGATGTAGAAATTTTAAATTTCTATTGATACCACAACCATTGCTGTCAGTTGAAACGGGGAGCAAGTTTGAGAAAAACAATTTACCCGTGCTAACGAGCTATGTTTGGGCTTCAAGTATTCACCCGGTATGTAGGTTACCCAAAGAAATGTTGGGTGCCGTTTTTCCGTAATAGCCAATGAGAGCCTTAGCGCAAATCTTGGCGTAGATGGCAGTACGGGGCTAGTATCTTAAGCCCATACAACAAGGTACTTATCTTTTAAAGAATGAAGAAGAAATAAAAAGATATTATTGTGTGTAATCATGACTTCATGGTTGTTGCATAGGTGTAATCAAAACAAATGTTGATATATCTAATTTGACAAATACGTAAAGTTTATATTTATTGTTTTTATTTTATTAATGGGTATGTTTAACACTCGTGTGACGTTTCATATTTTTTTGAAGGTTAAAAGAGACTAGCGAATCTATCGGGAGAAATATTATGCTAAGGCTCTCATTAGCCTAAAACGTAGCAAGAAGAAGAAAAAAGAATAACTACATCATTGTAGGTAATGAGAGCCTTAGCACAATATTTCTCCAGATAGGTTCGCTAGTGGGCTAGTTATTTTAACCTTCAAAAGACTTTGAAACGTCAAACGAGCGTCAAACATAACCATTAATAAAAATTAAAATAATAAATTTAGACTACGTATTTATTAAAAACATTTGTTTTATTTCACCTATTGTATATTATTCTATATTTTGTGTTTATATAATGTGCCACAACCATGAAGTCATGATTACACACAATAATATCTGTGTATTCTTACAAAAGTCTGTACATTGTAATACGTACTTGGGAGAATATCCACCTGTTGCCATCTACGCTAAGCTTTGCGTTAAGGGCCTCATTGCAACGTTTCTAACACTTTATTAGACGGAGTAACATTGAAACGAAATGATGTTATCAAAGTTCTAGAACTTCTTATTAACAAGGATCTGAAGTTCAGAGAACATGTAAATAAAAATTAATTGTAGTTAAAACAGTTATACCAGTTCCGGTATGATTTAAATTCTGATGTAAAATTACGAATTATAAACTCGTTAGTTTTACCTATATTAGATTCGTGTCTGCATGTTCCTAATCTCACACAATCAGATAAGAATAAAATCTTATTAGACAGTATTTGTATTCGCCATTAGCAACTTGTCAAATAAGCTGAGTAGGTGTTGTATCGATATCTTAATTCTTATTAATTAATATAATGTATTGTATTATATTAACTATATTTATTACTGGAATGAAAGAACTAGAGATAGAGAGTAACTGTAATAGTCAAGAACGAAAGTCCTTATTATTAACACGCGGCCATACACGAGATTTTTTGCTGCAGCCAATAATGCCTTGGTGTCAGATTGATGGATATGGATTGCAATGATTTGTTTACCATTTTACAGTTTGACACCACTAAACTATTGATATACAGGTTGCCCCAATGGTATACCACTTAATTTGGGACATGTGTATAAATTACAGTTTCTAAAATCTAAGCATTCAACAATCAAGTGAGAACTATTTTATATTACAACTGGCGTAAGATAATGCGAATATTTTATCTTTGTAAAAACCATATATACTTATCAATAAACGAACCTTAACAAGTTTATATTCCCTGGAATCTTGGAATGCAGGATACATTTCTTGATAACGTTCCAAAGCATGCTGAGCATTCAGAACATCTATACACAGTTGACAAAGTGCAGCTCTAAAGAAATATTCCTTCGCACTATATTTCAGCAAAGAACTTTCCAAAGATGAAGCGGCCACCTGTGTAACACAAAAATATATATTAAAAAAAATATATTTAATATTATTTTACGAAATTTGCTATGTAGGAGTTTTCAACATTCCCATTTATACTAAATTATTTTCAAAATAATACCATTTCCGGTTCAAACGGAAGTATCATCTACTTTTTTAAAATTTTAAATGGATATACATATATTTGAAATCAATAGAAAATTTTACATATAAAATATCAAAAATATTTCGTGTAAGTTTTACTCTCGTAAAATAGGTGGTGCTTGAGAGGGCAAAGGCAAATAATGTTTGAGTCACTTGGGTTATTTTAACTCTAGTAACTGAAACATCAAAAATTTTATTAGGTTACTCCGGTGTAGAGTTACGAGAGTTGGTAACTGGAAAACAGCTATAGTTGCTCGAGTCACGTGTCTACTCCAGCTATTTTTCTTAATGAGGGCATGCACGATTTTTCATTTTTAACTTCGATAGAGTAATGAAAAATAATACCGCCGTATTTTTTATTTTTCCTCAAATCAATCTTTAATAATGAAAAAATTGCAATTAAAAATGACATTGTTCAAAAAGCAGCTGATTTTCCCCACTTCTTCCCTCGCCATGCAACGTAAGCTGAATAATTGCTGAATATCAACAGCCATTTTGTTTTCACATTAGGTTACGAAAGTAAACATGTCTGTGAAACGTTATTAACTTACCGAAATAAAAAAAAAATAATATTCTGCAACATATACAATGTCTCGCGTGCATTTCTATAGCAAAACAAGCTTCTTGCGTCTAATATCAAAGCTTTACAGTTGATGTGTCGCGTGAATAACTTCAGACCAAATGAAAATTATATTTATAAAAATCTGTGATCTCTATAACATAAAAGTTCTGTTATAGAGAGCACTGATAAAAATGAATAGAATGATATTATATTAATATATTATAGAATTTCTTTCAAATATTTAAATATGTAATTCTCAATTTATAGTCTATATTTTTTTCTTTTAGAAATTCTGTGTTCATATGACAAGTCTCTATGAAATGAGTCTGAACTTGCAGTTCTGAACCGTTGATGTTCGATTTAAACAAAAAAGGTACAATTTTTTAGTATGACTTCATTTCAAAAACGGAACCTTTAATAGTACCTACAATAGTAACTGTCAAATAGCGTCATTTAATTCTATAAATAAAAGTGATTGGGTATCCTATCAAAAACAAACCACAACTTACGGGGCAAATACTGAAAAATAATATGTTAAACGTTTACGTCACGAATTCTCTTATTCGTCCTACAGCCACGTGAGTTTGCTTTCCTTGAAATCACATACGACTGGAGCAAGTATCAAATAGAACATTTTTTTAAAATATTTCAATTTCACACAACTAAAAATTTATTATTTTATCAGGTAGTAGAATATATAATAAAATGAAAATATAGAAGAACGAAATCAATTAATACTTTTTATACTCTGTTCTATTCATTTCTGGAAGTTTATTTATAAAGTTAGTAACGAAGTCAATATTTTTCAAACGGTAATTATACATGTTAATAAAGCAAATATACATAAATTATTATATTATTATAAAACGAGCAGCACCTTTGCTTTTATATAAGAGCAAAAGATAAAAAAAAAAACTAAGACGGACTTCCATCGCACATGATTTCAAGAACAGCAAAGTCTAATTCTATCAAAAATCTGTCCCTAACCACTATTATGGATATCGACGATGTTGCCTTCAGTATTTTGATATTTCAGTAATATTTCAAGCATGTCATTTAGTCAGAAAGTTAGAGGACGTTTAGCATGCAGCTATGAAACCGCTTAAGAAAATTTTATTTGTTAACCATTTGAATATTTCTGTTTCTACTTGTAAGACAAAAATGATTCAAATATGGTTGAAATAGAATTCATTGCAGTAGAATTGATTGTCAGAAAACTTTATTTCAATCTCTCACTGAAATATTAGAGTACTCAAGAAAAATAGAAATAGATAAGTAGCAGAACGTTTGAAGAAATGTATAAATGGAAAACGTGATAATTTTGATCAGCATTTGGTACTTTTATAATATACTATGTTCTATTAATAAAACTATAAACACATTTTTCGAAATACGATTTATATACATTGTTCATTTAATAATAAGAATTGTTTTTAATCTTAAAGACAGAACTTATGCGACGATTAATAGCGCATGTGTAGAATTGAATTGAAGGCTATATGTATTTTAATTTAACTTCTTTTAATAGTACGATATCTCAAAAAAATGAAAAAAGTTGTTAAAAACACGCCAAGAAAGTAATTACTTCTAAAAATGAATGTAGAATTACATAAGTGATATAAGACTTTTAGATAAAATGATAGTTAATTGTAGCTTTTTTTTACAGGCATAGATGTTCATTTTGCCATTTATGATAAATAACAATTCACATTACAAAAATAAATTTACAAGTGGGATCACAATTAACCCCACTTTCATTTTTTGAACGTAATGTTTTTATATATTCTTAACAAATCTTTGATTAAATTTACACGATTATCAAAAACGCAAACAATGCAGAATTTAATGCTCTGCAATTTTATGAAGACCAATCTGACTTAAAATGAACATATGTAGGGTTATATCAACATTAAAATATAACATTGAAATTGCTCCACAAAATATTTCAATTCTACATCTGTTATATAAAGCAATATAGTAAAAAAATATGTTATTAACCTGTTGGTAGATTTGGATAGCCTTATCATAATTTTCAAGTTGAGCAGCATATTGTGCCACCTTCAACAAACACTTATTGGCAGAAGAATTACTTTCTTCACCACGAAAGTAATCAGCAGCTTGTTCATAATGTTGAACGGCTTTTTCAAAGTCCACTAAATCTGTTTCATAAATTTCAGCAATATTCTGGTGATACTTTGCGGCCATTGTAAATCGACCCATATCCGTGTAAATTTCAATAGCCTTCAATAAGCAATTCACTGCCTCTGTAAATATAAATGTTCTAGTTATATTGTAAATTATAAGGTATATATTGTTACCATTGGTATCTGATTTTTTGTAGCAGTTAGCTGCGTCTACAAAATTGGTGGCTGCATCGTGACGAGAACCAGCTTTCGCATGCAGAGCAGCAGCTTCACAGAAAGCACTACCTGCTTTATCCCATTTCTTGGCCATTTTAAGTAAATTGGCAGCTCTATGATAACATTCCACAGCATCTTCGACTTTTGCAGAAGAACCACTGAGGGAGAGGATTTATGTATAATATGGAACGAGCCTAATAAGTAATTAAAACTTACCCAAATAGTGAAGAAAAGAAACCTTTCGACGATAGCTTCTTCTCCGCTTCTGCAATTAATTGCATTGCCTTTTGCTCGTTATCAGCCATGATTACTTTATAATTATTTACATAAAGTGACAGCTCAGACTCAACAGCATCTATTGACAAAATACATCCAAGTTAATCCGCTAGTTCACAGCACTGACGCAACATGAGTACGTTCAGTTACTCAGCAATTTTTTTCAAAATTAGCATAAATTTCTTATACACAACATATTTTAAAACGTATTAATGCTTTGGAATGTATACATACCAAAGAGATAAAATACTGGTAAATGTGTCTAATATAATGTGAATATATATTACAAATTAATGCTGTTATGTTACCAAGATTATAGCAAGAAACTTTGAACGCAATAGATACCGGACGCATGCGTGTTGGCAATTGTTTCAAAAGCGCGGTAAATTTAGTTCCGTTTATTGGAATAGAAATAAATTGCAGAACGAATTAGCATTTGTAAATTTATATGACAAATCATGTATGTTTAACTATTTTTGTCAGTTTAAAGTTATTTACCATTTTAGCTACTTGCGAGGATATTTAGTATATGACTAGTACTAATAACGAAATTATTACAGTTTTGTATTTAGTTTGTAATATTATACAGACGTTGTTAACAAAATTTGAACACTGATGATTTCGGCAAAAACCCAGAAGAAATCATTTAGGAAATATGGGTAAATTCCTCAACTGTGGTTATGGTATAGATCGGGGATTAGGTGTTAATAATTATTCGAAATTTCAGTCATTCTTCTGCGAGTCAGAGAAAGTGATATATTATTGCATTTGCTTTCTATAAATTTTAATAAACAAGAATTGTTAGAAAAATTTAATATACATAGTATAATTTTTTAGGGGTACTTTATTCCTTCATTGCCAGAAATATTCAGTTAAAGTTTATTTATTAATTGATGTATTTGTTCAGTTATGTTTTTTTTTTTACTAAATTTATAATTTTATTTGTTAAATATATTTTTAGAAATAAATTCATTTCGGTGTCTAATCAATGTACTGTGTGTCCTGCTATTGTGACGTTAATTAAATCGATTCAACTTGAACCAATAAATTGACAATGAAGACATATCTTAAAACATTTTCCATAGTACCTGCTGTTAGCTAGGTTTATTAACTTACTAGGTAATCAGGATTATTAAAATAATGAAAACAACTTTCCCAGTAAACAGTACAATTAATATTGCTTGTCAGTCGTGTTGTAATAGTTACATTATAATACACTAGGCCTTAGAATGGCAAATGGGCCCATAAACCATAATCAAAATATAACAAATTTATATAAAAATCGTAAAATACTGATTAATAGTAAAGTTAAATAATTTTAAAATACATCTTCAGTAAAAAGTCATAACAATTAAACATTTTTGACCATCACGGGTATCGATTTGATTCTATTGACCAGAAATATGAAAGTTGAGAATCCCGCGTATAATTTCATAGAGCCCCGCCTATGAGAGCCTTATCACAATATTTCTCCCGATAGGTTCGCTACTGGGCTAGTTACTTTAACCTTCAAAAGATTTTGAAACGTCAAACGAGCGTCAAACATAACTATTAATTAAAATTAAAATAATAAATTTAGACTACGTATTTGTTAAAAACGTTTATTTTATTACACCTATTGTATATTATTTTATGTTTTGTGTTTATATAATGTGCCACAACCATGAAAAGTCACGATTACACATAATAATATCTGTGTGTGTTACAAAAGTGTCTGTACATTGTAATATGTACTTAGGAGAATATCCATATGCTGCCATCTACGCTAAGGTTTGCGCTAAGGGTCTCATACCCACTGGCGAGTAAAGATGGTGGAACTATAAACTATCACTAGCGCCACTGTTGACCCAATTATTTGTATAGCATTTACTCGAATATCAAGTAAATAATACTATAAAACTGAAAAAAACTTCGTGGATAATTAATAATAATATTTAATTAATATAAATATGTAAAATATAATTTTTATATTAAAAATATATATCTGCTCTCATGAAAAAACATTGTTTTAGTGTCAGTAATCTGACACCGGTGACGTCACAAACTCATCACAAAACTTTAAAAAATCATACCTTGCTTAATATAAGACATTTTCATGTCGGGTTTTCATTAATCGTCATATCTTCTTTCATAAAAAAATAGGTTTATGGGCCAATTTTTATATTTTGAAGTGATTTACAGAAATAAATTGCTATATTTACTTGTTTACATATATGTAGTGCCTTCCTGTGTATTTTTAACACAAGTAGTCCTTAAATGCTCAAATTGGTGTTTCATAATAGGGTAACGTTTGTTTAACTTAACTCGCACTAACCTCATCTCTCTTGTAATTCTAAAAATCGCCAAGCCAATTAATCTGTATATCAGATTTCGTTTGTCACCAATGGGATTTCGAAAACTGTAGCTACCGAGTAATTCTCAAAAGCTACTTTGTAACAACGTAAAGTTGATTTTGGTCTATATTGATTATGAACTCATTATCAAAAATCAATAAAAAAATAAAATAAAATTCATATTTATATTGGCTATTTCGTCGCGTGCGAAAGTAGCTTTTTTTGGTAACATTTCGAGATTTAAATGGAATAAAACAAAATTTATGTTTGAATATCGTAAATTTATCGTAAAATGATGAAAAATTTAATTTTACACATCTATGACATGCCATATGGAGTGACCATATCCTGATGGGACATGGAGAGAGCCTCCCGGAATGTTTATATATTTTGGCGTCCTCTGGGCAATAGTACTTGATGGGACTGGTTAATATTTCAAATACTGCACTACATTTATGAAGAACTCTTGACAATTCCAAGACAGTGTCTTTATGTCAATCTCAGTGTAAATTATTTATATGAATAATGCAGTACAGTTACGAATAAATAAATAGAATTTTTATTTTATTTTTACCTTAATATAATTTTTTCTTTTACTGGAATGAGTTATTTATGTTTTAAATTTGTTTTAGACTAAATATTTTAAGATTTTTCATTATTTTCTGGAAATTTTACCCCTCGCTTATAAATAATTTCATTAATTTTACACAACAGTATTTTATTTTATTTAAATAATTTATGACACAGAGATGGTGCCAATTGTCATGAGCTATGAAATGAGGAGATCAAGAAGAGAGACAGCTAGAGAAAGGTCAGGCAAGAGGAGAGAGAGCAAGAGAAAGAAAGAGTTTTACTTTCTTTGCAACAGCTCATGACATTTGGCACGGGCTATACCTACGTTGATACTTAGGATTAAATTTTTTTTTCTGAAAATGTATGTAAAGTTATTAATGTAGGTTCATATTTTACCTTCTAGAAGTACATACTATTTAAACTATGAATTTTTGAAATTTGTATTAAAATTTATATTATTTTTTCTTATTGTCGCTTAACAACGTGGCAGCACTACCCTCCATAGTGGAAAAATCTGAAACTACTATATATACAATATTTATTTCACAACCATTGTGACCTACAACAAGTATATATTTACATTACACACAGCATTATAATAAATTTATAAGTTTACATGTTGACAATGGTCAAACTTTCAGATAATCAAGAAGGAACTTGACTTGAAAATAAAATGTTTGGTTACATATGACATTTCACAATCATTTGTATAGAGCTGGGCTAGAGCGACATAGCGGCAAAGTAAAATAGGAAATTTAATGAATACGATATTGTTTATAGTTCATAAAGAAGCAGTAACTGACATTAATGCATTAATAGTTGAAAATCTCTATGAAATTAAATAATTATTAATCATATTAACAACACTGGAAACGAAAAGTAAATGATATATTAACTGTCCAATTTGATCGTACTATAGAACTTGTTCGACGACGTCACAATTGTATGCAGTGCAACTTTATTAACAAAATTATGAATAATAAGTTTAATATTTTTGAGAAGATTGAAATTATTTAGTTTCATTATGAACAAAAAAAAGGAACTTTTTTTTTTTGAAGATCTCACCACACTGGTTTAACCCTCCTCAAGTTCAAGATTGAAGTAATGTGCCTTCCTTTGTCTTAGTTCCAATCTCACCCATACTTACTGTAACTTTTTAATAATTTATTTGGGTGAAGTGTAAATATTATAACAATTATTATTAATTAAAATTAAGTGTTTATTAAACTAGAATGAAAACTACTATTACTAATATTAAACAATTATTAAAAACTAATTAAGACTAAAACTATAATTCACTAGATAACATTAACAATATTTATTTAACCAATTAACACTACTATTTATTTCCACAATATTACTAATTATTTATTTCACTACGCGTTCCAATCTTACACTGCCGGTCTGTTGCAGACTCTTGTAGATAGAGTACGTTTACGCGATATTTATAACACTATATTTATATCACTATAAACTTATATCATGTTCACCTGTCCGCCTACCGACCTCCACAGCGTTTATATACTCAACTGACTCAACAGCGTCTGTATATTCAACTGCTCGAACAGAAGTCACACCTTTCACCTCACTGTCTGTCTATTTATGTAACTAACTTTCTCCTTCCACAGCCTCAGTATCACCAATTGTCCGTATGCCAGAATACTTCATCACCACTGCCGAGTATTCACTTCCACTTGCCGTTAGGTACTGTCCCCGTATACCTAACTTCCCAATACTCTTCAACACTATCGAGTATTCTCTTTAACAGCTATCCCGGTATACCAGTAACTTCCCGACTCGCCGTTACTGTCCTTGTACATTATAGCTTCCCAATAGTCGTCAACACTACCGAGTATTCACATCCACGGCTATCCCAATATACCAGTAACTTTCCAAGTACCTACTCGACACCAACTGCATACGCTTACTACGATACTGCTGTGCTTCTTACTGACACTTCATGTGAATGTCTCTATGACTCTGTATGTAACTAACTGCACTAATGTAAGTGTCTGTCCGTCTTCACTAATGGAATTAATTATGTAAGTCAACCCCCGATCGCATAACTAATGTTGTGTGATCAGGGACTCAACTCAACTAACTCTCGAGCATAGCTACGTCCCTTTTATACAGCTGTCATTATCTTCTAGAAAAGCCCTAGAATGTTCGACCGCATAATAACAATGAACACAAAAGGTTCAGGCGACCGGTAGTAATTAAACACGTTGCGACTGGTTTGTTTAAGTAGCCCGGCTGCTAGCGTGATTGCGTCATCGCTATAAATAGACACTCGCTCATTGCTGCAGCGACGGCGGCACGGCTGCGACGGCGTGGCGACAGCGGCGACGACGGCAGGCGTTCCACATTACATTACTATCGATTATCACGTATTTGGTCCACTCAAAGAAGCATTAAGAAGCCGTCGATTCACCTCGGTGCAAGTGCAAGAATTGAAGGAAGCTGCGGCGCATGCTAGATCCACTATTCAAACGAAAACATTTTCATATGATGATATAAGGAAGTTTATTTAAAAAAATGCTGGATCAACTGCGTTGAAAAGCAAGGGGACCACGGCTGGACTGCCCAGTGCCATCGTGGAAAGAGAGAACTTTCTCCCGGAGAACCAACTCGGGGATTCCACCGTTTTTAAAAATAATTTCATCTGAAAGTATAAGTAAAACTAAGACTATTAGTGAAAGTTCGGTGAAAAATTCTTATTAATAAGCGAGTTATGGTCCCTCGAAGTTTGAAAATATAGATGTGACGTCACGAAGATAAGTTTTTATAGCAAACGGTTTTCTTCGTAGACCTAAATGTTCTTGAAATATACGCTATTTCTAATTACTCTTGTCTTTTCAACGTATTGTCTTAGTCCGATTTGATATTTGCTGTTTTATTTTGTGGTGGTGTTTGACGTATCTATAAGTAATCAGTTTTGTTATAATAATGATTTGTTTGCTGAAGATAAATTCTAAACAAATAATAATACCGAAACACAAAATTATCCAACACATTTAAATACTGTTTTAGATTCTATCTAAGAGGTCATGGTAGTACTTTGGTGTCCCTTTCTTCGAGCTTGTCGTCTTTGTCGTAAAGGTTACTTCAGAACTCAGTAGATGGCAACAGTAATATTCTAAAATCATAAGTCCCCATTGCAGTACCAGATTGATAGCCACGCCTCCGCTATTTGAATTTTTCTACTTCCATTGGTAATAGGCTCCTTCTCCTAACTCGATATTCGTTTTATATTTATAAGCGTTCTTTGAGCCGCCAATCAAAATAAGATAAATATATGGTATCCATATGGGTAACGAGCTGTTATAACAAAAAACCCCTTATTTTCCAAGTATTTCAATTAGGTACATCATTTTATTTCTTTATTAATATTTATTATTAAGCATATACTTTCACTATTTTTTACTAATTTCTCCTAATTCGATTGGGCTGTAATCTTCTATTGATAATTTTTCACGGAAAGACATGAAGAGACTTTAATTGTATTTGCCGTCGGAGGCAAATACTTCCAGTCTGATCCTGAGAGAGACTATATTTAAAAATTAAGTTAATTAATATTTGTTACTTGTGATAAAGTTTGGGGTCACACCAAATTTTCCAATTTATTTTTGTTCTGAAACTACACTTAAAACTACTTACGAAAATATATATTTTCTATCATATAAGTTTCTAGTTTTACAGAAATAATTTTTTAAGGTATATATAAAATATCAAATGACGTAATAATTTTGCGACCGTTATGTCACCTACCGAGTAAAAATGGAACTACATCTTTCCCTTACATCTTGAGGCATACGAACAAAAATTTATTTTTATTTCTCAGCGAGTAGTTCTCGCAGGACGTCACAGAACAATATTGTACAACCATTGTAATATCTAAATCAAACATAAATTGTATTTATTTATAATTTTTATTTATTATATTTCGTTATTTGTACTTACTTTTTTTAAAAAAAACAACTTGTTGCAAAGATATTGACGTTGCTTTCAAAATGTTGGTTATGTAAGGTTATGTTAGAAAAGTAACATCTGATTCATGTACAGTACAGGCACGAGTACGTGTGTGCCTCACTATCGTGTATTTGTGTACAAAATTATTCATAAATGAAAAGTATAATAATATTAAATATTTTTGATGTATATAAGCATAATATTAGGTAAATTTTTCATTTTTTAGTCGGAAGTAGACCTGAACTTTTTATTTTAAATGGAATGCTACATTTTTTATTTTACCATCGAATTCAGCAGAAAATTGTAGATATGAAACAATAAAAACATATTATTCATATGCAACCACTTCCGGCGTAATTCAACTTGTTTGAATGCAATCGAATTTCTATAATCTGTAAAAACAGTTTAATAAAAAAAGCTTTGTTTACACAATCAATAATTTTAAAAAAATTTAATTTCTTTGTTTATTTAAAAGGAAAACATTATACAGGGTTCACAGGATTACGTGTGGGTCTTCCAAAAAAAAATCATTTTTTTTCGTTCATTGTGTAGCTTTATATAATTTCAATCATATATCATGCAATATTTTTAAAAATATTAAACTTTTCATTCATAATTTTGTTAATAAAGTTTCCCGGCATCAATTTGTGACGTCACTTACCGATGAGTCTTATTGAAACACGAGGGGGGGAGGAACTGGATGATGATACTACTCTGATGACTGGTGGACGCTTGGATGGGTGGCGTCCACGACTTCGTGAGAAGGAAGACGAGAAGGAAGAACATAAATACACTTATTTTCACTTGATTTTACACTACGTACATGAACAAATACTTGTGATTTTACCAACTACTTTACTTTATTTACATTTAAACTAATACAACTATAACTAAGCCATTACTAATCAGTTACATTCCGTAACCCAGCGGGCTGGCGTCGCCCCAAAACTAAAACATTACATGTTCAAAAACAAAACACGTCTGCCCGACGCGACGAACCCCATGGCTCTAAAGTCGACTCTTACATGTTTACCCCATGACTCTCTAATGACGACTATCTTTAAAAACAAAACGCTATCTTCAGGACAGGATTATCTTAGGGGTACGGGGTGCATAGGCTAGGTCATCCAAAGTCACGCACGTATACACAATAATTTTTAGACTAATGATAAACAAATAAATGTCGTGACTATCATAATACAATATTAATTTCTAAACTGAATTTTGAGATTTATAACTTAAACAGATAAACAGACTTAAAATAAGATTATTGAAACTATAATTTAGAAGAGTTTATGAAAAGTTATTTATCTGTTATTGCGCTTACCCTCGTTTTATTACACTATAGTACGAGCTATTTAGATGATATAGTTATTATAGTTGATATATAAATAAATAAATCATCCTGGCGTATTACCCATTGCTGGGTGTGTCAATCTGCTTTGTACACAGATGTCGGTAATGATGACATATTCGAGGACATATTTGTACCGTGCGGGCAGTGGCGTACATAGGGCGAGGCAAACAGGGCAGGTGCCCTGGGCGCCAGAACCAAGGGGGCGCCGGTTGGAGCCCTTGGTATCCGTATGTAACTTGGATGCCAGAATTTGAAATGTTAAAACTGTTGATTACTGTGCGTATTGACATTTTTCGGAACTGTTTTCTCTATCTGTTTTTCATCGTCTGCTCAACGCTGGGAAATATTCAAAACGCTGTGCCCATAGTTATTAAATCTGAGACTAAAACAATATGGAGTACAAAAGTGGAAGCTGTGAAGCCCATAAACAATTACCTTGACGGCATACTCCAAGTACTCGACACTATAATGGATGATGCAAATGAAACGAGTGAAGCAAGAAGTGATGCTACGCAATTGTACAACCGTATGTTGACACTCGATTTTTTGACTCTACTTGAATTTTGGACGAGAGTACTCATTCCTATTGATAGAGTTCAGAAAAGACTGCAAGATATAAAATATGAACTTTCATGATACCGCCTTAGATTTGAAAGGTTTAAGAGATTATTTTCGTAATGAAAGAGAAACTTTGGTGACTGAAGCTCTGGAAATTGGACTTAGTCTCTGTCAAAACTGGGATGTTGGACCCGAAAAACGCCAACAGCGAAAGATCTTCGAATAGCCATACAAATTTTCAATTATCTGAGAGTCTCCATGGGTCAAGATCGATTGAGTGATCTTGCTTTGATGAGCGTTGAAGGAGAAGAAACTGAAAAGACCGATTTCGAGCACGTTATTAATGCCATTTTTTGATCGTAATGACCTCCGGAATATATGGTATAGTTTCTCGGTCGAGTCACGGAACACTCATATATTGAGTTATTTTGATATTGTGCTGATTCGTTCATGGTTGAAGTTATTTCATAATATATATGGATATTCTTAAGTAATTTCAACATATACATTAAAGCGAGAAAGATGTAATCTTGATTTTACATTGTTGACAGGGGGCGCAATTACGACCCTTGCCCTGGGCGCCATTTCACTTAGGTACGCCACTGCGTGCGGGCGTTTACCAGGCGTCGCCTCACGGGCACTCATTGCTGGCGTGGAGAGTGCATCACAGGGGTCAATTTTGTGCCATTTAAAATTAGAAATATTAGGCGTCGGTCGGGATCGAACCCGGTTCCGGGCCCAGTTCCACAGATTCGCGACCAGACACTCAGGCACGCGGCCACGAGACCCCATAGTTGATATATCATTTACTTTTTTTTACATTGTTGTTAATTTGATTAATAATTATTTAATTTTATACAGATATGCAATTATTAATGAATGAATATGAATTAATAGTTTTACGCTAACTATAAATAATGTCGTATTCATTAAGTTTTATTTTTTATTTTATCGCTCTATACTAAACATATTTTCGTGAAATATCTTATGGAGGTCATATATGTTATAATGTAACCAAATATGTCGTTGTCAAGTCAAGTTCCTTCTTGGTTATTTCATTGATAACATGTAAACATGTAAATTTACTATAATGATCCGTGTAAAGTGTATGAATAGTTGTAGGCAAAAATGGTTGTGAAATATTGTATAGTACCCAAGTAACACTGACCGACAGTCGGCCAAAAAGTGACGTCGATTATAGGTTGAAACTATAGTTTCAGAGGATAGTGCTAACGCATCGTTAAGTGACGACAAAAAAAAATTAAATTTTTTTAAAAACTTCAAAAATTTATAGTTTAAATATTATGTCTATTAGAAGGTAAAATATGAATCTACATTCATACATAACTTACATTTTTACAAAAAAAAAAAAAAAAATGGGAAGACCCCATTTAGTGGTATATTGATTTGGAAACATGCATGTCGTTAGACATGGGCGTAAATGTAAATTTAGCACTTTTTATTTTTACTAATAATTTCCAAGTACAAAATAACACTGGATTTTGATTTGAACTTCTCCCTTAGCAGATTTGTAATAGTCAAATCCTCCACATAAAAATAAATTTACTTCATCGTTTATGTTTCCATATTCAGAAGCCTCCTTGATCCATTGTTTCAACAATTGAATTAATTCAGATGGATGGTCGGTTGTTTCATTTGCATGCCAGTCGATTAAAAGTTTTTTCAGTAGGACACCTCTAGAAAAAGAAAATATTATTAATTATTTTAAATTTACAACAGTTGAGAAATATTTAAAATGTTTTCATACAGTTTCAATAAAATTACATAGGTATTAAAAAAATCATGTTCATCATTTAATATCTTTTGAACCACTTCACTACTAAAAATAATTTTATTCAGAAATATTTCAACCTTCTTGAATCTATTGGCGCAAAGTTCAGCTCGATATTTCTAACCGTTTGCGAGATATTTAATTTATAAGTAATAATAATTTAATTTATAACTGTTGAGTGGCTTAAGAGTTATTAACAAAATATAATTTACGGCGTTTTCCTTGAAGTTGAATTGAAAATATATTAATTGAACAGAGCGGCGAAAATACGTTGGAATCCAATATTATAAAACAAAGAGTGATCGATATCTCATTGTCATAATGGGGTACTATACCATAGTCATATTTTAACTATCTTAGCTAAAAATGCGAAAATATACGTAAATTAATGAGTATTAGTGAAAGAATTTTGTTTAAATAATAGGTTTGTTCGTTTCGCTACCTTGCGTCTACGGTTTACTGCCGCGCCCATATACTTTGTCTGGAACCGGCAGTAAACCGTAGACGCAAAGTAGCGAAACGAACAGACATATTAACTAGTTCGCAAACTACAAGTGACTGAAGTCGATGTATATTTAGGATATCGTAACGTAATGGGCTGTGATACGGAA
Organism: Harpalus rubripes; assembly: GCA_963082715.1. NCBI lineage: Eukaryota > Metazoa > Arthropoda > Insecta > Coleoptera > Carabidae > Harpalus > Harpalus rubripes. The sequence continues at coordinate 40,131,897 of OY720458.1, forward strand.
AGCAAAACTCGTATTGCGATGCTAAACACTATTCTAAAAACATTTCTGGTCAGCTGTCAGTTGTTATCACTATATAACTAGTACTAGTACGAATATAGATTGTTTTCCCCATTTGGCCACAAAACGTCATCATGTAGAAGAGTATTTAGTTATGACACGAAATCTTGTATGAAATACATTAATCGTAAATAAAGTATAGTATGCAACTCGCTGTAATGGTAATTATTACCTACCTAGAATGATTACAATGCTTGCTCGTGTTGCAAATTCATCCTCGGTAATAAGAGCGTCCATTATTATAACGTCGATCAAAACATTCTTCAGTGTCTTGGGGATAATTTTATCTACAATTCCTGTAAAATATTGAAAACAAAATATATCGCATCCTGGAATTGTCAATAAGTGTGGCTTGGACTTGGTGGTAGTCGAATTACGAATATAAATCTGGAAAAACAGACATAAAAATATGTTTGTTTGAAAAATCATAAAATAAATAACTTTAACGCCGTGTTCTTTTGTGTCCAAGTCTTTTAGCAGTTCGAAAATGACTGTAATGTCATAATCTGGAATCTATATGTCCAAAACATCTAAGGCGGTTAGCACTTTTTATGCTTTTTCGAATAGCGATACTCAATTTTTGTGTCATAGTAGAAAGTTACAAAGTTCTAAAAATTAAATTTAAGGTCTAAAACTTTAAATGAAATTAAATATTTGTAAATGATATTTAGATATTAAAAAATATGAAAAATTAGTAAAATAAAATAGTCACTTTTTTCTTAAAAAATAAAGTGAATTCATTCATTCCATTTGTGGCACTTTTATCATAGCCATATGCAAATAAAATTAATATAAAACTTTATATGCATTTTTCTAAAAAAAAATATATTATTGAATTCAGAAAAAAATTCTCTATCGAATACGTTAATTGATTTATAGTTTATAGATTGTCATTTAAAAAAATAACTTTGTATTATAGTTTGAGAACTACTTGTTTAAAGTTTAAACATTTCTTTTCTTCGATAAGTGATTGTTCCCCACGATGATCTACTACAACTAGGAACTTTCGTTTCGATGATTTTATTCTGTTTCCAAGAGCGTCTCATTTCCGTAAAAAACCGTATATTAGTGACATCTAGTGAAAAATAGAATAATTACGAAAGTATACTTTACAGTTTACTGTAAAGTCGATTGTGACATTGTAGTTCGAGTGTTCTTCACTGTCCAGTTTCAAATAGTCATAGTGGCGGGTATTTTTGAAAGCTTCTGTCTCATTTCCGTAAAAAACCGTATATTAGTGACATCTGGTGAAGAATAGAACAATTACAAATGTATAATTTACAGTTTACTGTTAAATCAATTGTGGCATTGTAGTTCGAGTGTTCTTCACTCTTCAGTTCCAAATAGTGTCATAATGCCGGGTATTTTTGAAAGCTTTTGTGAACTATTTTGTTTATTTTAGCATATATTATATATACTGACGTACGCTAGTACCTATATATAATCAGTGATAAATATTCATAAGTAATTGATAATGAAATAATAAAAGTAAATTTTATATGTATTTTAATAAAAACTATGTTTAAATTGAAGAGTGATGCTATATTAGAACTATGTTTGATTGATGTATTTTAAATTTAGCATATTTCATAGACTATATACAGAGTGTTAAATAAAAGGGTAAAAAAATTTCAAGGTAGATATACCTACCTTGAAATTTTTTTACCCTTTTATTTAACACTCTGTATATAGTCTATGAAATATGCTAAATTTAAAATACATCAATCAAACATAGTTCTAATATAGCATCACTCTTCAATTTAAACATAGTTTTTATTAAAATACATATAAAATTTACTTTTATTATTTCATTATCAATTACTTATGAATATTTATCACTGATTATATATAGGTACTAGCGTACGTCAGTATATATAATATATGCTAAAATAAACAAAATAGTTCACAAAAGCTTTCAAAAATACCCGGCATTATGACACTATTTGGAACTGAAGAGTGAAGAACACTCGAACTACAATGCCACAATTGATTTAACAGTAAACTGTAAATTATACATTTGTAATTGTTCTATTCTATACATTTCGATGTGCTGATTTACAATCATTTTTCAAAATTCGCAAAATTATGGACATGCTTCTAGAAGAGTACATTTCTAGTACCACTGGTCGACATGTAATTTTTAATAAAAATAATAATGGATTTTTTAATCACGTAACTGATGTTGAATAACAAATGAATTAATTTTATTCTGACGTTTTGTACTTCATAACAGCAATACACAAATGAGTACGGGTATTCAACAAAATTTATTTATTAATAAATGTTTACAATAATAATAAACGTTTGTAAATATTTTTATAGTACATTTTCAAAATGCCCTCCTTCTATCTCCACACATTCTCTGCATCTTCTGAAAAATGATGCCCTCTATCAAAAATGCCCGGTTTTCTTAGAATTGTTTCACAGCTTTGCACAAGTCGTTGTTGCAATTTTTCTAAATTACATACGGGTGTCGCGTAGGGTAAACTTTTAAGATAACCCCATATAAAAAAAATTGCATTGTAAAATTACCCTGGGTTTAAATTCTAAATTTATTGCATAAACTACTTTACAGACATCAAAAATCTAAAAATAAAACTTTATATTTTGATCTTTATAACAGACTACCTGATCATTTAACTACTTTAGAATTAAAGAAATTCAAAATCATTGTTAAAACTTGCCTTTAAAAAAACTGCTTCTACACTATGGAACAGTTAGTTCTTATATCTTCTATTTCATTAAATAAAATAAATATATCAACACGGCTTATTACCCCTTGCAGAATGTGGCGTGGAGAGTGCACCACAGGGGTCAATTTTGCGTCATTTAAAATTGGAGATATTTGGCTTCGGTCGGGATCGAACCCGGTTCCCTAGATTCGCGATCTGACACTTAGGCACGCGGCCACGAGACCCCTATTCCATTGACGTACTATAAGCAATATGTATTGTAAAATAGTCAATAAAAATTATTATTATTATTATTATTATTATTATTATTATTATTATTATTATTATTATTATTATTATTATCAAAGTATTTTTACATTAAAGACAAGATTATTAAAATTTATTTTTATAATAAATATAAATAATCAAGCTTAACAGATTGCAACGCTAAAAGCATCTAGGGACAAGTAATAAAAACAATTCATCCATCATTTTAAGAAATTTTAAATGTTAAGTTTAATAAAAGTCATAATTTTAAAACGCAGTAATTCAGAAGGCAGCGTTTATAAAATAGAGATTTTTAAAATCTCCCGAAAATGTAGAAATTTATTTTTCTTAAATAAATAAGTACATAAATAAATTTTTAAATCACGTTAATTTCCAACATGTTGAAAAAGAAAACAAATAGAAAGCGGCATAACATTAATAAACAAATCAATTGTTGTATGTTGTCACAAATTAATGCGGCATTGTCTAAAAATTGCAAAAATACGTTTGTGCAATGTGATTCTGTGATTTTATTACGTATTTATTTATTTTTATAGACCTGTATTTTTGCATCAATTAAATGTCCATATTTTCTTTAAAACATTTATAATTTTTTCGGCTCAATAATGAAATCTAACTAGTCATATTTGTAATAACTAAAATCACTAAATAAATATATTTTTTTATTTAAAAAAATTTAAAGGCACTTCGGCTCATGAACCACTAATGCCTCAGTACATTGAGTTTACATTCAGTGTCATATTACATTATATTTTATTTAATAATAGAGGATTCCATCATTTTTAAATATAATTTCATCTGAACGTATAAGTAAAACTAAGACTGTCGGTGAAAATCCGGTGAAAAATTCCTATTAATAAGCGAGTTAGTCCCTTGAAATTTGAAAATAAAGATGTGACGTCACGAATATAAGTTTTTATATCAAACTGCTTTCTTCGTGAACCTAAATGTTCTTGAAATATGTGCTATTTCTAAATTATATTTATAAAAAATAAAAGAATATTATTGTACTGTACAAGTCTACACGATTTATAATTGGTAGTGTATTTAAATTACTAAGTTTAATGGAAAATATTTATATTCAAATAAAAACTGTTTGAGAATTGCAGTACTGGACTGATAGCCACGCCTCTGCTATTTGAATTTCTCTACTTCCATTGGTAGTAGGCTCCTCCCACTAACTGGGCATTCGTTACATATTTATAGGTCGTCTTTGAATCGCCAATCAAAATAATATTTATGGAATTCATATGAGTGACGAGCTGCTATAACAAAAACCCCCTTATTTCCAAAGTATTTCAACTATCGTTTTATTTCTTTATTAATATTCATTATTAAGCATATACTATCAATATTTTTTCCTAATTTCTCTTAAATCAATTGCGCTGTAGTCCCCTATTGTATATGTTATAGATATTTTATAACATTTTGGTTGTTTTCTCGGTTGTTTCTTAGGGCTTGTTTTAGTGTGGCTGCGATGTTGTATAGAATTGTCTCTGTGTCGACGGTGATCTGGGTGTTACATGTTTTACAGATGCTGGGCTGAGTCTTTTGTAATATGTGGCTCTGCGTTATTTTCGTATGGCCTATTCTAAGTCTCGTTAGTATTGTTTGGGTTCATATGTCTTTAATTTTTTTAATTATGACGATTTTTAGGTCTTGCGCAAGGATATGGATATTTTCTAGAAATTTTTCTGTACCTTCGTTGCTTATGCTTCCCGAATGAGATTCCTTGGTTGTTTTGAAAGTCGTGGATGTTGGTTTGGGTGTATATGAATTTTTGTTTTGCATATGGGTCTTCTATGCCTTGTATTGTAAAATACATAATTATTGTATATAATAAATGAAAATGCCAAAGTTGAAAAAATTCAACTCAGAAGAACAGAGCAATTGGAAGAAACCTATCAACTTTCTCATACGAAAGCACTGTTCCATTAGCCTTTACTCATTTGTTGTAGAAGCGTACGAAATTTTCATATACAGACGGCTCATTTGGTCTTTCTAGTATACAGGGTGTTTGACGTAAGTCCGGCACCAAGAATATTTTGTTTATCTTGAGAGATACAAGAAAATGTTAATAAGCAAACTTAAACTAGACAAAGGGGCTCATAAGATGACCATAGTAGGAATTTTGCATCACTTCCGGTTTTAGAGGAAATGGGTACAACTTTAAATCTAGCATAGGGAATCTGCATTTTTATATAATTTTTCTGAATGTACATGAAATTAGCTTCACGATGATATTAAAATATCATAGTTTTACTTCATCCATTTCAAAATGGCGACTATTTATTTTCAAAATATGTATTAATATAATAAATAAATAAATATAAATAAATATATCATCACGGCATATTACCCATTGCTGGGTGTGCCAATCTGCTTTGTTTGCAGATATCGGTAATTATAATGACATATTTGTACCGTGCGGGCGTTTACCAGGCGTCACCTCACGGGCACTCATTGCTGGCGTGGAGAGTGTACCACAGGGGTCAATTTTGTGCCATTTAAAATTCTAAATATTTGGCGTCGGTCGGGATCGAACCCGGTTCCCCAGATTCGCGACCAGACACTCTGGCACGCGGCCACGAGACCTCATAAAATTAAATGCAAAATTAAACATAGCAGCTATGATACAATTTTATTACCTTAAAACAAAAAAAAGTATTTATCTGCATTCAAGTTGAAGTGCTCTAACAATTTTGTGATTTAATTAAAGGTATTAAAATTGATTCATAGCATGCTATGTTTAATTTTGTATGGAATTTTATTAATACATATTTTGAAAATAAATGGTCGCCATTTGGAAACGGTTGAAGAAAAACTATGATATTTAGGTATCGTTGTGAAACTAATTTTATTTACATTCTGAAAAAAAAACCGATTCCTTATGCTAGATTCAAACTTGTACCCATTTCCGCTAAAATCGGAAAAGATACAAAATTCTTACTATGATAATCTTATGAGCCCCTTTGTCTTGTTTAAGTTTGCTTATTAACATTTTTTGTATTTCTCAAAATAAACGAAATATTCTTGGTGCCGGACTTACGCCAAACACCCTGTATTTGTAGTTTCAAATAAATAAATATATCATCACGGCATATTACCCATTGCTGGGTGTGCCAATCTGCTTTGTACACAGAAGAATATTGTTACTCACTTCGTATACGCAAATATCCTGACTCTACTGCTATATACAATTTTTTTAAAGAATATGGGCTCTAGGGCTCTGCTTTGCATATTCTATATTTATTTAACATATTTTTTCCAATATACGCATGCGCGATATCTTCACTTCTATTGGTCATTTGGTGTACATAACATATTGTTAAATATTATGTTGTACCTATTGTTATTACGAAAAATAAAATGTAAAATATTACTCAAAACTGTAGCCAATACAGCGTTATAAATTGGTGCACGTATAATTGTAAAAATTGAGCCGGAATACCAATATATCAATTTTTGTTATACTGGTTAGGTGTAAGCAGTGGATTTCTTAATATGTTATTATCTAAAATAATCTCCATCTTCACTACATCTCACAACGCAAATTAATTTGTTATGTTATATAAAACAATTGAGACAGATAAAGAAGTTCGGTGGGGTTCTCAAGAATCTACCGAGTAAGAAATCTTCGCCAGTTAATAGTGTCCACATCTACCTGTAACAGACGCGCACTCCCGCTTAAACGCGAACGCGTTAGTAGAGTCAGGTACGTACGAGGTAGTGTTGAGTACAGTACACCGACCTCGTGCAACGGTGAAATGTCAACATTCTAATTATTGTGTAGAAGTACATGGTTGTTTGTTTTGTGATATGCTCAACAAAAGAAAATCTTATTTGCTGGATTACTTGGTAACTATTTATTAATCTTTATTATTATATTTACTACTATATTATGTATTTTAATAAAAATACAAATACAAAATGACACAGAATTTTACGAATATAAGTAGAAAATTACAATTTATTTAAAATTAAAAAATGGGGACGTGCACAATACATCAACTATAAAGAAATATTTATATTTATACCTATGAAAATAATTGATATCAAAATATATTCGAAAGTTTATATGTTTTGTGTGAAGAAAACTTCTAGCTATACGCATGAAATTGTTTTAAAAAACAATATTGTTTACTAAAAATTAAGTTACAAATAATATTTTTATAAAGTGCAATAGAATGTAATAAGAAAATGTAAATTAATATTACTTTAATTAATGTATTGGCTAAGTATTTTTATTTATTTTAGTTAAACAGGAACTTTCTTTTCTAAATTTTAATTAATAAGCCTTACTTCAGACTAACGTAAGTAAATGAATACTGTAACAACACATTAGATAAATATGGGCTTTATAAATAGTACCTCTATACAATACAATATTAAATTTGGTTATTAAATCGGGGAAGAAATGTGGGAAAAAATAATTAAACCAAGAAAATAGAATAAAAAACATTATATTGATTATATATACAGTTATTGTAAACTCCACCATTTTTTTGAATATACACTAAATCTAAAATTTGTAAAATCAAGGTTCTATTTATAGGTTTGGTTTAGGTGCCGAAAGAAAAAATATAGCCGGCACCATAAACGTAGTGTAGGAATCTATAGTGAAAGTATGAAACACATTTCCAAGGTGACTGTAGTTTTTGAATATTTATCTAGAATCTGTTGGTGTAGAATATCTAAATATGTAGTAATGTATTTACTCCTGAATTTTTGCGCTGCTGACCTGAATACGTGCTGTGTGCTACGTGTCAATTATAAATGTTTATGCAGGGGGAGAAATTTTAACTTTAAATATATCTAAAGTTCCAATAAAGTTGCATTGTTTTTCAAAGGAATGTTTGTTTGAACTTTGACTTTTAATTAATAATTTTATCTTTGTGTTTGCCATTATATAAATTAGTTTCTAAATATGACCAGAAATTTAGTAAGTTGTCTGTTCTTATTTTTAATTTTTTTTTGTACATTCTTATTAAAATCTGAGTGCTTGTGCAATAAATTTTATAACATTAATAGATTAAAATATATACGAGACAAAATTAAATGACTATTGTAACAGTTATTTAATAATAACAATTTATTAAAGAACCGTGAAGGTTATCCAGTTATTTATGAAAATGTGTACTGGAAGTTTAGTGTCCCACATTAAACACACACACATATATACCGGGGGCCTACGTGAAATATTTTATATAGCAAATACAATGTTTGTTTTTTTTGCTGTACTTAGTTGCTTACCTATTAACTTTAGCTTTACAGGAAAGTTGTAAATACAATGCTTGTTCAGAATTAAAAATTATACAATATTATAATCAAATCAATCACATTTGTCTATTTTACGAAAAAAAAAAAATGCAAGATAAAATACGCAATTTACGCTACAAATATTAAATAACTTTATTATAGTTTGAAGGAACTATGAAATATCCTGTAAATATGTAAATTGTGAATGTTATTTTGCGTTATTTCGTAAATTAACAATAAATTGTTATTGATTTGAATCATATTGTGTAGTTTTTAATTCTGAACATGTTTTGTATTTACAAGTTTCCTCCAAAATTAAGGTAACTACAGTAAAATAAAAAATTGACATTGAATTTTCTATGTAACAGATTTGAAGTTGACATCCGGTCTATATATATATATATACATACAGGGTGTCCCAGGACGAGCTTACGCTATCGTTATTTTAAAAACTATTGAATATTATTTTACGAAATTTGGTATCTAGGAGTTTTCAGACATGCCCGTTTCAACTAAAATATTTTCAAAATAGTAGCATTTCCGGATTTAACCTGAAGTAGACCTTAATTTTTTTATTTTAAATGGAATGCTATATTTTTTATTTTACTGTTCAGCAGAAAAAACGACCACTTCTTTATCACTCTATATCTCGAGTACGGAATCGAATTTCTATAATCTGTAAAAACAGTTTTATAAAGAAAGCTTTTGTTTACATTAATACACATTAATAATCAACTATTTTTGAGAATTGTAATTTCTACGGGAACGTAAAGTTGCAGTTCACAAAATTTAAAAATATCAATTTTTTTTAAATGGAACACCCCATTTTTATTATGTAAATAAATTCTTTGTTAAAAAATAAGAATACATAGTTTGTGTAGCATGTCCTATGTTGAAAGTTGATAGATTTTTAGTAAAACGGAAAATATTTAATTTGCATTTATTTACATTAGTTATCAAATTTAATTGAACTGGGCCATGGTGGAAAACGAAGAAAATTGTATTTAGTACCTATTTATTATTTTATTGAATTATTATAAATTAGTATCATATTAAATGTAAAATACGAAGTAAACAGAAAAAAAAACATAAAGCTAAAACAAAAGGTTCATTAACCTAGACTTATAAACAAATACTAACGTATGCAATTTAAATATTTTCCATTTTACTAAAAATCTATCAGCTTTCAACTTAGGACATGCTACACAAACTACCACTATTTTTTAATGAAGAATTCATTCAAATAATGAAAAATGGGATGTTCCATTTAAAAAAATTGAGATTTTTGGATTTTGTGAACTACAACTTTACGTTCCCGTAGAAATTACAATTTTCTAAAATAGTCGATTATTAATTCGTATTACTGTAAACAAAAGCTTTCTTTATAAAACTGTTTTTACAGATTATAGGAATTCGATTCCGTTCGAGATATAGAGTGATAAAAAGTGGCCGTTTTTAGATGAAAAATCAAAAAAAGTTGAATTACGCCGGAAGTGGTTGAGCATGAGTAAATTTTTTTTATGGATTCATGTGTAAAATTTTCTGCTGAATTCAACGGTAAAATAAAAAATATAGCATTCCATTTAAAATAAGAAAGTTAGGGTCTACTTCCGGTTAAACCGGAAATGCTACTGCTTGGAAAATATTTTAGTTGAAACGGGCGTGTCGGAAAACCCCTAGATACCAAATTTCGTAAAATAATATTCAATAGTTTGATAGCGTAAGCTCGTTCTGGGACACCCTGTATATATATATATATATATATATATATATATATATATATATATATATATATATATATAATATACACACATACATTAACACTATTCATCGTGGGATCAAATAACATCTACTTTCTTGTGTCGCAAAATTTATTATCAAAAAATGGAGAGACGATTACCATAAATGAGTTGTATTTATTACTCACTAAAAGTGTATATATAAGTCTTTACATAACTTAAGAGAAGAAAATAAACTGCAACTACTAATGTTTACTTAACGCACTTATGATGATATTACGAATTTTTTTTACTATAGATATAAGCTGTTCATCAAATACTCTGACATAATGATTGAACATGGGAAATTAATTTTTTATTCCACATTTTTTTGAAACCAAAATATTTGAATTTACGCCTTTACGAAATGAGTAAATTAAAGACGCGATAAAAATAAATCTAGTATGCGTCATTTGAAAAAAATGAGCGTCGGATGAACTGTCATCATATATCATTTTTTATTCAGCTAAGCGGATTACTTTTGGTTAGGAAATAAGATGGATAGTAAGATAATCTAATAAGTTAATATCTGAATAAAATATGTCCAGTTATTTGTGAAGTATCGGTCAAATTAAGAACTTGATTCATGTCTACACATTAGAAAAGGATAACTATATTAACAATACATACAGGTGCTCATTTTAAATGGGACACCATTGCTATCACAAGAATTATAAGAGCTACAAATAAGGTTGAATGGGCAAACAATTTCTATTTTACATAACTAATGTATTGAACAAAAAAAAAAAAAAAATACAGAACGTAACTTTTTTATTTTAAATAAGAACATATAAAATATACAGGTTGTTCCCCGACTCGATGGCCATAGCTTAAGGGCATATAGAAAAATGAGTAAGAAAAGCTTAATCAACCTAGATCTGATCCTGTGATCTTCAACTTTTTCCGAGAAAGAGGCTATTTTGTATTACAATCGAAGAAAAACTGACAAAAATAGTGACTGAACAAAATTTTGTGTAGGTATAGTATATCAGTAGATAGTAGTGGCGTATTAACTTAGTTTGGCTTCACAAGCCGCGCTTCGTTCATCATAAACCAAATATAATTGTGCTCCATGGGCTCGTAAGATTTTTACGCTGCCTGTAAAATTTTGCGCCACAAGCCCGCGGGCTTCGTAAGCGTGTAGGATATTACGCTACTAGTAGCCTATAAAAAAAAAACAATAAAATTTATATGACACATTTTTCTCAATTTCTAATAGTTACGAAGTTATTTGAAAATTAAATATTTGCCAAGGTCGCCACATTTTACTTAGTACAATTATTTGATTTTTTTGTAAAATAAGAGCATATCTATGATGACCTCTCAAACCCCGTAAAATCTCATTTTTCACTGCGTTATATGTAGGTATCTTGGAAACTATTGAAGATCGGACCCATGTTGAAGCTTTTTTCTCATTTTGGTCAGTACCTACTATATGCCCCTTATGCTATGGCCATCGAGTTGCGGGACACCTGTATTTGTTTATTCGCTAGATTATTTATTCAACAATTTTCATACCTTCATATAATGATTAATGCATGTAAAGTTTTATATTAATTTTATTTAAATATGACTATAATGAGAGTGCCACTAATGGAAAAAATGAATACATGTTGCCATTCTTATGTAATTAGATTGCCATTAACCCATTACCGGCCAAGGCATTAACAAATGAAAATTTTTATGAACTCTTTATCAATAATTACTTGAAATATGCTAATTAATTCGAATCTAGTATATAAAAAAAATGATTCAAAAATTCCAAAATAAATGAGGGTGCATAAACGCACCTTTAGCAAATAACGTTATCAATGAGAAAATATATTTATACTTTACAAAATACATTAAAAACCTTATCAGTATTACATTTTTGAATCAAAACTTTCAAAACAGTCGGATTTTAAGTGTACTTGAGTGTCCTTTGCATATTATACACACGCACACACACACACATATTATTTATTTATATATATATATATATATATATATATATATATATATACATACAGGGTGTTTCCTTCAAAACAACCAGCGCTTTTTTGGGCGAACTAACAACTTTAGAGAAAAATGTTTTATACCAAAAATGATCAAGAACAAGAGGATAATGTATCAATAGTAACAAACCGAATATATAACCAGTGGTTCTCAAACGGTAGAACAAAATTATATTTTTTTAAATGGCACCCTATATAATTTTTAGCCCTTTGAATACAATATTATTTTATGATTTCAACAATATAAATATAGTATAGAGTTGTATAACAATTATTTCGAGAAAAATTGTATTAAAAACTAGAAATAATATTAAAAAAAATGGGTTTACTACTAGCGTAACTAGGCAACAGACGTATTGCATAGCCTATTGTAATATAACATTATTTTTAATACCATTTTTCTCGAAATAATTGTTATACAACCCTATACCATATTTATATCGTTGAAATCAGAAAAAAATTCTCTATCTAATGGGCTAAAAAATTATATAGGATACCATTTAAAAAAATATATTTTTGTTCTGCCGTTTGCGAACCACTGGTCGAATTTTCGGTTTGTTATTTTTAATAAATTAGCCCCTTATTCTTGATCATTTCTTGCATATAACATTTTTTCTAAAGTCATTAGTTCGCCTAAAAAATCGCTGGTTCTTTTAAAGGAAACACCCTGTATATATATATATATATATATATATATATATATATATATATATATATATATATATATATATATGCTGTGGTTTTTGTACACTTTAAAATTTTTTCTGGCATTGTTTTCATATTTTATATTATCTTGTAAACTTTGTTTGGATTCTACTATGACCAGAATTTGAGGCTTCAGTCTAAGCGTCCTTTAGGACATCAGTCCTATCACATTTCATGAGGTCCTTGAAGAAATTGTTAAATTTCGAAATTGGTCCACAGATTTATGGATCCCTGACGCAAACAAGGTTTACATTGAACTAATATTGTTTTAATATTTTTGCTCACAAATTTGGACAGTAACTTTTTAAAATACAAAATATACACTATTCCGAGTGCACGTAACTGGCACGAGGGGATACGAATATGTATACTTTCCAATAAAAATATTATTGTTTATAATAAAACCAAAATAATTATACAAATCTGAAGACTAATCCTTTGTAAAGTATTTAGCATAAAAACTTTTAATATTTATTTATAATATAAATATTTTTTACAGCTGTGATTGAAACTATATACACAGTACCTAAATATAGGTGATATTGTGCAATTTTTTTACATTTAAAAATAAAAATTTATTTTGATATAAAACTTCTGCAATGTTGATTGTAGTTAGAAAATAAAATCCAATTTAAAAAATTACGCAAATTAATATGTGCAGAATATGAAAAGAAAAATAAATACAAAAAGGTGCGTATGTGCTTCTTTGGCCGTAAATGGGTTAAAGGAATAAGTGAATATTTTGTGTGTATTGACCTCGGTATTGACATTTAATACAAAAGTATGATTGATTAGCGAATAACCTCTTTGCAGCTCTTATAGTTCTCGAGATAGCATTGGAAGCCAATTAAAAATGATCACTGTATAACCTTATTGCAGACCGCGATTATATATTTGACCACAATTAACGTAGTTACCTTGTAATGTTTAATAAAATGCGGTTAGCATGTAACCATAAATAATTTAACCGTAACTAAAATATTTTTGTACGCTACTTTTGTTTGACAGTTGATGTATTTTTTTAAAATAATTGTATACTAGATCTATTTTTACTATTAATGTACTCTAAAGTTTTAAATATAATATTGCTCCAATATTAAATGGAGTGCATTTTGGGCTAATAAACTGATTTTCCATGTTAAATCCCTGATGCGATTGGGTTTTTGATGAACAACCTGTATATACAAGAACGTATCTAGCTTTCGAATCTTTAAAATCTTAGTTCCTTGATATCAATGGGAGAAGAAATGAAAGTCACGCAGAAAACTAGTTCTTCATTTAATTACTGTCTAGTAGTAAATGAAAAGAAAATCGGTTGCTGTGCCTATTTTTGGCAGTTGGGAAGTTTCACTAAATATCTAGAGGATCATTGTATTTACATTCCCACATTTCAAAAACTTTCATAATGTAAAACAGTCAAAACCACTTTTCGTGTTTTTTTTTATTAACAGAATAATATAAGTAGTTATGTTTAGGGCGAAAATTGTAAAATTAAAGTGAAGAAATAACACAAAAAATAACTATTATAATATACTATTTTTTTAGTTCGAACTTTAGTATACATCGTTTCAAAATAATTACGTTCTGGTATTAACGTCTAATAGTGATTTCATTTGTAGCCACTGTTTCTAAAATGTATGTTTTATATGTGAATTTTTCCGCTGTCTCATTTCATGCGTTAAAATTAATCCGGTATCTGGTTTTCAATAACTTTTACCAGTTTTTTGTGTGAGGTGGACAGGAACACATCAACACAGGTCATTATATACTTTAATGAGTATTTGTAAGGAGAAAAGTATATCGTCGTTTATTGAATTGTATTCAAAATGGATACATACCACACGTGTAAATGTAATAGGCTTAATATATGTTTAATTAAGAAATATAATAGAATAGAAATTATACTTTCCTTATGTCATAATATTATTTAAAATTTAATGTAAAACATGACAAGCGTAAGAATTATTTAAATTTAATCAACAGAATGGATACTCAAGTATTTTGGAAAGTTTCACATCATAACACTTGCCCCGTTTTATAAAAATCGAGACAAAAATATATTCTTAATGTATCTACATAAATTGAAAATTAGGTTGAAATATTATTTACCTACTTAAAATTTTTGACACTTGTATCGCATTTTGATATTTCTTTGTTATGGTTTACACTACGTAATTTTGGTAATAACTGAGTTGTAACGCATTCGTGTATTTTACCGGAAATACATACAGTGAACAGTGCAACTATGGTGTAGCGGTAAGTAGGAGAAAGCGGGACGAGTTAAAAAGGAAACGGTTTTTCATGGCCAGTATACGTATTTTCAATACCTATATGAAAATCTTTCACATCAGGAGAAATCACTATTTAAATTTCACAAAAGAAATAATGGATAGCTCAGATGACATTTATTTTCTTAACATGTTTAAAGGATTTAAAGAGGAATGTTCAATTCAAATAGAAATAGTAAATCAGCATTTCTCCACCTTTTGTCAGTGGAATTCAAACTTGTAATGATATATCGGATATTATATTATTAATTTTGGCACACTTTTTTCTTCATAGTATGAATTCCATACACTAAAATTTTGTCAAAATTTTGCCATTTCTAGCTCATTGGAAATTTACTATAGTAACACTATTCAATATTTAATATTGTAATTAGAATTGTTATTCCATGAACAAATTTTGTACGACCTATAAACATAGAAACTATAAAAAGACTGTCAATATTATGTACATAGGTATAGGTGTTAATAAGTTTTTCAGTTATTTCTGATTGATATATACTACTTTTAGCACTGATATACAGTTATTTGAATTTGTCGTATAAATATGCCTTTCCTTAATTTATACATTTCTTCATGTACTGAAACTGTTAGTTTTTGCCATTTGAAATTAGACTCGGATTATAAAGTAGCATAATTGCTATCACCTCCTGCCACCAAAGAAAAAGAAAAATACTGGAATTTTAAAAATTGGAAAGGTTTCGTACTAGACCATTCATTATATTTTTTTATGTAATTACTCATCATAAAATGAAATAATGAATTAATTTTTTGGAGAAAGAATGAAGTGATGCCAACATGGTCTGGGATTATATTTTTACCGTTATGTTATATTCGTGTAACTAGTTAAAAAAAAAATCCAATTTGATAGCTAAAATTCATTTTTCTTAGTATATTGGTGAAATTTTTTTTTATTTTCCATGCTCCGCATATGCTGATTCTTCTCTTAATTTTTAATAATTTTTTCTGATAAACTACAATTTATTAATCGATTTAATTAAAACGGGTATTTTCTTTTGTCTAATTATTTAAAAATCAAAATTTAATCACATACCCATTATTTAAAAAGAGAAAGATATTTATTCAAGACAAACAAATTAATATGATTTCATTATTCGTAAATTTTTTGATGGACATCTGATTTCAATATTAACAACTATAATTATTCACATTTAATTATGAGATTTTTATTTTGTTAGCGTTTCTCCCCAGGAAATAAATTTGAAATTGCATATGAAAAATTCAACTCTCATTCGTTATTCAGGACCTTTTGATTGCTAGTGATAGTGATGTATTTATTTGATGTGAAAACATGTGATGTAGGCAGCACATTAAATCCCGTTAATTTCATATACATATTTTATATTAATTCCGCATAGAAAGTTTCTTGCAATCATTATAGTAAATTCCAGTAAAATTGTTTCACGAACATACTATGTCAATTGCACTTGGCACTGACTTCTGTTAATTCTCGTAATATTTGAATATCTTAACTGTTTTCATGGTGTAATACAGATAGGTTGTAAGATTAAGAAAACTTAATTTCTTTAATATTTTTGTTTATCTCTAAATACATTGATAATAAAGATATACTGGGTGTCTAATTTTTTTGTGGACCATAGGAAATACAATGGTAAAATTTTCAAATTGTTATAAATTCTGCCCTATTAATATTAGAATAAAAGTGTAAATGCAAAATGTTGAGAATTAAAAACTGCAACAAAGTCTAAAATTATTGTTTACATGCATTTCGTTTGCGAAAGATAGACAAAATAAAAGTAACAATTTTTAGCTATTTACAGAGTGCCATCAGCAATGCACAAAAATTTAAACAATTGTATTGCTTGAGTTTGGCAGATGACATCTGTCATAAAGTTTTAATAATTGTTGAATTCATTAATATATTTATCAGTAAGCATGGATATATTTACCATCGCAGAACAAACTCAATGCAACAATATTTACAATTGAAATCAATTAATAAACTTTTATCTGACAAAGTCAAACAATGCGAATATTTGAATTGAATATTTTGTCTTGCATGACACTATAAAAAGCTTAAAAACGGATATTTTATTTTACGTTTATCTCCTGGCAAGAACAAATTATATCAATAAATTTGGGCTCATTTGGTGCAGTAATTAATTCAGTTTTTGTATTTACACTTTAGTTCTCAAATTAGTAGGGCAGAATTTAGAGCAATATAAAAATTTTACCATTGTTTTTCTTACGGTCCAAAAAAAGGAGACACCGGTATATAAAAAAATATGAGTTCGTATTATGAATCTAGAGCGCTTTTGTTAAAAGTGACATTTAACCTTATGAATATAATATAAAAGTATGCTTCATAACAGCAGCGTTATTATTATAATAGTGTATTTGTAATGATCATGAATATTTTTTATATGAACATAAATTGCCGAGAAATGGTATCTAATTGCGTCTTTTCAAGAAAAACTGGTAAGAACTTCAATTGAAGTACCACTCTTGTGTAATCCGCTATAATCACGATCTACTATCGGATTCATAATTGTAAATCAGTTGAGTATACTCAATAATTTGCTTAAAAAAATTCAAAAATTATGAAACACACTTTCAATTATGGACTATACATTTCTACGTAATTATACAAAATTTTCTACTTTTAAATATTTCGAATTTTAAATGGCACAAAATTGACCCCTGTGGTGCACTCTCCAAGCCAGCAATGAGTGCCCGTGAGGTGACGCCTGGTAAACGCCCGCACGGTACAAATATATCATCATCATTACCGATATCTGCATACAAAGCGGATTGGCACACCCAGCAATGGATAATATGCCGTGATGATATATTTATTTATTTATTTAAATTTTTTAACATGAAAATAATAACCATACGCTACTGCCGGGACAAAAGGTAATAACTCGATTTTTACAATTATTTAATCCAAACGAAAAAACAAAAAAAAATATCGACTTATGACCTTTTGTGCCGACAGTAGCGAATATACAGATGAACACGCGAGAATGAACCAGTATTTATCTCCGTGATTAAGGGAGATAGCGATTATCTTCAAAGAAGCAAATTTATTATAGAAAATATTGGAAATAAGATGTAGTATCAAAAAGCGTTCTACAACTTGAAATTTAAAAAAAAACACCTAATATATTTTATTGTAAGTATTTTTGAAAAGTACACAAACTTTGCTTTACAAATGATGGTAAACAAGTAGTACATTATATTATTAAAAAATAAAATGGCGGACGTTAGTAATATCTTATAAAATAGATCAAAAGTATTAAATTTTGTTTTATTGCGTCTGTAGACCAGGTTACGATATATAAATGAGTTTATCTAAAAAAATTCCATCATCTATGATCAAAATAACAATAGAATCTCACACTTGATTTTTTCATTCAATATACAGGGTGTAATCATACTTCAGGAAACAAATGAACTGACCAAAATGAGTAAAAAAGGCTTAATCAACATGGGTCCGATCTTCAATAGTTTCCGAGATATAAGGCAGTGAAAAATGAGTTTTTACGGGGTTTACCTCTGCTATAGAAAGCTGTAAGAGTTACGACTTCGATTAAATTAAACTTTTTGTTTACATTTCAGAGGTCAACTTAGACGTGCTTTTGTTTTTTTAAAAAAAAAATCAAATAATTGTACTAAGTTAAATGTTATGGCAACCTTGGCCAATATTTGAATTTCAAATAACGTCGTTACTATTGGAAATAGAGAAAAATGTTTCATATAAAATTTTATTGTTTTCTTATATAATCTATTTACTGACATACACAAAATTTGTTCTATTTTTGTCAATTTTCTTCGATCCTAATAGTAAATGGCCCCTTTCTCGGAAACAGTTGAAGATCGGACCCGCATATTGCTTAAACCTTTTACTTTTTTTATAATACAATCTATTACTTATTTGTGACCATAGCAGATTATATGTACGTTTATAAATATAAAAAAATATATATTGTGTTCTAATTGAAATTTTAAAGTTCGTATTACATACTCCGGAACCGGAAGTAATAGAACGATTTTTGATACTACATCTTATACGAGGCAGTTTACAACCTACCTAACCATGAAACAAAAGACAATCGTTTGTTGTCAGATTTGTATGACATTTTTAAGTTCAAACAGTAAGTTGCATTCAAATCGTATTATTTATTACAGTTTAGTGTAGAATTTTGGGTTAAAACATGAGTGAAACTAAATTGGAGCTTCGGAGTGTCGAAGTGTGATAAAATTCTTAACAAAAGAAGGCAGTGGTCCTAAAATTATTCATGAGCGAATGGTGGCCGTGTATGGGCAAGATGCCCCAAGTTATTTTAAAGTAAAATTTTGGTGTAAACAGTTTCGATGGGGAAGGGATTCAAGGTGATCCAAAATCTAGTCGACCACTTGAAGCACGAACTGCAGGAACTGTCTTTATCTGAAACCAGTGTCTAGAAAATTTTGTATAGTGATTTGGGAATGACGAAGGTGTCTTTATGGTGGATACCCAAACTTGTTCACAAAGCGCGTAAAGTTGCATACATTATCACGGACTGCGGTTTTACAGAACTACGCTATCCACCTTATAGCTTCGATTTAGCACCTAGTGGCTTCTTTTATTTAAAAATATGAAAGTAATTCTTAGGAGAAGATTTGAATCAGACGAGGAGTTAATGAATGCTGTTGACAGTTATTTTGCAGATCTTCCAAAAAAAAATATTTTTTTGACGGAGTGGCACAGTTGAAGAAACGTTGGGAAAAGTGTGTTAGTGTTTTGAAGGCAGTTATGTTGAAAAATAAAGTATAGTAATGTTAATATGTATGTTGTTACCATAGGCTTTGTGAATAATTTAAACGCACTTTTTTCGATATATTTATATTTTGTTTATAATAATTAAAAAAGAAAAAGTGTTAGATTTCAGCTTCTATTAATAATTTAAAACTGAAATTTAGCATGTTGATTCAAAATGCAGTTTTATATAAACTATTAATAAAAATTTATTTGAAATTGAATAATTAATTAATTTTAATAATTCTTTTACTATTTACGCGAGTCGCGAGTGGATGCATGCTGCGCTTTTACAATTCATAAATTTTGATATGAAGACATAAGTTAAGGTGGATTTATGCAGTCTACTTTTTATTTTACTTTTTCTTTTTGCTTTTACTTTTCTTTAAGTTTGGTACTTTATGCAGCTACTTTAAAGCATTCAATACACATGCGCAGATGTGATTTTTCTGGCATATATTCGCAAATGTAAAGAGATAAATATATCTTGTTAAAATGGGCAAGAATATAATAATAATAATAATAATCTTTATTGACCACTGTCAATGGCGGGGTTCAGCCAAAGGCTGCTCTTCCACCCAACCAGTACGAAATATATACATAGTATTTAACATAAAAAGATAAGGAACATGACTGTCAACATAATTACAATTACACCAATATATAATTTACAATTTACACCAGAGTTTTTATATGTGTTTTAAACGACGCTACTGATAGAGCTTTTGATTCTTCAGATAACGAATTATATAGCATAGGAGCCAAGTATGAGAAGCAACTTTTAAATTTTGTTTTATGAAAAGTAGGCACAACATATAAATCTTTTACTCGTAAACCATAGCTGTATTTTTTAGGTACTAGTTTATTATTCAAGTAAATAGGAATACCTGATACTTTTATTTTATGTGTGAGCATTAAGATAGATTTTCTAGTTCGTACATCTATATTATCAATTTGAGCCATATGTCTGAAATTAGAAATATGATCGTATTTAGAAATTCCATACACATATCTTAGGCAGGAGTTTTCGAACAATGATATTCTTTTCTTGTCTGCTTGTGTTAAATTAGGAACATATACAGAAGAACAGTAATCAAAAAGAGGTAGAATGATTGATTTTATTAATTTTAATTTAACACTACTTGACAGTATATTACGAAATTGATATAGATGTCGAAGCTTAATCATACCTGCTTTTAATCTGTTTTGCAAATGCAGTCTGAAATTTAAATTTTCATCGAGATGCATCCCTAAACTCTTGCAAGAATCACTTCTTTTTAAAATTATGTCGTTTAACTTTATTGGGGGACACGTTTGTGCTCCAAAAACTAGTAAGGATGATTTGCTCGAATTAATTTTAAGTCCATGGTTTTTTACCCAAAGCGTTAATGATGCAAGATCCTTATTAATTAAGTCACATGAATTGTCTATATCATCATGATTTGATGTACCTAAGATTTGTGTATCATCGGCGTATGAATGAATTTCACAAAAAGTTAAAGTTTGTGGTAAATCAGCTACATAAATTAGGAAAAATAATGGTCCGAGAATTGAGCCCTGGGGCACACCACGTGATAAAGAAAATTCGTTTGAAAGTATTGTTTTAGAATCTTGTACCATATTAACAATGAATCTTCTATTACAAAAATAGTTAATACACCAGCGCAGAGCACTGTCAGAAAACTTATAATACCGCAATTTGGCAATGAGTAAATTATGTTCAACCATATCAAACGCTTTAGAAAAGTCAATTTGAATCAGAAATGAAATTTTAGAGTTATCATAGTTTTTTATTAAGTTATCTACTATATTAAGAAGACTAGTATTAGTACTATGAAATTTTCTAAAACCCGACTGATTCATCGGTAGTATATCATTATCAGATAAAAATTTTGTAATTTGATCAGCACAAATTCTTTCCAAAATTTTAGATAATGTTGGTAAAATGCTAATAGGCCTAAGATCATCAAATGTAGAAGGATTTGTGTTTTTGGGTAGCGGTTTCACTATAGCTGACTTCCATATGTCCGGGAAAACTCCTTCTAACAAACATGTATTGATTATATGTGTAATTATATTACGTATAACAGGAAAAATAATCAAAATCATTTTCCTAGATATTCCATCCAGACCTATAGCATCTGATTTTAATTTTTTTAATATTTTCTCAATTTCATTGCTATCCACACAACTAAAATTAAAGTAATCAGTATTATTTCCTTGAATTTTATTTGTATTGTAAAAATGTAAAGTGTCAGGATTAATCTGTGTCGCCTCAACTTGGTTTATGAGATGTTGTCCATATTGTTGTGGTTTACATAAATTTTCTTTAAGTGGATTAATAACAGTTTTATTGACTCCTACGCGATTAAGATTGCGCCACAGAGAACCAGAATTGTGTATGTTATTATTAATACAACAATCTAAAAATGCAGTTTTTTCTCTTCTAATTGCTGCTGTTGTCAAATTTCTTAATTGCTTATAATACTCCCATTTTCCCTCCGTTTTAAACTTCTTATATTGCATTAATGCCTTATCTCGCTTACGTTGCATAATTTTTATTACTGGGGTTATCCAGGGCGTATATTGTTTAGTAGTGGAGATAGTTTTAATGGGAGCATGAGTGTTGAAAAGTTTAGTAATTTCACTATTAAGAAATGAAATTTTTTCATTAATATTATGTATGTTAATAATATGATTCCAATTCACTGTTTCGCAATCTTCTAAAAAGTTACTGTTGTTAAAATTAGAAAAATCTCTATAAGTAAAAATTTTCCTTGGAGAATTTATTTTAGGTAGGTTTAAAACACAATAAATGCTATCATGATCAGAGATCTTACTGCAATCAATGTTTCCAGAAGTTAAGCAAATATTTTTATCAGACGTGATCATAACATCTACTAAAGAATTAGAAACAGGTCTTGTACGCTTTTCAATTAATTGATACATATTATTAGCAGATAACATATTTTTTACAAAAGCAGACTTATAATCACGTGCTAATAAATTCACATTAATATCACCTGTACAAATAAGATAATCACATTGAGAAAGAAATTCTGTAAATAACGAATCGAAAATAGTAAGATCTCTGTAAAAAGCGGCATGTGGACTATATACTACACCAATGTGCATACAAAAATATTACTGCATAGTAAGTAAATATACTAACCAGTTTCATTTAATACAGACGCTATACTTTTCCAAACATTCATTTTGGCCACTTTATACCTTGAATAAAATATCTGTTTTATCATATAAGTGGGGATATTTATGAATTAAATCTTATAATATACAATTTTGTTCTTTACTGATTTTTCGTTTGCATAACCTAAAACTTACACACAAAAACTTTTAGCGTTTTTAGCTTATACAGTGCAAGTGCGCACTGAGTGCAACATATTTCGTGACCACACTGAACGAGTTCTACCCTCATCCGGTGGCAGTGCAGTTTAAGCTGAAAACGATTTTTTTTAGGCGCCATATTTGTACTAATACTATTGCACTTGCCTAGGGAATCTGTGTACAAAAGTTGCATTGAGCCAGTGCACGGTGCAACTTTTTCTTAAGCTGAAAACGCATCAGCTGACTAAATTTTGCACTCAATGACAAGCTGAAAACGCTCAGTGCAAAAAAGTGCGCACCAGTGCGCACTCGACTTGTGAGCTGAAAACGCTAAAATACACAACACGCTGACGTTTATGAAGTGGAGCTCATGCGCAGTTGTGATATTCTTTTACTTTAACGGTCTTAAGTTGAAAGTTGGTCAACTTAAGGTCTTAAAGTAAAATTAAAGGTGTGCACATAAATTAGTACATATATTAACACACATTTAACTTTAATAAGGTACAAGAAAAAGAAAAAATAAAATAAAAAGTAGGCTGCATAAATCCACCTTTAGAGTATTACTTCAAACATCAAAATTTTTAAATTGTCTTTATTTTTATATTTATTAATTTAAAAATATGAAATTTAGTATAATTACGTAGAAATGTATAATCTATAATTGAAAGTGTTTCTTAATTTTTGAAGTTAATAGGCGTTTTCGTTTATTGTCTCGGAGCACTCTGAAGGATCGTAAGCGTTCGTTTATTATCTCAGAGCGTACCTATCTGCTTTCGTTTTCTATCTCATATCTCTCGGAGATGAACGCTCCGAGAGCCTTCAAGCGCTCTTACAAATCTGTACGAAATGCCCGGTCTTCTGAGACATCGGATATGGAATTTAAAATCTGCAATATTATTGCAGTAGCAATAATATCGTAAAGAGAAATTTAATATTTATAATACATTATCGTCTACAATATAATTTGAAACAATTTTTTCTATATAACTATGTATTTTAATATGTTTCACTCTTTTAGTAGATTTAGCTATAATTTCTTTCAAAATCATTTCTTCTATTTCCTCATTGAAATCTTCATAAAATAATTTATTTGCATTTAAATGTACTATTTCCTTACATGATAATTTGATAGGCGTTGATATCAAACATAAAATCGTAAAATAAATATTAGAATATTGAAATTCACACTATAAAACGCTCTTGCCCGTTCTTATATTACACAAATACTCTGAACAATCTAAACCATCTGATGACGTCGTCAGACAAATCTGACTACTCTTTCAGAGATAATAAACGAAAACGTCTATTGAGTTTCAAACTCAACTAACAATAATTTTTCATACAGATGTAGTATGGTGTAATAGGAAAAACTGTAATTTTTGAAATTACAGCCTAGAGTTATCCGAGCAGAAAAAAACGACACACACGCACACGCATACATCATCGTAAAAATAGTAAAATCGTGTTATAGGAAAGGGATTCTAAAACCTGCTTTTTACTAAAAACTTACGAATTTTATGACCAGACAATATTTGTCAACGACCTTCGTAAGCCCAGATGATAAAGTATTTTATATTTGTATTGGATTAGAAATCTATATTTTCAGTCAAGTCAAATTAATTTCCTTCAAAAGAAGGTTATCTCAAATTAAATAAAAAATTTATAATTCGATTTTATTTAGCTAAACGTTGTAGGAAATAATATATAGGTGTCCACGATAATTTGTCCAATATCTCGAGAACTATAAAAGATACGGAATCGGTTAAAATAGTTAAAAGTTGCTCCACTAGGAGGCCATATTGATCATCAGAAAAAATGCATGGATTACTGGATAGTGGCGAAAATATATATTTTATATTTTTGCAAATAATAACTTCTAAGTAATAAAGCTCGGATTATATGCAAAATGCATATTTTTGCATATTTGATCTAATTCTTGCATTTTTTGCATATTTCATTGTAATGTGCATATTTGTGCATATTTTCTAAATTTTACGTTATTTTTATCAATTTCAGTAAAATTCTCATAATAATCCTTGATTTTTTGCATATTTCAATGCGATGTGCATATTTTTAAAATTTTACGTAATTTTTATCAATTTCAATAAAATTCTCATACTTTTGAAGAACATTGTGGTCACCGAACCATTGCTACGCCGTCAAATATTACCCAGAATTTCATTCATGGCTGTAATTTCCTAATCCACTAGTTCCCCTTCCCCGTTCTGCACCAATAAAATCAAAGCAATCCGGTGCTTGTGCAGAGCTATTCTTACAGACAAGTGCAGCTACATATGCAGATATATATGTGTGCATTCTTCCAATGTCAGTCTCACAAATCTCAATCCTACTAGCAGTATATTTTAGTTTTATAGGTATATTCCTAATCCCTTACAGAGAAAGTAACGGTCAGTCTAGCTTTAATTTTTTTGTCGGTTATGTACCTATAAACACATACTGAGTGACAGAAGGCAATCATTTAAAATGGGTAACTTGGAAAAACATTTAATTATTATTGCAAATGAAAATGTATTCCGTAGTCCAGGTATAAGTTTCTGTAAATATTCATATTAAGCATGTAAATATGACTGTATTTATAAACAAAGAAATTTGTTAAAAACATTATTTTGTTCATATTTTACTTAATAATAATAATAATAATAATATTAATAATTCTATGTTGTATTTAAACATTTCACAGTTATTACAACTGATGTGTAGATGGATGTGAGTAATTATTTACTATATTTTTTGTATTCTTGTACTGCATATTTTGCATATATTTTTGCATATGCTGTACACCTACCTGCATATTTTCCAATAAAATCCTGCATATATATGCGCATATTCTTCCTATTTTCCTTGCATATAAATCCGAGCTTTACTTCTAAGTATGAAATCATTCTAGACTTTGATATGCACTACTATTATGCTCTTTCGAATGATAATGCTCAATTTACTATTTACTGTTTACTGTTGGATTTCAAGTGAATGATGCTAAGTTATAATTTTTATACGGGCGTCATAGTAGAAAGTTACTCCGTCGAAGAGAAAATATTTTGTATCCCTTCTGTTGATGTAAATACCAAAACCGCAGTCAATAGTGTTAATAAATTTGTGAAATGTAAACCAGTGTTTTATTTTTTATCTGTGTTAATACACTTTGTGAAACTTGAACCGAGTGTTTTATTATTTATCAGTGTTAACCATGTTTAATTGAGTGCCTGCCTACAGCAACAAAACCATTGATAGTATTAAAATATTTCTTGCTTTCTATATATAACTTATATGTTCATGTATTTCAAACAAATGGAATAGTTATTATCAAATTTGTTTTTAGACTTATTTTCTTTATTTTCATTCATATTTTTAATTTAAACAGCATTGATGCTAAAATATTTCTTGCTTTCTAAAAATGTATAACTTATCCATGTTCATTTATTTTAAACAAATGAAATAGTTACTTAAGTACTCGTACATATCAAATGTATGTCTTGTAAATTTCATTGCGTACAATAAGGCCCGCATAAAAATGGACTAGATTATGAAATTAGCAATGGAAATAAAAAAATAAAATTCATTGGTTTGTTGAATTTAATAATTGTTGCATTTTTGCTGTTTGAAATAAATAAACATAGATAAATTTATACATCGTTGATAAGCAAATAATCTCGCAAAAAATCAAGAAATATTTTGTTTCCACTGGTGTAACTTTCTACTAAACTCCTACATTAAAATTATAGCTTCGAAATCTAATTAATAAATGCAATGCAAATCAAAATGCAGTATTATTTCATATTTGGAAAAGAAGTCATTTACAAAATAAAGAAAATATAGAAAGACTTTTGCCTGTGTTTGGTGACCCATATATTTTTTTCCGGATAAACAATACACCGCTGCCACTAAAATGATTAATAGGGCAATTTTTGTCTAATTAACCGACTTCGAATCACTTATGAATGAAACTAAATTAAACGATAAAGTACTGCTGGTGTTCGTCTTTAGCTGGACCCTATTTGTTGTTATAGACATTTATCATTTTACTGATATTTTTTTAAAATTGTAGTTCAATTTTTTTAAAACTTATGTACATATTATAATATTATATATCTTAATCTATAAGATAATAAATTATTATATTTTTATGGGTTTTTATAAGTGAGGAATACCAAACACGATGAATTTTTTTTCCACGTTTTCAACTTTGTATAAATTGTGTAGGTACTTATACTACGATATTAGCTCAAAGAAATTGCAACAAAAGCTTTTTTTACGGAATCATCTCCAGAAAAATGCGCTGAATAACAAAAAATAACAAATAACAAAGTTTCCGGAAATCGGAGCAAGGGAGCCTCCCGTCAATTGGAAAAAATGGGGGCATATTTAGGTTTTTGGCCATTTTATCGAAATATCATGCTGAATTTAATATTTCAAACTGCGTTATTATATCTTTTACAGTAAATTAAAATTTTTAGGAAAGCGTTGACTAAAATTATTTAAAAATCATCGATAATTTACTTCTTTTTTGATGCAAAGGCGAATACAAACTTTTATAAATACTATTAGATTACGTACCTACTAAATATGTAATATTGTTAATTTTTTGAATAATTTAAATTTCTTTCATAAATTGTTATTGTGGTTAAATCTTTTTAACAGTTTTGAGAGTTCATCCTAGGTAAAAAATTTAAAAATCCCTTTTTGTACAAAAAATACGAGCTTTAATTATGTATTCTTGTAAAATTATTTTCGAGAAAAAATATGATATATTGTTCAAAGCATTTTTCTGGACAGGATTCTGTTTGAAAAGCTGTTGTTGCAATTTCTTTGAGGTTGAAGGTATACAGGGTGTAAATGAAATAAATACATTAAATTTGACCAGTAAAGTAACTCGTCGAGAGCAACAATATTACTTAATAATTTTTTTTATATATCTTCTACTTTTCGAGTTAATTTTTTTAAAAGATTTGTTGCATATTTAGTTATCCGCCTATGGAAAACATCGCTGCTGCCCTCTGCTGTCTGAATTCAAGTTCGATACATCATACAGCACAAAAATTGTCGGCTGGTGGTTGCAGTCTTGTAGACACAGTAAAATAAACAATCAACGGAAAACATATTTATTATTAATAAATTCGTAATAGTGTTAAAATAAAGAAATTAAATTTTGGATAACAAAATTATAAAATTGTGTAAAATAGGCTTCTAAACTTGTGTGAATAGAGGAAGAGCATAGTTATGAGGTTCTGAGATGAGTTGTCGTTTGTCAACGGTGTCTATATGATAAATCATAATAGTTGTAAAAAATGTAAATACATACTCTTGTCCATTTAAACGAGGTATATGAGTATATGAAATTTTTACAGTATGAGGGTTTTCGTCTGTCCAGATATGTGTATTGTGCATAATAAAGACACCTTCTCTTGTAAATCCAGCCTTATCAGTGAACAATACAAACTATTCGCAAAAGTGAAGTCTGCTATGTGCTGAAAACATTGAACTTTTTGCACATGGTATGAATATAACTGTTGCTTTTTAAAAATTGTCATATGTAACACTCCGTACTGTGATAATCTTGAAGATGTACAACATTTATAAATGTGCGAATATTAGGAACAAAATGATTTGGAAAACGTTCCGTCTAAATGCGTTGGCCTTGAGCAGCGTTCGCAGAACTTCACCATAGGTAGATAATTACAATGTCTGTGTATTCGGTATTCGTAAACGTAAGCATTTTGACAGAATTTTAACTTATAAACAAGTTTATTACTAATGTCAAAATTTAATTACAACAACTGACAGGACTGTTATTTGCTAAAACAACACTTTCATAGCTATTGCTACTGCATTAAATTTTTAGAAAAATACGTGGAACGACTCGTCAATTTACGGGGTTGTAAAAATGCTAAAAAAAATATGCGATTTCGAGAAAAAGTTATTAATATTGTTGCTTTCGACGAGTTATATTACTGGTTAAATTTAATGTACTTATTTCATTTACACTCAGTATATTCAGTAGATTTAATAATAATATTTTGTCGACTTTACAATTAAGTTATAGTCTTCCTATCATATACTTTATTTACATACTTACAAACATCTAAGCCCCTGGTGGGAATTGAATCCATGATACCAGGGTCTTAGCGGTGAAGATTAGAGATACACTGCTTCAATACGCTCGATCACCGAGGCGGCTTTCAGCAGATGTCCTGGACTATACTTTTTATTTAAACTAACAAATACAGAAATTAAAAAATACAGCTACCCAGTAATTGTGAAAAAAAGAAAAAATAAACTATCACAATGAGATTGCCATTACTCTTTTTTATTAAATATTTTCAAATTATTCGGCGTTGAAAATAAAACTATATAGAAATCACGTTCTGTATAAGTTTAATAAACTCGAAATTGATTAAGCAGACCTATGTACGTGCTCAGCAGGCTCAGCTGACATTTTCAACATATTATAAAACTTATACAAACGGTGAGAAATATCTACAAAATTCTTTCGACTATTCTAATACAGACTTAAAACAAAAGCTTTGGACTGGACCTAGACCCTTTACTTTTTTCACAGTAAATAACAACTTCATAAAAATCCCGTGCGTACAATAAAACCTACCTTACACAACATATGGGACAATACTCTTAACATAAGAATTTGCTGGACTTGTAGATACAATGCCTAATATAGCATTGAAGCTGTTGTTATTACTAATACAGGCGATGCAACCCAACATTAAATGGTAGAATTCTGTTTTAAAATCTATATTTTAATCTAGTCGAAATGTTTATATTATTTATTTAACAGTTAGGATGTTTTTTTTACAGTCTATTAATTTAATTCCTAATTAGTATATTTTTGACTATTAAATAAAGGACATAGAGACAAAACGTCAGAAGTGTAGAAAAATGATTTAAAACACAATTAAAAAATATACTATAATAATAACTATAAATCAATAGGATTATTCATTTCACTACTGGTTTTTACTTCTGCAAAACGTCGCAGTTTTGACGCTACTGTAAGCTGCAATACAGTCCATTAAATTATTATTAAAAATAAAAAATGTTTATAATTCCTATGCCTACGTCGCCCAAGCTCAAAATTCATTGTTGTCTGATCTAAATAAAGTTTGAGGTTTTATCAACAGTAAAACTAAGAAATCAAGAATTCCACCTTGTATGACTTTAAATGATTCAATATTAAAAACTCTTGAAATTGTGAATGGTTTTGCATCTTATTTCAAAAGTGTTTATTGTATAGGTACCTACCAAACAATATCTATCAATAATATTACCCATGAGCAAATTGGAAATGCTATAAAACAGATTAAACATAACAAATTCAATGTTCCAGATTTAGTTTCAATTTTATCATCAGAGACTGCTCTATTCCTTTATCCAATGCATTTTATCATATTTTCAACTTATGTTTAAAAACTTGTTCATTCCCAAATTTATGGAAAGTAGAGCGAATAGTAGCAGTTTTTAAAAGTGGAAATAATAACAATATAATGAATTACAGACCAATAGCCATACTTTCTAATATAAGTAAAATTTTTGAAATGATAATTTATCAATCTATATATCCACATATTATTAATTTAATAACTATTTATCAACATGGTTTTATGCCGAAACGATCTACATTCACAAATCTGTTTTCTTTTACTCAATATATTTCTTCTGAATTGGACATGAACAAATAAATCGATGTTTCCTGCACTGATTTTTCCAAGTCGTTCGATTTATTATTCATAAACTCGATGTCTTTGGATTTTCATCTTCCTTAACACGCCTCATGTCATCCTATTTAGATAATAGGTTATTGTTTGTTAACTATATGGGACATAACGCAAACCTATTTTTGCCAATTCAGGTTTCCGCAAGGCTCCGATCTTGGTCCCTTGCTTTTCTTAATTTTCATTGACGATATTACTACAGTAATCAAAAGTAGAAAACTCCTCTTTGCCGATGATTTGAAAATATTCTGTTCTGTATACAATAGATAACACTAACCTAGAACGTGTTACTACGTTTAAAGATTTGGGTGTAACATTCGATGTAAAATCAATTTCTCCACATATAAATAATATTGTCTCTTTAAAAATGTTGGGTTCATAAAAAGAAACACTAGATCGTTCACTAACCTTGATTCCATTATTGCTTTTTTACAATGCTTTTGTTAGAACGAAACTTGAATATTGCTGTACTTTTTACTTCAGTCTTTCAACTTTGTTAAACTCTCCCTTCAACGCCAATGTGCTTCTTTAATATACTTATATAAAATTATTCATAATTTGGTTGATGACCCTGAATCCCTTTCTTCCCTCCCTTCCCACGCTTTTTCAAACACAACTAGATCCAATAACTGCTTTTACCTGCCTAGAATTACATGCAAATATGCTTTTACTCCGTTGTTTTCTATATGCATGCTCTTTAATTCTATTCATAATCAGGTTGATATTTTTGATATTTCAATTTCTGCTTTTAGGAACCAATGTTCAAAAATTTTGGCTGACTCATCTGTCTAATTTGTACTTTATAACTTTTTTCATTATTTTGCTTTTGCATCTTTGTTGTGTTTTGATCTGTTATTGGGTCTTTGACCTGATGATCTATTATATAATATAAATAAATAAAAAAATGACACTGACATGAAAATGTTCTGAGGTAAGCATCATTTGACATCTACTTATTTAAGTCATGTTCACATGTGTATGCATTAAAACTTATTGCCGCCAGGAGAGATACAAGATTCACCCAAGATGCACTTGCAGAATTTTTGACATCGCGGCTTAACTGTTCACGCCGTGAAAGCGAAACGAATACATACCTATGTATGTAATGACTAGTAACTTTTCAGTACCTGCTAGATTAAACGAATACTAATAAAGCTTGATGCGGCGGTACTAATAATGTTTGATGCGGTGGTAAATCGCAAATGCAAAGTATCGAAACAAACAAATCTAATAAAATGTAAAAATTTATTTATATATAATCTACTTCGATAAAAAATAAAATTATATTACTTCCGGTTCAACAGAATATGTCATTAACTTTCTTATTTTAAATGTAATAGCCTGTATATTTTTCAAAATTGAATTTTAAATAAAATTTTAAATTTAACAAGATTATTTTTCAGAATACACTTATAACAATACCAATAATTAGAATCTTTACACAATTGCACACATATTGAATCTGGGTACATAAAATGAAACAAGCTCATTATAATCAAGCTTCTTTGACAGTTAATTTATTTTGTTATTATAATGAGACTGTTTTATTTTATATTTTTTTGTGTCCAGGTGATAAGAGAGCCGGGCGTTCTAGCACATCAAAAACAGCTACCAACGAAAATGTATGCAAAAATTGATGATGTGTGATGGTTGCTGAGATTGCTTGAAACAACTGAGGCAAACTTCAAAATTTGCACTCTATTTTTTTATGTAAAGGTACCTAGAAAAAAAGGCGCCGCAGACAATTATTTTTCATTCAAGGTCAAATGCCGTATAATTGAAAGTTACATTTTTTTTCACATACAAAAATAAATTGCTAGATCACAGAACATTTTATAGAAAAGAGAGTATATTTAACGGATTGTTGATTTACATGAATAAACTGTCTACACTGTGAAAATTGAATATCACCTACACTTGCGATCTATTTTAATACCTAATCAATGGGTACAAATTAAATTTTAATTAATTTATTTCCCCTGCCCTGGCTACGCACATACTTCAGACCAATAATAATATTTTGATACAAATACAATATAGTTGTAAACCTCAAGGGACGTCATTGACGATGGAAGATACAAGATACCGACTAACATCAATGATCCCATCTTTTAAACCAACTACGCTTATATCGGAGTGTTCTCCATCGGTTATCAGAATCTGTAAATCGCTGCAAACATTTTTCTATATAGCCTATATTTTTGGATTCTATTTCATACCTGTGTAAAACAGCAATAGATTTCTTGTTACCAGTTATGAGTTTAAAACGATTTTCCATTTCATCCAGTAGAAAATTCACAAAATAACGCCACTTGATAAAATGAACCCAAAAATGCGCCCCTAAATTCTGTGAAGTGAGGCAGTCGCCTCTGCCTCATGCCACCGTCCGGCTCTGGCATGGAGGATATGAAAGCAAAACCCTCGAAGGAGCTGAAGGCTATATGACAAAGTCAATTTAACAAGTGTTTTGTAAATTGGAAACAACTTTGGCATAAGTGTATTAATCTAATGTAATAGTAATACGAGTATTATTGAATAAATTATTAGTTTTCGAAAGAAAGAAAATTCTTATTTTTTTATCAAACCTCTTATATGGTTGATTTCAGAATTTCATGTAGAATTCAAATTTTGAAAAATAACATTCCAATATATTTAAATGAAGAAAGTTGAAAGTTAATCTCATTTCCTGTCGAAGTGGGCATAGTTTATTTTTATTTTTTGCTAAGTTTCAAAGTTTCTAAATACATAAGTGCTATTGACTCGGTTCGGCTATTGACTTATAAATAATTTTTTAGCAGGTGATCTTGAATGATATTGTATATTATATACAGGATGTTAAAAGAAGGATAAAATATTTTCAAGGTATATATGTATATATATATTTTTATCTTGCTGATTCTAAATCAAAAATAATTAATTCGTAAAATTAGATGCATTATTCTTGAAGTGTACATTTTTTGTACTATTGGGCAATACGAAATTTTTAATAAAAATAATTAAGTATTAACATAGACTAATATCACTGTGATATTAGTCTATGGTATTAATTAATTTTCTATTCAACATCAGTTACGTGATTAAATAATTCATAATTTTTATTAAACATTTCGTGTCAGCCAGTGGCACTCAGAATGTACAATAGGGGATTCCACCATTTTTTTTATAATTTCATCAGAAAGTGTAAGTAAAACTAAGACTATTGGTGAAAATCCGGGGAAAAATTCCTATTAATAAGCAAGTTATGGTCCCCCGAAGTTTGAAAATATAGATGTGACGTCACGAATATAAGTTTTTATATAAAACTGTTTTCTTCGTGGATCTAAAATGTTCTTGAAATGTATGCTATTTTAAATTATATTTATAAAAAACAAATTAATATTGTAACACTGTACAAGTCTACATGCTTTATAAATGCAAGTGTACCAAAATTATTCAGTTTAAAACAAGAAATTTATATTCAAATAAAAACTGTTTGAGAATTGCAGTACTGGACTGGTAGCCACGTGTCCACTATTTGAATTTGATTGAGAATTAGTACACCGAATTGTATATTTCCTCAAAAAAATACCGTTTTTTAACAACCTGTAAAATGTCATAGTATACGTTTTTATTATTTTATAACATACCGGTAGAATATCAGACATTTTACATATTTAAGTTTACTTTTAACTTTTAAATTGTAAATTACTAATGTCCTTTAGTTAAGTTAAAATTACTTTTGCTAATTTTGTGAACCCAAATTTCAATTAAATTGAAGACGATGTCGGTACTTGAAATATTGTTAACGTTTTTATATTTTTCAAAAATATAACGTTACATTACACCGAATATAAGAATTTGATAGAAATATGGAAGTCTCGATACTACATCATTTAGCGTCGGAATATTTGACAAACGACAACTCACCTACTGGGATATCCCGATACGGCATTAACGTCTGGGTTTGATTAAGTTAGGTTAGATAAAATTAGATTTTATTAAAATGTATCATAAAGTGAAGGCTGAAATAATTAACAGTTTAAAATTGGATTACATTTAAAAAACTCCAAATTCCAAGAATAACTTGTTTTTGGATAAACTTATGAAATCTTGACATCTAAGAAAATCTAACGTAATCTTATGTAAACTAACTTGACCTAACACAACCTAACCTAATTTAGTCTATCTAGACCTTAGACATTTTAAAATTCAATTAAAATTATTACTCCGCTGTCTGACGGGATAGTTTTTTCACTACGACGATCGCTTAAGTTCAATTTAATTTTGTAAATAAATATTATTTAAATATCTTTTACGAATAAAGATGTTTAAGTTTCGAGTTTATGATTTATGTATATTTTTGATATAAATTACGAAAAAAGTGAAAACGACAAAAATTTTCATCAGGTGAATTCTCTGTTTGATGTGTGAGCCTCCGATGGATATTAACGTATCTGACAACACTAACCTACGGAAGTATACCACTACTTGAAATTTGTTAAATAGGAAATACAATGTTAAGTTTTTTATTTTGATGTAATTAGTATTTAATTTTATAGAAAAGTTTTAAATAACAAAATTGTTTAGAATGAAAAGTTAAACAATACGAGTATAAAATCAAAAACATTTTTTTATTTTAGGAAAAAAATGCACAATTTATAGCATATTTCACTAGCTCAGTGATGTTTTGTTTGTTATTAGATCTGTCAAACAAATAATAAATAACCTCAATATATTTCCAAGGCACTCTGAAATATGCTGTAAATTGCGAATTTTATTTCGTAGCATAACAATAAATTATTTGTAGTCACATAATATTCCATAGTTTTTAATTCTAAACAAGTTTTGTATTTATAACTCTCCTCTAAAAATAATAGGTGAATAATAGGGGATTCCACCTTTTTTTATATAATTTCATCAAACAATATAAGTAAAACTAAGACTATTGGTGAAAATCCGGTGAAAAATTCCTATTAATAAGTGAGTTATGGTCTCCCGAAGTTTGAAAATATAGATGTGACGTCACGAATATAAGTTTTTATATAAAACTGTTTTCTTCGTGGATCTAAAATGTTTTTAAAATGTATGCTATTTTTAAATTATATTTATAAAAAACAAATTAATATTATAACACTGTAAAAGTCTACATGCTTTATAATTGCAATTATATCAGAATTATTAAGTTTAATGCAAGAAATTTATATTCAAATAAAAACTGTTTGAGAATTGCAGTACTGGACTGGTAGCCACGTGTCCGCTATTTGAATTTGTCTACTTCCATTGGTAGTAGGCTCCACGCCCTAACTCGGTATTCGTTATATATTTATAAGTGGTCTTTGAGTCGCCAATCAAAATAATATATATGGAATTCGTATGAGTGACGAGTTGCTAAAACAAAAATTCCCTTATTTCCGAAGTATTTCAATTATATCATTTTATTTTTTTATTAATATTCATTATTAAGCATCTACTTTCATTATTTTTTACTAATTTCTCTTAATTCGATTGAGCTGTTATCTCCTATTACGGCAAAGTAAAATAAATTCCTACTCAACATTTTATTTCTTATAGTTAGGTATTAGGTATAACAGATTTCAGATACACCGTGATATACTACTATATGCTGTACTACTCAATCAAAAACGTCTGGTTAACTCCCTTATTCCAATATTTAAACTCATCCACGAACCACTACGCAAACATGGTATATTTTCCGGAAAATCAAGTACGTGACTAAAATGTCCTAGTGGACAACTTGTGTCGAATTAACTAAAACTAATCTCGTATCTCTTATAGTTCTCGAAATTCCCATGTTGAACATGTTATTTGGGACATTTTGTATGTCGTCATTCGATATATTGATAAAATAACGAAGTATCGAATAAAAAGGCAAAATTCTTTTCAGTTTTGTGTTATATAGAAGTGCTATTGCGATTACTGTTCTTAAAATGCTATCCAACTACTTTAATTTATCTATTATGTAGAGGACTACATTTTTCAACAATACTGTAGTCTGTTCTGCGTCAAAAAAATCTTCAAAATAGTTCTTAGATAACAACATTCCATTGTTGGAAGTATGAATGAATGTACATTAGCTTTCACTTGTCTGTTGAGACATGCCTAATGTTATTTTGTTCATTTTTATACATTTCTTCTATTTATATACATATGT
This sequence comes from Harpalus rubripes, assembly GCA_963082715.1. Taxonomy (NCBI): domain Eukaryota; kingdom Metazoa; phylum Arthropoda; class Insecta; order Coleoptera; family Carabidae; genus Harpalus; species Harpalus rubripes. Next base: position 40,168,959 of record OY720458.1, read on the forward strand.
AGGTACTTCTGAAAGCATTTTAAACCACATGTTTCGAATTGTGTTAAAGCTATAAAAGTACGAGTATATGACGTCAACACAAATATAATTTAACTAACGCCAAATTAATTGATTTGGAAAACTTTTGAGAAAACTAATCTACTGATATAGAATGAAATTAAACAAATGACGATGTTTAGTTAAGTATTTTTTTTTCATTATTTTCATTTCAGGAAATTAATAATTCATGGTTGCAAGAAAAGTATATACACACTTCTAGTATATTAAGCTTATAATATAAAATTGTTACGATTAATCACTTTCTAAGTTTGAATTTTCCCGCCTGCTAATCTTAGATTTGATTTGACTAAAATAGTATGTAGTTCACTAGTCTCGGCATTTTCATTTTACACAGCCATTTTTGTCTTGTGACTGAACCGACGCGCAAATGAGCTGAAAATTCCTTATATGTTATTGACGTAAAATTAGCTAATCCACATAGTTAAGTAAAGGCAAATAATGTAAGTGAATTAAATTCACAAGAACGATAAGACTGAACATAGTATTTTTAGTCAAGAAAAGATGCCTTTTTTGTATTGGCTTTTGTTTTAACAATTTTAAATAAACAAATTTTTCGTCACCAAACGGCGAGTTTTGTTTTGCTCGAAACCACCACGGAATCCAGGGGGCCTATTCTAATTCGCTTGGAGACTTTTTTCACGCCATGTTTAGAGATTTTCGATCCTGGTGCCACCTAGGGAATTATTGAAGTACTGCATATATGACGTCGTATGCGGAGACCAATTTCAGAATACATGGCGCCTGTTGGAAACTGGTCGGGACTGGTTGAAAAGTATCATGGCGTCATTCTTTGCGGTGGTATAATACTAATTGTAAAATTAAATAAATAAATTAATATATCATCACGGCATATTACCCATTTCTGGGTGTGCCAGTCTGCTTTGTTCGCAGATATCGGTAATGATGATGACATATTTGTACCGTGCGGGCGTTTACCAGGCGTCACCTCACGGGCACTCATTGTTGGCGTGGAGAGTGCACCACAGGGGTTAATTTTGTGCTATTTAAAATTCGAAATATTTGGCGTCTGTTGGGATCGAACCCGGTTCCCCAGATTCGCCACCAAACACTCAGGTACTACTAAAAATTTAATAAAAAGCAAAATAATTAAACTACACTAAAACAAGTGAAAATAAATTGAAGCCAAAAAAGAAAAATGAAAACTATACGATACTACTTAAAACTAATTAAACTAAACTAAAACAATTAAAAATAAATTGAAAACAAAAAAAGAAAAATGAAAACTACGATACTACGTATAATTGCACTACTCACTAAAAATAAAATAAAAGCAAAAAACGGTAACACCCACAAAAAAGGTCTATACGTCCGCAAAACAATTCAAATTCGACGGGAAAGTGAGAATGAAGAAAAATTCCCATTCCCAACATAAATTCTACATCAACTCAACGTCATATCAACCTATGAAATGAGAACCCTATAATGTAACTAAATCTCTGACGTCATTGAGAAGAGACTGATAAAATTCTCTACGGTCAGTCTCCACGAATTAGAATCAGCCCTCAGAATCCTCTACATGAGACTATATCCTCCTTCTACAAGGAGTTACTCCTGATATCTGGAAAATGGCAGTAATTAAACCTATAGCTAAAAAAAGGATTGTTCTGTATTCGATGATCTACGCCCTATTAGTATATTACCAACTTTCTCAAAGATTCTTGAAAAAATATGCTATGAACAAATAATGAATTATCTACTGATTTTTAAAATTCTACCTCAAAACCAGTCTGGATTTAGAAAAGGTCATAGCACCAATACCTGTCTGTTAAATATAATAGATGATATATTAAATAACATTGAAAAATCCAAACTGGCACTATTAATTCAAACAGATTTTTCAAGAGCCTTCGATACGGTTAGTCATAATATGTTGCTTGCCAAATTAAAATATTACAACTTTGCTCCTACCACAATTCAGTGGTGCAAGAATTATTTTTACAATCGGCATTTCATAGTTAGTATGACATCGAATACAGAAACAATAGTTTCTTCTACTTTTCCACTCAGTCATGGTGTGCCTCAAGGATCAATCTTAGGTCTCCTTTTCTTCCTCATTTTTATTGCAGACATGCCACTTTTAATGAATTTCTGTTCGCTGCACTCATATGCTGATGATACGCAGATTCTTGCATCAATCAATCCTGCTGACATAGATGAACAATTTGCTATTATTAATATTGAGTTACAACAATTAGTTTCTTGGATTAAGAACAATGGTTTAAAAATTAATACTACAAAATCTTCGCTACAGGTTTTTGGACATACAGGCAGTATATTACCTGATATTATACTGGATAACACTGTACTCGAACGTAAATACGTTACAACAGTTCTGGGGCTGGATGTTGATGAAGACCTGAAGTTTAGAGAACATCTTAACAAGAAGCTAATGTCTGCTAGATTGATTCTGCAGCATTTATATCAATTTCGCCAAGATCTTAATACTGAGATCAAATTAAAATTAATAAATTCTTTAGTTCTATCAACGTTTGACTACTGCGCTTGTACGTACATACCTAATCTAACTGTAACAGATAAAAATAGAATAACTCTTATTCAGAATTCTTGTTTACGTTTTGCTTATGGTATTCGCAAATACGATCATATATCACAACACCGGACTGCAGCAAATATGAAGTCTGTTGACGAACGACTGAAAATTAATTATCTTTGTTTAATACACAATGTAAGGTTAACTAGAGCTCCTAATTATCTCTTTGACAAGTTAATACCCAGAGAATACAATTACACTCTCCGTATTAAGAATTTGTATATTGTTCCTTTCTTTCGAAAGTCAAAATCTAGAGCTTCATTTTCCTATCTCGCGCCTTCTTTGTATAACAATATTCCTGAATCCCTGAAGTCTCTATCGTTAACCGCTTTCAAACTCAGAGTGAAAAATTTATATTAACTAATGTAATGTAGTAATATTTTTTTATATTTTTTGCCAAATTGTCTCGCGTTTGATGATTTTTATATATATTATTGTCATATATTTTTGTACTGTACCGGGTTAGGTGAAAGAACAGCCTTGGGCTGAACCTCGCCTTTTACTTACATGGTAATAAAGATTATTATTATTATTATTATTATTATTATTATTATTGTTATTATTATTATATTCAAATATGAGAATATATTCAACATTGATTCTAACCTGAAAATTTGTAGGTTTGTATTAATTATAGTAGACGCCTCATAAGCGGAAACCAACGATCTTAACTTTTCAGTTCAGTTATGGAAGGCGGTCATTAAGGGAAAAATTAGTAATTGGTTTCAGATATGTTCGTTTAAAAGAAATGTCCGCCTATAGGAGGAGCTATCCGCAACTTTGTTTAATAGTATTTTTTGTAACTGTAATAATAAAGAAAATAATGGCTGTGGTCGGTTTCGTTGTTAAATCCTGTATATACCTACATATAAACATTTTTTAAAATATTTTTTAAATTTGGTATGATTCTAGAGGTGTGGTTTTACCTAATTATTTAATTTCGACCTTCTATAATTACGTATAATGAAATGTTAGGGCTGTGCAACTGCTACTTTTTCCCCATATTTCTACATCACTTGACAATAGATTCTCACATTTTGCAGATTTTTTAACCGTTGTACCGCTTGGGAAAATTAATGAATAAATGATGTCAAAATCCCATGTTATTTAATTAGGAAAAATAAAGTATCTAGAGGCATATACTTTCTCGTTGATATTAAGCGAAATAATTACATAATTTGGAATCGTCTTACGGGCAGCCAGTGACCCTATTAAAAATTCACTCTATAGCTATATTCTTTTTAAAGTATACTCAGTACCACTTAGTTCAGTTCTAACTACTCGTAAAAGGACAACAATTTATTGAATTTATTTGAAATGAGTTGAGATGAGACGAACTGAAATTTTAACAAAAAAGACTAGAATTTGATACTTAACAGTTTTGCCACATTTTCTCGTATACCGGGTGTCGACTTGAAATCTGTTTATAGGGGATACAATGTAATTTTTTTTATTTCGCTGTAGTTAGTTACCTGTTAATTTTAGACAAAAATGTTTCAAATAAAGGTTGCAGATAATAAAATTCTACACCTAATCACTAATCAGGTTTTATTTTCAGTTTTGTAACCTGAAAGACCGAATTTGAAGTTTTATATTGTTCATTTGTAGTGACAGCCAAGGAATTGACAAAATTAAGCAAAAATGCATAATGTTTGAACTGCAGAAAAATTAGTTTATTTTTATCATTATTATTATTATTATTATTATTATTATTATTATAAATAACAAGCCGTGATGATTTATTTAATAATTTATATATATATATATATATATATATATATATATAATTATTATTATTATTATTATTATTATTATTATTATTATTATTATTATTCATGCAATATTACTATTAATGCAATAAAAGTTGTAAAATATAGCGTATTTTTTTTCTACAAACGATATTAAATTTATCGTTAGTTAAATCGCCCGCAATTCGATGACGTATGCAGCATCATTGGTTCGTCTAGTTGTCCGCTACAAGAGCTAGTTTAGAATGAAAACATGAACGTATGTCTTCTATATTTGATATTGAAACGTCAAATTTAATGTCAAATCGCAAAAAGCTAATTGTTTGATTTTAAATATGTAAATGTAAAATCTTGAAAATACGATAAACACAGAAATTAAATTGTGAAGTTTAAAATGTAAATATAAACAGATGGCCATGTTTTGCTTCTGTCTCTTTCTATGAAGCACGTTTTGGGCACGTATATCGAGACCTAATTCGCACATAGTTGATGTTCTGTACGCCGTAATGGCAGGAAGAAAATATTGTAAAACTTTATAATTCTTTTTCTCCGGTATTTTTAAAATTTTTACAAAATATAAAAGTAAAAACGCTTTAGATTTAAAAATATTTTAAATAAATAAAATAAATATAAATATATCATCACGGCATATTACCCATTGCTGGGTGTGCCAATCTGCTTTGTACGCAGATATCGGTAATGATGATGCGGGTGTTTACCAGGCGTCACCTCACGAGCACTCATTGCTGGCGTGGAGAGTGCACCACAGCGGTCAATTTTGTGCCATTTAAAATTCGAAATATTTTAACATATAAAAAAATCAAAAATTCGAAAACTCCTCCATTATCGAAGTATCGAATACCGGAATACTTGAAATCTGTTATATAGGGAATACAATGTTACTTTTTTTATTTTGCTCTAGTTAGTTACTTAATAATTTTAGGAAAAAATATTTCAAATAAACGATTGTAGATAATAAAACTTTATACCTAAATCACTAATCAGATTTTATTTTGGAATATTTAGAAAATTTCAAATTTGATTTAAATTTATGCTTTGGGCCCGAGTAAACTTAATTTAAGAACGTAGTAAACATAGATTCATTGGGCGACATAATATCAAGAAAGACCTATTTTTTGACATGTTACTTGGTTTGACAGTTTACATGACGTTCATTTTTTTAAAACTGCAACTAAATCCATTTTTATCACGTCTTTAAATTAAGTTTACTCGGACTTAATTTAACTATTTCAGCACTTAAAAATTCAAAATTTTACTCTAAATCTTTATGTATGTATAAAGCACTACATAATGTTTTAGGGGACAGATGCAGATAATATTTGAGAAAAACTGTTTTCCCATGTTAAATGCCCTGGCAAAATAAACTAGAAACTGTATACAATTTTTTTTATTTTTAACCGTAAATAACTCGTTTATTTGAAAATTGCACATAACCAACAATAACAACATTACATTATTGAAAAGAGAAAAAAATACTCTTTCCAATAAAAGAATAAAACATATATAGTTCTATTTAAAAAATACATATTTTGTCCCATATTTTGGGAACCGCTGATACATTTTTTTTTTGCTGATATCACCAATGGGTTGTCGTGGCCGCGTGCCTGAGTGTCTGGTCGCGAATCCGGGGAACCGGGTTCGATCCCGACCGATGCCAAATATTTCGAATTTTAAAGATCACAAAATTGACCCCTGTGGTTCACTCTCCACGGCAGCAATGAATGCCTGTGAGATGACGCCTGGTAAACGCCCGCACGGTATGGTATGACTAGCGAATGAAAGTTGACGTTTAAATTATTTTATAAATGTGGTTTCTTTTGAAACCCTAGAGAAGAATGGAATTGTACGAAATATTCAGGTATGATATTTTTGCATGAACCATTTAAATATTGGACTAGGAAAGCACAGAAATACATTACTATGCCTCAGTGGCGTAGCCAGGGGGGGGGGGGTTCGGGGATAAACCCTAAATTTTGATATATAGAATTGACTAGCCAAATAATTATTTTATAACAATGAGTTTATACCTGATTTTTAAAATAATATAATACATAAGTGGGATAATATGACATCATATGCCCCCCCCCCCATTTGAAAATCCTAGCTACGCCACTGATGCCTAACTAAAGTTAGATAGCCGACTAGGTTAACTGAATATCAAAACAGGGGTGCGTTTAAAATATTTTAAACATTTTTCGTTTATGTTGATTAAAACAAAATATTTTGATCTTTAAAATTCGAAGTTTGGCAATTCTGTGAAATAGGATTATTTTAATTTCCTCTAACAGTAATTCCGACTCGAGAGCTGCTTACGCCTGAGACGAACGAACTAGAATTTGCTGTATTAAATTTTTAAAATACATCCCTGAATCCTGTTGCTAAGGTCAGTTTAAATGCCTCCTGGTATTGAGTACAATTCTAATCTTCTGTAACGGAATACATAAGGGTCAGTTTCCTTTCAAATCAAATATAGGGAAATGTTTTCAAAAGAAACCACATCTATTAAATAATCTAAACGTCAACTTTCATTCGCTAGTCATTCTATACAAATATGTCATCGCAATGGGTAATATGATGATATATTATTATTATTATTACTACCAATTTTCTTATTAATAATGGCACAATTTTGCTCATTTAACCAACCTTGTACCCCTTTAAATAAAAAAGTTACCAGTAGTGAGCAAGCTTATGGAGACATTCTGTATTGGGGGAGGCATTTTGAGTAAAAAATAATATATAAATGTATATCCGGAAAGTTTGAAAGTGCACCTCATCAGATACATTTTTACTAATAACTTGGTATGAGGGTACTATTTGTTTAGTTAGATAAAAGTTAAAATACAATCAAGTTAACATAAGAAATAGAACAAAATATAAAAAACATTCATTAAGATGTGAATTATCGATTCCAGATAAACTTCAATTGGTCAGGATTGTCGGATGTTGGAATAGGATCAAAATAAAAAATCAACTCCCTATATGTATACGTTTCGGCGTTTATTACACCCTCATTAGTGCTAAGATCGAAGAAATATAAATGTAAATAATTTGTGTATAAACATTATACACGATTCCAAACAAAGAATACAATAAAATTCATATTTCCTGTGAGTTGTTTATGAATACAATTTTTTTAAATTTTCACAATTAATAATACGTCGGACATCTTTTGAAATATAAACAAGTCTACCGTTGATTTAAACAGAGTCAGAAAAACAAGAATAAACTTTTTAAAATAAAAATTAAAAATTAGCGCGAAATTTAAATGTATTGTAACTTTAAAACAAATTGATAACATTTCGACAGATCTTCTGTATCAGATCTAAAATTTACGCTTTTTTTATTATTACAATTTCAAAAAAATCCTTCTTTTGTAATTACTGCCATAATCTAAAATTGAAACATTGTTAAAATCAAAACGATGTTGTAAATCAACGCTAAGCTTGGATAGAGCAGTCTTAGTGTCTAATTTTTTACAATCATTCTTATGATTATTCATTGTATTTATTTAAATATTGTTTTGTTTGGCCAATATATACACCATCACACCCTAAACAATTTATTTTGTAAATTACATTGGATATGTATTATATTCCATCTTTATCTTTCATTTTGCTGAAAAAGTTATCTACTTTTTTACTATTGTGGAAAACAATTCGTATATTATCAGTTTTCAAAGTTTTTGCTATATTCATTATTGTAACGGTATTGATAGTCGTGCGTCCAGGGAATATCAAAGAATGAATTTATATGAATATGATAGTTTCTTAATTGTTACCTAATTTTTTTTCTCTAAATTTAAAGTATCTCAAAAACTACTGCGTTAATCAAGTTTTAGCAAGAGTACCTTTTTTGTGTAATTTTGCATATGTTTTATTTAATAAGTAAGAATGGAAAAATGTAAATAGGAAAAAAATGACGATAAAAAATGTTGTGCAACTAGTAGGTACGAGAGTTATTAATAGAAATGTGTCTGATGAGGTACACTTTCAAAGGGTTGTAACTCTATGTACCTATTTATAAAAACATAGCCATCGTATGAAGAATTCAAGCATTTTTTTAATAATTGCTTTTAATACAACTAATTTCTCAAAATTATTGTCTGTTGACGCATATCTTTTGGGCGTCTTAATAAGTGATGTCATTTTCAATCAATTAAGTTCAGAACCATTTTATAAATTTATTCCTTAATTAATTAAAAAAATTAATTAGGCAGTTTTATATCAATTAAGTGCAGGAACCATTCCAATTAATTTTTCTGCGGGACTTCATTCACATTTTTTGGAAAGGGATTAATACACATGAATTAAATCACGAAATAAATTAAAATTATGCAATTTCTACATTAATTTATGTCTAGCTCTACAAATACACAGGATGTTCTGAAACTGAACCAAAGTAATTGTGGTTAGTTTTTTCCAGTAATTTGTTGCATAATGCGGTTATTTACTATTTAGTTTTTTGATAATTTTTTTGTGTGCAGCATAATCGGACAAATTCGACGGCTATGCTTAGTAATGCAAAAATAATTACGAATAAGGAAATATAATTATGTGATTGTATTATGAATTGTCATATACTATGGCTGGATAAATAAATCTTTTTCCAGTAATCCGATATCTCTAATAAAATTTTGGAAATTATTATACTTCTTCAGTGGACAGGGCAAGGATAACAAGGAAAAAAAATATGTCGTTACTCAAATATAGTTGAATATGTCTATGCTGGTATAATTTTTGCAGCATACTTAAGAAAAAAGTTGTCAATACAAGAAATTCAAAAATGTTTACACTGTATATGAAATTAGTTTCATCTTTAGCTTTTATCTTTCTACTAAATTGAGGTAGTCAAATGAAATTTATTTGTAAAAATATTAACTATTATTTTTTGAGTTAATCAATAGACCATTTCAGAAATTTGAGCGACCACCAGATTTACTTCTTGAACTAGAACTAAAAAGTTAGTGCCGTTAAATGGCGGAATTTCAAATTTATGCGTGACCCGCATAAAAAAATAATTTTAGAACTTCATAGGAGTTGTCAATATGAATTTGAGTATAAGGTATGGTTTAAATTCTTATTTTACAAATAAAAACTTATTTTAGTATCTGAAACATTGAAGTATATTCATCAATCAATTATAAAATATTGTATCACCATACTTAACCCCACGTTTTATTTTCCAAACCAGACAAAACATTTCAAATGTCAATATTTTGGGGACCAGAAGTTTAATACCCATCATAATTATTGGAAAAACGAAACCAACAAAACAAAAAAAAAGATGTGAAATAAACAGACATGACAATATAAACAAGAATGGGTAGACGGCAAACGGCACTAAGTTTTTGTCGCAGTGTAACACTTGGCGCATGCGCTTTGAATTTTTGAAATGGTCTATTATTTCATCCTATATGCGATGAAATCAATGATGAATAATTTATTCTTTTTCACTTGGTGTTATTGTAAAAAATGCAGGGGCAAGAATTTAAATAACTCTACCATTATAAATGAGAATCCCAATTAATATGATAATTCAATTATACTGAACATTAAATTATCAAGGATTCTGTTTCTTTATCTTAGGCCCAGTTGCATAATATGTTGTTAACTTTAATCATGTTGTTGGTTGTTAACTTTGACAAGGCTTATTTTCCAATATATTTTTTATGCATATCCATGGTTACATGTGTAGTTATACACATGATCAGCTAGCAACGTTTTATATGCAACTAACCCTTAGACTTTTAAATTAATCACTGAAACAACCATCTTATGCATTGGAACTAAAAAAATCTAAAATTTATAATAATATACATATAATAAATCTTTATGTAACACAAAATGTTACTATATAAAACTAAACAATTGCTTGGACAAGGGATGCGAATAAAAATAACAGAAAATTAGTTAAATCTGTGGTAATGGAAAGCAAATACCATTCAATAATAATAATATAGTAAAAAAATATGCATATATCATCAAGGTTTGTAACTACATAGATAATGACGTCACGAAATTAATAGGTTTACATAGTATACTAATTTAATTTTAAGAAATGTAATGTGTGTTGTATAATTATATTTACGTGCAATGCTATTGAATATCATTGTGAAATTTAAGATATTTACAATTTATGGTATTTAAAATTGGGTGTAGGGCACAATTATTCCAAATACAGAGCTGGAAGCGGTGGTAGGATGTAAGGCTGTCACCCGTGCCTCGCTGTTTATAGTTTGTGAATGTTTAGGTTAGGTTTTGCTCACAAAACAAACACTTTTACGTTTTACGGATCATTAGTTGAAAGACAACAATCTATAGTAAACATTACCATTACCATTAGTTGTTAACAATAACACATAACCCTGCTATATTTACATATTACTTGACAGTTACTTGCTATTGAGCGTTCTATTGCTTTAAGAATATTCTTATTGTAGTATTTCTAACATCAATAGAACGTAACTATTATCATAAATAGTAAAGTTACGAGTAGCTAAAGGAGATAAGTGCAGCATTTTTCGTGAATATCCTGAAATAATGGAGGTAATAGAAACAAAAACGCCTTTGTCCACTTTTACTTGCAGTTACTCACTTAATCCATAAAAATCAGTAATATTTGTTGTATTTATTGTCTCTTTTTTCCATTAATATCAGTCACGATTTTTGTTTAACACAAATAGAACCTATAAAATTTACTGCCATACGAATGACAACACCCCATGTGCGAAATACAATATGCATGTCATGTAAACGTATTAATTTTCAAATCCAGTAATGCTAACCATTGATGAAAAACTGAACTATAATTATTTTAAATAAATTAAAAATGCGTTAAAAACATTATGTTCGACTTTAAAATAATTGTAAATTTAATTAAAATGTACTGTTCTTATAGTACGCAAAAAATATAATTTTTTTCCTCGTTTTCCTAAACATAAACATCACTCGGCCATTACTACAGTATTTTTTTTCATTTTGTAATGTTTTGATGATATACATGCCATCGCACAGAAAATAGGCTTGTGCTTTTAAAAAAAGCCCGGCCTAGCCCTAGTACGAATTATTTGACAACTTTTTTTGCAAGATTATTTACAGGTGTTGCGTACACTAAACTTTTTAAGTAACCCCAAATACAAAAATCGAAAGGAGTTATTCACTGTTCTTGAAATTTGTTGGAGTCATCAGGCCCAACAAGTACTTTATTTCTATATTTAGGCTACCTTGGCAGCTTGGCACTCATAGAACTTCCGCAAAACCAGCCTCAGGACTTGTCATGAACTTTGAAATAAATAAAAATTTGCTGTGTTTGTACACAAACACAGGCTTCCCATTTTTTATCTCTGTCCATTACATATACTAAATAACATAAATTAATTATCGAAAAATAAAATCGCTCATATATCTCGAAAATCATTCATTTTCGGTCCCCGTATATTAATTATTTTTTTACGTCTTTTTGATCATATTATATTCTCTTTAAATATTTAAACGTTATTTTTTAGCACCTTATATATGCCTTGAAATTAAAGGACACAACCTCCAATTTTAAATTGGCCGCCCAAAATAACAAAACTATTCAGAAAAGATCGCAATCTGCTAAAATATATAGATTTTAAATATATTAGTACACTGGGTCGTATAACGAGCGCAGTTTTGTAATAATAGCGCTATATTATGACGCGCGCTCTTAGATTATATTCTTATGAGATTAAACGTTTAATAAAAGTGATTAGTTTTGTTGCAGCATATGAAAAACATTTATATTGTTCATTCGACAAAAAGTTAATTTACATTTTTTTTTAAAAATATTTTGTATTTACTAACACAAATATAATTTCATAAATATACAGAATGCCAAGTTTCAAGTTTGACGTCGGTCGGAATCGATTGTCAATTGTTTATCTATGGAAATAAATAGACCAAACAACAGTTTCTTATCAGTTTTTAATTAACAAATTAAATTTCTACATTCGTTCTTGCAATCATACCTTCGATGGTTCGATGTGTAGTCTGTAAAAGAAATCTAACGAAAACAAACCATGGCAATATGAGATACATATTGTTTAAAATGTACATATTTCTACCATGTTGTTTGTGAACATTTGTGTAGCGAGCAAGTAAAATTATTTTCGTCGTTCTCTATGACTAGTTACTGTACACTGTACCTACTGTATCTCTTGTCGACGGGAGAATCATGATGATACCAGAGGTTATTGTAAGGATTTTTTTCCACTGCACATAAAGGAAATAAACCGCTGTAGGTTCATAATATTTTAGGGAAAGATCTTTGTTTAACTCAATTCAAGTTGGATTATGATGAAATACTAGAACATCCACAAATAGAAAAGTTGCGAAAATTGACGCTTAGTAAAATACTTAACTATTTCTTCGGAATTCCTTATGGCAACTAAGATTTTCGCGCGGATTTTGGCTGCCAAACCGCATAGAGCGGATATAGAAAAAGTTATAAGTACCAGCATTACTCTAAAAATCGTGTCTCGGAATAGCTTGTCGGTAGATTCGAAAATGCGTTTTTGTATATTTATTATAACATGCTTTCTCTGTCAGAGTGAGATCCCCAACAAGCCAGAATGATTTGGTTAAATAAGTGTGAGCACATAATCAAGGCAACCCCTAAAGCTAAATAACAAAGATGGTACAATGGTATTTTTGCTGAGGCCAATGCGAGTGATGTAGGTATGGCTGAGGGTAAAGCTGGCACAAAGAAATTTGTGTGTCTATGCAGAGTGTTTCTAAACATGTCACAAATTTTAAGGGTATATAGTACTGACCAAAATTAATAAAAAATACTCATCATAGGTCTGATCTTCAACTGCTTTCGAGAAAAACGAAACTGACAGAGATGGAGATTGTTCAAAATTTTGTCCCGCAACATTTAACTTAGTACATTTCATTTTTTTTTTAGAAAAACAAAAGTCGTAACGTATAGTTTTCGAGATAGCAGAGGTAAATCCGTAAAAACTCATTTTTCACTGCTTTGTATCTCGAAAATTATTGATGATCGGACCCATACTGATTAAGCTTTTTTTACTCATTTTGGTTAGTACTATAGACCTTTAAAATTTGTGACACAAGCTTAGAAACACCCAGTATAAGTATAAATACTATATTATTTCTAGTTTGTTTTTTTTTTTAAATTTTATTTAGTTTATTCGTAATAAATGAAAAATAACTGTGCACAGATTTTAATTTCCCACTGCATAATTTGCTTTTCCCACTGCACATTTTGTGTCCAACTGCAAGTTAGAATAATCTCTAGATGCTACATCGCTCATCATCGACGACGACGATGATCGAGATGTGGATGAGCCAGTGTCATCCTCTCAGAAATAAAATTAAAAAAAAACGACAAAACACATTTAAAATTGAAATAACAGGAGAAATTAATCAGCAATATGAAAAGTTAACAACCATTAAATTATATTTAAAAAATTATAAATATAAGAAACAAAAATTTATAGTGAATGCTAGGAAAAATATACAATTACTGTCTTTCATTTTTGGCGTGGGAAATAGCAAATGTTTACCAACAAACACCAAAAAATAAGAAATTTTGTTACACAAACTAATGAAGCATGTAAAGTTAAAAATAATAAACATTGAATTAGAAATCTTAATTAGAAAATCTGATAATTCGAGCAATATTCTTTGAAATCTTATATAATTTAACAAATTTAAATTGAATGTAGTACTCACAAAAATTACTAAAATAAATATCTCCTTATATGTGAATTTAAAAATATGAATCAGAACACTCGTAGTTAGAAAATTAAAAGAACTGATTTTTACAATAACATACAAAACATCATCGTACGACATCATTTGCCTCGCAGAAACCTGGCTTACCAGTGATATTTGCCATGTTATTTATTTGATAATAATTATACAGGGTGAACACGAGAATCTGTGACATAGGCTTTTAATATGGGAAAACAGTTTTTTCAAATATTATCTGTCCCGTAAAAAATTATGCGGTTCTTTATACATAGAGATTTAGAGAACAAAATGTCAAAATTTTTAAATCTACGCTTTTGATGCCAGAGTAGACTTAATTTACATACATACAAAAATGGATTTAGTATGCGAATATTGCAAAAAATGAATGTTGAATAAACTATCAAACTAAGTATAGGACAGTTAAATGACTTATTTCTTAAAAAAAACACAAACTATCTGTATTTACTATGTATTTGAATTAAGTTTTATCGGTTGCTCAAGATGTAAATTAAAAAGAAACAATTTAAATTTTAATCTCTACAGTTGTATGTACAAATCACCCAAGAAAGTTTTATGGGACAGATAAAAAAATAGATTTCCCATGTTAAACGCCTATGTCACGGATTCTTGTGTTCTTCCTGTATACTGTTTCGTAAGTACATAGATTTTGATTATGCAAATATATCACGTGGTAGTGGAATGTGTATTGCGATTAAATCATATACATATAAAATGTAAACATATGCTACAGCAGGAAACAGATTGTGAAGAATTTTAGGTGCGTGTTGAATTAACTAGCAGTGTTTTTAAATATTTAAACTTCAATGTTGTTTATTGCGCACTTAATTGCCCATATGAATATTTAGGAAACGTGACGTCCGTTACCCTATCTACCGGTACGTCCTCCCGAACTTTGAGTATAGGCGATTACAATCTTACAAACATCAACCCGACAATAAAGTTGTACCAGTAGACTTTAAATATTCCGGTATATATTTCGGCACATATTAAAATATGACTGGTTATAATGCAATTGTTCCACCATTAAGAACCGGAGTGCTAAGTTCACTGCCATAATGTTAAATTTTCCTGTCATTAATTTTGTCGTTTCATCGTAAATTGTTTAATGTGTTCCTACAAACTTTTGCTATCGTTTACGTGCCACGAAACGAAGATGTAATAGATGACTGATGGTTACGTTTTATGACAGGTTGTTTCAACTTCATGGTTATTAGTATCTCTATACATATGTTATATTAGGGTATTTTATTATATTTTATGGTACATATTTATAGATTTTAGAAATTGTAGCATGTTGTTTATGTGTGTCTTTTCAAAGAGGGCGACTTCTAGTTCGTTTGGGATGTTGTGCTGTCTTCTTTCATTGTGGAATTTGTTGCAGTCTATTATAATATGTTCTACTGTTAGTGGAACCTTGCATGTATGGCATAATTCTGCTTCTGTTCGTTTGAAGATGTGCTCATGAGTGGTTCGTGTGTGGCCTATTCTCAGTCTTGTTATGATGACTTGTTCTCTTCTTGTTCCAATGGGGTATGTCACTATATTCGAATTTTAATATATATGTCATAAAATATAAAAACTAACCACTCCAGCTTCTCTTTATAATAATAAAAACTAAACATTAATTTGTAATAATCTTGTTATTAACAATTTAATGTTTTGGAGAAGGGATATGTGCCGTAAGTATGTTAGAACGGTGGACGAAGACAGATAGACTACGGGAAGGAAAGAGACAGTTATAAATCAGCCTATCAGCGTCGAGTTTATGTTGTGGTAGGTGTGGCAGGGTGTAGCATAGACATAACTATCTCTTTCCCTCCCAATATAACCGTCTTTTTTCACGCTTCACCATTGTCACGTTACAAATCCCTTCCCCAAATTTTTAATAATTATTTTCTCGTAAAGTACAAATAATTTATCGATGTAAAAATACGGGTATTTTATTTTTTGGTCTAGTATCATATTATGTAAAAATAAAAATTTGGTCACATACCCCATTGTTTTATATGAGTTTGTATTGTTCTTTATTTTCCTTGTCCATTCCTCTTGCCATTTTTCTGTTAGTTTTCTTTTTATTTGTCTTCATGTCATATGTTCGTGCTGTATGCTCGAGTTCTTCTGCGTTCTCTGTGTCTTTTGCAGCACTGTCTGCGAGCTCATTTCCCTGTATTCCGATGTGAGCTGGGGGGTACATATAAAATTTACTGTTGTGTTACGATCTTCTTTAACTCGTATGATTTCGCGCTGGATATTTTTTATTATGGCAGCTTTGGGTATAGTGTACGAAGTCTGTTAGAAAAGTATCCGACCTTTGGCCGGGGGAAAAAAACTGGCATACCCGGAGCATTGGAAACTTAATCATCTTCAAAGTAGTCTCCTTGGGACTCCACACATTTCTCCCAGCGGTGCCGCCATTGTTGGAAGCATTCCGAGAAAGCCTCTTTCGGAATGGAGTTTAGCTCGGCTGTCGTTGCAGCCATATGTCCTCTCTTGTCTGAAATCGCGTTCCTTTCAATGGTCTCTTGAGTTTGGGGTACAGCCAGAAGTCGCAGGGGGGAATATCAGGAAAGTAAGGAGCCTGTTGAACCACAGGAGTCTTGTTCTTCGTCAAAAAAGTCTGAATCAAGTGCGAGGAATGTGCTGGAGCATTGTCGTGATGGAGGCGCCAATTTCCTGTTGACCACAACTCCGGTCTCTTGCGCCGCACAACATCACATAGGCGACGGAGGACATCCCTGTAGTTCTCTTTGGTGATTGTTTGATCCTGTGGTGCGTACTCGTGATGTACCACACCGCGGGAGTCAAAGAAAGCAGTCAGCATCGCTCGCTCTCCACCGATGTGCGGCCGTCTTTAAACCGGTTGTACCACTTCTTAATCTGTGTGATACCCATAGCATCGTCACCGAAAGCCGTCTGAATCTTCCAAATGGTTTTCACCTGGTTTTCGCCCAGTTTCAGGAAAAATTTGATGCAATAGCGCTGCTGCAGTCGTTCTGTCATTTTCCTTGCAATGAATAACCGACGAGAGCACTACACACCACCTCACTCAAATGCTGCTTGCCAGTAACAGACGCCATCGACAGGCGGAAAAAATTCACGCATGCGCACGAAGGTTCAAGGTTGGCTCATGCAAGCGCGCTTGATTCAAATCCATCAGGTTTTCGCAAAAAAAATAAGGTCGGATACTTTTCTAACAGACCTCGTATTTATATTTTGTAGTACGCTAAGTGAGTCTGTACATATTGCTATTTTGTTATTTGATTTTATGTTTTGTAGGCAGGTTAGGATGACGAGTGCTTCAGTTGTGTATACTGTCTTGGTTGTGTAGTTTAAATTTTGTAATTGTGTTTTTTTTTTTTGTACAATGGCTGCTCCTGTTATCGTTTCTGATTTTGAACCGTTTTTGTATTGACTGTTGCAAATGTGATAAAACGTATTTTTGTATGTTTGTGGATATGTATTTCCTTCTGTACATTGTATTAGTTGCAGGTTGTTTTCTTCATTCAATTGTTGTGTGTTCTTTTCAATTAAGTTTAGTGTCGAGTATCATTCTTAAAAATTTAATTGATTTTTTTATATGTAATGTGTCCGTTAATTTTTAGTTCAGGTGGTATAGTGTGAAGTCTTTTTTGGATATATTTTGAGATGAAATTAGTTGGGTACTCATTTTGTTTGAGCATATAGCAAATCTTTACAAGGTTTGTATTGTGAAATTCCGGACTTGAAAGTTTTATGGCTCTATCGAGTGCTTTTATCACACTAATTTTATATTTTTGTAAAGGCGTGTATTCATCTGAACACGAACACGAACGGGAACGAGGCAAGGCGAGGCCGAACGAGCATATACGTATGTGTACGTATCATCGAGGCGCGGCAAATAGTATTCGGTTGTGCGACGCATAGTCCGAGGCGAGTCGAATGTCATCCGATGGAAGTCGGTACTTCAAAGAAAAAATTTAATAGATGTGGACGGTATTTCCTCGTTTCAGCTGCCTCGCCTCACTTCTTGCCTGTTTCAGTCAGTGGACTGTTTAATGAAATAGACATAATACCTAATTTACGTAAATAGTTTATAATTAATTACTGTACAATGACTTAGGACAATGAAACAATTTTAAATTTTATCAAAGAGTATGAAAAACGTATTATTCTATGGAAAAAAGCGACAAGCTCTATTACAATACAGCACTGGTCACCCTCCATTTTGCAGGATAACAAACGTTTTATTCGCATAGTCGGATTGCTGCCTCGTACGTTGCCTCGACAGACTTCGTTCGGTCGCGTACCAAACAAATTTACAAACGAGGCATTTGTTCGACCTCGCCTTGCCTCGTTCCTGTTCGTGCTCAGATGAATACGCGCTAAAGAAGCGACCAGACGCGGTTGGTTTTTGGTACCAGTTAGTTAAAATATTATTTCCGTTTCTTATTTATTCTTATTATTTATTATTCTTATCCAATAGGTTTATTGTGTTGTTATGTTCATTTTTAACCCTTCAAAGACGGAATTAATTTTTTTAATTTTTTTTTTTGGAATAATAATATAAACTAATAATAAATACGATTATTAAACTCGAAAAAAGTATTTTTATTAATTTTGGATAAGCCAATTAACCAGAAACCTATGTGACCATATGGTAACGCTAGGCCTTTACAATAGCAAGAACAATTTATTTTTTTGAATAACAAAAATAATAATATTAAAAATTAAACTTAAGAAATATAGTTTTGTTAAACAATTTAATTATTTCGTGTGAAATATGACGAAACATTCAATGCACAAACCAACATTACATTTGTTGCACTGCGTTCGTCCTACTGATGAGCAACTTTCTCCTGCACATCTTCTTTTTCCGTCCAGAACAGCAATTACCAAATGATCATTACGGTCATATCTGATGTCATCTGATATCCTATTTAGTGACACGCTGTTTTTTGATGACGATACCCTACCAGCATTTTTAGGCGCAACTTTGTATCTGCACAAATAAACTTGGACTATTTCTCTTCTAAATTCCAAATTGGTCAATTTTCCCCCAGAGCATTTGTGCAATGTCCAAGCATTTTGCACAGCTGTATCTATCAACCACGTAAAAAGAGGCCAGTACCATTTTTTGCCACGAATACTAATTCTATGTCTTGCAATGTCTTCGTCCATGCGGTCTGTACCACCCATATATTTATTGTACATAGCGACTATATGCGGTCGTTGTACATGGACAATTTTTCTCTGTGCCTGCGAATATCTCTTTACAGCTGATGATGGTTGTACCCCATATACTGTAGACGCCATTGTCACGACAGCGTTATCCATCCATCGAACTAATATAATTCCATCATCCTTTGATATAGTGGAAACATAATTTCCCCGCATTTCCTTAGCCATAGATTTTTTACTTGTCAACGGGCAGTTTCTTGGTACTCTGTTAGCTCTTATTGTACCAGTAGCACCATAACCAAGTTCTTTTAAATTAAAACTGGTGAACAAATTATCAATATAAATTTGGTATCACAATTGTTTTTGTGGCAGTTCATCAAGCATAAGAACTGGAGTCGCCATTTATCTAATTTTTCGTCGAATTTTCTTGAATTTTTATGTTTTCTGAGGAGTGTGCAACATCTAGCGAAATATTTATCGGGGAATCTATTGTATTATCTGCTAATCTAATTTCTGCTGGGGCAGATAACTGTCGGCCTGACAAATTACCCACCAAACCACCACCGTCTTCATCTGTAGAATCTTCGTCTGTGACTGCTGATGGGTCTGGATATATATATATATATATATATATATATATATATATATATATATATATATATATATATATATATATATATATATATATGTCACATTGTTTTCATCATCAGAATCATTATAAATCATATCCTAGGCTGCTTGCAGCGAAAACCCGGGCCTAAAATGTGAATGTAAAATGTACAGATGAAAGCCTAGTGTTACCATACGGTAACACTTGTAATTAGCGATACATAAATAAGTCTAAATAATAGAAATAGTTACAATAAACTAGGATAATGTTCTTAATGCATATTTAACAATAAAAATAAATAACCAAAGTAACAAGAAGTATTTTGATAACAAAAATATGATACTTACGCAAATTTGAGATCCATATTTATACACTCGTTCAAGAAGTGAAGATTTGAAATAAATTTAAACTATATAAACAATTATTATTTTTGTTAAAAACTATTTTAGCAACTAGAGATATCCCCTCTAACTACAACTTGAAGTATTTGCGATTAGTTTAACAGATTCACTGCCGCCTAGAACTATACAAGTAACTAAATGTTTGCGTGACCATATGGTGACGCTAGGCGTTGATGGGTTTTGTAAAATTTATTTTAGGGTGATATTTGTTAAATTTGTTTAAAATATTGTTCACCTGTTCATCTGGTGCTATTATCAGGTAATAATCGACGTAGCGTTTATAGTATAATATGTTGTACACTGTATTATCTATAATATTTCGTTCGAGTCTTTGTAGTATAATTTCTGCTAAAGTTGCTATGATAGATGACCCCATTGGAGAGCCATCGATTTGTTTATAAATTTTACCGTTGAAAGTGAATATTGATGTTTCAAAACATAGATTACGAGCTGTGGTAAACTGATTTTTAGTTAGATCAATATGGGGTTCAATATCCTGTGATTGTTCATGGATACATTCCAACACAAGCTGTTGCGGAATTGATGGATACAATGCTACTACGTCTAATGAGAACATATAATAATCATTTGGTATTTCCAGATTCTGTAAGTCTTTTTTCAAGTCAAAGGAATTTTTAATAATAGTGGAAGATGAAGTTACTTTAGAAATTGTATTATTCAAAAATATTGCCTATTTATATGTCGGAGTGTCTATAGTGATGTGATTTGCCGTAACGGAATTTCAGTCTTACGAATCTTCGGTTGTATGTACATTCTGCCCAAGTTAGGGTGTTCGACAATTAATTCTGGTGCATTAATAGTTTTAAGAAAGTTTTTACATTTTTTGTCTGTCTTATTGATCGGATTATTTGGTACAGGTTCATATGTGGTGGTATCCTTTAATATTTGTTCAGCTTTATTATTATATTCTGTTCTATGTATTATTACAGTTTTTGCACCTTTGTCGGCTTTTGTTATAATGACATTATCTTTGTTATCTTTTATGAATTTCTTAGTTTTGTTGATCCATCTTAGCAGTTCTCTCTCTGGGTATGATAATCTAATATGTTGAGATTTATTCATGTAACGTTCAAAGATCTTTGATATTTTTTGTTTATAATCATATTTATTTTCGATACTATTACGGTCTATAGCTAGAGGTAAGTTAACATAACAATCTAAGATGAATTTTCTGTTATTTATATGATTTATATTTTTAAAACTAAATTTAGGACCCAATGATAGGATTGCCAAAATTTCTTCTTGGTTTAGTTATCCAGTTTTTATAATTTTCTAGAATAAAATCACATATGTCATTCTCTCTGACATGCGTGCTATAAAGTTGTCAAATTGTTTTTTAAAATTTCAGAAGATGTCTGTTTTGTTTTAATATATATATATATATATATATATATATATATATATATATATATATATATATATATATATATATATATATATATATATATGTGTGTGTGTGTAATAGTTTGCTTTATATGTGACAAAATAGTACAGGCAGAATATACATGCAATCGACTATACATTTGTTTTTTACTTTGTTAAGGGACTGTAAAAGTCTATGAGCATCGTCAATTTCTAAATTTAATATTGCTAAATGATAACTTACAATAATTCGTTGATACTTGATCCTGTTATTCGCGTTAAAATGCTTCATATCCCGTATAGAATTTTTTATACATTTGGGTGTTATTGTTTTTGCATTTATGTAAAAATTTAATCCGGTTTTCTGTGTTCGCTATTTTGACCTAAACATTACAGTACCTTTTAATTAAACATAAAACGGGAATGGTCATATTTCTGTAATATGATACCGCTAAATTTCTGTTTTTCATTCTTCATGTTGATTGTAGTTGGTGTGGTGACTGTGGGATGGTGTCTTGCGTCTACCATAGTATATGTTAACGGGATAGTTGGGGAACTGCAGTTTTTAATTTCAATAATATATTGAGCATTTAAGTTCTATTTATTGTTATTCATTTTACAATAAATTATAAGACGTTTCGGCCTAGCATTTGGCCATCATCAGCTACAATTAATTACAAATTATTGTTAAATATAAGTGTCAATATGATAACAGTAACTTACCATCAACAAGTTAAAAATTATTACAAAATAATTATTAAAATTATATCGAAGACATCGGGAAACTGATTATCATCTTCGTCTATTGTTATATTCTACGTTGTCAGATACAATGTGAAAGTCAAAATAGGTTAAGACATGCGTTCCGTCATAATTATGTTCAATTTTAAAACTTACCAAGAATTATTTTTGTTGTTACTAATTCCAGTTATAATGATAAATAAGAAGCATTTTAGTTTTCAAAATTTTCAGTTCACTTTTATAATAAAAGCGCGTTTATGGAGCACATTCCAAATAAGAATATAATGTAAAAGCTTTATTATTATAAAAATGCACTCGTAATACGGGCAATGATTTTAAACATAATTTTAAAGCAGCAGACTATTTCTCGATAAATGGCATCCTTGAAATATTTATTTAACTGATCATTAACGCTGTTTTATGATATTCTATGCGGGATGTGCCTAAAGTAATAAAAAATAATTATTATCTGTCCTGGTCTGGTATACAAGGGAGCTGATAAAAGCAATTCAAGTAAAATAAAAATATAAACTTAAATTTAAGCTGTACAACGAACCTTACGATTACGAAATGTTCAAATTTTTCAAGAAACAAAAATAGTTCTTTATTGTATTTAAGTTACAATTTAACTTTATTTTATTATTTATTTATTTGTGATTTTGAATTGTCAAAATAATACCATTGAATTATTTGCTGCGTTTCTTATTGATAAAAACGTTATTTTTATAAACCAAAACACAATATACCCCAAAAACACAATAATAGCACAAATCCGCGAACTACTCCAGAAATTATATATATAGTGCTTCGAAATGTCGAGACTAAGATCAAGACTGAACTAGTCTTGGCATTGGTCTCGCTTTGTCTTGCTTTCGCAAGTCTCGTCTTGGTCGTGCCTGGGTCACGAATACTAAGTCTTGGTCTTGCTACTCGTAGTCTTGGTCTTGAATCAAGAGTCTCGACATAAGTATGCCAGAATTACACATGCGCACATCGACGCTTCTATGTATCGTGCAATGTAGAATGCGTATGTGTTAGTTTATTGAAAGGGGTGAAACACGTTGATTTTATACGCGATAAATCGAATACAGATTTAGTTATCGATGATAATGCAGGTAAAGTTGTAATAGCTGGAAAGGAAGAAGTTCAAGTGAAATGAAATTTGGTTTATCTTCATTTTACAAGTACGAAACCATAAGAAATTCTTGTGATAAGTTGGGCATTTGTATACAACGTAAACATATGAAGAAGACTAATTTCCGGTTGCAGAAACGTTCATCAACGCGCAACGCCTTGTTCATAGCGGTTCAACAAAACGAATAAATGCAACGCGATTTTTTTGCCAGCAATGATTTTAATGTCATAAGACCAAAGAAACAGATTCAAATTTGTTCATTTTGTTGAACCGCTAACTGAACAAGGCGTTGATGAACGTTTCTGCAATCGGACATAATTTATTAAAATGAAGTATTCAATCACAACCGGCCTAAGATTTTTTAAAAAATTATATTACTCAAAGTAGACACAGTATGTATTAATTTTTTCAAATGGGTGGTATTCAGTGAGTTGTATTAAATTTAAAGTAAGAATTATTAGTATACAGGAGTTGTAGTTGCTATGGGACAGTTGTTAATCTTAAGGTCATCACCAACTTAAAAGCACCCAATATATTTTCTTTAATAGTAATATTAGGTAAGTATGTAAAATGAGATTCCATATAACTAATAAATTATAAAAAAATCAATTATAATTGAGTCAAGAGTCTTGCAAGACTCTCGTCAAGAATCTTGGTCTTGACGTCCTGGTCTGGCGTCTTGGTCTTGATTTTCCATAAAAGTCTTGTCTCGAATCTTGGTATTGACCGAAGCTCTATGTATATATATATATATATATATATATATATATATATATATATATATATATATATATATATATATAAAGACATCACACTAATTTGGATTCTCTCACACGTGGGAATAAAAGGAAACGAGGAGGCAGACCAAAAAGCTAAACAAATAACCGACACTGAAGAAATTACAATGATACCAACTCCGAAAGATGACCTGAAAGATATTATTAAAAACAAGATAGAAGAAGGGCAAAAAGAAAAATGGATAAACACAACAAACAATAAATTAAAAGAAATCAAAACTGACCTAAAATGCTGGAGCAAAGGAGAAACAAGAAAAGAAAAACGGTATAACCCTCCATTCAACCAGCAGAGAGCGGCCAACAACATCCCAGACACCTTACAGAACAACCCTGAGCAAGCAAATAACATCATAAACTTCCTCAAAAACACGAACTTATATACCCTTATATAACTATACCAGTATACATTGTTCAATAACACTATTTAACTAACCATACAAACTACATTATGTAACATACCACCAATAACCACACTATGACCTTACAGTTAAAGTGTTAAATTAATTTTAAAAAAACACAATAA
This sequence comes from Harpalus rubripes, assembly GCA_963082715.1. Lineage (NCBI taxonomy): Eukaryota > Metazoa > Arthropoda > Insecta > Coleoptera > Carabidae > Harpalus > Harpalus rubripes. The sequence goes on from OY720458.1 coordinate 40,193,871, forward strand.
ATAGTAATATAATAATTACGAAATCTCTTTTTTATAACATAATTAAAATAAATTAGTATCTAACGACGAGTGGAATACAAAAATATATTGGGTTTTTATATTTTTACATCTTATAAAGTAATGGGATTCGGAACTAAAAAAAGTTGCATATATTTTGTCATATTACGAAAATATGACTAATTTTAAATGATTTTATACGAAAATATTTTTAAAATATAAGACTTTTCATTCATAATTTTAATAAAAACTATTAGTGCTATAACAATATGACCACAGAACTTCAATTTTGTTACAATCTATCAAGCGAAAAGAATATCATTTTATATTATTCAAAACTTGTAATAACAAAATCCATATATTTATATGTAGTTCTATTTTACATGAAAATGTATGAACACATCAATTTTATTAAAATAAAACATATTTATTCAAAATCTTTATAACAACAGATTTTTTCTTTGACAGGTACAACTTACAACTATAGTTTTTGAAAGTGACAGCTGTCACTAGTTAACCCACCTTGACATAAATTTTTGTTAGAATTAATGACATTGACAGATGAAAACTTCAGTTAGTAAGCGAAGTAAAATCGAAGGTATGACGTCACACAAAATTAATTAAATTAATATATATATATATATATATATATATATATATATATATATATATATATATATATATATATATATATTTCAAAAACTATACACACTTGGAAAGTGTAACAAACGCGACAATTCATCATTTTATTCTGTCTTTCAGAAAAAAATAAATTGAAAAATGAGTACCGGACCCTATAATCTAAATTTTATTTTATAGAACCATCATTTATTAAAAAATAACAGAACATCTAGATTTCCGTAGGAATTTTCCATTCATCCGACGAAAATGAAGAAGAAAATGTTACTTAAAAATAAAGTTAGATGTATTAAACTTTTTATTATTGAGTTACAAAATCTCAAACTGCTCGCAAAATTATTTTCAAATACAAAGGAGGAGTAATTTGGCTCTAATAGAATTACAAACAAGCGCATAGTTTTTCGTGCATTGCTGGGTTACCTAGAATGTGCCACGTTTAGAATCGATATGGCATCTTAAACCAGAAACTTCAATAAATGGACTTGTTTGACTTTTGTGGGATACGTCTCAATTGTATTAACAATATTGAAAATAATTTATCAACAAATATGGAAAAAATGGCATTTGCTGATTATTTTCAGACACTATATAGTAATGAAGAAAAAGATAGTAGGTAATTATTTTTATAAGACTTGGAGATAACAATATTTCAGCTGCAAATATATCAGTAGATACAGTTTATCGTATTTTGTTTAACCTAGACAAAAAAAGAAACTGGTTTGGATGGTACACTGCCAATATTTTAAAAAATCAGCATGTGGATTAGCATATACACTCACTCTTCTATAAAATAGTCAACGAAAGTTGTTTTCCTGATGAGCGGAAGAAAGTTTTGTGATACCAATCTTAACCATTGAGCTACAATGACAACTGAAAATCTTCTGATATTACGTAATAAAACATTGAAACAAATATTTATTGATAGATATTTATAATTTTCTCTGATTTATTCAATGATAATAAAGTAATTAATATTAAATAACGTACACGAGGTAATGTGCTATTATCATGTTCAAAAGTATGGCTTAATTTTCTGCTGGACACTCTTTATTTGCAAAAAACTGTTTTCCCATGTTAGGTTTGCTTAGGACACATGATCGGTACAGATAGGTACAGGAAACTATAAAATTTCGGCGGGAGAAGTCATACCAGACTTACCAGAGTTGTAATGTTATTATTTTTAGAGTTATATAATTAAAGTACTGTAAATATATTAGAAATAAGGAATATGATAATAGTAAGAACGAAATAATAATACAAATTTTGTTCGTATTCGGGTACGTTCTCTCGTTGAGCGAGTATAGTTTAATTATTTTATTAAATTGCTTCTTATCCACGCATATTTTCAATTATTGACCACAAGAGTTATTTTAACATTTATATATTTATATAAGTGGTGAAAAAGATAAATTTATGTGACTTCAATTATAGCGAAGTCCACTGTTTGATAACAAAATCATCTCTATATCCACACCTACATGTCACAGAATATTTTTTTTTAAATGATATAGCTTAACCTTTAACGAATAACAAAGACTTTCTAAAACTGCAAATCGCTATCAGTTTAGATGAAATTTCATAAAAAAAATATAAAAAAAGTAGTAGAGGACCCCATTTGTAGTCTCTAATGGTTTTTAGTCGTCTGAAATATTTTGAACTTCAAACATACCGCAAGGATTTATTCTTGGTCCCTATTTGTAATTTTTATAAATAACTTAGATTTTCAATTTCAATCAAACATCAAACGTCTTATTATATGCAGATGACTTAAAACTTTACAGTAGAAATGAAATAAAGATGTAGAAATCCTTCAACAGTTAACTGTTAACTGGTATAATAACAATTGTAACTTAATGCAACTGAATTCTAATAAATGCTGTGTCATATCCTTCCAAAAAAACAAATCCAAAAGTAAATATTTATATCATAAATAATATGATATTACATAGAACAGAATACGATTTAGGAATGTTACTAGACCGTTCGTTATCATTCATAAATCATGAAGATAAAATATGTCAGAAAACGTACTCATTGTTAGACTTCATATTTTGAAAAACTACTAACTTCAACTCAATATTGTTGTTTAAACTTCTGTACTTTGTCCTTGTCAGATCTGACTCCTATATTACAATATCCACATCGGTACATCCATATACGTAAAGTAGAATGTGTACAACGCCGCTTCATAAAATTGGTATTATCAAGAATACGTTTACCCTATTGTAATTATATTGAAATATTAAATGTTTATTTATTTATTTATTTTATATTACAACCTCTCAACAGGATTAAATCCCAATGTCAGAGTGGGTTGACACGAACAAACATTTAATGCCTTAGCGGGACTCGAACTCAGTACCTTTAGCGTCCCATGACTAAGAGCCTTTGCTTCAACCATTGAGTCACTGGGGCATGGGCATGGCAGTGATGTTAAACAAACTAAATACGTTTACAAAGCGACATGAACTAAATGATGCAATAATTTTATATAAATTACAGAACAATAACATAGAATGTGAAAAGCTTCTCTCTTATACGAGTATACATTTTTACACTCCTGTTTGTACTACACGTAACAATTTTTTCAAGTTTTAGCAAGAGTACCTCTTTTGTGTATTTTTGCATTGTACCTATTTAATATTTTATAAGTAAAAATGAAAAAATGGTAATAGGTGAAAACTAACGTCTGCATGACTTCTCCATATGAGACGCCTCTGGCTGAGATTCTGTAACAAAGGAAAGTATATATATATATATATATATATATATATATATATATATATATATATATATATATATATATATATATATATGCAACTAAATAAGAAGTATCCTCAGACCAAGTTTCAAAATTTCAGTGCAACTAGTACCAGAGTTATTAAAAAAATGCGTGAAAAGTTTTGGCACACTGTTCATGAATTACCCTGTATAATTTAATATGTAAAATAAAATACACCATATTGCATTGTATTGCATTTCGGGATTTGAACTTCTATGGGTTATATCCCCAGGGTGACTTACACACACAACTCCTATTAATTATACATTTACATTGCCACAACGTTTCCTACTTAGATGTCATGTGTGTTGCCCACCCGTGCAGGCCCTTGTTACAACCAGAAGCCGGCGCCAAATAACTTTGTGGTTGCCAAGTTAATTGTATCCCAACTTGGAAAGGTAACGGGAGAAGGTACCGATCAAGGCCAGTCGAGAAAAATTCCTCCACCATCCATGAACTACAAGTGAGAAATTTCCTTACTTAAAACTTCCCTGATAGGTAGATTGGTAGAGGTGGACCCATACAATGGTCTTCTATAGATCACCTGATCTGAATCCAATGGATTTATTTTTCTGGGGTTATTGGAAAGAAAAACTTTACGGTGAACCTGTTGCGAATTCTGAAGATGTCCTAGCCTAGTTCATATTCACGCTACTGTGGCGTTAATAGACGAAACCATATGCTTTAGGGTAGAGTAGGGGTTCCCAACCTACGGCCCGCGAAAGGTTTATGTTGGGCCCGCGATAATTTGGAACTGATCTTGATACTAAAAAAAACAAATTATTCAAAAGTATTTAACTCATTTTCTATTCTTTAATAATTTGTCGAGTTGCAATTTATTTATTAAAGACCATATTCAAAATCTCATTAATTTAATGATTTTAAAAATAACTAACAAATATTTCAGCATTTTCAAAATCCTATGCAAAAACTCTAATATATTTGATCCGAATTTGATTCAGTTTTGTGCATTGATGAAAGAATCTGAATAACCGAAAATAAAAAAAAATATTATTATTATTATACAAAAAAGATAAGTACACTTAAAGTTTATTTACATGTTTAATCCAATGTGATTTCCAATAAGAATTAATATCCGGCCCGCCATATATTTTAACATTTCGTATGTGGTCTGCTTCTCAAAAAAGTTGGGAGGGGGGAGGAGGACTGCAGTAGGGCATTCATGGAGGGGGTCACTACACAATATAAGATTAAAATTAATCGTGTGTATGAATATGAATGCGATTATGAATGTGTCCGAGGCGAAAGAAGTGTGCTTAGACAGGAATGTGTGGCGAAGGATGATTGTTTCGTATTTATTGTGGTCCCGTTGCGGTATTTCGCTACCGAAAATCGGTCACTTTAATATGTTAAGAGTGAGGAATATATGTTGTACCTATGATGTCAGGTTAGTAAGAATGTTGTTGAAAGAGAGAGTGATTATTTTTTGGTTGATGTTATTTTTATTCTTTCGGGTTTGTGCTAACCCACTAAATGGAAAATGCGTGATTTTATGTATGTATGTATGTATGTATGTATGTATGTATGTATGTATGTATGTATGTATGTATGTATGTATGTATGTATGTATGTATGTATGTATGTATGTATGTATGTATGTATGTATGTATGTATGTATGTATGTATGTATGTATGTATGTATGTATGTATGTATGTATGTATGTATGTATGTATGTATGTATGTATGTATGTATGTATGTATGTATGTATGTATGTATGTATGTATGTATGTATGTATGTATGTATGTATGTATGTATGTATGTATGTATGTATGTATGTATGTATGTATGTATGTATGTATGTATGTATGTATGTATGTATGTATGTATGTATGTATGTATGTATGTATGTATGTATGTATGTATGTATGTATGTATGTATGTATGTATGTATGTATGTATGTATGTATGTATGTATGTATGTATGTATGTATGTATGTATGTATGTATGTATGTATGTATGTATGTATGTATGTATGTATGTATGTATGTATGTATGTATGTATGTATGTATGTATGTATGTATGTATGTATGTATGTATGTATGTATGTATGTATGTATGTATGTATGTATGTATGTATGTATGTATGTATGTATGTATGTATGTATGTATGTATGTATGTATGTATGTATGTATGTATGTATGTATGTATGTATGTATGTATGTATGTATGTATGTATGTATGTATGTATGTATGTATGTATGTATGTATGTATGTATGTATGTATGTATGTATGTATGTATGTATGTATGTATGTATGTATGTATGTATGTATGTATGTATGTATGTATGTATGTATGTATGTATGTATGTATGTATGTATGTATGTATGTATGTATGTATGTATGTATGTATGTATGTATGTATGTATGTATGTATGTATGTATGTATGTATGTATGTATGTATGTATGTATGTATGTATGTATGTATGTATGTATGTATGTATGTATGTATGTATGTATGTATGTATGTATGTATGTATGTATGTATGTATGTATGTATGTATGTATGTATGTATGTATGTATGTATGTATGTATGTATGTATGTATGTATGTATGTATGTATGTATGTATGTATGTATGTATGTATGTATGTATGTATGTATGTATGTATGTATGTATGTATGTATGTATGTATGTATGTATGTATGTATGTATGTATGTATGTATGTATGTATGTATGTATGTATGTATGTATGTATGTATGTATGTATGTATGTATGTATGTATGTATGTATGTATGTATGTATGTATGTATGTATGTATGTATGTATGTATGTATGTATGTATGTATGTATGTATGTATGTATGTATGTATGTATGTATGTATGTATGTATGTATGTATGTATGTATGTATGTATGTATGTATGTATGTATGTATGTATGTATGTATGTATGTATGTATGTATGTATGTATGTATGTATGTATGTATGTATGTATGTATGTATGTATGTATGTATGTATGTATGTATGTATGTATGTATGTATGTATGTATGTATGTATGTATGTATGTATGTATGTATGTATGTATGTATGTATGTATGTATGTATGTATGTATGTATGTATGTATGTATGTATGTATGTATGTATGTATGTATGTATGTATGTATGTATGTATGTATGTATGTATGTATGTATGTATGTATGTATGTATGTATGTATGTATGTATGTATGTATGTATGTATGTATGTATGTATGTATGTATGTATGTATGTATGTATGTATGTATGTATGTATGTATGTATGTATGTATGTATGTATGTATGTATGTATGTATGTATGTATGTATGTATGTATGTATGTATGTATGTATGTATGTATGTATGTATGTATGTATGTATGTATGTATGTATGTATGTATGTATGTATGTATGTATGTATGTATGTATGTATGTATGTATGTATGTATGTATGTATGTATGTATGTATGTATGTATGTATGTATGTATGTATGTATGTATGTATGTATGTATGTATGTATGTATGTATGTATGTATGTATGTATGTATGTATGTATGTATGTATGTATGTATGTATGTATGTATGTATGTATGTATGTATGTATGTATGTATGTATGTATGTATGTATGTATGTATGTATGTATGTATGTATGTATGTATGTATGTATGTATGTATGTATGTATGTATGTATGTATGTATGTATGTATGTATGTATGTATGTATGTATGTATGTATGTATGTATGTATGTATGTATGTATGTATGTATGTATGTATGTATGTATGTATGTATGTATGTATGTATGTATGTATGTATGTATGTATGTATGTATGTATGTATGTATGTATGTATGTATGTATGTATGTATGTATGTATGTATGTATGTATGTATGTATGTATGTATGTATGTATGTATGTATGTATGTATGTATGTATGTATGTATGTATGTATGTATGTATGTATGTATGTATGTATGTATGTATGTATGTATGTATGTATGTATGTATGTATGTATGTATGTATGTATGTATGTATGTATGTATGTATGTATGTATGTATGTATGTATGTATGTATGTATGTATGTATGTATGTATGTATGTATGTATGTATGTATGTATGTATGTATGTATGTATGTATGTATGTATGTATGTATGTATGTATGTATGTATGTATGTATGTATGTATGTATGTATGTATGTATGTATGTATGTATGTATGTATGTATGTATGTATGTATGTATGTATGTATGTATGTATGTATGTATGTATGTATGTATGTATGTATGTATGTATGTATGTATGTATGTATGTATGTATGTATGTATGTATGTATGTATGTATGTATGTATGTATGTATGTATGTATGTATGTATGTATGTATGTATGTATGTATGTATGTATGTATGTATGTATGTATGTATGTATGTATGTATGTATGTATGTATGTATGTATGTATGTATGTATGTATGTATGTATGTATGTATGTATGTATGTATGTATGTATGTATGTATGTATGTATGTATGTATGTATGTATGTATGTATGTATGTATGTATGTATGTATGTATGTATGTATGTATGTATGTATGTATGTATGTATGTATGTATGTATGTATGTATGTATGTATGTATGTATGTATGTATGTATGTATGTATGTATGTATGTATGTATGTATGTATGTATGTATGTATGTATGTATGTATGTATGTATGTATGTATGTATGTATGTATGTATGTATGTATGTATGTATGTATGTATGTATGTATGTATGTATGTATGTATGTATGTATGTATGTATGTATGTATGTATGTATGTATGTATGTATGTATGTATGTATGTATGTATGTATGTATGTATGTATGTATGTATGTATGTATGTATGTATGTATGTATGTATGTATGTATGTATGTATGTATGTATGTATGTATGTATGTATGTATGTATGTATGTATGTATGTATGTATGTATGTATGTATGTATGTATGTATGTATGTATGTATGTATGTATGTATGTATGTATGTATGTATGTATGTATGTATGTATGTATGTATGTATGTATGTATGTATGTATGTATGTATGTATGTATGTATGTATGTATGTATGTATGTATGTATGTATGTATGTATGTATGTATGTATGTATGTATGTATGTATGTATGTATGTATGTATGTATGTATGTATGTATGTATGTATGTATGTATGTATGTATGTATGTATGTATGTATGTATGTATGTATGTATGTATGTATGTATGTATGTATGTATGTATGTATGTATGTATGTATGTATGTATGTATGTATGTATGTATGTATGTATGTATGTATGTATGTATGTATGTATGTATGTATGTATGTATGTATGTATGTATGTATGTATGTATGTATGTATGTATGTATGTATGTATGTATGTATGTATGTATGTATGTATGTATGTATGTATGTATGTATGTATGTATGTATGTATGTATGTATGTATGTATGTATGTATGTATGTATGTATGTATGTATGTATGTATGTATGTATGTATGTATGTATGTATGTATGTATGTATGTATGTATGTATGTATGTATGTATGTATGTATGTATGTATGTATGTATGTATGTATGTATGTATGTATGTATGTATGTATGTATGTATGTATGTATGTATGTATGTATGTATGTATGTATGTATGTATGTATGTATGTATGTATGTATGTATGTATGTATGTATGTATGTATGTATGTATGTATGTATGTATGTATGTATGTATGTATGTATGTATGTATGTATGTATGTATGTATGTATGTATGTATGTATGTATGTATGTATGTATGTATGTATGTATGTATGTATGTATGTATGTATGTATGTATGTATGTATGTATGTATGTATGTATGTATGTATGTATGTATGTATGTATGTATGTATGTATGTATGTATGTATGTATGTATGTATGTATGTATGTATGTATGTATGTATGTATGTATGTATGTATGTATGTATGTATGTATGTATGTATGTATGTATGTATGTATGTATGTATGTATGTATGTATGTATGTATGTATGTATGTATGTATGTATGTATGTATGTATGTATGTATGTATGTATGTATGTATGTATGTATGTATGTATGTATGTATGTATGTATGTATGTATGTATGTATGTATGTATGTATGTATGTATGTATGTATGTATGTATGTATGTATGTATGTATGTATGTATGTATGTATGTATGTATGTATGTATGTATGTATGTATGTATGTATGTATGTATGTATGTATGTATGTATGTATGTATGTATGTATGTATGTATGTATGTATGTATGTATGTATGTATGTATGTATGTATGTATGTATGTATGTATGTATGTATGTATGTATGTATGTATGTATGTATGTATGTATGTATGTATGTATGTATGTATGTATGTATGTATGTATGTATGTATGTATGTATGTATGTATGTATGTATGTATGTATGTATGTATGTATGTATGTATGTATGTATGTATGTATGTATGTATGTATGTATGTATGTATGTATGTATGTATGTATGTATGTATGTATGTATGTATGTATGTATGTATGTATGTATGTATGTATGTATGTATGTATGTATGTATGTATGTATGTATGTATGTATGTATGTATGTATGTATGTATGTATGTATGTATGTATGTATGTATGTATGTATGTATGTATGTATGTATGTATGTATGTATGTATGTATGTATGTATGTATGTATGTATGTATGTATGTATGTATGTATGTATGTATGTATGTATGTATGTATGTATGTATGTATGTATGTATGTATGTATGTATGTATGTATGTATGTATGTATGTATGTATGTATGTATGTATGTATGTATGTATGTATGTATGTATGTATGTATGTATGTATGTATGTATGTATGTATGTATGTATGTATGTATGTATGTATGTATGTATGTATGTATGTATGTATGTATGTATGTATGTATGTATGTATGTATGTATGTATGTATGTATGTATGTATGTATGTATGTATGTATGTATGTATGTATGTATGTATGTATGTATGTATGTATGTATGTATGTATGTATGTATGTATGTATGTATGTATGTATGTATGTATGTATGTATGTATGTATGTATGTATGTATGTATGTATGTATGTATGTATGTATGTATGTATGTATGTATGTATGTATGTATGTATGTATGTATGTATGTATGTATGTATGTATGTATGTATGTATGTATGTATGTATGTATGTATGTATGTATGTATGTATGTATGTATGTATGTATGTATGTATGTATGTATGTATGTATGTATGTATGTATGTATGTATGTATGTATGTATGTATGTATGTATGTATGTATGTATGTATGTATGTATGTATGTATGTATGTATGTATGTATGTATGTATGTATGTATGTATGTATGTATGTATGTATGTATGTATGTATGTATGTATGTATGTATGTATGTATGTATGTATGTATGTATGTATGTATGTATGTATGTATGTATGTATGTATGTATGTATGTATGTATGTATGTATGTATGTATGTATGTATGTATGTATGTATGTATGTATGTATGTATGTATGTATGTATGTATGTATGTATGTATGTATGTATGTATGTATGTATGTATGTATGTATGTATGTATGTATGTATGTATGTATGTATGTATGTATGTATGTATGTATGTATGTATGTATGTATGTATGTATGTATGTATGTATGTATGTATGTATGTATGTATGTATGTATGTATGTATGTATGTATGTATGTATGTATGTATGTATGTATGTATGTATGTATGTATGTATGTATGTATGTATGTATGTATGTATGTATGTATGTATGTATGTATGTATGTATGTATGTATGTATGTATGTATGTATGTATGTATGTATGTATGTATGTATGTATGTATGTATGTATGTATGTATGTATGTATGTATGTATGTATGTATGTATGTATGTATGTATGTATGTATGTATGTATGTATGTATGTATGTATGTATGTATGTATGTATGTATGTATGTATGTATGTATGTATGTATGTATGTATGTATGTATGTATGTATGTATGTATGTATGTATGTATGTATGTATGTATGTATGTATGTATGTATGTATGTATGTATGTATGTATGTATGTATGTATGTATGTATGTATGTATGTATGTATGTATGTATGTATGTATGTATGTATGTATGTATGTATGTATGTATGTATGTATGTATGTATGTATGTATGTATGTATGTATGTATGTATGTATGTATGTATGTATGTATGTATGTATGTATGTATGTATGTATGTATGTATGTATGTATGTATGTATGTATGTATGTATGTATGTATGTATGTATGTATGTATGTATGTATGTATGTATGTATGTATGTATGTATGTATGTATGTATGTATGTATGTATGTATGTATGTATGTATGTATGTATGTATGTATGTATGTATGTATGTATGTATGTATGTATGTATGTATGTATGTATGTATGTATGTATGTATGTATGTATGTATGTATGTATGTATGTATGTATGTATGTATGTATGTATGTATGTATGTATGTATGTATGTATGTATGTATGTATGTATGTATGTATGTATGTATGTATGTATGTATGTATGTATGTATGTATGTATGTATGTATGTATGTATGTATGTATGTATGTATGTATGTATGTATGTATGTATGTATGTATGTATGTATGTATGTATGTATGTATGTATGTATGTATGTATGTATGTATGTATGTATGTATGTATGTATGTATGTATGTATGTATGTATGTATGTATGTATGTATGTATGTATGTATGTATGTATGTATGTATGTATGTATGTATGTATGTATGTATGTATGTATGTATGTATGTATGTATGTATGTATGTATGTATGTATGTATGTATGTATGTATGTATGTATGTATGTATGTATGTATGTATGTATGTATGTATGTATGTATGTATGTATGTATGTATGTATGTATGTATGTATGTATGTATGTATGTATGTATGTATGTATGTATGTATGTATGTATGTATGTATGTATGTATGTATGTATGTATGTATGTATGTATGTATGTATGTATGTATGTATGTATGTATGTATGTATGTATGTATGTATGTATGTATGTATGTATGTATGTATGTATGTATGTATGTATGTATGTATGTATGTATGTATGTATGTATGTATGTATGTATGTATGTATGTATGTATGTATGTATGTATGTATGTATGTATGTATGTATGTATGTATGTATGTATGTATGTATGTATGTATGTATGTA